>CM077463.1:1115677-2315677 GCA_039654755.1 Calcarius lapponicus | reverse complement strand
TAGTGTACTTGCTGCTGTTCTATAATCTCTAAAAGTGACTGTATTTTTGCTGTATTTTGTTAGTTGTGCTGCTTTGGGAAACCCTGTAGCTGAATTAAATCACAGACATGTGTGTAACTTTGGTGCTAAATTATTGCAAAACAGAAAGTTTTTTTGCAGCATTCTACTGATTTATAGAAAAGCAGTGGAGTCTCCACCTTAGATGTATTCAAAGCTGTCTGTACATGCTCCTGGGCAATCAGCAGTATGTGATCCTGCTTGAGTAGAGGACTCAAATGGGATTGTGCAGAAGTTCCTTCCAACCCCAGCCAGTGTATCATTCTGTGAATGTGCAAACATTCCAACAAATCTGTAAAAATGTACTTCATGCCTATAAAAGGCTTGATAATTTTTCAGAAATAGCATTTGAAAGAGTTCTCATACCCCTCTTCCTCCATGCCTCCAGCTGTTTCAAAGATTTTTCCTTGAGGCTTAGAAACTGTTCTTGATCTTAACTGCAGGTGTTATTTGCACTGGATTTGTCAGCCAGGGGCTTACTGTGAAGGAAGAGAGCACTTAGGAAAGGCTTATAAACTTTACCTTTCCAGTATACACTAAAACTGAGATTCAGCTGAAGACATGGGGACATCTAAATTTCAAGAAAGCTGGCTCTGTGGTTTCCCACAAAGCTGTCTAACTTTATGAGGTATGCTCTGCTCCTTTAAGTTATGTGCCCACAGGTAGGTATGTAATGCCATTTAATGTGCCTTATGGTAGGGCTGGCAGATATGACTGAGATTTTATAAAATAAATTATAGATCTTATAAAAGATCTCTTTCTCCCTTCACTGGCAGCTGGAGCCTTATGTAGCATATAACATGTTTATGCAATTGCATCCCATCTGTTATTCACCTGATTCCCCCTTAATGGTTTATGGACTGGCTCTCATCCAGCTGCAATGGGAGTCTGAACACTCAGTTCACATGTAGAGTTTGTTTGTGGGTATTTAAATGTAGGCATCCTTTTAACTTAGTTAAATCCTGCTCTAGAATCCAATTGCTTAGTGTGAAAATGATGGTAAGGTCTCTGAAAATCCAAATGCTTATTTAGAGAGTGCAAAAGCTGTTGAGAGCAGTGGACCAGGGGAGTTTTCCTGCCATGCTACTTGAGATAAAACTGCTGTGGTTCCCTCTTTGAAGTCCACCCAGATGCAAGGCCAACCTTGTGTAATCAGTACACACACATATGCATGCTCAGTTGTTCCCTGAGTGAAGACACAGCGAGCAGATGAAGTTGTGAATTGCAGATGACACGCAATCATGAGAGATTTTATTGCACATCATGACTAGAGCATGTGAGTTTTAAAATTCTTAAAACCATAAATTACCATTGTTAGAGTAAGACGTGTCACTGTTCCCATATAATAGACAAGAAAGCCTCCTACACAGTGGCATACAGTTAATCACTAGAAGTGATTATCTTCTAGTGGCTACCTACAGGTATATATTAAAAAAAAATCTCTTTAACAACACGAAGTCTTGGTTTCTTAAGCTGTGAATCATCTTTAGGTTTAGCAGCTTGTTGAGGAAAAAGACTGCTACGTATCCAGATGATACAAGCCACTGCAACATGCCTAATTATCTAAGGAAAGTGGTATTAAGAAAGTGGTATTGTAAGAGTTAGAAAAGTGTACTGAATATAGTAAACTTGGGGGTTTTGGACTATACTGAGTTCCATTGGTGTTTATTTCATTATAGCAAAACTTTGGCATACAGGAAAAAAGTTATAAAAATGTTTTTTTGTTTGCAAAGGCACTAGATGTTTAAAAACAGAAGCTGTTTCTAAAGTTGAGATTACACCATGTGGAATTGTACTGCTGCAGAAATTGTAAGAGGCTAATGTAAGTTGCACATGGCAGTGACAAGTATCACACAAACAATGGTAATTTACATTTTCAGGTACTGGATACTTTGGAGGATGTCCTGTGTGGTACGAGACCTATGATAAATGTACTGGATACTGTGTAGGATGTCCTGTGTGGTATGAGACCGATGATGAATGAGAGAAAGATTGTCGCCCCGTTTTTTTAAGTTTTTCTAAGCCTTCTGATGTTTACAGTCTTGTAACAAACTTTCTCACAACTTTATGTAAATAACTTATTGTTGTGCATTCTTTTATGGAGGGGGAGAAATTTGATGGACTGTTGGTTTGTCCAGTGTCATTGGAGAGATGGCACTGTCATCCTCCAATCCACTGTCACTTTGGGAAATCTATAAATGCTGGAGTCAGAAATTAAACTTCCCTCTTTTTTACCTTGGAGAGCTGTGTGTCCACATCATTTTATTCCGTGTTCTATAGCAACAAAAGATATTATGCATTCCTGGGTGCTCATCTACATGGGCACCAGTGACACTGCCAGGGAAGACCCTGAGGCCAGCAAAAGTGACTAGAAGGCTCTGGGGGAAATGGTGAACAGCATGGGAGTCCAGGTTTTATTCTCAACCCTCCTGGTGAAAAGGACAAGCTTGGGCAGGAGTAGATGGGCATTTCATGAGATCCCAGGTATGTCTGAGGTTTAGTGAGGTCCCTCATCTGCCTGGTGTGCTGGGATGGATGGAAAAAATGTTTTTAAGAAAGACAAAGGTAAAGAGAAAGGGAATTTCTGCTAATATAAAGGAGCAGCTCTTCTGTGGCATGGGCAACAGTGTAGTTGAGAGCTTGCATGTCAGGGTCAGAGGAGAGGCCAGTAAACATGACATTTGGCAAGAGCGTGTTACAGACACTCTGAATGTGAGTGAAGAAGTAGACAGCCATCCTTAAACAGTTGACTAACATCTTTGTATTACAGATTTTGTTTCTCATAGGATATTTAAGCCTCCCTGACACCTGCCAAAAGGGCAATACAGCAGGACACATCCCCAGAAAATTCTGGAGGTTGTCATGTACAGCTTCATAATACCAATGTTGTGTGTGACAAGCAGAGGTGATGTTTTCCTGGACATTCATGGCCTCTGAAGAGCTTGTTGGGGTTGTGACAGTCAGTGACAGGCAGGCTTGGTCAGTGACAATGAAATTGCCGAGCTCAAAGTCCTCAGGGGATTCCCGAGGAAGACAAGAAATAGAACCCAGACCCTGAATTTCAGGAATGTAGATTTCAGCTTAGTCAGAGAACTGGGAAGTAAAATCTGGTGGGAAGCAGTATTGAAGGGCAAAGGAGCTCATGAAAGTTACATCTTTAAGATCACTCTCCTTGAAACAAAGCAATGATCCATCCTAGTACTCACAAAAATTAGTATATATATCAGGAGTCTGTCTTGGTTAAACAAGGACCTGGCTGGGGTCCAGTGCAAAAATAACATTTATAACAGTAAAGCAGGCTAAGGAGGAATTTAGAAACATTGCTTGGGTAGGTACAGATGGTGTTAGGTAGGTCAAACAGTGGAATATGATAGAGTCAGTGATCTGAGTAATCTCAATATATACAGATCCACAGGAATATAAGGGATGCATCTGTGAGTACTCAGAGATTTGGCCAATGTCATATGAGGTAAGTCTTAGGTGTCCTTGAAAGGTTGTGGAGACTGGGGGAGTTCCCTGATGACTGGGGAAAGGAAAATGCTACAACCACCTTCAGAAAGAACTAAAAAAATTTACCAGTAAATAAAGGCCATGTCCACTTCACCTTTGTACCTGGAAAAATCATGGAGCAAGTCCTGTTGTAAGCCATTTCTAGACAAATGAAGAAGAAAGTGGTGAATGTAAAAATCCAATATAGTTGTACAACGTGCACAACATGCTTCGGCCAGTTGGATTGCCCTTATCCTGTTTAATAAGTTTATCAATGATCTGGAGGAGAAGGACCCTCAAGTTTGCTCATGATTCCAAACTGGCAGATGAGGTCAATGTGCTCTGTGGTAGGGCTGGCATCCAAGGAGATGTAGACAGACTGGAGGAATGGGCAGAGATGAACCCATTGAAATTCAGGAGGGATTTGTGCAAAGACCTTCAATTGAGATGATCAACAGTATATTGGGCTGTATTGTAGCCAAGAAATGGAGGGAACTGATCATTCCTTTGTACTCAGCATTTATAATATTGCATCTGGAGTGCGGCAGCCAGGTTTGGGTTCCTCTGCATAAGGAAGAGATTGACAAACTGGAATAAGTCCAATGAAGGGTTGCCCAGACTGTTAGGAAATTGGAGTTACTGTCCTCTGAGGAGAGGCTGAGAGATTTGAGTGAAAGTTGCTCTAATATATGTTGGCCTTGTTTTGAGAAGGTGGTTGGTCCGGCTGGCCTCCAAAGTTTACTTCTTACCCATTCTAAAATTGGTTTTGGACTAAAAGGAAAATCAAGGCCTTTGGGTTATAGGACTGTTTTGGTGCCATTATGAACAAGAAGCGATTTCCAACGCCAAGAGTATAAAACCTCTAAGTACATATCTGAAGAGAAGAGTAAACTTTCTTAGTCCTGAAGAAATATACTTTCTGGGATAAAGACTGTTGTTTACTTTACCTGAAATGAGCAGTATTCAGAGCCCGTTCTAAGGACTTAGAACAAAGATAATTTTTTTGCATTTTTCTCTCTAATTCTGTCACGAAGACAGTTGGTAGCTCGTGCCAGAAAACCTAGTTAGTGTATTTAACATGGTCTACAGCATGTCACTCAATATGTGGTAAGCAATGGGCAGAACCCACTGGAAATGTGTGCTCTGCATTCTTGTTATCATTCTACATATGAGCTCCTACAGAAGGACACAGGTGCTTAACTTTAATGTCTTATCCTTGGAAATGGTACCCTTGGCCAGTATTTAGGGGTTTTAGTTAAAATCCATGTAATACAAAAGAGGTATATTTGACATAATATCCACTCCCCTCTAACCCTCTACAACCCCTGCCTTCCCCCAGCCCCCTAGATTTATTTAGAAGGAAAAAATATGTAACATTATATTTAAAATAAACCTGCTCTCTGTGGCATAGGCAGGACCTGAACATATAAGCTAAATATGCACCTCACTAGCAAGACTTTCCTCTATTTAGGCTATGAAGTTTTTCCTACTGTGTTCTCAGCATGAAAGAGATAACTGCTAGGGGAATGAGAACTTTCAACACTCTTATGTTACCAATTAAAATCCTAAGGAAAAATCCTGAGGGTCTCACTGTTATGCTCACTGGTGCAAACCCAATTCTCTATTTTAATGTGATTTGTCAGAACTTGCTAATGACAGCTCCAGTCTTCCCCTAGGTTCTTCCTTGGGTTTGCTTTTGAATTGTAATAATTACACAGGTGACTCTTTCACCATATAAACAAATAAAAATGGAACTCTTTGTGGTGGCGTCGGTACCACTGTTAGTTGGACTCAACCGCTGCGGGTGAATTAACTCATATTAAAGAAAGCAGCAGGAGAACAACAGGACAGAACAACAATATTGATGTTGCGTGTTGTTTAGGATGCAGCCTTTGAGATAAGTGGCTTTTTTCCCCATTCTTCACTTTAAGATGCAAATCACTATTTGTGTAGTAAAAATACTGATTGCGAATTACGTTTAACATTGTGACTAATCTATACTATGCTCATAATGCGAGCATATCAGCATTCCTGTGCTGAACTCAGGTGCCAGACCTTGTTTTGTTGAAGTAAGAAAATGTGCTTGTGAGATTGCTGGGAAAACTTAGCTGGGTGTCTATGCACTGGCTATTCAGTAGGGTAAAGTGCATGTACTAATCCTGTTTCCTTTAGACTCATGATAATGAGGCTAAATATCTGCAGAGGCTTCTCCGAAGTGATTTGTTTAATCTTAAAAAGGATGTTATAACAGTAATGCTATCATATCAGAGTGCATGGTATCCCAAAAGCCCAGACACTCAGGTACTCTGGAGTACCACAAATAATTCTGCCCAGGATGTTTTATAATACCTGTGAGCTTTTATGCTGTATTCAGTTTTGGGTTAGGTGGGTTGTTTTCCCTTAAAAAGGTGAGTTTTGAAGGACTTTTGAAACAGGGTAGATCACTATTACACTAGTTTCTCAACCTGCATTTACAAAGTAATGGAGTAGACAATTCTATGCAGAAAGAGAAGAATTATATATATTTGAATAGAAGAGCAAAACCACAAAATGCTTGCAAGGTACCTTGTTATCATTATTTACGGGTTGTTTTGGTGACCAGTAATTCAGGTGAGACTGGAGAGTAGTCATGGTCCTCGAGAACATTTGCTGCGCAGTATTTAGCCAAACTTTGGTTGGTATGTAGATGAGTGCAGTTCTGACACAGAATTAGAACTTATGAGACAGGCCTTGCTGGTGGGAGCTATCATTACAAGGCACTGCTCATTCTGTATAGCAGATGGACTTAACTGCTGGATGCATCTTAGCCATCTCTTTTAAACTCCACAGTCTCTGTATCTCTGAAATGAGGCAGGTAAATGTGATGGGGGCACTGCAATATTTACCTAAGTATTTGTAGAAATTAGAATAAAAAATATTATTATGTAAAGTTTTATAAATATGTTTATGCAAATTCTAGCTTCTCTTCTAGTTTCCTCTATCTTATTTTGTGGTACTGATCAGTACAGCCTCTGGTAATCACTAACAATTAACACAACTTTACCCTCTTCACTTTTGTCTGGGCACAGTGCCAGGCTTATTATTAAGATATAAAAGTTTCTCCCATTTTGCTAGTTCATGCCAAGGTATTACTGACCTCTTCCTTTCTTCTGATGATCTTAGTATTACTTCTCCAACTTCTATGCACTAAATGCCTTTTTCTCAACTGTAAAATGTAAAGAGCACATCTATACTAAGCAGCCTGGTGATGAAAAAAATTGGATGTCTTCAATGTTGTTAATCAGTAAAGTAACTTCTAGCACTCATTTTAGTGCTGCAGATACACTCTTAACTGAGATTCCCTTGCCCCAGATTGGATTCAGCACTGGCAAAAGATGAACCAGTGTCCTTGTGCTGATTCTGCATACTCAGCTCTACCTTGGAATGGCTCCTTTGAAGATTTGATGTATCTAGTTTGCATACCAAATTGGTCAGGCCCTTTTGAAAGCACTGCATTACTGCTAAAGCACAGTGTTTAGTCTGAATGAAGTTACATCACTTCAAATATATGGTGCCTTTGTTTTGCAGGGATAAAGACGCCATGCATGATCTCAATGTAAAATATAAAAATGTTTGTGATTGTGCTGGTCTATTTTGGATTCAAATAGATACAATTAAGATTCCACAAAAACTGTGAACAGGTCCTCAAAAGGTAGTTTGATTTGCTGCTATTCATGATTATCCTTTTATATTACCTAGTATCAAAGAAAAGGTAGCTTGCTTCTCTATCTCTGCCTCTAAATTTGCAGAAAGAATGCTAATTTGCATGCACTTTAAAAAGGACTGTTTTATCTCTGAAAGGTTTTAATAATATTTTTCTGTGCTAGAGATTAAACAATTTTTTTAATAAGGGTTTTTCTACTGGCACCAGTGAGCCGTTTCTTGCAAGTTAGATACTACAATTTTTGACAAATGGGCTGATTAATTTGATAACTTTTCTTTCCTTGCTATAACAGAATCTTAAGACTCATTAGTTTGTGAGTTTCATTGGTAACATCAAAATGAGAGAGTTCTTGTCACTTTTGGGCAGACCATAAAGTACATAGGGAGAAAGAAGTGGAAACTATAGGATGTAGGGAAAACAGACCTGCAGCAGGACTTCTGGAACAGATAACTATTGATTTCATGCTCTTTCATAAGAAAAGGTAAATGTCACAGAGCTGTGAATAGAGACTGTTTCCACAAAAAAATCCCTAAGATATTTGAAATTATAATTTTTAAGGTGAAATCCTTGGCTCCAGTGAAGCCAATAATGAACTCCCTACTGAAGGTCATTTCTCATCCTTTGCTGTGCTCATCTTACTTCCTTAGGCCTTAATGTCTCTTCCTCCTATTTTCTATCTCAGGACAGATTAAAAGTGAAACAGAAACAGTGTATATAGTTTTAAATAATAAGCCTCATCATAACTCATTTCCCCACTTACAATTGTTTTATTGAGTGAATTTATTTATTCAAAGCCACTGGTTCTTCTGACTCAGACCAAGAAGTTGTCTTATGTTTGAAATAAATACGCCATCTGATTTTAAACATAAGACAACTTCTGGGTCTGAATCAGAAGAACTAGTCACTCATTTGGCTTTGAATAAATAAATTGACACAATAAAACTATTCAAAGTGGGGAAACAAGAGTTCTGCTGATGCTTATTGTTTAAAACTTTCATTTGGGAACATTATAAAGTTTCAGACTACCCAACTGAAGAACAGAAATACCGCCCTCCACAAAATATTCAATATTTAATAGTATTATGAATGCTCACATGAGTAAGTATCAGAAAACCAAATGTTTTCACTGATTAAATTCCTCTTTCCCCATCTTTTTTTTTTTGTACTCTTCTTCTTCCATGCAGCAGCACTTTGCACACATATTCATAATTACATATATGATGTTCACTTGTGCAAAATGATGTCGGGATGTCTATTTGTTTCCTTCTAACCTCGTAAACTGAACTTTGTCTTTCCTTTACATGTCAAGGGAATATGCTTTCCTTCAAGTGTGACTGCATTGTGTGTAGCCTCTTCCACAGGCCTTTCTAATATCTTTACCTGGAACACCATGTGAAGAGGCAGCCACTTACACGCATGTCATGCTTCTCCACTAAGACAGTTTATCCTCTGTGCTTTATCATGTTCTCTGCTGAGCTGTTCTCTTGATGTGTTCCTTGTAGCCACTCAGGAGAAAAGTAGAAAGCCCCCAGCTGCTACTAGCTTCATCACTTACTGTGAACCAGTACTGGAAAAATGATCTCTGATTGCTACATTACAAGAGCACTATAAATATTTGTACAGCATCTCTATGTAGGTCATTTTGGGAGCTCATCTGCATACAGCTGTGTCTGAAGCAAAGTACTAATGAAGCTAAAGAAGGAGACAAGCAAGAGTACCAAATGCTAGCACATCTTCATCCCTAAAACAAATTATATTTGTAAAGATGTAGTTGCTTAACAAACACATTTGAATACACAAAATGTGGCTGCAATTTAGTAAGATCTCTGGAAAGGATTTGGTAAAAACTTGGTTTTGATCAACGAAGCAGGAAAACTAGTGGCAAAGACATAGAAAGGCCAAGGCATTTAGTGGCTTTTATGGATTGGGTTTGTCCTGTAGTCTCCCAGGTTTCTGAGGGAAAGCATGAGCTGTAGTAGAGAGTACTTAAACCAGCTGGATATGCAGAAGCTTACAGCACTAAATGGGATGGATCAAAAAGTGATGAGGGATCTGATGCTACTGCAAAGTCAGTCATCTTCAGAAAGTCGCTGGAAAAGTTTCATAATGACCAGGAAAAAAGCAAACCTGTACCCATCTTCAAAAAGGAGATCCACAAGAAAACTACCAGGCAGTTTGACAAATGTGGCCAGTACCCTTCCTGGGAAAGTTACAGAGCAAGTCCTCTTAGAAGCCATGTCCGAGCAGACAAAGGACAAAAAGGTTATTAAAAACAGCATGTGTTTAACCTCAGGCAAATCACTCCATCAGGCTTTCAGCATGATCAACTATAACATCCTTATAGCCAAATTAGGGAGACCTGTACAGTGGATGAAAAATAGACTCTATTGGGCTCAAACCAGCTGTGGTTATTTGCCTCACGTCCAACTGCTGGCGTGTTCCTATTTGTATCTTTCTGACTAATGGTATGTGATGTCTCTGCTAGTGATGTGAGCAAGGCATGGAATACATTCTCTGCAAATCTCAGCTGGGAGAGCAGTAGATACACTAAAAAGCAGGGCCACTGTGCTCCATCCAGGTGGGAGAATGAGCTGGCAGGAACGTCTTGAAGAATGGCAAGCGGAGAGTCCTGTGTTTGGAAAGGAGTGCACCAGGATGGTTGTCCCAAAGGCAGCTTTGCAGCGAATATCCAGGTGAAATGCACTCCAGCAGTATGTGGTTGTCATGAAGAATGCCAGAGGCAGACTGACCTCTGCTACCTCAAGTGTGGCTGGAAGGTTGGAGGAGGTTATTCTTCTCAATATATTCAGCAGTTGTGAAACTGCATTAGGAGTACAGTGTCCAGTTTGGGGCTGATCAGTCCTGTAATAACACTGATACGGTGGAGACAGTCATCATGATGGTAGTCCACTACTGAAACACAGACCGAGAGAAGCTGTAAAATCCCTATCCACAGGGACATTTAAAACTCTGCTGTTCAGGGCACGGAGCAATCCGACCTTATTGACTCTACTCTGAAGGGGTTGCTTGGAGGGGGTGTCCTCCAGACGCGTTCTCCAGTCCCTCTTACTTTGCTTCGGGCGAGCGACGCTTCTTCAAGCTTTAACCACTCGCGAGCACATCCTCGTACGCGGAGGGAAGGCGAGCGGGAGGCGGCAGCGCCCGCAGGGATGGCCGCGGCTCCCCGCTCGCTCCCTCACGCTGCGGCGGGGGCGGCGGCGCCTTTAAAGGCCGGGGCGCGGGGCGGGCCCGGAGCGCGGGGGGAGCCGCCCGCCCGGAGCATGCGCTGCGCGGGGCGGCGGAGCACGGCGGGCGGCACCGCCGCACTCCCCCGGCAGCCGCGGCGGCAGCCAGCGAGCCCCAGCCCGGCCCCGGCGCTGCCGCCGCGCGGGGCCGTGGTGGCGGCCGCGGAGCGCTGATTGATTGCCCGCGGGGGAGCGGGGCTGCGAGCCGCCCCCCAGCCCTGTCTGCGCCCGACGGGAGAGGCGGCGAGCCGCGGCGGCCATGGGCAACGAGGCGAGCCTGGAAGGAGGCGAAGGGCTGGGCGCCTTCCCCGAAGGGGCGGCGGCAGCCGGGGATGGCGGCGGCTCCGCGGCCCCCTTGCAGAGCCTGGTCCCGGCCGGGGTGGAGGCAGACCTGAGCCAGCTGAGCGAGGAGGAGAGGAGGCAGATCGCCGCTGTCATGTCAAGGGCGCAGGGGCTGCCCAGAGGGAACCTCGCCGGCGCGGAGCCGCCTCCCATGCAAAGGCATGCACGGAAAATCTCCCTTCTCCCGCTCCTCCCTTCCCCCTTCTCCGTCTCCTCGCGGTGGGGCGGGGGGCGAGTCGCAATACGAGCTGGGCCCGCCGCACCCGGAGCCGGCGTTCCATTTTGCTGGCAGAGGGAGGGAAGGGGCGGCCGCGCGGGCACCAGGACGGAGCCTGCACCCTCTGGCTCTCCCCACTACAGCGGTCTCTGATAATAGCGGCGGTCCCCGGTTCCGTGGGCTGCGCCCTCCTTTCCTGCCTTGCACTGATCTGGAGCACGGGCAGTTTCTGTGTCGGGGCGGGGAGAGATGTGCAGACACCGTTGTGGTTTTCTGTGTGCGGGTGTGTGCTTTACAGATGCCCCACAGCTCTGCTAGGAGCCAGGGAAGCGGATGGGTTCTGCAAGCGTCTGGAGAGAGAATCTTGTTGAATCTTCCAAGGCTTTTGGGCATAATACATTTGCTGGCCATTACTCTGCCAATTCTGAACCTCTACAACTATCATTTGGCTTCATTAAATAGTCATGGATTGAGGAGGTCTGTTTCAGCCTATTTTTTCACCCTTACATTTTTTTTTTTTTTCCTTTATTAGTTGGAAGGGGAGAGGCTAAATAGATTAAATTGCTTGCCACGGTATTCAGCGTTCTGGAGAGTCATGACTTTGCCTCACTGTGCTTTTGCGAAGGCTGGGGTAATTTCCTTCCCCGTTCTTTGCCTGCCCCTCAGCGAATTCTCAGCCCGACGTGCAACAAGCCCGCTCCCCGCCGGCTCCTCGGGGCCGCCGCTGTCCGTGGTGCTGAACCTCGGCCCTTCCCCGGCCCCGTGTCGCTGTCCCCGGTCCTGAACCCCCTCCTGGCCCGGCCCCGTGTCGCTGTCCCCGGTCCTGAACCCCCTCCTGGCCCGGCCCCGTGTCGCTGTCCCCGGTCCTGAACCCCCTCCTGGCCCGGCCCGTCACCCGAGGCCGGCGCCTCTGTTGCTCTCCGACTCCGGGGCTGGGTGTGTTGTTTGTCTTGAAGGAGGAAGCTGAAAGGAGCCTCCTCGAGTGTTTCACGGTGCACTGACCTCACCCCACCGTACATGCATGTTCAGTTTATATAATGTCAGGTTTATATAAGTGAATTCTAGAAGAGAGGCAAGGAGGGTGGGACTAAAGTAATTCTTGGGCAGTTATTGGAGTCACTGAGATTATACCTGAGATGATGGTCTCCATTTTTTGGAACTGGAAGTTAAATCTTCCTGTTTCATGTCTTGCTTAATTATTGATCAGGCATTAGCACTGTGTGTAAAATAAATTTTTTCATTCAATTCAGGTCTCTGCACAGCTTCTGTTGTTAATGAGGAATATTAATGAGAAAAAGAAATATTCTTTAGTTCCATGAAACTAAGGTCAAAATTCCCTTTTGTATAATCGTCTATGAACAAAGGCATGAGTACTTTGAAACTTACTTTTTACTGGAACAATACCATGAAAAAATAAAGATAAATGTTCTTGGAAGTCACTAGAGTAGGCTGAACTCATTGCAATGTGAATATATCTGCATTTATAAATGGCTGCTTTCCTGCAAACATATTTATATCAGAAGCTACTTTGATCTTGTTAGCATACCATACTTCCACCCTCTATTTAAAGTAAGGGGACTCTAAGTTTGTGAATTACAGCCTTTTACCTTGCGTCAGAATGTCAGCTTTGACTATTATAGCAGTTCCCATCATAGTATCTTCGTGCCTCTCCCCTGTAATGAAGTTACTACTTGTCTTGTCTCTTGGTTTGTGGCTTTATTTGCTCCTCTTGCTGTTTGCTTTCTCTGCTGTTGAGAGCTACCAAGAATGTTTGCAGTAATTATCAAGAACCTGATACAAACAAAACCCTTGGAGTAAGACTCTCCTAAGGATTACAGATCACCCTCTTCCAGACTAAAACTGGAACTAGTTTTGTTTTTTTCTTTTTTTCTTTCCAGTCCAAATGTTAAGTGACAGAATGTGATCAAAAGAAGAATTCTGGCTTTCAGTCCATATAGCTTTGCACTTTGGCAGTGTCCTTATTGTAGCATCTGTTAATTTTTAACATATTAAACGGATTCTTCCTTTATGATTTCTGTTATAACATTAGAGTCTCATAATTATTTTCTATTCTAAATGCTCTCATTCCCGCTCCCAAAATAACCCTAAAGTGTACAAATTCCTTATGATTGCTGGTATCCTAAGGTAATATTTTTTTGCAAATACAGGCTTTTTAATAGTAAGTAATATATGTGCCAGGTAATATAGTTGCACCTTTACCACCTTAAAATGAATGCTGTACATTCTAGAACTTCTGTAGGCTTTGAAGTCTTGTGATTTTAATATAGGCATTTAGATCTAAAGCACCTAAAGTGAACTATCTAATGATTGTCCTATTATTAAAAAAAAAAAAATAATGAGAGTTTCATCCTCAAGGTTCCTGTGAGATGTTGAGGATCTGTGGAAATCTTTCTATCCAATTTCAATTATCTGTCTTCAGAAAATTCATGGTTGAGAAATTTATCTGAAACAAGCAGAGTCAATTTGTAAGCAAGTTCCATTTGTTCTAGCTTCATCAAATGACTGTAACTGTGCCAGTGTTCACTTCCTGAGGAATTACACTATATCTGAAAGGATTAGGTGGCCAGCTGAATATATGACCATCTAATACAGCTGCTTGGGTTTTTGTCATTTTTTTCCCAGTTCAATAAGTTGGTCACAATAGATATAAATAAAATAAATTTTGCTGCTTTTTGATTAGAAATGCTGAGAAGTCTTGCTGAGTGTTGCACTTCCAAAGTATATTTATGGTATATTTTCTGGAAGAAGTATATATTTTTAAGAAAAGTTAGCCACTGGAGGATGCATAAATTCATACATATATTTTCTGCAGATATGAAAAAAAATTAACTACCTTTGAGTTGCATTGTTACTGCATTTGTCTTTGAAACTATTACTGCTGATGAATGGGGAAAAGATATGCCTTCTTAACAGGTGCTTGTAGCTATGGAATATGAGAACTGGAAGAATAGTCCTTTTGTTAAATCTCTGCTTACTCCAAAGTAAGCTTTGATTGGGCTCTAATATGTAAATGAATAGAGATGAGTTCCGTGAGTCAAGACCAAAGTGAGAGGAAACACAGCAACACAAGGAAAAACGCATTATGTGAGGAAGAACTAACTTATTTTGTATGTTGGGCCTGGTTTGAAGGGTTTTTCATGATTCAAAAGATTTGAAAGCTAGAAAATTCTTGTCAAGATTTAGTTTGAGGTTTCTGATTCTCCAGTTCAATTCAGATTTTTCAATATCAATCTGTAGTTGGTTGTAAAATGGGCATAGAAAAGAAGACTTTAACTCTCAGGTACCTCAACTAAATGGAACAAGTCCTGGCTTTTGACAGAAGTAGCATTTCTCAAGAAGCTTGTCTTTTCAAGGCTTTTTCTTCCACTAGTTAATCACGCGCTGTCTCCATTGCTTAGAAACATTGGTATGTACAAAGGCAAGACAAGTCAGCTCTTCAGAATATACCAATAGCCTTGAAGTGAATCACCTGGGTTTATTTCCTAGATTCAGTTTATTTCCTAGATTCATGGGTTTTAATCTCATTTCAAAGCCTGATATCTGATCAGGTGGAAATTTATGGAACCCATTATTTGATAAAAATGCAAACTGGAGCAGAATTCCACTTCAATCCAGTTATTTTTCTTGCCAATTTCCAAGTTGATTTTTTAGAAATGGTTGGGTTTTTTTGCTTTGGTTTTTGTTTGGGATTCTCCCCTCCCCCCCTTCTGTTCTACCTTCACATTGTAAGGTTGGGGCATGGTACCCTATTTCCGGACCTGAATTTCAATAGCGCTGCTGGTTTTTTTTCTTCTCTCCTCCCTTTTCACTCTTATTGTTGAATGAAGCCTTCCAAGAGTTTGGACATTTACAAACAAGAATGCTGGAAGTGTACCAGGCTGATAGACTCGTTGAAATAGACTGTCCTTCTGGTTGGTAATAGACTAGTTGAAATGTTTTTGTATGGTAAGCAGTGCCTCTTCAGATAAACCTAGAGTGCTTATCTAAATAACGAGAAACAGAACTGCAGGTAAACCTACCTAGTTGCTGATCAGAATATAATGTTGGAACCCTAGTTACTGGGAGTTTTTGACTTTCTGTGCTGACTTTCTTGACACCCTCAAGAAAACACTACATTTGACCTGAGGCCATAGAGACAACTTCCAAAATTAAGTAATAGAACTAGGATTATGAGTGTGTAGTTTGAATAAAAGTGTATAATATCACATAGTAGAAAATTTTAAATTTAAAATTTTAGAATATAGTAATATATAAAAAACAAAATAAAGGTTTCAGAGCAGCAGCTTGTCCTTCTTCACCTTCTTCTTCATAAGTTTGAGTAATATTATATAATTAGATTAAAAAAATTGCATTGCAGGCTATAGATAGTTATTGAGTTAAAAATAAAAATAATTTGTGTCATTTCTTAATTAAAGAGTTTATCCTTAAGAAACCTTATAGAGAGAGATATGGTTCCATTTTTTTTGTTTGTTAGAGTAAAATACTGTAAAACTGTAACATAAATAAAAAGTAATAAACATCTAAGTCCAAACAAAAAAATACCATCTAACACATTTAATCGCAAACCTAACAAAAAAAATAGTTAAAACTCAACAGTATAAAACTGCTTTTTGAATAAGCAAAAATGCCAAATATTTGAAAGAATTAGATTATCTTTGGGCTTTTCTAAACTATCCTCTTTATGAATTAATCAATGTTGACTGATGCCAGTGGAAAAACACCTGCTCACTTCAGTGGGTTGCACATTACGGTCATAAGCTTCCAGATATTGTGGTCAATAAGTCTATAGGAATGGGAAAGGATAAACAGAATTGTGGAAGGCTGGGAATAGTTTGTTCTTAACAAGTATTGCTTGAGGAGATTTTTAATTAACAGAAATAGTCAGATACAAGATTATGAGAAATCCTGCATTGTGAGAATTACACAGAAAAGTCTACCACATAGTTTTGTCCTTTTGTGTTGCCATTGCTAGCCACGTAATGGAAAGTAAACGCTAATCAGAAATACTGCTAAACTCATGGTGACATTAACAATGTAAAATATATTTTTTAATGTTGCTGCTGTAGATGGTTCTGCAGACTTCTGAAAAAAACTCTCTAAATTGCGCATTTATTTATTTATTAGTCAAGTAATGCAGTTAAATCTAATAAGTGATTGTTTCTTTTGCTCATGAATACCCAAGAAAAAATGTCCTGTCTGGCAAACTAGGATCACAGCTGACTGGTTCTCTCAAAGTAAAACAGTGAAAATTTTATATTTGTGACATTTCTGTGGCACTGAAGAGAACCCTGTATCTTCCAGCAGAAACTCAGTGGTAGCACTGAATAGAATATTTTATTACATCCCTGTTGAGCAACAATATTATTTCCTGTGCTACAGCCAAGTATAGCAACAAGTGAAATACTGTGCCATATATAAAGCCGTGATCTTGATTTGGGTTCCTACAGCCTTAGTTTCATTTTCTCCTATATGAACACACAGCAAAATATTGTTGCATGGATTTTTCCCAATTCTGTAATGTAATGTGGTGGAGTTCTTTTTAATGCTGGTCAGTGTGAATTGTTCAGGTGATGTTGAGAAGGAGTATGGTAGCTATTTGCAAAGAAGAAAAAAAAAAGGTTCAGGGCTAACTGTGAACTGAAATCTGTTTTATTTAATGGAGAACTCTTCTGATTTGTGAGCGGATGGGTGCCAAAATAAATACCTTACAAAGAAGAAGAATACTTTTGCCAAGAAGAAGAATACTCTTTAATGTATATTAATTTTAGGAGTTTAAATCACTGCTGCATATTGAATTGTAAATATATCCAAATTTTGTACAAGTATCCAGAAAACAAGTACATAAGCATATTGCATTGTGCATTTTTTTTTGTATGGCTCTGCTTTGATCTGCTAATTTTGACACCTCTGTTTCTTTTAGTCTTCTGTCTCCCTGTTTTTTATATCCCGAGGAGCAGGGTGGAGAGTTAATAATTTGTATATCAGTATAATAAGAAGTTCTAGCTTTGATCTCTTTGGAATTCTGAAAAAAAGGATATCTGGTTAAATATTGTTGTATTAGATTATTTTCTAAAGAATAAAACAATCTATGACTGAATGCTTGTATAAGCCTTTAAAGAATAGTGATTATTTAAATACTTTTTACATGAACCTTGTTATAAGCCTTGGTCTTGAAAATGCTTAAGCACTGAGAAACTTCACAGCGCTACCAGCGCACTTCCAGGGCTACTGATACATCTTATTTTATCTAATTTTTATTCTATCATGCATTACTTTAATCTTATTACATTTTCTTTTTGCAGACATCCTGAACTTGATACAAGCCGCCATCCCAGACAACCAGGTAAGCCTCCAGATCCAGGACCACCAGGTTTAAGTAAAAGCAGAACAGTAGATGTGCTGAAGACAGAACAACGGGCACCTGGACGGAGCCCTTCTACTCTCAGTCTACGGGAATCAAAGTCCAGGACTGATTTTAAAGAAGATCAGAAGCCAAGTATGATGCCCAGTTTTCTCTCAGAAGCCAATCCATTGAGTGCAGTCACTTCAGTAGTGAACAAATTCAATCCTTTTGATTTGATATCGGATTCAGATACAACTCATGAAGAAGCCGGTAGGAAACAAAAAGCTGCCCCAAAAGAGCAAGGGAAACCCGAGGAACAGAGAAGTCCTGCAAAACATCCAGCTCAACCACAGTCTCCAAAGCCAGCTGTTCAACAACAAGGACCTGCCAGACCTACTGTCCAACAAACTGAGTCTTCCAAGCCAGTGCCGCAGCAGCAGCAGCCTGGGGCACCAAAGCAAGTTCAGAAACCAGGCCATGGCCAACCACCAGATGCTAAGCAAGAGCAAGCGAAACAACCACCCCAGCCGAGAGGACCACAGAAATCTCAGCCACAACCATCAGAACCAACAAAACCCATTCAGCAGCAAACTTCTGCAAAACCTTCATCAGGCCCAACAAAACCATCCCCACAGCAACCAGACAGCACTAAAGCGACGTCCCAAACAGCACCTCCCACTAAACCATCATCGCAGCAGCCAGGACCTGCCAAACAACCATCGCAGCAGCCTGCACGGCAAGGAGGTCCTGTCAAGCCATCTCCCCAGCAGACAGGGCCTCCAAAACAGCCTTCTCAGCAACCTGGACCTGAAAAGCCATCTGCTCAGCAAACAGGACCTGCAAAACAGCCACCTCAGCCTGGATCTGGGAAGCCACCTCCACAGCAAACAGGGCCTGTAAAACAAGTGCCACCCCAGGCAGGGCCTATGAAACCACCTTCTCAGACTGCAGGGCCCACAAAAGCCCCAGCACAACAAGCAGGACCTACAAAACCCCCTGGCCAGCAACCAGGGCCTGAAAAACCCCCACAGCAAATGCAAGCTGGTGCAAGTCAACCCACCGAGTCTGCCCCAAAGAAAACCTTCTGCCCTCTTTGTACAACCACCGAGCTGCTGCTGCACACTCCTGAAAAGCCCAACTACAACACGTGCACCCAGTGTCACACTGTAGTCTGCAGCCTGTGTGGATTCAATCCTAATCCTCATATCACAGAGGTGAGTAATTTTCAAACTGATGTTCACTAAGAATTCAGTTTGCCTTTGTTATGTTGAAACATCAGATGCGCTACATATATCATTGTGATAATTTAACAAGTTCAGTAAAAATGCTATTTAAGATAACTGCTTATGAGTAAAACAGGGTGAAACTGGACTAAAAAGGTAATGGTTCTCTGCTCATATAGATTTAGAAATGTGTTCTCATCTCTTTATATATAAAAGAAAAGGAGAGACCCTCGTGTGACTTTTGTCTCATTCTGATTGTTTTTAATTACCTGCTGTCTATGTTTATAATCTGACCACAATACTCATGTGCAAATACATTTATAGATAAATAAACTTGTCTGCTATAAGAATTAATAATAATAAAAATAAAAAAAGGCAGTCTTCATAGCTACAGTGTGTGGCTAAGGAAAGGATGTGGAGTGGATTTGCTTTACAACTGTGCCAGTGTTCAGTTGTGTTAGTTGAAAGCCTGAGTCATGAGTTTGCCATGGTGTTACGTGGGTTATTTCATTCTTGTGGGATGTTAAGATCTCTGTGGACTATTTCTAACCTTGATTACCATTCTTGCTGTAATTCTATAACATAAAAATGGAATAGAAAGCAATATTAGGACTTCAAATGAATTTATTTTAACCTGATGTTTGTGGTAGCTTGATTTATTGCTTATGCATATCCTTTATTGCTCTGCATGGGAATAAGGCTTTATGTGACTGTTTGCTCAGCTTCTTGTACATCCTGATATGCTACTTTTAAATTCACAAAGTAATTGGAGTTTGTTTCCAGTACCAACATTTTTATCAATTTATGGAAATTTAAAGAGCGGACCTGGCACCGAAGGCTGACTAGTGATAATGAGAAAGAATATTTGGAAAACTTTTGTTTTTGTCCTGCTGTGGTATTAATTTAGCTGATCTGAGATGAACACAGGAAGAAGTACAGACTAGTACTGTGTTTTGAACCTGATAAATAATACCTGTATATTTAAAATTAAATCAAAGAATTTCTGGAGCTGGAAAGGTGCTCTGGATATGGTGTAGTCTAAACTTCTGCTTGAAGTAGTGTCACCTAAAACAGTTTTAGCCAGTGTTGAATATCTTTAAGGAGGGAGGCCTGACAGCCCTTCTGGGCAACCTGTGTACTCAGTATCACAATGATTTAAGGCCATTGTTAGCAGCTGGTTTTCTTTCCAGCACATGTTTATTTGTGGCTACCTGGTAACAAAAAGCAGACTTTTTGCATCCAGCAATATGATATTTTTGGTTTTTTTTTTTTTTTTTGTTAAAATTACAAATTTAAGACTGAAAGAGTAATAGCAGTAACCACTGGTAGCACTTTGCTTGGTTTAGGAGTGTTAATGTCTTCTTTGAGTTTAGGGAAATTGAGGATTGAGATAGCTGGCATTGAAGCCTGCACTGGAAAAGGAGTGACCTGAACATCTGTGTGCAGAAACTTCAGAGCATCTGCAACTAACCAGGTGTCAATATTTCAGGGTCTACATGAGGAAAGGACATTCTGGACTGTTAGCGTGAAAAAAAGATATATAACAGACAAGAAGTGTGACATAGCGTTAAAATCAACAAGGAAATTTTATTTCAACATTTACCTTCAAATTCTGCCAATGTTTTTAGGCCAGAACTTCTTACATTTATTTGTGAGAGCTCAGTTGTTCATATCTGTAGTGTGCTCTTGGAGTCTCTTGAAGCCCCTAGTTTGTCTTCCTTTAAAAGCTCCAGATATCCTATGGAATTGGTCAACAGCTTTGGTGTGTTCAAATGAAACAGGTTTTGAGAGAGTTTATGTAAGATTTCCAAGTATTTGGAAATTCTGTGAATAACTACTAGTTTTTGAAGTGGGTACTCAGTAAGTGTGAAATTCAGGACTTTTAGACAATAAATACAGCTGCATTTAAGACTGATTGCATACATATGTAAAAGCAAATTTGAATTTCATATTAGACATTGAAATAAACACAGGATATGCATTTATTTCATGATAAAATCATTTCAGAAAATGAAGGTATTGGACATCTAATTTATTCAGCTATTAGTTCCAATCTCCTGACTCCCACTCAGGCTTTTCTCATTTGCTCAGCTTTGCACCACCAGCTGTCTTGCTGAAACTTCATTGTGGATGTCCTGCTCCAGTCTGCCATTGAAGTGTGACAAAAATCACACCTGACTTTATTACTGAACATTGGGATCAAAGTTAATAGAACCTGCTCTGGCATGGACAAAAAATTCACTTATTTCAGCTGCCAAGATTCTCACTTGAGTTATTATCAAATTTTCATTCTACTTTCTGTTTCCTTTAAGTATTTAGCTTATTAACAAAAGTTCCTGATTCCTTTTACTGTACTTTATCCACTTCTTCCCAACTATCAGGAAGATCATGGTTTGTGACTTGGCTGTCAGTTTTCTTGCTTATGGTGCAATTTTTTTCTTTTCACTTCCTGTATTTTAAGTTCTTCTGAAGTATTATTGACCAAAATTCTGTGTCTTACCCATGCACCTACCGACTTTACTGCTTTACTTTAGCATTACCTGCTATTTTTTTGTCATGTCTCATGATTCTGGAGTCCTTCATTGTGCTTTTCCTATGTCCTGTATAACTACTGATTTTACTGCTTCTGTTATACAAATTACTTATGGGGAAGCAATAATTTCAAACTGGATGTGGGGAGTGGAAGGCATTTATTTAGAAAAACATTGACTTTTGTTCTCTAAAATTTTCCCTTTGTGCAGCTTCTGGAATTGCTCTCCTAAGACAGCCTCCTTACAAGTTTTTTACAAGGTAGCTCAGTCTCCAAAACTAATCAAGTGAATAATTTTTCCAGTGGAGATCTTTCTAAATTTCTGTGTTCTTAATATCTATCTGACCCTGAAAAGAATTTTACAAGCTTTAAAAACTGGTTTGGGAAGTAGATTGCATGCATTGTAAAGCCATTATAAAATGTAGATAAAAAAATTTAATTCATTTTATTAATTTAAACCTCTATTTAAAATTCAGTAGTACATGCACTCTGTCTGTTTTAACTCACTAGAGAGAACTCTGTAACTAAGAGCAGAAAGTGATACCTGTATTGCCAGAAGGTCAGACCCTTGAACTGTTTCTTTGAACCTTCTGACACTGCAGTCCTCTTGGGGGAAGAAGGATGGTTGGTGTCTTTTGTACAGCAGTCTGGAGAGAGAAGGCATCATACATAAGTGTTCAGTAACATATGTCTCTCTAATCTGTCTAGGTATTCATACTCCACTCATCACCATAGCACATGACTGCCTAGCAACAGTTGCATAAAGTAATGGAAAAATTATATAAGCAGGTTTGAGGACTGGTACTCTGTTCCATGTGCCTTTCATGTACATCAGAACCTCGTAGGAAGTGTATCTTTTACTACGTGGTGACTTATTTTTGTAATTTTTTTACCATTTTATTTTCCCAACCCACTCCCATGAGCCATTAGCAGCAGAAAGCAGCACTTCCCAGAAAAAGATTCAGCCCCTTAGAGCATCCAAGTAGGAGTAGGCATTCTGAAAATGAACAAAGGCATCTTAAGGAAAAAAGGCAAAAAGCACAAACTGCTATAGTTAAATCTAAATTAGCGCATATTCTCAGCAGCTGGAGTAACTCTTCATTCCCTGTGAACTAGTTATTGGAAGATGCATGCAAAACTGATTGGGAAAGGGGTTAAAGGGTAATAATAAAATCATTGCATCCTTTATGATATCATCTGTAAAGCTGATGATTGAGTGGAGTGTTAAAGCTGGGAATGTTGGACCCTTGGCTGTGTGTGGGCTCTGCTCCTGGAGCCCACCTGGGATGTGTATCTGTGCACATGTGGATGCCTATCTTCCAGGGGGGTTTTGAGGAGGGATTATTCTACATGAATTTTATATACATTAGATCATGTTTCATCCATTGTTCTGGTGTTCTTTAAAGAGAACATTTGAAATTAATCTTGAGGCCAGGTATAATTTTATAAATAGATACTTAATGAAAATTGTACAATCAAATAATGGGAAGCTGTGTATTGATACAGGATTTGTTTGTCTGCCAAATGTTCTTCTGGGCAGAGATAAAGTGAATTCTTAAAAATATTTTATGGTTTCTGATTTTTTTTTTCCCAAACAATGTGTCTGTACCAAAGCTGATGTATTTGTAATGGAAAAAAGAGGAGGGATAAAAATTCCAAGAGGAGGAATCAGAAACCCCAAACAGTTGACTATCTCAAAGTGGAGTGTATGTTTTCTGATCAAGTAGAACTTTTTACTGGATTGCACATTTATTTTTCAATTCAATATGAAAAAATTTTAAGTCTGAAATATTTTCATTTTTGTTATTGTGGATTTTTGTGGGGGAGGGCATGCCTATTTCTGAACTTTTTTTTGATAGGATAGAAATTTTCCATATCAATTGTACCACATATTATTGCCTTGACTTTTTTTCTTTCTTTCTGCCTCTCTTTATACTTACAATCATATCACAAGATTTTATTTAAAAATATAATATTTTAGTTCAAATCTTTATAATTATTTTTGGTATCTGTATTTGTTTTTTATTAAAATCCTGCAGCTCTAAATCTCCTAAACATACTTGGGCATGAAGTAGGATCAATAACTAAACAGAATTTAAACTGTCAGAAAGGCATTAATTTTTGTTATTTTCATTATTATTAGGTTGTATAGAGAGAACAATATATAATAATTTAAAATAAGGAAGTTGAATATAATTCTTGTGAATCCAGGTAAGTTTTGCTTATACTTACAATAAAATTAATAGAAATTACTCTATTAAATCTTTGTTGATTACATGACAGCAAAGGAAGCTGTTGATTGAAGTATTCCCTGTGATTTGCAGTCTAGACCCTGTTGTGTTGTAATAGTACATTGGAACCAAAATAAAACTTTGACTGGAAATTATATATAAACAAGAATAAAACAGCCATCACTGTGGGTAGTGACGTAATAAAGTCTTAAGTGTTTTGATATGAGGGAAAATAGCTTTGAGTTTGTACACCCTATGTGAACTTGGTGGGATGGATATAAGGGTTATATAAGTAAAGCAGAAAAAAATTGAAAAAAAAATACCAAAGACCTATATCTAATTATCAGCTGTTATAGCCATCATAAATTGTATAGAAATGAGTTTAAAAAAACTCCATCAAATCCCAAGAATTTTAAACATTTTTCAAAGTAGTTATTTAAATACCAGGTCTTAATTGTGTTGAAGTAAAGTGAGAAGAGTTGTGTAAAACTGATGGACTTTAGTCTAGGTTCAAGTTAATCAGAGAGCAGCTGCAAACAAGACTTGTTTAGTTGCCATTTAAAAGCCATAAAAGTGTGAAATATCTGCTGTAGTACAGAGAGTACTTGGGATCTTCCAGTGTTACTAATGCTGCAATTTCTATGCAAATGGGGGTTATTCACAATTTTTGTGATGAAATGAAGTTGGTAAAGTTCCTATAGTTCTGCCCCTAGCCACAACTTCTGCACAGACATTTGGGAAAATTGTAAAGATCCTCAAGTAGAAGGGTTATGGAAGTACAGGATACTGTTTCTCTCCATGGAATATTCTTAAACAAACTCCCACATTGTTTCTGTCTTAGAGGAAGGCTGTGTGCCTACAGTTCTGCTTTACTTTAAGGATTAGATGTAGAAATAGCAGTGATGCCTTGTGGTTTTTTCTTTTTTTTTTCCTCTTTACATAAGGGGCAGAACATGGAGGCAAAACCCCTCTGTATGGGGAATAGTGTCCCGATAATTTAATTGAGCAATATTCTACAATATGTTGGAGTGTTTTCTCATTAGTCCAGAAAGCTGGCCTGTACAGTTTTTAACACAAGTAAATAATAAATTAATCTGCATAGCTAAAGATGTCAACTGCAGTCAGCCATCTGTGCCAGTATTGCTGTTGCTCAGCAACTGTAATTTACTACTATGTGAGGCCATGTGATGTGGGATGGTGTTTGCTGGGCAGCCACTGGGCAGGCAGCACAGCCCAGCCCTGCTCTCACCAGACAGCTTAATCCTTTCCATGATTCGCTCAGTGCAGCTCAGATGAACTTTGTTAACCTTTTCTTTGCCACTCTCTTGATGTGCAGTTAGATTTTTTGTCAATCATTCATGTTTCTGGCATATTAAATCTCAGTGCAGTTGATGAAAGCAATGAGCATTTGTTGCATTACTGCATGATGCACTGCATGGAGCTGTGTTTAAATGTCTTTTTCGTTGCTGTGTGCATGAGGCAGCTTAATCATACCCTTGGCTATAAAAAAACTAGTTTTTTGATATCCTGAGATGCTGACATTCAAAAAAAAAAAATCAAAAGGTTGTGTTTGCTATTTTGCTTTATGATTCTAATTATGTAAGCTATAAAATAATAGTTCCCCAAACATTCATAATTCATATGCAAACTATAGATTTTTGTATTGGTAATTTAAGTAGACTAGTGGAGTATGTTTAAAGATTGTGATAACTGCATAATATAATTAATTCTGTAGTGTTCAGTAGCTTTAGAACAGCTAAGTAACATTTAGAAATGGTTTTTCAATGTGTCTATTTAAAAAGTTTGCACCAGCATTGGTTTAGCACCAAGCTACAGAGCTTGTAACCATTGCTGAGGTTTGTGGAAGGATACTCATGGACCATGCTGCTGACTAGAATCTAGTGTCATGTTTGTGAGCATCTTGAGTCTGTGTTCCCTGCCAAACTCATCATATACCTGAAAGGAAGGTAAATATGCATTTTGTAGTGATGGTGTATTTGCCTGAAATGAGGATCAGTTGCATTCTGTGTACAATTGTTAAATGTTTGGTTTGGTGTAATTACTTTGAGCAGCTGAGAACTTATTCATAAAAGAATGGTGTAAGAGAAAAAACTTTGTCTCCAGGATTGCACAAGCTTCTTTAGAAGACATTTTTACTTGCAAATTGATGTACCAATTTAATTTGGTTTGTGATAGCTGTTTTTTTTTCATAACAGGATTTTTTGATTTAGCTTCTTGTCTTAGAGTATTCCACTACACTGCATGAAGCTGCATAAAACTATGTGCTTGAGCACTTTATTTTTCATGTATCTCTCATCATCTTGGCAAAAATGTCTGCTAAGAGCCAAATCTGGATTTGTCACTGCTCTTTAAAATTGTCAGGGACCAAATAACTTAATGTGTTTTCAAACTAGAAGCTGATTTTGTCAATAAACCTTTGGAGCTGAGTAGTGTCAGCAAAGTCCATTTTACATAGCTGTGGTAATGTAAAGGGATGCTAACATTTTATGTATATTTTAAGCTCCTTTTTATAGCAGCAAATGACTGTTCTAAATGAGAATGAGACCCATTCACTTGGAGTGTATCTCTGCTCTGCACAAGGACTGTTAGCATGACTTCTGAGAGCCACATTCATATAGTGTGCCAGTAATTTTTGTATGAAATATGTGCAATCTGCAAGTCCAAATTTATTTCTCATGTACTTCTGGAATCATAGAATCAAGGTAGATTCTCTTCCTCCCCTACATCATTTGCAGGGATAGAAATTAAGCATGCCAGGCAATGCGCTTGGTGACTGGTTTCCTTTTGCTTTTGATGGGTCTGTGTTGTTAGAACAAATCTCAACCATTTTTGAAGAAAGGAATAGACACTGGATTGCCTTCAACTGTGTTGGCTTTGCTTGGGATAGGGAGAAGGACTGAACTATAGTTGCTATTTGTTACTGGTGTCAACTGTTAGCTTGCCTTTATGCACTCATAATCTATGAAATGTAGTGTTATAATTTTGTTCAAAGTAATTCTCCATGGATGTTGTTAGTAAAATACCAAATAAATTCATTTGGTGCTTCAAACTGGAAGAGTTGATACTATGGTTGATGAATATATAAAATACATTTTAATTACTTTTTTGTTGTTCTGAGGGCATATAGTTTCTACAACAGCTGGAAAACAAAGCAGCAATTTTCTTTGCTCAGGAGTTGAAATCTGAACAAAAATGCTGCATGGAATCTGTCAGGTTTACTGTCCTAGTTATGGCACTTACTGGCATGGGTCTCAGAATGAAGGAAATCACTCACAGATCTCTTCTAGAAATAAGACCCAGCTCCCACCCCTATATATTGGTGTAAAAACCAGACAGCTTGGGTTTCTCAGCATAAAAGAGGAATCTCTGTCACAGACAGGAACAGTGAAAGCTCAAAAGTTCCTCTGGAAAATTTTGCTTTTTAATCCCACATAATGATATTAGAAATGTAGAGAAAGAAACCAGGAGGTCACAGAACTTCTGCCCAGGAACACCTTTAAGGATAGAGAAGCATTTGTATTTAAGTTATCTGCAGCAACACTAAGTGTTACTTCATCTGTAATAGTGTGTAAGAGCATCTGTATTTAATGGAAGCCCATTCCTGTCAAAATTTATGGAAAATCTCTGTAATTCTGGTAGAAAAAAAGGCAAGTGTTTGATAGAAAACTATATCACATAGCACATTTCATTTTGAACTCCTGCTGTTCCAATCACAGGACTGTAGTTTGTGCAGTTTTGTATTTGTTTGAAGATGTGTGTAACCTATAATGACTTGAACGTTTCGGCACTTAATTCCTCCCACTAAAGTGCATAGGAGGAATTTTGTGTTTAAACCAGAAAGATGTAAAAAATAATACAGTGAAGTGAAACTTTGTACATTTTTCATTTTTAAGTTCAGCTGTAGGAGTTGCAAATTCGGTTTTGGTTTTGGAGGCTTCAGTTTCATACCAAGAATGCACATATGTGTATATATGTGTATAATTTTTTTAATAATAATAAGGAAAAAAATAGTGGTTGAGGGTTAAGGTTTTGTCTTCTGCACAAGGTTGTTTTGAAATCTGTAGCATAAAAGTAATGGTTGTTTGGACTCCGAGTAGATAACAGAATCAGACTGGACAAGCTGCAGGTTGAAGACAAACCTAAATGCTTGTAAGTGCAATTTGAATCTGGACACCTTAAATGTAAGAATTATTAAAATGACTCATTTTATAGCCCCACTAACTCTACAGCTACTTCATTTGAGGCCTTGAAGGTGTCATAGTGACTTAAATTTAGATTTTCTGGAGGCTGAATGAGGACAGGTAGGCACCTGTTACTGCCACAGTGTAAAAAGAAGCAGAAGCAGTGACTCCCTATGGAAAGCAAGTTTTCCAAATATCTGTAGGAATCCTTTGGATAGGGGGAAAAGCCATTCCTTGCTGAGGTCCGTTAAAAAGCTCCTCGCAGGATCTTGTCTTTCTCCACTGTAGAGCAGAGCCAACCTCCCTAATATTAGAAATCTTAGTTACTTTGACAAAGCCAGACAGCTGTGACAGCCTGGTCTTTGATTACACTTAAGCCCTGGAAAACCCTTAAGGATTAATCCAGAAATGGTATTAGTATGTATCTAATTAAATTATGTTACTAATATCTAAAATCAGGTAAGGGAAGTGATCATTAAGCAAACAAAATGGGAGTTAAGCTAAATGTAATCCTTGCTCAAGTCCTCTGTACAGGTCTGAACTTAATTCCTTTCATAATTCAAAGCAGAGTTTAAACATGTGTTCCAGGTTTTTTTCAGTTGTTTTCACTTTTTAGCAATCATTTGTTATATGGTTTGCAAGTAAAACAGGGAATTGTTTAAACAATCTAAAAAAATTGCACTGAAAATTGAAGATAAGTGCAGCTTTATTATGAATGGAACTTTACAACTGAGGCCAAAATTTATCATCGCTTTGTGAAGCTGTTAGTAATAGTGAACTTATATTCCAGAGTGTGTTTATACCATGTTTATCAGAATAATTTAAATAGCTGTGTTTTAGGGAGCTGCATCCAATTTTTGCTGCTTCAAAAAGACAAGGCTGGCAAGGCACACAAAAATAATGAATTCATTGCCTCAATCCATGATATCAGAGCTCCTTTCTTCCAGGGAGCTCCGATATTACGCAGACAAAATCCTTCTTTGCATGTAGTGCCTCTAAATTTGTTCTATGGTGAAGAGTAGAGATTTCATGGCATCCCAGAAGCATTTATGTTGTAAAAGATCTCTAAGACCATCAAGTCCTGAGTGAGAAACAGAATCTAGGAATCTTCACCCTTAAGGGAAAAGAGATGAGAATACACGTTGTGTATTCTCCTACTTGCCATTCCCTCTGTTGCAGTAGTGAGTGCAAGTGCTGTAGCTGGCACTCTGAGTTTCACACAAAGACTAAAGAATAGGAGAAGAGCTAAAGGTGACCTGTTTAAATATCTGCTTGCAGGTGGAGGCCCATGAGACTCTGTACCATATTGAATGGCATTTTTGCTGCCTATAATGTTTCTGCTAGTGATGGAAAGTGTGGAAAGTAGCACGTGACCACATGTTTTAGGCAATTTGATCCTTTCTCAGATGGGGAAGCTGGGCTTATCAGAAATATGGTTTCCCTCTCATGTAACACTGCTTGGGAATGATAAAAAATGTTTTAAAGTTGTGAGGTACTATAATTGATGAGAAACATACAATATTTGCATTATTCCTTCTTCTCTGTGTGACAAGAGGGGCCCATTGTACACAGTAATTACCCTAGAAACTTCTAATATCAAAGGAGTTGAGAAATCTAATTATGGCTCTTGAAATACCATCAAGACTCAGGCAAAGCTCATCACTGATTTTAGATGAACACTTGCCCCCTGAAATTGGTGGTAATTCATAAGTCTGTGTTATACCATTTACACACCTCTGTGTCTAATTCATTGGATACATATGTACTGCCAATACCCGTGCTCTGTAATTTAAACCATTACCAAAAGCATAAGCTGCATTAAGAGCTTGATAGATGTATGCTTAAGGATAATTATGCATTTACTGTGTTTTAATAATTCTGATTATTGTTTTCCATCAGCAGACTTGATGTGTTAAACTATTTTAGCAGTATTTGTCATTATTCTGGCAAATCATTGCTGTAAATGAATCACTGGGTCCCATGAAATTCCAATGCATTTTTTTCATTCTGATGGGTTTTTATCCTCCAGTATTCAGCTGTGTGTAAACTGAATGTGAAGCCATTAGAATCATGGGCTCAGTGATAGCTTGACTCACAGCGATGTGGAGAAGAATGAAAATAATCAGCTGTGCATGTTAATTTCAAAACATTATTAGTAGTATTTTGCCCTTTTTACGCAGAATTTTAAAATATTGGAGCAAGTACTCTATTAGAATAACTTACTGTTATGTTTATTTTATTAACTTTTTCTTATCTTAATTATAATTGCCTTTTTATTTTTCAGATCAGCGAATGGCTCTGTTTAAACTGCCAGATGCAAAGAACATTAGGAGGTGACCTTGGACCAGGTCATGGTCCTGGGCCACAGCCACTTGCACCCAAACAGAAGACAGCCATTCCACCTTCAACAGCTAAACCATCTCCCCAGCCACAGCCTGTTCAAAAGAAAGATGTAACTCCAAAACCTGATCCTTCCCAGTCAGCAGATTCGAAAAAACCTCCTCCACAAAAGAAGCAAACACCCTTGCCTGGGTCTCCTCCTGTAAAATCAAAACAACCCCGTGCAGAACCCACTGACATCTCCCAGCAAATAGATGTCACTCCAAAATCTGATCAAGTCAAGCCAACACAGGCTGAAGATAAGCAAAAACAGTCCAGTGTACAGAAGCCCACAGCAGACTCTGTATCTACCTCTGTAGCACCAGAGCAGAAGCAGGATTTGGCAGGCCCCAGACCACCAACTCAGCAGAAAGTGGCAGACTCCCCAAAGCCTGAGCTTGCAAAGCCATCCCAGGACACACATCCAACTGGGGATAAACCAGATTCCAAACCTGTTCCCCAAGTGTCCCGGCAGAAGTCAGATCCCAAGCTTGCCTCTCAGCCTGGGGCTAGACCAGATGCTAAAGCTGCTCAAAAGCCTGTTGAGCCAACTCAAACAAAAGATGATCCTAAAAAGTTACCAACGAAAGCAGCCCCGAAGCCTGATACAAAACCAGCTCCCAAGGGCCCACAGGCAGGGGCAGGAGCCAAGCCAGTGCCAGCACAGCCGGCACCTCAGCCCCAGCCACCTCAGAAAACTCCAGAGCAATCGAGGCGCTTCAGCCTTAACCTGGGGGGCATCACTGATGCCCCTAAGCCTCAGCCTACAACACCACAAGAAACAGTTACTGGGAAACTCTTTGGATTTGGAGCTTCATTCTTCAGCCAGGCCTCAAATTTAATTTCCACAGCGGGTCAGACAGGGTCTCAGCCATCGGGCCCCCCTCCGCCTGCTCCTGCAGCGAAGCAGCCGCAGCCTTCACCACAGCCTCCAGCCCCTCAAGCAGCCCCCAAAGAGGCTGCTCAGGCTCAGCCTCTTCCAAAAGCTGCTCCTGTAAAGAAAGAAGCCAAGCCTCCTGAAAAATCAGAGCCATCGAAAGCGGATAGTGTTTTAGCTAAAGGATCTGATTTAGAAAAGAAACCTGGTTTGGCTAAAGATAGCAAGCCTCAAGCTGCTGAAGCTAAGAAACCCAATGGGCTGTCGGAACCAGAGAAAGCTAGCCAACCTGAAATGTCTTGTCCCCTTTGTAAAACTGCACTAAATATTGGTTCTAAGGATCCCCCCAACTTTAACACCTGTACCGAGTGCAAGAAAGTTGTGTGCAATCTCTGTGGATTTAACCCAATGCCGCACATAGCTGAGGTAAGGTGATGGAGTCTATATTTGCCTTGTATTCCTACCTACAGGTTCCCTGTGCTGTGGACACATAAATAGCTGGGTTTTAGCTTTTGAATTTTTAAGAAATTTTATTGAGCATTTCATCATCTGAAGTCTTTTAAAATTAAGTATTTGTGTTGTATGAAACTTTGTCGCTTGTCAGATAGCACCGATGAATTTTTGGCGTATCAAGGAGGTCTGGTAGAGGTGGTTGCTAGGGCTTTGAGACATACGTAGATGTGGTTATGAACTCCTTTGAAAGTGGTGCTACTATGACACAGCAAACTACTGTATTTTGTCTGTTATAAGCTTTTTCTTATACTTCAGCATTGTCTCCTAATGTGTGCTTCTTTAACCAGTGCCTCTGATCCAAAAAACTATTGAATGAAGAAATGTGTTAATGCTTAGTTATTGCCCTTCCCTCCTGTTAATACATGATAAATTTATTCTATTAATCTCACTCTGGCTCTGGAGTCCTCGCATATGCTGATGCATTCATTAGGAAGGTTGAAGTTTGAGTGACACCTGTGTGGTGAAAGATGTAATTTTTTGGCAAGAACAATACAAGGCTCACAAAGTTACTTCATTCATTAACGACTGTCACTTTGAAAGTGCTTTTTTTGTGATTGCCTGAGACAGCTACTCATATTTAAAAGACTTACACAACTTATTTTCAACAGTTTCCTTGCATTGCATGTTTTTATCTTTCCTTTCTCCATGTAATTTTTTTTTTTTGACAATGGGGATTGGAAACTTTATACTAGCTTAATGGAAAAGTGGAGGCACATCTTATTTGCCCTATGAATCTGGCAAGTTTAATTCAACAGAAGCAGACCAACCAAAAAATACTTGTGAGCAGTTGAAATGTTTAAGTTGGTCTGTGCAACACATGAGGACTGTGGCCGTTGGTGTTCTGTCTTTGAAATCTGAATGAATAAATGACAAATGACTGCCAGGGTTAAAGGATATCACATCTCTGTCTTAAGATGAGAATTAATGTGGGAAGAAATAGCATATTACAGGGCAAATATTGCTTATGATGTTTGCATATGCCTTTCTTTTTGTATTATTTTCTGGAATATACTATCATTAGAGATGTCTTTTTCCTAATATAATAAGCACATTTTATCCAATGCATGAATATGTTGTCTACTGTATTTGTGGTCATTTAAGTCAAAAAGAAATGTCTGATGAAATGCAGGAAGAAGATTGATCAGGGATTGAAAATTGGGGTTCAGTTGATTTTTAACATTGTTTATGCACTGAATACCATCAAACCACACACACTCCATCATTATCCAAGTCTGGGAATACACACACACAATTATATGGATTTAATTGTGAAAAATGCTTATGACTTTCTCCAGGGGCACTGTAGTTTGCGTACACAGAGTACCATGGAAACAAGATGTGTCAGTTCTGGTGAAACATTGCTCAAATGACAGCTACTCAAGTCCTGGTACATGACTTGTCTTCTTCAGCGTTGGCTTAGTTGTGATGGTGTGGGACTGCCTTTGATGTGCAGACATGTTATCTTGGTTTCTTCTGGTTGAGATGAAAAGGCTGATACTCAGTTTTTGTTTTTCCATCACTGTTTTTTAGAAGATTCCCTCTGATTCTGCTCTTTAGAATATCCAGAGCTTGAAATATGAACGATTTTCCTTAGTCTGACTTGCTCATTCCTTTCTTTGTTTCTCTTTTGGCTCCTGCTTGCACATTTCCACATCTGTCTGCATTTTCTGTCTTGCCTTCTTTTTTCCACTTCGTTTTGCTAGAAAGTGGCAATGTACTTTTCCTTCACAATATGGGGTGGTTTACTTGGCTGAGAGCATCCTGACTCTCCTTTTCATAAAGATTGGACAGACAGAACAGGGAACTCATAGTTTCGTCTCCCAGTGTGCTGTGTGAATAATATATTTATGGTCAGATAGCAAGTCTGTCTCTGGATGCACAGTATATGGTGTATACCTTTTACATGACAGAACCATGATGATGAGCAAATAGCTTATGCTCACTTGCATACTCTATTTGTCCACCAAATTCTTCTAATTTGTTCAGTACTGTCTTGGAGGTTTTATTTACTTGTCTCTTTCTTTGGGACTTAGGAAGAAGAAATAGAAATGCCTTTTAAAATTGATCTTTCTGGTGGTGGTTTTCTCCCTAATTCTTTTATTTCTATACTGTGCATTCAGATAAAAAAAATGTAATTCCAGAAGCTATATGCCATCTTGGCCCCAGAAGTGATTTTGGATTAACAAATGTTCTGCATCTTAAACATAATCTTAGTTTTGCTTTGGGCCGGCAGCTGTATCACAGTTATTCTGACAGTTGCTTATGTGTTGTCTACATTTTGTTCCCTCAGTAATAGCTGAAAATGAGTGGAGTTTTATTGACTGAGTGATGGCTGAACTCTTGTTGCCAACAAAGCTTGTTATTAGGCTACATGATAAGGATCAGTCCAATGGAACAGGGAAGCCAGTGTTTCATTGTCAAATGCAGAGGAGCATCTAAACCCCATGGGCACTTCTACCTTAAGATCTCTCAGCAGGGAATTTTTTCCAGCCAATGTGCTGCTGTACTGCAGACTGGGCTGAGAGTACTTTCAAGGGAAGAAAGTGCTTTCTTACAGTGGCAGTTTGTTCTTGCCTGTATGTGACAGAAATAACTATGAAAAAAGGATTTAAAGCTGCTGCAAACAGTCAGTCCTCTAATAACCCCTCTACTGCAGAAAATTTAACTAGACTCTTACCTAGTCAAAATCAACAATATGCTATTTACTTCAGTGAAATTGTTTTGATTTGTGCAAGCAGAGAATTAGGCCGGAATACATTTTCTTAAAATGAGCTGATTGTTCTTTCTCTCCCTGATTTGTTGCTGCAACAGTCAAACAGTTATTTACTTAGAGGGTAATTTATCCATGATGCAAACAGCCACAAATGATTAAATAAATGACACTTGATAGATTTCAGAGACCCACAGGACCATGGGAGCCCTAGTGCATTAGCAGACTCCTTATTCTGCCATTTGCTCAATGGGGAGGAGAACTGTTTACCAGCTCTGTAATTAGCTTTCCAGCTCAGGTAGTTGGAAGTAGCTCTATTTTTAGTAACAAAGCACAAGATCACAAATGCTGAAGCCAGAAATGAAATGTGTGGCAACGACCATTTTGTACATTTAAAAATCAGTGAACTGTTCAGAATATTGAGCAGGAGCAGAGATGATTGTCTATAATGTAATTAAATGTGTTGAGGTCAGGAATGTAGAACCTGTGATAAATTAATGCAGTAATAAAATGTAAAAAAAAAAGATGGCTTAAAAGCTAAACTAAGGAAAAATAAGATCATCCAGATTTTTAGATCCTATGTGGGCAATATGAAGGATAACATCTTAATAGAATCACATTATGAACAGAAAGAGTTGAAAATGTCAAGTGTGTATATATGATCATGCTAATGGATTTAATCTAATAGAACCACCAGAGAACAACAGAAGCGCTTTTTAGTCTACTGATAGCTGTAAAATTACCTGGAAAGGCTCTGGGAAGTAAAGAATGCTCCATGTGTGAAATAAATTACTGGGGCTACAGAAAGGAGGGAAAAGTTTGGAATGATGATGAAGGACAGGGAGAACTGGGGAAGGGCAGAAGAAACATCGTTTCTCTGACTTGGTAAGGATTTGTTGTTTGAAAAAGAGGTAATCTGTTAGAGATATCAGAATACATAGTATAAACAATTTTAGAGGGATATTTCTTAATATGTTTATTATGACACATGTATTCTGTATGAAATTATTTTGCCTTTGTGGATATGATGACAGGAATCTATAAAGCTTGATGGTTTCTGTCCAATCTATATTCTTATATGTCTCTGTTTTATAAATAGTTGTATAAATTGCCGAAGGAATTTAAGTGTTTTTCTGATTACTCATTTTACCACTCCTACTTACTAGACTTAACTAAATAATTTTTTCTTGTTCCCACAGACTATGGAGAGAAGGAAAATAAAAAAATTAAATGGTTTTTTTTTTCTTTAAAGTAAGCTCAGTGCCATCATTAAACTCCATATCATAACCAGGTGAAAAACTGGTACCTTGCTCTTCCAGTATGAACTTCTAGAAGTAGCAGTAAATAGCATTTGGAACTGATATAAGCCTCTCTGGAGATGAAGGGTGGTGGCATGGTGTCATGTACCTGGATACATCTTGGGTTTTTCTACCTCCTCCTGCAGAAAGGGTGGATGAGCAACCAGTATAAATAATTCTGCTAGATTCTGTTTTTCCAAGACAAGTGTGCCCTTATACTCAAGCTTCAAAATCAGGCTTTAAAAAATAATTTTTAAAAACCCCCAAACCTTATCAAAGTGAATCAAACCCCGCTGTTAAATGCCCAAATGTGCTTTAAAACAGTGTGCAGCAACATTAAAAAGTAATAATCCATGTATTATTCTGAAAATCCCTAAAATAGTGCACTGCACCATCTGAGGTGACACCCATTGCCTATCTTTAATTAATTAAGAGCTCTGTACTGTCATGTATTTCCTGCTTGAAAAAGCTCAGACTGCTCTGCAAACTGGCAGGTTTAGCTCCTATAAGGAACTCCTGTCTTCTCTTTTATGTTTGGTGATGAGTTGTTTGGGAAACAGATGGTGTCTGGGAAACATAGTGAAGAAGAATTTTCACTAAAGAGACAAAGAGAAAAACAATCACTCCTTTCAGTCGCATAATTTATCTTCTCTGCTTCTTCCCTCTCCCCTTAAAGAACCTTTTAAAATTTTGATTGTAAGAAAGTGGATGCTATTACTGTTTAATAAAGTAACTAAATAATACAGAACATAATAGGCTAACACAATGTACTCCCTAACATTTATGGAAATTTTATCCATTAAATGATAATTCTTTATAATTGAGAAAATATTAAAACTACTGCTAATTATTACTTTGAAAGATAAAATCTGGCATTGAAAAACAGAGTGCATGTTAGATGATAAAAACCCCCCCTGTATTTCTTGACTGTCAGAATGAAATTAATCTCACTCCTAATCAGGTATCTTACTTTTCTTTTTAACTTATTCAATATGCATGACAGACAAAAACATTGAAGTGGAAATATTTTTCATAGCAGAATGACTCACTTCTTCTATTTTTCCTATAAAGCACATATATTGTGTATATATACAGAATAGAAGGGCTGATATGGAATGACTCTTTGACGGATGATTTAGTCAAAATTGAACACAGATAAATATTTTCTAAAAAATTTAATGCCTGAATCAACTTTTGAAATAAAGTTGAAGAGCTTAAGCTTCTTCAACAAAGTTAGATTTTGATGTTTCACATTTATAGAGGTATTTAAATGCTTAAATATAGACAGATACTTGTAAGGATGTTAGAATCTCATGTCCTTCTCTGATGCCTCAGCTAAACCTGTTCCAAAAAACCCTGCTTTGACCTGATGATTTTACAGAGGCCTGAACTCCTGTCTTCTGCACATGGCTTGAGCTGTTCCTTTTGGGCAGTGTCTAGCTTCTGTTTAAACCCCTTTGAATTCCAGACATGGAAACCTCTTGTGGGGTCTGATTTTGGTGTGTCTTTGAGAATAGTTCAACCAGAGGCAGTACTGCCTGGCATTAAGCATACCAGCTACAGCTACTTTAATAATCAATTACAAGAATAAAGCCTGATCATGGTCAAGTGTGATGTGGTGGTGGTTTGCAAAGTGTATTTCTTCTTCAATGATATTATATGCAAAATACAGACCTGCAAATAGACATGTGACTTCAGGACTCTTATTGTCATCTCAAGCCTGTTGCTGCCATGGTACAGCCAAGCTTCTTGTCTTCCAATTTCCTCCAAGACCCCACGATTCTGCACTCAGGGTTCAACAAAGCAAATCACTGCATCCAAATAACCTATTCAGTAGATGTCCTGTGATGGTTTTGTTTGAATTCCCCATCACTGCAGAGGGGAATGAAAATATCCTTACTTTCTCACAACTTTCTCTGAATAGGTGTCTTGCAGTTCAGTGGGGCTGCTTGGTCCAAAGCAAATTATACACTAATGCAGTTTCATTTTTTTGGCAGTCAGGTTTTGATGGTTATTTCTGAATGTGGTCTTGGGACGATTTTTGAAAGCAAAGCATCTGAGATCTCTGTGGTTATTAGTCAAGGCCTGAGTTACAAGATTGCATTCTTGTTGATTTTCCCTTTCAGTATTTATGACCATAAAATTAGGTTTTGTTTTTTCCCCCTGAAATTAAACTCAAGGAGTGAAGATTGGTCTCATTGCTCAAAGTAATAGTGTGACCTTTGGAAGGACTATTACCATGATTAATTGCCTGCTATTTGTTTCCTTTATTCTAGTCTCGAAAAGTTTCCAAATTACTGCTCTGAACAAAGCACTCCATTGAAACCAGCAGTGAGATATAGACATAAAGCCATGTAAGGCCAGATGGCTTTTATTAATGTTGGTAATGGCCACTGATGGTGTGAAATCCAAAGGGATGTCTACAGCAGTGCTGCTGCTGGCACACACAGCTCCTGTCTATCTGCCTATTTTTCATCCACTTGGAATTCATTTGCAATGAGTTCTTTACTTACATACATTTATTCCATCTTAGATGCCTTTGCATTTTTGAAAGATAAAACGCTTAGGTGAGTGATTAATGCAGAGCTTTCAGTGCTGATTTTTGTGTGTGGTTTATTTTTCTCCTGTGCAGATAGTTTATAGACTAGTGTATTAGAGACAGTCAAGCTGGAGTCACAAATGTAAAACAGATTATCAGGAAAATTACTGACCTGGCCTTGAGCCAGGTGATTTTCTTCTCTGTTGCTTCATTAGAAATTTGGTTGGTGTCCCATTATTGGATGAGGAAGAAGTCCTTTGAAAGCTAAACTGGTAGCAACTTTTGGAATTTTTGTACTCAACTTTATAGAGTAATTTAAAGTGAATTTATTTATTGAGATAAGGGTATTTCATGTTTTTGTTTTCCATTACAGCATAATACATTTTTGTTCATGCTTTATTGAGAAACAAAAATGCTTACTTTAGAGACTTTAAATGTTGGTGTGAGTTTTAGTTAATGTCAGTATAAGACCCAGTGATCCACTTCCAGATTTTCTTAAGCAAACAAGCAAAATCTACTGTATGTTAAGTGTCTTAATTATTTGGGTTTTTTGGTGCCCAGGTAAGGCATTATATGCTATCTGATCACATTGACACTGTTATAAGTTGTGTGACCATAAAAATATAAAGCATCTAGTTTTTTGTAAGAACCCTCACGTAGTTTTGGTGTTCTGATAAATTCCCTAATAGAGGGGAGCTTAAAATTATTTTTTTTAATATTCTAGGAACATGAATACCTGATGCTCTTCTAAGGAACAAATGCTATAGTAGCATTTTGAAAAATATCAGAGAATTACATATATCTGAAACCAGGATATTTTTCCCTGAATATTTGTGATTGATTGTAGTAGGACCGATAGAGGTTGTAATATTTAATAAAATTCTGAGGAGACAATATGTTGTCAATTAAAATATTTGCATACATTTTGTGGTCTCATTTATTGAAGAACAAGGCTATTTATATTAAAGAAGTTAAGTTCCAATTCCTGCATATGTTAAAATTTCATGTCACTTTTCTGCTGACCAAAATCCAAATGTTGTCACACCACAACAGCATATTAATAAAGAAAGTTCAACATTTCACACAAAGAAATTCTATAAAATCCCTTGTTTGCCACTACTGTGGCGGGATTTTAAACTTAATGGGATGGCATGAGTGTAATCAAAGTAATTTTGCAACTAATTTTAACTGTTTGCAGGAAGTGTGGCCAGCTGTAAAAATATGAAATGAGCAAGAGGGGGCATTTACCTGATTTCTGTTTGTATTCAACACATTAATATTTCTCCCTGAGTAATAAAAAGATTGTGTCGTTTAAAGAGACAGCGGTCAGCAATTATTTTTATTTTGCTAAAAAACATATAGTTCAGTGGACCAGAATGAGAACAAATGTGACTTTAGATTGAATGTTACGTATCTATTAAATTGATTTCTGCAGTATTACTAAGAGTAAGGATGGAGGCTGAGGGGAACCTAAGCCATTATGTAGTAGTGGAAAGGCGATTAGATTCATGCCTGTAAGCTGCTGGAGATGCTGTCTAGCAGCATTTGAAGCAGGAGGTCACAGACTGATGTTGAGGAGGGGGATTAGCTGCTGCTGAACTGTTCTGGCTGAATTTTGCACAAAATGCTGTTGAACTGGGGGGAAAATATATATTTTTGTATCACTAGGAAAAAAATTTAAGAGTATTCTTGTATGGTTGTATTAGACCAGAATACTCACTGAGAAGAATGATGAGGTGTATTAGTTTTCCATCTGTGTTTTGGAGGTTAATGAAATTACTCAGACAGTGAGGTAACTTAGGCTTCTAAGGACAAGACTGAAAGACCATCTGGTGGTCTTCTGTTTTTAGTATTTCTAGGTTAGTAAATTTCTTTGTTGTTGTTGTTGGGTTTATTTTTGTTTTTCCTCTTTTTTTTCCTTAGCAAACAGCCTTCACATTGGAAATGGTCCAGCTGTCAAGTACAGAGATTAGAAATTGAACATATGAAGTCTTGTCCTTATGCACAGTATTTTAATGCATGCATTTACTTTTTCAGTTACTTTTTGTAGTTACCTTAATAATTGCGCTAAAGACTGCAGATGTATTTATTATATTTTAATTTTATGGAGGGATTTCTGTCCACATTCCTGGCATCCAAAAGGAGTACACTGTTGTGATGGTTTTTTTGTTTGGTTTTGCAATGGCATTCTCATGATTGCTGAAGATGTTGACATAACTCTGATCCTCATCATTATATGTCAATACAAAAATCTGATTTTGTTTGAAGTTCCACTTTGTTAAGTGATCTTAAGTTTTGTATCTTTCCTTTTATGTAATAGGGAAAAATGTATTTCTTTCTGATTGCTGACAAACTCTTAGCTATTGTCTTCAGGATACTAGTTAGTAACTATATTTTTGTATATTTAGAGGAGAATATTAGGTCCTTTACTGTCTAGGTGAGCTGTCAGATACTTGTTCCTCATCCTCCCCCAAACCAACACACCAACTCTTAAATTTCTACATAAATGTTATTTACCCACCTCTATTCCATGGTAATTTTCACTGAAACATTGAACTTTGACACAGTACAAGAGAACCAACCTGGGCACATATCCAACCTCAGATGCTCTCTTCTTGCTTTTGAATTACAGGAGGAAAAAGACTGGAACGTTTGAAATGCCTGTTATTTCTAAAATAGTTTTGTTTTGAAATGTGCACTAATTTTTTTTTTTTTTTTTTTGCTCAAAGGTCAGTCTAACACTGAAAATTGGCCAAAACAATAAAGTTTAAACATATTCTGCCTTCTGGCTCTTGTTTTTGGTATTCCATAGGCGAATTTTCTATTTTTCTTTAAAAGTCAGAAGTGGACATTGGATTAAAGTTTCAGTACTATCTCTAAAAGTATTTGGATTTTTGTAAAGTTTAACTTTATCTATGGAGAGGGAAAAACTCAGAATAAAACCAAACTCTGCTTAGTTTGTTGTTTTTTTTTAAACTACTATGTATTTTCTACTTAATGTGGCTCAAAGTTGATGTCGTGGTATGGCATTTGTGAGACTGAGAAGGCCTCACTACAGAACAAGTTAAACAGGACTAAACCTCTTTCATGGGCTTCTCGACGACCACTTTGTGCTGACCCACAATGCCCTTCTGTTTTTTCCTGACAGTTGTAGCCAAGAACACCTGTAATGTGCTGGGCAGTGAATTTTTAAAGTCCTGTGCCCAGTGGGACTCAATTACACAGTTATGCCAGACCTCTAAAGAGGAAGAACACTACTGGTTTTCTCCTGTATCACCTATCAGCAGAAGGATCTCCTGATCAAAACATGATCTCTCATTTGATTTGGCATCCTTTTGAATACTTTAGCTGTGCTGCTTCTTCTCCAGACCTGTAAGAATTGTGTTACTGCTCTGTCACCCTTCAAATGACAAATGTGATTAACATATTTTTCATGAGGTGCAATGACTGCACATTTTAGCTAAAGGAACTAATGTTTGAATACATAATGTTTTACAATTAGTTACAGACATAATTAGAGACGTCAGTGAAATTCATACTCATCCCTCCCCTTGCTTTATTCTCTATGCTATTGGTAATTGGAATCAAGAAAGGTTCAGCTTTGATGTGGTAAATTTGCCTGTTCCAGGTGTTGGTCTAAGGTGTGATGCACTTTCCCTGATGAGTTCCTTAAGCTCTTTTGAGTTTGGTCCTTGTTGTCTTTCCAGGATAAAATGAAGATACATTTGGTGCTGTAAGATTGGTATGTTTTTAGTATCTGTAAAGGGCAAGGTGAAACTCCCTCTAAATTCCCTCTACAAATCAGAATAGATCACCCTGTCCAAATCCCTGCCCAAAGCAGGGTCAGTTGTAGCAGGTTCTTGGGGCCAGTTAGGGTTTTATTGGTTCCAAACTCAGAGACTCCACAACCTCTTTAGACAACCATTGGCCACCTTCCTTTTCTTAAAATATTTTCTTAAAATAATATTTTTTGAAGGAATTTAATTCAAATGAACTTAAATGCTTAGTATTTGAATTTATATTAATTTGATTTTTTTTCTGTGCATTGGATACCATTGAGGAGACTTTCTTTATCTTTTTTTCACTCTCCCCTCAGCTATTTGCACACATTGAGGGAGCCTTCCTCAGCCTTCTCTTTAGGCTCCTTTTTTTTTTCCATTTCCAGCTCTCTCAGCTTCTCCTTATATGATTGATGCTTCAGACCCTTAATCATCTTCTTGATCCTTAGCTGAACTTGCTCCAGTATTTCCATGTAAATACTGGAAGCCAAGAACTAAGCAAAGAACTCTCCCAGCAGTACAGAGTACAGGGGAATAATGACCTCCTAGATGTGCTAGCTCTGCTCCTAACTAAGACAACCCAGGATGCTGCAGGTATTTAAGCCTGGATTTTGGTCAGTGCCTCCCCTTATTTTCATGCCATGCTCAAGGGCACAGAATACATATGTGGTGTCTTCAGCACCATGTCAGCAGGGTGAAGTGAAGCACTTTGCTGGAAACACAACTTAGTCATATTAATGAAAGTTATGAGGTCCAGAGGATGGAATCAGTCCATGATCAGTCATGCTAAGGAATACTAACTTTAAACTGGCCATTAGTCACTGTACATCAGTGAACTTCACACAGACAAAGGTTCTATAAAGTGCAAAATTTGGATTAATGTGATATATCTACAAAATATGTCCTTAGCAGATCTTCTCCATGGCAGGTGTGTATTGACTTCTCCAAGCTATATTAACAGGTTCAACAGCAAAAGGTACAGATACTGGTTAGGACAGATTTCAAGCTAAAATTCTATAGAGTGTTCCAAGAGTTGAACTTGGAACCTGATCTGTATGTCTGAAATATTTATCTTTGAATCAGTTTAGATAAATGTCACTTTCCACTGTCTCCTCTTCCTAAATCAACTTCCTTTCTATACATGCTGAAAGTTTTGTTATTTGTATTTAAAATTATCTTCTTTTATTAACCATGGGTCTCCTTTTTCTTTTCATCTTTTACATGAATGATTTTCATTTTGTAAGTGTCTCTTTTTGCTCCAAGCAGTGCAGGAGAAAAAAAACAATAGGGTTAATGGGGTAACTTCAATATATAGTAGCTGGATTTCCAGGTGCAGAACTTCTCCTGTTGCATCTTGCATCAGTGAATGCATTTTGTAAAGTGTAAGGCTTTAAAAATACCCTGTAATTTACAGAGCTTTGAAGCATGCTGGAATGAAAATTTGTTCAGTAATGATCTAATTTCTGAACCTCTATGCATGTGAAAACAGTTAATTCCTATGTTCCAATAGGATTTATTAGATGTTTCATGCTCTCTAAATTTTGTTTGGATGGCTTGTCCATATAGAATTAATAATTCTATGCAAGCACATAATCTATATTTCTTGGTCTTAACTTGCTATTCAAAAATAAGTAGTCATTTTTCTTTTAGGTCTGGGGATATGACATCAGAAATGATTTATTATCACTAGAATGAAATCATACTAGAGCAGATAATATAAATTCATTATTAGTGGCAAACAATTATTGATATATTATAATTATAAGAGGAATCAGGGTGAAATGTTTAGGTCAGTCTTCATCAGCATGCAGGATATAATTTTCAGAGCATGTCAAGGAAAATTTACTCTAATTTTGTTTCTGAGTCTGAGGCTATGATAGTGATTGCATTTCTTGGATGGCTTTTTCCCTTCTGTTTCCTTTATTCCTGTTCACATGCTTTGTCCTTTTGACTTGGATTAATTCTGTGTGCATTGCAGGGTATTAATATCCCTTTTAATTAGTTTCCTATTGCCTACATAGACAAAAAGTGACTTCATAGTCTGTGAGAAATCACTGAACAATGGACTGAAAAGCATTTAGTTCCATTCAGTACTAAAGTTTGTATATCTATAGTAAAAAATCAGGAGACATCAAGGTGTCCTTGCAATGGCAATTCAGTTTCCTCTGCAAAGGTTCCTCGCTTTATGTATTGGAATCTTATTTACACAAGTCAGTAGCTTGACACAGTTTTAAGAAGGTGATACTTTGAATTTTTAGGTTCCTCTCTTTATGCAGTGGAATCTTATTTACACAAGTCAGTAGATTGACACAGTAACACAAGAAGGTGATACTTTGAATTTTTAGGTACAAAATATGTACTTGCTGATAAAATAGGGTCAGGTGCTGGTTAGAAACTGGTCATTCCCCTGGCACACTTTCTAAGGCCTTTCACATTTTTTAATGTACCTTATGTATACACTTTCTGTTCACATAAAAATATTTATTTCTGCCGACAAGTCTCATCTGCTGTTTGCTTGGCATCACTTATTTCTCTGCGCTTGACTTCAAGTCTGCTGTACTAAATCTGTCTGAGAAGAGATACATCTTGAATTTTGTGTTTGTAAAACTAGCACTGCTATAGTATCATTCTCTTCTCTTCCACCTTTTATTTTCAGACATTTAAAGCAGTCTTTCTTATTGCCTGTTTTTCACTTGATTGTGAAGTTAAACATGTGACTGTCATATTTAACTACCAAAAAGTAAGATCAATTTTTTAAACCATTAAGAGAAATGAAACAAGGCAAGTGGAAAGAAGGTTCTGACAAAAATACAATGATTTGCAAGTCTGTGCAATAAAAACTAATAAGTCCAGTTAACAAAAGTGTAGTTCCTTGCAGTTATTATACTCCTTATATCTCCTAAATGTACCAAACCAGAAGCCAGTTCTTCAGCATGGCAGAATATGGCAGATGGAATTATTTCTGTGCAAGTATTAAAAAGAAAGGCTCTACATTATCTCCATCATGATTTAGTTTTGGGCTTCAGTCCCTATGCTGTCTATTATTAGCATCATAAAACATAATGGAAGTATTTAGGGATTCAAATGCATAGATTCATGCTGGATTTCACTTCCTTATGTATCTGCAGATGGTGTGTGTATTTTTGCATATTGGATTTTATGGTGGTTAGAATACATTAGATGGGGTAAATGTAGGGAAGTGCAAAGATTCATTGCAAGTGATTCATTCAAAGACTTATATGTATCTTTTGTGAGCCATTTGGTTTCCAATGAAGACTCTGAATCATTATCTTAGTTTATAACTACTTCTTTTTAACTTTGATGAAACTTTTTTCATTGTTCAGTCAAAAAAGCTGGGAGTCTGATCTATTAAATGCTTGGATGGTTGATGTTGAAGGGTTTATCTATCCATGAGCAGAGCAAAATCAAGTAAGACCTTGTAGTGCATAGAAAGAGAATAAACAGGAGGTCAATTTTTCTAAGGATTTTGATTTGGACCCCATATGAGTACTACAGTGTAATTCTAAATGAGGCAAGTGGAAGCAGTGTATGTTTGAATTATGCACAACCTGCAAATATAAAGACACAAAATCACAGAGGTTCAGTCACAGGGATGGATTTCAATGATCAGTTACAAGCTGATCAATTCATTTAATTAGTTTTTTTTCCCCTGGTCACAGTGGAGTTTAAAAGCTATGAAGTTCCCAAATTTAATTCTCGAGGACCAGCTTTCCTCGCACTATGCAGTTTTTAAAATTTCTTCACACAGGAAGCTACTAAAAGGGAAAGATGAGTCTGTAAGTACTGTATGGAGGGTGCTCACCAGGAACATTGCCTTAACTTTTCCAGTGGCTTTCATTCTTCATCACAGGTGGAAAATTTATGGAACCAACAGCTTGCAAACTAGACAGAAGTGTTTAGTTATGGAGTTTGTATAAATGGAAAGCAAAGGCACAGCACAAGTTATTTCTTCTCCATTTATTATTTCATGAGAAGGAGATGTCCTTTGGCTATGATGGAGTTCCACAGCACCTACTTTTGTGACAAGCTGTTTGTCAGCATAGTCCTGTTGAGCTGGCTGAAGTAATGTGGAAGGGGAGATAACAGAAGGAGTTACAAGACAGTGATGTCTTTTAGATGAAAGGAGTTTCAAAATTAATCAAATAGGTAACATAAATGTCATTTTCCTTGATTTATTTCTCAAGAGTTGATGGAAATGACTCTGATTTCAGACAGCCTAGCATGGCTCAATCAGCATCACGTAGCAACTGTTCAAATCAATAGATATTTCTTGGTTTTAACAAATAGTGTTGTCTGACAGGATGTGACTGAAATAAGTCAGCCTTAGGAAGCAGAACTAAATATCAGATTCAGTGCTTGCTTTCGGTCTGTGGGGATATATTTTCATAGTGGCATTTAGGATTTTAGAACTTCATCTTCTGAACTGATTAGCTAAGTGAGAAACTCCGGCTCTCATTAGTAGTTATTTCCAGATATGTTCAAAGATATGGCACTAGAACCCTAAACATTACTTCACCAGGCTTAGGAGGATTTTCAGGAAATATCTGAAACTTACAGTTCAAGCCTTAGTCTTTCAAGTAAAGAGCTTTCACATGAGTAATCTGATCTACTTCAGCCCTCTGGTTATGGGTAGAGTCCTGCTGTGTCACTCTTTTGAGGGAGTGACTTATTCTATGAGCAGCCCCACTCATTTGATTGAACTTTTCAAAAAGAAAGAGAAAGCTTATTAAGAAAATAGGTGACAAATTTTGTTCTTCTTGAGTAAAACCATGATGATGTATGAAATCTTTTAAGAAGGTGACTAATGTGGTACAATCACTTGAAGTGATGCATGCTGGTTTTTCATGGAACTGCTCTGTTTCTTTGTGTGTAGATGTAGAAGTTTTGAAAATATGTAATTGGTTTGTGATTAGAAACTTTAGTCACATCCCCATAATTGCTATGGTGAAAATCAGAAAATATGTCCTAGGCAGTTAAATGATTCCTCAGTACTTCTAAAGTCTTGTCTCAGGCTTTTCTAAAAGGGCAATTATTTGAGAAGAGGGGGAGTTGTTTTTTAAGACAACAGAGCAGGTTTCATATAAGCAAATATATTGAAAGTGGTTTCCATCTGTGCATATTATTTCAAGAAGGAGAAAAATATTAGAGTTTGGAGGTGAAATTTGGAGGAATGGCATCTTGAAGCAATACTGAAGGCATAAATTTTGAAGTTGCACTTTGAAAACCGCTTGTGTCTCCATAGATTGCTGAACCTGAATAAACCAACAAGATGACCAAGAGTCTGAGATAGTGCTAATATGCATTGATCATTTGTGCTTCCACTTGCATTAGTGGTGGTGCTACTGAATTCTGTCAGCAGCCAACATCACCAGGCTCTGTAAATAAGGGTGTTGAGGGCAACAGCAAGACCTCATTGCTGAGGTGTGCACTGCAACAGCATCTGAACAGGGCCAGCAGAACAGGTGGGACGTCGGATGGTAGACAACTTGTTGGAGTCCATAAGTTTGGGGAGTTTTTGAGAAAGCTTTGAACAAAGCAAGCCAAAGAGCAGTGAAAGACAGTGAAATGCTAAGCCAGCAGAAAAAGTTCGAAGCAACTTTTGAGACGTGAGAAATAAAACAGTAAACCTATGTTGAATTGCTTTTCTAAGTTGCAAAAAGTATATCTTAAGTATACATTTAGAAAGTTAAAAATGAATAAAGTTTTGTGCTCTGTCTTCTGTGAACGAAGCATTGTGTTGAAAAAAAAACTGCTATTGTTTTAGCCAAAAAGTTACATAAACTTCCAGCTATTAGAGAAAAACTTCTGTCATTATGCTTTTGCTTTCTATGATTAGTTGAAACTGAGACTTCACTTGTTTTATGTTATGCTGTAATGCTAAGCATCTTTAGCATTCTAATCAAAAAACTGTCAGCATCTTTTGCTGCATTGTTGTAACAATGAGACTGATGCTAGAAAAATATAGTTCGAGACACTGATCAAGAGTGACCCCGTTCCCGTTCGTGTTGTAAATAAACAACCAACGTGTCAACAACTAACACAAACATTTAAATTGCAAATACAGCGTGACTGAGGTTAGAAGGTGCATCAATAGACCATCTAGTCCAACTTTCTGTCCAAACTAGGGTCCACAAGCCACACCAGGTTGCTCAAGACTTTGACATCTAGTTTTGAAAGCGTCCACAAACAAAGGCTGCATGAAATCTGTGGACAAAGTGTTCCAATTCCTCAAAGTCCTCAGGGTGAAAAAAGTTCTCCATATATTCAGTTTAAACCTCAGTCTGCAGTTTCTTGTCCTCTCAGTGGGCATCACTTTGAAGTGCCTGGCTGTGTCTTCTCAATGGTCTCCTCCTTTGGTTTCTGTTATTTTCCTGAAAAGCAGACATCTGCGTGCTGAACAAGCCTCTTTCCCTCATATTCTGCTTACAAGGGAGGTTTTCTAGCTTCTAACCATCTTTATTGCCTTTTACTGAGTTTTCTGCAGTTTGTCTCTTTTTTTTTTTTTTGGTACTGGGAGAATGACATAGGATGCAGTCTAATAACTAATGGGCTCACAGCTACTGGCTATGGGCCTTTTAAACAGCCCAGGGTGCTCAAATGTTCTTTATAGCAACTGTGCCATACCCATCCTGTTTAGTAGTGGGCCCATGTTTTTGTTGTCCAGACCTTTCCTTGCATATTTAGCATAGAAACTGTTCTTGTTGCCCTTGATGTCCCTTGCCAGTTTCAGTCCCAGCTAAGCTTTGCTTTTCCTAGACAGAGGGCTGTGCAGTGTTTCTAAATTCCTTCTTTGTGGCCTAATTAGAATGATGGTTCTGGAGTAGAGGCAGGGTTCAGAGGTTCAGGAATCCTATCCCGTGTGCGTAGCTGGTTGCTTGAATGATATAATCCTATTGTAAACACTATATGAAGAATATTTTGGAAGACAGCTAGCAAGTGCAAAGAACTACAGAAATATGCCCTTTACCATGCTGTTTGTGGTTTAATGTTTGCATATATTAATGAAAATCTTTTTTGACAGTCTCCTAGTCCAGGCATAGACTGTGCCTGTTATGGCAGCTTATATTTCTGATAGCCATAAGAAACCATCTCAGCTTCTCAGAGATGATAAAGCTATTGTCCCCGTGAGTCAAATTTACTTCAAAGTTAATGCAGTTGTCCATCTAAACTTTATGATAATGTCTTGTTCTTCTGTGCTGAGCTGCTTGGCACCATTGTATCTGTCACATTTAATAAAGATATATTCATCTTCAACTTTATTTCATATAGGAATTGCCAAGCTTAGCACATCAACACATCACATTGTATCTTTGCTATGAGATTGGGTTGGTTTACCATAGCAAAGAGTTTGTCCTTCAATATTAAAAGTAGTGTGAGTTGTGTTTATCACTACTCATAACGAGACTTACTTTCCTATTATTATGTATGATTAAAATTCTGACAGATATTCCAAGGTTGCCTGACAGAGGTGTTACTGCCTGTTACTGTTTTAAATGACTGCTTATTTGCATTTGTTCTTTCATTATCTCTAATAGATGATGACATAGCATAGTGGGGGAAGAATTATGTTAAACCAATGTTGTGAAAGAGACAGTTTTAATGTGGTAAACACAAAATTAACTTGACAAGCCAAAGAGATTTTCTAGCTCATTTTTAGGAAAGGAAAAAAAAAACCCAAAACAAAACCCAGTTCTTCTCTAAACCCAAATACCTTGATGTTTAGTGAAGATTTAATACTTGTGTAAGGTGAAGAAGGAAGCACTGATGTATTACTGGTCTGTAGGAATAGCTTGAATAGAAGTTGCTATTTCTGTGTGGATTGAGTATATATTTTTATTTTGAGATTTAAATCACAGATTAGAATCAGTTTTGGGGGTTGGTTTGTGTGTAACAGCCAGAAGCAGTGACATCCGTGATCCTTTCCCTAAAAGTCTGTGACCAGTCCAGCCCCCCTTGGCTGTAGCTACTGCCTCAGAGCAGGAATTAAATGTCTGGTTAGGCTCAAAAGTTGGGTGTCTTTCCCTGCACCAGTGTTGTCATCTTATTGCAAAGATCCCGTACCTTTTCAGTGATTTCTCCTGGGCATCTCCTCGCAGCACAACCAACAAACTCCAACTCTCTCCTCACCCAGCTACCCCACTCTTTTGTAGCACTCTTCTTCTTATTGGACCCAGCTGTGGCCTATTAAGGGCAGGCCTGTTCCCCATCTTTGGTGATCAGTACAGCTGCAGCTCCTCAGGTGTGAGACTGCCTTCTGCACTATTTTCTTACATTCTATCCCTCCGCACACCAGGGCACAGCCAAGCACCATAATGCCATTTTTGCTGCAGCTCAGCTGGAGGAAGAACATGAGCTAAAGGTCTATTTCCTGCCAAATATGGTGCCCAGGATTAGATTTGCAAATTGCCTTGGCAGCTGTTGACCACCCTTCACTTCTAAAAGGTAAGACCACCCTGAATACTTATGAGCACCAGACACTGAGAAATTAGTCAGCAGATATGACAAGGTACCCCAAATCTGTGCCCCCCAGTAAGTTTCCCTGTTATGTCACCAGATATTTTTTCCTTATGCAAGAGGAGAGGTATTAGAATTATCCTAGAAAAGATATGTAACATTTTTGTGTGAACCTCTGAGCTGTTAAAGTCAGACAGCAGATTTCAGCCCATCATTTTCTCTCATTTAATCAGTAGGAATCTGAAGTAACTGCACTGACACAGTAGAATTTTCCTCATATGCACCAGTGTATCTGAGAATGGAATTCAATTTTAAATCATTAAATTAAAAGATGGCAAGCCATCTTTTTCATCCAAGTGGATGTCTGCAGCCTTAGGAACTCATAACATTAGCTGTAGGTAGACTTGAACTGTGTTTTTGGAACTCTTGCTTCTAAAACTGACCATCCTTGGGCAATGTTTTTCATTTTCTCTTTCCAGTCATTGACTGGTCTGCCAGCTCTGTCTGCTTTCCATTTTGCTCAGCACAATCCTAGATGTGGTTTTTAAATGATGCTGAAATATAAATGATGACAACAGCTTTTAAAATAGGCATTATTAAACTCTAGAAAATCTCCATCTGCTTGTATATCAGCATACAGAATATTTGTGGCCCAATGCCTCATGCTCATTAGAGAGAACATTTTTGGTTGTTTCCATACATCTTGTTCTGACCCAACTAGGAATGTAAATCATCAGAAATTACTGGGCCTCTGTCTTTGGGAGATTACTACCTCCATTTTGTAGAACAAAGATGTTTTTAGGTTTTCTGAAAGGTTTATTTTAGAATTTCATCCTGTGTGTTTATCTAAAGTGAATATGCAGATCAGTTTTGTTTGTTTATTCCCATTGTTGGATACTATAATCTTTTGCATGAAGAGGTGCTGTACAATAAATAGCTTGCTGGCAAAGGAAAAGCATGATCTTATAGTCAAAAAGAGGAGTTTAGATTATTTAAAAATTACTATGCTGTAAATATAAATTCTAGCACACTCTCTGGGATAGGAAGTAGTGAAGATATGAATCCTAGATTAGCCAGAATTCTGGTGTGCTGTAGTGCCATAGTAATGGACTGAAAGGCCAAGAAGTCTTTGGCAATTTATTCTTGTTTTGCACAAAACATATGTTTTTGACACTGTGCTTCAAAAATAGGCTGATGTGTGGGAAGGGTTCCCAAGAAGCTTTGACAATTACTTTATATGTAAACAAAGAGAAGACCTCTAGAAATAGAGAAAAAGATATTTTCTGTCTGTTTTCATGAGGATGAGTTTAAGATCAGCTTTTGTAAGATCCTGGGAGTATCCATTGAACATAAATAGCACAGAGCTCTTGAGGTAAACAATTCTCATTACAAAGTGAACATAGTCAATTTTAGACAATCAGTAGAGGTGAAGGATTGAGCACAGCGGGTTATTGCAACAAAGTACTGAGAATTGGTGATAATATCCTATTTATCAGTTGTATGACATGAGGAACTATTATCAGAAATGCAATGGAAATCAAGATAAAATAGATGCAGTTTATGTAATATAGGTTGTCTTAGGTTGGGTAAGACTATGGTTTGTGCTAAATGCTGCATTAGACTAATTCAAAAAAGTGATTTCTCCTGCCTGTGACCAGCGTAAATGAAGATGATATCTCAGTTTAAATCTTCTCTGGCACATGGCTGAGCAAAGTGCAGAAAAGTGCCATCACCTGTAGAGTAAAGGACTGTCAGATTCATGAGCAAACCACTTTCTCTTTTACTGTTCTGAAGATTCATGTGCCACCAAATTTTGATTGATGACACTGTTGTTTGGGTTTGTTGGTTTTATTTTTTTGGTTTTTTTTTCATTAATAGTAAGCAAAGTCTTCATCTATTTCCATTCTTTTACCTCCTAATCATCACACAGTTAAAGAAAGGGTTTCTTATTTAAATCTCTTTTGTTTAAGATTTAGTCTAACTTCAAGATGAAAAACAGAACTCAAGGTTTCTGCAGCTGACCACTGACAATTTTCAACATCATGTATAGCACTCATCCTAATACCATATTAATTAAAGCAACTTGGAAAACAGAAGGGGTTTTCATTGAATCAGCAAATCAAGAATCACTTGGAAAAAACCCCATTTCTTAATATTACGTCTTCCATAGGTTGCAAAGTCTTGTTATTGCCTTTTTTTCTGACAAAATAGGACAAGACTAGCCTGTAGAAGAAGGAAATTTGCACTCCAGATATTAAGGTCAAATAAAATTCATCACATGCAGAATGGGTCTGTAGTCAGATCACTAGATGTGAACCCTTCTGTCTTTTTTTTTTTTTTTAAGTTCACCTGTAGAGTGAAATGTAAGCTTTGTACTTGGCACTGCTTCTTCTTTTTATGTGGTTGTGGAGACAAAGGTTTCTTTCTCTAGCGTTCTGCTTTCACTTTGTATGTTGTTTTTCTAATGTGGAGAAGAAAAAGGTACCTTCAAGTTTATTACTTTCTCCTGTAATTTAGCTGATGTTGAGATTTCAGCTGGATGAAAGCATTCCTATGCTAATAGCTACATTTATTGCACTTTTATGCTTTAGCAGTGGTAAATAATCGCCCCAAGACAACATCTGTTCTCATTTGTCTAGTTTCATTTATGTTAATGTATAAACTGAGCTTTTGATAATCACTTACCCACTTTAAAAACTTCTGTGTGTTGTACTACTGGTTTTGGTTGCCAAGTTATGTATCTAGGTAAGGATCTTCAACTTCCAGATCAGCAGCAAACCCAAGGCTCAGAAGAAAGTTCTCGAAATAACTCTTCCTCTGCTCTGTCTGTGCTATGTCTGTCACTGCACTGTATTCCAGCCTAGGATATATTCAGTCTGTTTTATCACATTTCTTGTAGCTACTGTTACATACTGTCAGATCTTGGTTTCATGCTAGCAATTTTCCAAGTTTTACGGATGTATTAATTTTTTTCGTCTTATAATTGAAAAGCTCTTCACAGGAATATTCTGTCATACAAGAGCTTGTTTTTGCTTGAATATGTGAATGGGGCTAAACCAAGTATCTCAGGAACTGGTCAGGTGCAGTTGTAGTTTATTGTCTGCTTATTGTTCTGCCAAGTGTCTAAACTCTTGGAAAGTTCAGTGTGGGAGTGGATACTTTTCTAATTTATTTTGTTTGCTGAGGAGACTCCTAAACCATAACAACTGCCTGTGCCTTTGACCATGTTCCTGGCTCTAGGACTGGAGTTTTACCTCAGATTACAAAACACCCTTTGCAAAACATCTCTTCTTTTGTGATTCTTCTTATGCATGGTGGGATGGGACCATAAAAATTTATACCCTGTTTTACCACTTATAATAGTTATAAAAATAATCTCTTTTATTGCAACTGAATTGCAAGGAAATATGATCTTTAAATTCAGCCATCTTGTTAGCCAATGTGGCAAGTGTGGCTTTGGTCCAAGAAAAACACTAAGAAATTATATCCTTGACAGATGCTTCAGCATAGTCAGAGTGACTAATCTTCATTTAAACTTAGCCTTATGCCAATACAGCTCCACTAATGATTATATAATTGTGAGTATGAAGCAAGACTTACATTTAGAGAGAACTGAAACCACCTAAATGTATTTTGTATATTTTCCATGCAGCTGAAGTTCTGATAAGGGCTATTAGCTGTCATTGTGTTCAGGGGAACAGTGTGTTTCATGGAGATTTCAGAGATCCTGAGGGTCTTGTCTGTGTTTGCTTCCCTGTCTTACTTCCCCTTACTTTAGTCATCTGAAACACATTGACCACATCCTATCTTCTGTGTACATGAAACATCTAGAAAAATACGAAGATAGCATATGACTCAGAAAAGTAGTCTTCATATTAAGTTTTCAATGTAAGCTTATTTTGGGATGTTTCATTTTTTGCTTCATTCTCACTTCAAATGTGGCAAGTGTTAATAACACCTTAAAAATAGTGTTCTATAATTTGTCCCAGTTTCTTTACATCTGTTTTTGTCTCTTCATGAACATTTTCATGTTCCTTACCCTTTGACTGGGCTTGTTTTTAAATCTAATACCAGCTCAGTTCTTACTCTACCTGAATTTTTCTGTGCTCTGTTTCTGTGAATCAAATTGTCTTGGTCTTCTAGGTTGCATGTAGGGAGGACTGGTTATTGCTGCTGCTGCCAGCTTTTACACAGTATTTTGTACAGTTTTAGCTAAGAAGTAGCATGAACTTAAATGTAATTGGTTTTGCTCTATCCTATTTATGGTTATTAATCTGTAGCAGATGGGTAAATTCCCCACCTGTTCTTACTGCTGTATCCAGGTGTTTCAGTGATAATTATGATTTATCAGTATGGGAGTAAGTCACAGACAAACAAAAGTATAAAAGCCATTTTGGTTTGGATTAAGGAAGGAGTAAAGGAAATCAAAGATGCCCTGAAGTTGCACATCAGGGCCTTTTCCCCTGGCAGTACCTCTTCATTTGATCTGTGATACTGAAATCAAGATAAGGATTTGGCTCCTATTACCAGTTTCTGCAGGTTTCTACTGTGACAGTAGGCAGCTGAGCTAAGACAGCATTGCTGACAGCTTTGAGTATCTGAACAAGGTCAATGCTTCTTCCCTCTACTTCCCAGTTCTTGTATTATTGTGGCTGCTTGTAGAAGTGATGATGTGATACCTGGTTTATCTCCATATCCCATCTCTATTTTCTCCACCTACATTTCACACCAATTTTGAGTTTTGATATTGGAAGCATCAAAGAGGTCACTCGGGAGAATATTTCTTTGTACTACTCAAATGTATGGGTCTTATGTGTGGAAATGAAACTTTTTTGAGCCTGCCTAGGGCTCTGGGATAGTGCCTGTTCTTCTGCCTATTATCCTTTGTCTCCTGCTCAGAACACAGTAAGTACTCTGTGTCTTCTTGCTTAGAGCTAACAACAGTATCTCAGCATTGCTGGATTAAATACATTCTTCTATAAATCATTGAGTTTAGAGAGACTAAATAGCTGAAATATTTATGTTGCTTTGGAAGATGTGTGAAGAAGATAGGCTTGCAATTGGAGCTTCAATTTATTGTTTTACCTGGAACTGTAGTTGCTAGTGTCCATAAAATCAAATCCATCCAGATGTATTCAGTAATTCTAGGCTGCTTTCCTGAGTTGTTGTAGTTAACTTTAATACATAAATTTAATATAATTGTGAAAAAAGTAATGCATGCTTTGCTATAGGTTTGAAGAACATAGGTTGAAAAGTTCTTTGCATTATGAAATTGTAGATAGGAACCTTGTGTGGTTGAAGAAAGCTTCAGTGTTATTTTCCTTCTGTTTGTCTGTTTCTAAGGTCAGGTTATAAATTTCCTCATCAGATTTGTCCTTTTATAGTAGAAAATAATCTGCCTTATTTTCCTGGAGGCAAAGTGTTGCAGGAGAAGCTCCCTATCTGACGTAGTAATCCCTGATTAAAAAGGTATGTCAAATAGCAACTGTCTCAAAATTCAGGCATTATCTGACTGACACTGAGCCTCCCTTCATTGTGAGCACAATTGTGAATGTCTCATGGAGCTGTCAATGGCATTTAAATAACTAAATGCCATTGACAGCTCCATGATTGATTTTTGGGATGGACATAGAAAAAGCTGCTCAGATACAGGTTGGTTATTGTATGCTTACATGTGCATAATGGAGGGGACAGTATTCTTACTAAAATATTTTTAATTTGTATGCATTTATAATGACTCAAACCCCTGTGAAAGGAACACTGATATACTTAGTCTTCTGTTGCATACAGACTGCAATGTAGAGTGTTTCAATTTAAAAAATGGGTGGACGCTCAAGTCCAAATGAGCAATAAAACTCACTTCTTTGATATTTAAAGTGACAAAATCCTATTTCTAGCCTATTTTGATAACAGAAATTCTGTTTTCAACTTGTGCATATGACATCTGTGTCTGAGACTCTATCATTCTTGGAAAGATCCAGTGAGGGAACCTCAGTTCCTAGCAATAGCAGTGTAGTTTGAACCAACTCTATTTTATTTTTAGCAGCCAATCGGAGCAGGGTAATGAGAATGAACCCTAAATCTTAAAAATGCCCTCTATCCCATGCCTCCCTCCTTCCTAGGCTCAACTTCACTCCAAAATTCTCTGCTTCTTCTGCCCAGTGACACAGAGGGATGCAGAATGGGAGCTGTGCTTGGTTTATCACATATGGTCTCATTCCCTGCATTCTCCTCATGGGGAGAACTTCTCTCTCCCTTCTCCTGCTCCAGCATGGGGTCACTCCCACAGGAGAAGTCCTCCTCAAACTGCTCCCACATGGGTCCCACATATTCTCACTTCTTTCTCTGGCTGCGGAGGCTCTGGCACAGTAATTTTTTCTGTTCTTAAATATGTTATCCCAGAGGCTCTGTCTGATACCATGCCCCTGTTGCTGATGGGCTCAGCCTTGGCCATCTTGGAACTGGCAGGTATTGGTTCTGTCAGACATGGGGGAAGCTTCTGGTGTCTTCTTAGAGAAGCCACACATATAGCCCCCACCTTCCTCCAAGACCTTGCCATGAAAACCCAATACATCCTCTTAGTGCTACTGAAAACTCCATTTATTTCATTTAATATCTTAACAATTCTTGACTCTAGTTAGAGTTTGAGAAACCTAATGATCTCCTGGGGACATTTATCAGCTTTGGTAGGGATAATATTCAGATGGCTATGCCGTATACAACTTGGACTGAAAATTAATTTGTGCACCCCTGGCTTTTGGTCTCTAACTCCTTCAGTGTGCAACCAAGTCTCTCTTAATAGATGAAGAGTGTGAAAGAGCCTGGAGTGTGCTGACTTGGGAGAGAGGGAATGTAAATGGTGAGTAACGGAAGCAGTAAAGTGGGAGAGAATCTGGAATAAGAAGCAGCAGAAAGGAAAAAGATGATGTGATTTTTGTGTGAAATCAGGGAGTAAAAAATCAAACAAAACAGTCCTGCTTGTGACTAACCTCTCATCTTGTCTACTACCAGGTATTTCAGAATGGAGTCTGAGAAACTGAGAGAATGGTTGCAGAATTCCCTGTGCATCAGGGATAGATGAATTTTCTAAATTGAATGTGCTAGTGAAGAGCTTGTGGCTGTGCTAGCAGAGTTTGTATCTCACTGTGGACATTGTTTTTTGTAATGAACAGGAAAAATATTAATATTTTGTGCATGTAAAAATCTTCTTTAAAGCTTGATACTGTCCTCTGCTAGTGTATTAGCTCGCTTATCTTTTTGAAATTTACTGAATACCAGGGCAAGGCTGTGCGCTGTATTTCATGAGGTGACCCTTTATTTCTGCTATTTTGATAAAGTGTAAATTAGTCTGCATAGCACTTCTTTTTTTCTTTTTTTTTTCCCTTTAGAAATCATTTGCAGGCAGCTTTGTAGTATGGATACAAATGATTTTTGCCATGCTAGGAAGGCGTGGGGCCAGAAGAAGAGGAGGGGAGAGTGAGAGCACCTAGTGCTGCATCCCTGGGGAGCTGCTGCCTGTGTTGGAGAAGGGGAGTGTGGAGGGGGAGAGGGGCACCAGCTGTGGCCCTGACTTCCCCCAGCTGTGGCCTGAGGTCACTGGCAGGGGCTCCACGTCCACACTGCGGCTCCTGGCAGCCTCTTGCCAAGGACAACCGTTTGTTTTGCCTGTGGATTGGGGTCTGACTGTTCCGTGGATCATTTTGTGGTCAGTTGTGTACATGGGGTTACTCAGCTCCTTTTTTGACCAATCCCAACCCTATCAAAGGCTGTGTCTTTTGGACTATTTACAACTACTGAAAATTATTTATTATTAATCACCCGTTTCTGAGCTTTTGTCTGATAGCTCCTTGTTTTGGAACCCAGAATGCTCTCAGGAGTTTTCAGGTGCTGGGCTTCTTTGCCTTTAATATCTCAAACTGTGTTATCAGCAGCTTTATAACAGCTTTGGCATCAAGGTTTTGGTTTTTCTCCTTTAATCTACACATTGGTAGGGAGAGGTTAATAATTTAGATGACCTTACTAATTTTCAGCTTTATTTCCTGGATGTTTTAAAATTAATTTGAAGCCTGGTAATGTTCATTTATTTTATTCTGCACCATCTTCAGGGATATTCTGGAACAGATTTAGAAATCGGTGATTTGCTTATCTTGACTTGCACCTTGCAAGCACTGCCCTTCCCCTCCTGAATGGTTTTGATATTTAAGCTCCCAGTTTTGGGTGATCCAGTTTTCATTTGATATGAAAAGAACAGATTTGTCCTTACATGTGCTGTGAACTTCCTTTTACTTTGCATTCTCTATTTTACTAAGTCCTTCTGCAATGCCTGGCAGCCTTTCCAAAATGTGATTAGAAGGGAAGTAGTGTTTGATTGGGATATATTGCAATCTCAAATTTCATTTGACTATATATTTTCTATTTGCAAAATTGAGAAAAACTGTATAAGTGAGCACAAAAATGTACAGTTTTATATTCCTTAAAAACTACTAGAGTTTTCCCTTTTTTTTCTTTAATTACATGTAGGTAATTAGTTGGTGGACTACAAAAAAAAAACATTTCTCACTGGATTATAATTATTTTCAGGAGATAAATTTTGACTACGTGTAAGTGTAATATTTCTGATTTGACATTTAATAACATGATATGGACATGTATAAATAGGTGGATTTAAATGATCAACCATGGAGTGATTTATTATTGAGTAACATTGGCTGCTATTCCTATAACAACTGAGTAAAGTGATCTATATTGCAGAGATATTTTTCTTGGCAAGAAAATAGCCAAGGTGCCATGCTGCCGTATTTTCCTTTCTTTGATTTCTCTCAATCTGAACCATACAACTGGAGATAGAAATTTTTCTATTAAATTAATAAAATAGATGTTATGATTTTAAATTTGAAGCATTTATCAAGTAAATGATTATTAACACTTGCATAATAGATCAGAAAAGTGAGATGCTTGACATCAAAGTAGAATTGTAGCTGGATGACTAAAATTTTTTGTTTGGGAAACAACAGTTCTCAAGGTACTGAAAAAATGAATATCTAATTACTTGAAATCCCAGTAATACATTATGTTCAATTTTTACTTAAATATTTTTTTATCTTACTTAAATATTTTTTTATCCAAGCTGTTTTGTGCTATGACCTACTGTTTTATTAATGAACATACTTCTGAATTATTTTTTTTGTTACAATTAATACTTCTTGCACAGTCTGTTCCCAGAAAAAAAGTTATACATTTGACGGGATTTGCATTTGAATTTGTTGAGATGTTTTAGGTTGAAGAGGAACTACTTCTTGCCTAATCCCAAAGAGAAGTAAGTAGTTAAGTAAACATCTCAGAATGTTAATGACATGGCTTTTCTCCATAAACTTGTGGCAAATGAGATCATGGATCTGTTAGATAATGATTCCATGATTATCATGTTTCTGTACTGGTCATCAGATTTAGTCTAAGCCCAATAAACTATTGGAGGAAATGTATGATAGGAGCCAGTCCAGTATCCTAGATAGGATGAGGAGATATTTTACAGTTGTTGCAGAGTTCTTTGGGATGAGGCAGTTGTGAGCAATTCCAGCAATGTTGCTGTTTTCTATCATAAATATCTTTATTCCAGTCTTGTTGGAATTCAGGTAAGTTGTCATTTTCTATTAAATATCAATACGTTGCTGTAAAAGTTAATGGCAAACAACAAAATTATTACCAGCAATAATAGTAATACAAGTTGAGTTATGGAAATAGTTATGTGCTTTTTGCTCAGTTTTCACACTGAGCCTAACAGGCTACTGGGATAGTTTAGAGGCTTCCTCAGAATCATGCATTGCTTGTTGAATACATTTCTGTCAGCATTTGAAAATCTGAAAAAAGGAGAATTTCTTAATCCGTGAATTTTTTTTATTAAACAGCAAAAACAAAAAGAAAAAAACCTATCCCTAGCCCCAAAAAAGACAGAAAAAAAAAAGCCCTCAACCAAACCAATAAAAACCTGCCTTTAAAGGATAGCAGGAGGCTTGGTCTGAGTGCATTGGATTGGTGTCAGCTGTCTGAGAGGTGCTGCCTCTGTCCTTCTATCCTGGAGATACAGACCCTGTTAGATAGGCAGGGTGGGAGGAAGATCTTTCCTGTAGACTGTACAAACCTGTGCACTCGAGAACATGCAGAACTCAGATCTGGTGGGGTTCAGCTGGCTAGAGCTAGGCTTGACTACTTCTCCCTTTGAACACAAGATCAAAAAAAGAAAGATGATGAAATATGCTGTCATTGGTTTCACTGAAAATCACTCGGGCAAGCATGCAACAATAAGAGCTAGGGAAGGAGAAAGGTTTCTTACTTTTTGATTATTTAATTAGTGAACATTTGGTAAACTCATTCCACTAAAAACATGTTAATCAATTTATCTTTTTGGTTGAGGCTCCATAGTATTTTGCAATTGCTTTTCACAATATCAAAAGAAAACCAGCCCCACAAACACAAAGAATGCCCTCCAATCCAGAAGACTAAGTGGAAGAGTTATGTGAGATAGTGTTAATCTCTTTTTAATTTTCTGGTTTTTGAAGGAATGCAACTCAAAAACAGAGAGAAAAAACCTGACTGAATATTTCTGTAGACACCTACCTCTTTCAGAGAAGTAACAGTTCCAGTCGTAAAAACTAGCTCCATTAATAATTTCCTTGAATGTTATGAGAGCTACTTTATTTACAGAATGACTTTGTAGATTACAGTTGTTGAAATATTGGTTTTAAGTAATCAAATAATTTGATAAATAACTCAGCCTTGATTGAAAGAGAAACTTGAAATTGCATCAGGCAAATATCAAACCCCTAAACTGTTATCATTAGCATAAAGTTGTTATAAATAGGTGAAATTGAATTAACACTCTTTTTAAAGACTTAAGGTTGTGGTAGAGAATGCTGCATGTTTTCTTGTGTCAAGGAAAGTGTTTGCTGAACTTCAGCATGATGTCTAAACTGTTGCAGTTGCACTTTGATGGTCCACCCTTCCTCTCTTTTGCTTACCACTCCCCAGCTCTAGGAATATTTGTTCTGGCTCAGAAAAACTTTTTTTGTCTCTCAGGACAGTAACTGCCATGTCTGTGAGTTGAGATCTTCAGGACTGAGGAATACTAGACAGAAGCTGATCAGTATCTTTTCCGCTATTCAATGTTTGAAGTACTAATGAGGTTATTTAATTCTGTATCTGACAATGAGTATGATAACACTGAAAACAGATTAGGACCCTATTCTAAGAGAGGATTCCTCAGCAATTTATAAAGAAAGATCAAATCAATATCTTCATTGCCATTATGTATGAACACAGTTTAGGGAGAGTGTCACGCCAGCCAGAATGAGCTATAGCAATACCAACCTGCAGAACTACTGCATTACACACAGAATCACAGAATTTCTAGGTTGGAAGAGACCTTTAAGATCATCGAGTCCAACCCATGTTCCAACACCTCAACTAGATCATGGCACTAAGTGCCACATCCAGCCTTTTTTTAAACACATCGAGGGGTGGTGACACCACCACCTCCCTGGGCAGATGATTCCAGTATTTGACCACTCTTTCTGTGAAAAACTTCCTCCTTAATTCTAGCCTGTATCTCCCTTGGCACAGCTTGAGACTGCCTGGCATCCAGTAGGTATTCTAGATACGTTTCTGAAAGGAATAGTTAATTTTATTTTTAGTGGCCAGCAGGCATAGCTATTCATTTTGCCCTCATAAATCTGAGGTGAATTTGTTTTAAAGTCAAGAAAGAAAATACCCTGAAATGAAAATGTTTGAAGTTGAAATTACTTTATAAAGAAATACATGTTACTCATAAATACAGGATACAGAGTATAGACTAAGGTTCTAATGTGGTAACACAGAGTTTTGGGTTTAATTTATTTAGTTTTAGGGGTTTTTCCAGTGTATAGGTACTGAGTTGAGGAAGGCAAACTTTTCACTCTAGCACCAGATGTGTTCTTTCTTCAAACAATAATCTCTTTTATAGAGAAGATGAAAAAAAATTAGAAAAAATTATTATTATTAAGTAAACTAGTCTGAAATACTTGTAGCAATGAGTTTGTAGCGATAAATTATGTTACTGTAAGTAAGTATACTTTAATAAACTTTGTGTTTACTGAGGAAGATGTAATGGGCATGTATGAAGGAGCAGAGGAAAGAGGGAAAAGTCTATGTTCAATTTGTGAATTAAGGATAAAATGGATTTCTTAATTTTAATTAAAATGTAACTATCATGTTAAACAAGATAACACCTTAGAGGTGTCATCTTTAATCACACAATGTAATGAAACTTCAGTACAAATCTGATACAAATAGCTGATAAGCCCTTCTTTAGTACAAATCAGCATATTCAAACCTCCCTCTTAACATCAAATAAACACAGAAGTAGATGTTTTGTAGTAGAATAGTTATCTTGAAGTTCAGGTGTAATAGTAAAGGGCCAGATTTTCACTGGTGTAGATCATTACAGATGGCTTTAGATTCTCTGAATATTCTAATCTGTTGTTTTTAAAGCGGATTTTTAAGTGCCATTGTGGTGAAAATGCTAAAAGAAATGTTGGTCCCTTTTTCCTCAATTTTTTTGTTGTTGCTGTTATTTTGGTTTTTTTTTTCAGAACAAGCCATTATTTTGTCTTTGTGTTTCAAAAGCTACTTTTAACCAGATGGATTTTTCTTAAAAAGAATTGCAATGCAAGTATAATCTGAAAATTCCTAAACTTTATTCAGCCTGACTACTGAAACACTGCTTTACTGATTAGAGTTATTCGCATAAAGGAAAGAACTTTTGTTTCATGTCATTTGAGAGTTTGGGACATGAAAGAATTTTAAGTAATTTAAGTTCCTACCCAGAGAATATTGACATTTTTGAAAGACTATTATCACATTAAATTCAATGTGACTGCATATTTTGTTTTTTGATTCCCCTCAGCATTTATAATCATGTGTTGTAGCCTTTATAGTAGTATATCAGATCATAACACAAATCTTTGAAGGTTTTTTTAAGACATTCTTGAAATTTTTTTTGGTTGTCAGTATGGTTGATGAAATATCTAGTGAACTGGCAGGTAGTTACATAAAGAGTGGTAAAATCTCTTAGGGTGAATGTAACAGTATATTTAATGTGACATGCAGAAGAAGAAGCTGTGTTTTAACAAAAAATGATGTTCCAGAGTTCAATTTCAAGTTGTTTTTTTTTTCTTTATTTAGAGTTATTGCAAGTGAAAGATTATCCCAAGCAGTCACTTTCTCTCCTTTCTTTTGATGAACAAGAAGAGGCACTGGATAAAACAAAACTTCTCATTTAGTGATACTCTTGGCTTTCAAAGCTGGGGAGCCACAGTTAATATTTTAGGATCAAAGGAAAATATCTGGGACTTAGTCCTGTTCCAGAAGAATGCATAACAGAGACCACACCATAATATAACACCTAATGGACAGCTCGCCTCTGCTCTGCTGCCCTTTCAGTAAATCCATCCTTGAGAGCAGTTGTTGCTAGCAGGGAGTTACTCATCCTAATTGTCCATCATCAGAAAAAAGATCAAAGTGGCAAAACCTGCATGTCACTGGGAAAAGGGAGAAAAGCAAATAGCTTCAGAGTGTACCAGCTCATTCTGAGGTTTTATGTTAGCTTGCACAAGGTGCATCTCTTTTCCATTACACATGGATGCAATGAAGATGAAACCAATTTGTAGTTGCTTAACCATAATTACACCCACTTAGAAATCACTTCTGCTTTTGCATTTGTGCCACTGTTCCAATCCATTAGTGAATGTGCTTAATAATAATTTACCAAGTGTTACTGCAAACAAAGAACTCCTGCTGAAGGAAAACAAATGACTGAGATAGAAAATTGACTTCTTTTTAAATGAAAAAAAAAGAAAAAGTCCACAACCTAATTGACAGAACAGAGTTTGGATCCTGGCTAAATACTAAGCAGTGCAACTGTCTTGTCAAATGAAGAGATACTTCAGAAAGAAAATGTGTTCAGCCATTTACAGTAGGATGGTTAATTTGTGTGTGTGTTGTCTGAAGGCACAGAGTAAGGAAATCTGCAGTTGACAGGAAATCTTCACCTTTTTAAAATGTTTTTTGTATTCTTCCCCTCCCTTTCCCCTCATCTTCTTTCCTGGTATAGTAAATAATGCTGGCCTGCCCTTTACAACACATGCTCAGGTTTGGAGAACACCAAAGTCCAACTTATACCTTTTTCTGTCTTGGGGGATTTAAGACTACATAAACAATCAGATTCTTCTGGAGTTCCATGGTTGCTGAGTTTTCATGAATGTGAATTTGGATTTGGGCACCATACTTTGGGATGGGTAGGATTTAAACACTTAGGTGAACTTCTGTATCTAGATCAGATACCTAGTAAAGCTTTTACATGACTGGCCTGCTACTATTTTTATTTTGAAAATTTGTATTGCTTCAGAGAAATTGCTGCATTCTTATCAGGGCAAGGGAAAATAATGGGTTCTTTGGATCTCTCAATTATTTGCTGTCAGTGTTGAATTATTTAGAATTTATTTATCACATTATTGCTGTATTATATAGATCAGTATATGAGTGATAGTTTAATATGTACAACAACTGATGTTATACACAGATTTGTATTATCTGTGTTATACATGTGTTTACACATATAAGTTGTAAGCATTTCCCTCATTAATATTATTCTGATGTGGCAATCAATATGAGAGGCTGAAGAATTTTGCTGCAGTAGCACTTAAGTAAAAGCTATACTTTCCCTAGCCTGGAGGTGTGGTCTTGGGCAAGTAATTTAAGATTTACATGAATAGTAGGAAAATGAGATGAACTCGTGCACTTTTTCTCAGCTGAGTGTCAGTGGAGCCATGTTGTGATTGGACTCTGACTCCTGAAATTGTTTTTCTCGACAATAAACTCTAGGCTATGTAACCCCATACAGTCACTCAGCTTTGTGGTTTGAGAGTTTCTGTTACTGGGGGTTTGAATCTGCTTGTACAGACAACAGAATTGAATCTGGGTCACCCATATCAAGTGTGCAAGTGTTTTAACCAGCAGTTATTACATAAAACTGGAGACTAGAGATTTTTTTTTTTCCACTCTTGTGGTCTTACATAAGAAGGCACAAAATGCCACTCCAATTTGCACCGAGTTTTCCAGCTTTCCTCTGAAAGGCATACAGGCTCAAGCCCTTCATGGGTTTAAATAGAGGATTGACTTTCTCTTTCTTTCATTTGCTTCAGTACAGATTAGTTGTGCAGATTCATATGCCAATACTGTTATAACCAAGACCTATGATGCCTGGGTATTGCTCCCTAAAATGGGGGGTTATGGCATGGCCTTCAGTAGTAATGTTTGCAACATCTTTATATCAAGCATATTTAGATAGCTTGATATAAAGTCACTGCTTTCCAGGCAGGGAGTTTCTAAGCTGAATATCTAAGTTTATGTAATTCTCAAATGATAGCTGTGCAGAGGGGTTTTACTGTTATTTTGCTTTTGGGAAATAAGAACTTGGGACACAAAAGATTTCAAGTTAGAGTACAAGCTACCATATAAACATATAAATGTAGTAGTTACATTTCATCTGTATTTAATTGATTATTTCAGTTAAAGAATATCAGACCTAAAGCATTTTCCCTTCTATCAATGTTAGTGTCTTAGATCATCAGATGGCACCAATCCACAATTTTCTTGGAGCTGCATCCATTACATCAGAGGAGGATCTCTTTTTCCCTTCATGTCCAAAACCTGTGCTCATCCAAGATGAAGTTTCCCTGCTGTGTTCTCATTCCTTGTCTGCCTGTGCCCAAACTGCTTGTGCATTTAAAAAAAAGTAAGGGAAACACTGTAGTGAGGTTCTCTTCTTGTCTGAGGAAAATCCATGAAAACAACAAATTAAATGCAGTGTGATGCTATTGTGTGTACATAGATATTTATGCAAACTCATGTACATGAAATACATAGTATGTAATATATATCATTTTACATAACATGTGGCAGTGTATACATAGTATCTATACATTCATAGTGTGTTTTGTGTACTAGTGAAAAAGAACTAAAGAATAAATAAACATACAATCTTCTTGGAGGCAACAAACCCATTTTCCACAAAATACTGTTATTTCTCCCTTTGGGAGATGGAAGAAAAGCTTAGATGTTAAATCATAGAAGAAAGCAGAATCAGCAACATTCTTAATAAACTGGTAGGATACAATCCTGAAAACAGCTGCCTTATCATTAATTCTCAGAAATGGGAATTATGGGCGAAATTTAATTTTAGATATTAATTTATGTTCTTACCAATAACGTTGCAATAGAGCATGTGAATGTAACTTGCAAGTAGTAAATATCAAAATAAGTAACATTCACAAATGTCAGCTGACTGAGGTCAGGGAAGTGTTCTCTGTGTGTTTATGTATATGTGTATATATGCAAGGTGTATATATATATATATACATGCAAAGTATGTATGTATATATTTGTATGTACTCTACACATATATGTCTGGCAAAAACCTTCAGAAAAATCAAATTAATTATTGCATATGAGGATATTGTGTGTGCAGAAAGAGACCATGTGCACCCAGAGACACAACACCAGGTTCTGCATGCTCCCATGTGATCCAAGGGATTATTTTTTCCCTATGTTTTTATTTGAATCCTGACCTTGTTCAACATTGGGAAACAGCACTGGCTTTCCTCTTGACAGCAGTAAATCAGTCAAAGAAAAGAACATTTGAAAAGCACCAGCATAGAGAAGGTCATACAATGCCATCAGCATTTGTGTTTTTGGTATCATTTCTGTCAGCTGGAGGTTAACATATCAGAAATATCTTGTCCTTATCTGCATCTCAGAGTCATCAAATAATCTGTTTCCTATCCAGTGGAATTCCTAAGGAAGGCATCTCATAGCCCTCTCTCATGCCAGCTCTGTGCTTGGCTGAGCAGAGGCAGCTGGAAGTGATTAGAATAGACTGACATGTGAAATCACGTGGGAAGGGATTCATCTCGCTGAAGAAGAGGAATCAATGCTCTGTTCTGGAGGAGAAGAGGAGTTTAAGTACAAAAATGAGCAGATTTTCAAAGGGGCACATGGGAATTGAGCTACATGATTGCACTGATCCCATTTAATATTGCAAATCACATCCTACCCTCTGTAGATTATAAACAGACTGATAATCACAGATGATAGTTTCATAAGAGCATAGGAACCACCAAGCAGGAGTGAAGCAGTGTTGCTTTATCCTGGTTGTCCCTATTAGCTCTCCCAAAACACAAACTGATATCAGGCAAAAAAAAAAAAGAAAGAAAATTAATAAATATCTATCTGTAAGTGTTACATTTGTAAGGTGAAAGTGAATATTTCCCAGACATGCAAGGTTTGATGATTTCATTTTAAATGTGCACATTATTAGGGATCTTCCCCTAATCTTTCTGTCTTGAAAGGCAAAGAATGTTTGTTTTCTCATAACAAATATAATTTAAAAAACCCAAACTTGTACTATATAATCAATTTTTTTTCTCCAGCTGAACATATGAATTTTATGTTTTGCTTTTATCATGTGGTCTTATTACTTAAGCCTCTCTCTGTAATTTCAATACCAGTATAATACATACAACAGTCAGGTCTGCTGAGGTAGCTTGGCCACTGTGTTCATCATCTTGGCATCAGTGTGATATTGTAACTTAGTAGATTCTTGGTGAACAGCAAATTATTAGTCTAATTTATTGTTCTACAATACAAACACACACTGGGGCGAAAGGCATACATTTGGGAACTAGGCAGAGCTTTTCTTCTACTTCCATAAACTAGGTGATTATTTGGTTTCTAAATACTGAAAAATTAAATGAGAAATGTAATTATTGAATTGTGAGAATATTCACACTTTTTTTTTCATCTCCCTAAAGAATTCTGAATTTCACATAGATTTGGGTAATCATGGAAGCTGTGGGTTAGATTCAGAGACTTTTGTAGTTTGTCTTGCATCTGAAGTGATTTTCCTTGTTTTAAAATTAGGTAATGTTCTGGCAGTGATGCCTTCATAGGAGATAGGCAGTGCTGTTGATGCCCTAAAGTATCATGCTTGTCTGCCATCTAGAGCTGTTGACAAGTTGCCTTTTGAATGTCATTTCTCTGCGTGACATTCTGGCAGTCACTTCCTCCTGCAGGTGTCCTTCCTCTTGGTTGTTTAGCTCGAGCAAACCCAGTGTCAAAATTGTGTACAGTGGCTATTCTGGAAGGGAACAGAGACTTTTTTGTCGGCATCAGCAGTGAGAAAATGCCATTTAATGTAACAGCTATGAATAACAGGCCAGTATAGGATTATAAACTAGATAGATAATGTTAGAGATGAGAATGTTCACACCACTAGCCATAGGTTCCTTGAATTAAATTTTGTTCTGGTTGTCCTACCTGTACTGTGCTATTAGAACTAAAATATGTCCATTTCAGACCAGGGAAGGAACCTGTGTGTTTCCCATATTTAGCTTCATGCATACTAAAAGAAATTTACATGGTCATCTGTCCAGGGGGTAGAATTACTTACTAGATTTAAAGTTATTGTAATAAAGTTTGATAATTTATTAAACAGGCAAAAAATTGAAAACTTTTGAAAAATTGAAGACTTGAAACAGAGCCTGCAAGGTAAGCCTGTCAAAGAAGGTATTACGAGAGGAACTTTTACCCTTGGGTACAGCAGCCATTTGGTAACTGACTTAATTCCACATTGCAGTCTTGTCACTCTTACTGTCTGATACCCAGATTAATCTCTTCTGCCTCTAGTCATTAAAAAGTTAAGCATGATGCTGAAATTATTCATTTGGGGTCTCTGTGTGAATTGAATAGAGAGATGTCATTTTGCTGGAAGTTTGTCCATCTGCAAAGGATGTCAGTTCTTGTCCATGGAGGTCAATTCCCCTGTTGACTCCAGTAATAAGCATGATAACTGATGTGTATAAAGCAAAAAATGCTCATGTGTTTGAAGGTAGGAAGGTAGAAGGTATCATGAGCTTGGGAGAGCTGTTCCAGCCAAGAATGCAACCAAAAACAGAGCAGAGCCCTTTGATGAGTATTTTGAGCACACTATCTCTCAGTCACTGAATGATCCTCTAGTTAACAAATAAATAAAAATTGATTGAAAAGGAAATAATAACAGAAAACCTTTCTGAGTGGCAAAAAGTTAGTCTTTTGACTATTTCTTCATGAGAATAGCAAATTTTTCTATCATCTGTTACAAACAGGATGACAGAATTTGCTTGTCAGAACAGTGCCCAGTCTTTTCTGAGACAAACTAAAAGACCCTAAGAGTCTCCTAGAAGTCAGCTGGAAAAGTGCAGCAACACCTGAATCTTTGCTGTTGGGTCTCCTATTCCACCAAGAGTGGGCATCAGGTAATCTTGATAGAAATCCCAAACACATGTTCATTGGTTTTATCTAACTTTTGAGAATGATTTTAAACAAACATTTAAAATATTTGATTTTTATCTATGTGTATCTGCACACACACATAAGGATGAGGAAAAATAGAGTGGAGTAACTCATAAAATCATGGGGTTTGGAAGCATGAAAATTATTTTTCAAGCAATAGTCTTCATTTTAAAGGTAGGAAACCTGTTTTCTTATCTATCCTATGCCTGCTTGTGGGAGTGAAAATTCTGTGTAGTGTTTTTCATCATTCTCAAGACATTAGTAATTAATTCCCTGAAGAATTGGCTAAGACAATGTCTGGCTGCTTTGTTTATGATTTCAGAATAGGACATAGTCATCCATTCTGTATAGAATACTCCTTTTTTTGGTTTTTAGCCTGTGTACAGTGGGACTATATGAACATAGGGGTGACAGTATTGAGCCACACCAAGGTGCACAGAGCAAAAAGTTCTGTTTCCATCAGCAACAGATACCAAAGGAAAAGTGAGAACAGGGGGAACATATTTTATACTTTTCCCTGATACTCTCATAGCTTCTACTTCTGTAGGCAGTGGTCCTTTAATAATATGTATATAGGCTCTGCCACCTTCCCTTGAGTCCAGATTGAAGTTCTCTTTCTCAAATTCCCTTGAGGTTTCTCTGGCCTTTGCTTTTGTACCTGCTTTCTGCCCATGTTGCTAGTCTTCATGGTCTGTTTCTTCTCTTCATCTAGTCCATTTTTTTTTACCATGTGGCTTCTTTCATTTTGTATTTTTTAAAGGTCTGTTTTCAGTCCTTTCAGCTAAACTGTTAATTTTTAGTCAGAATTTTCCTAGAAATCAAACTTTTTTCTGAATTTTTCTTCCATTTGAAAGAATACTATCAGTCAGAAATTACTGTTATAATTTTTTTTTCCCAACAGAATTGGTCAGTCATATCAATAGGATTTTTGTTTATTTTTGAAATTAAAGAATGAGAAGAGTATATCGAAAGAATATTGCAAGCTGCAAAGTCAAACACTTAAAAATTGGATATGTAGGACTTTAGGTGACAAGTGTGCTCTTCATTTACACTTTCCTCACTTCCAAGGTAAAGGATATTTAATTACGTAACAACTTTGTCTTTGGTTTGGTTTTTTTTTTTTTCCACCCCGCAGGACTAGTTATAATATTTTTTCTTTTTAATTTTGGATATTTGGCTTAGTTCATTATTTACAGTATATAGAAAAAAAATCATGGAATGAGCACAAAGCTATGAATTTTTTTCTTACAGTATGACATAAAGATTAAAGCAAAAACCTCTGCCAGGCTGATTAGAGAAACATCAGACCTTCAGTGTTCAGTGTATTTACTATAAGATTGCACTTGAGAGCTCCCAAATGGGCAAAGGGCTATAAGTCACATTCTTGTCAGAGTTTTAGACCCCATCCTTCAGTAGCCTTCAGTAGTCTGTGAACTGGGATTCTTTCAGCTGACAAGATAAGTTCAAAATGTTTTATGTGAGGGGAAAAAAAAAAGAGGTCTAGGACAGTTATCTCTTATGCTCTGCTGTAATTAACTGTGCCCGTACCTGTGTTGTGCAGCAGAGCTCATCCACAGAGAAGCTGCTTCTGTCTTTGCCATTAAAAATCTTTTACTCTTTAAAATGGAGTGATGAAGTTTGCAGTATGCACAGAGACTGATCCCCTACTTTGCCTTAGAATGGTTTGTGGGTGACCCAGGTCAAACCTACACCAAAAACTGTCCAAACAACCTCACAATGTGCACAGCTGCAGGCCAGGGACTTTGCTCTGGACAGGTTTAATTTAGGCAATGGTGACCATCTGTGAGGAGTCCCTGCATTTATCCCTTCTGAGGTGGTTTTGGGTTAGTTATAAACAAGCATCCTGAGAGGGGTGGCCTGTAATGATTACACTGCACCCTATGATGGGAAGCCATGTCCCAGTTCTAGGGTGTATATTCAGTGCAAGGTATGGCTCATATAAATTTTTCATGTTGAAGTGTGACCTTTATTTTCTTGCCAGGCATCTCACGACTTTAGTACAATAACCTGTGACAGATTGCTTGAACTGAAGAGCCCCGGAGCCCTGCTGTAGGTGAAAAGTGGATGCTCCTTACTTACAGTGAAGCATGTCAAATGAGGGAACAAAAACTGATCTTTAAAAAACCCCCAAAAATACAACAAAGCAAAGCAAAGAAAATAAACCAAGCACCCTATGAATAAAAATAGGCAGCAGATCAGGGGTATAGAGGTAAGAATGCATTTTCTTAGGCTTGTATCAGCATGCATGGTTTGGTGGATAAGTGGTTGTTGGGACACACACTCTCCAGCCAGAGAGTGTTATTGTGGTCAGTGACTCCCTGCCTGGCTGGGCATGTACACTCACAGCCCAGAAAGCCAACCCAGTCCTGAGCCACATCACCAGCAGCATGGCCAGCAGGTGAGGAAGGGGATGCTGCCCCTCTGCTCTGCTCTTGTGAGAGCCCACCTTGGGTTCTGCATCCAGCTCGGGAGTCCACAGCACAGAAAGGACCTGTTGGAGCAAGTCCAGAGGAGGGCCACAAAAATGGTCACAGGGATAGAAGAGCTCTCCAGTGAAGACAGGCTGGGAGAGCTGGGGTTGCTCAGCCTAGAGAAGAGAAAGCTCTTATAAGTGGCTCTTATACAGTGGATTTTCAGTGCTTAAAATGGAGAGGGGTCATAAGGAATTTGGGCACAAACTTTTTAATAGGGTCTGTTGTGATAGGACGCAGTAATAGTGTTAAGCTAAAAAAGGGTTTTAAACTGAAGAGTAATGGATTTGAACTAAATATACCCTCTTTTAAATTAAAAGAACATGGCTTTAGACTAGGTATAACGAAGTAAGTTTTTACAATGGGGACAGTGAAACACTGGAACAGATTGCCCGGAGAAGGACCCCAGCTCTGAATCCATTTAGGGTCAGGTTGTATGGGGCACTGAGAAATGTTCAGAATGTCCCTGCTCATTGCAGAAAGAGTTGCATGAGATGACCTGTAAAGGTCCCTTCCAACCCAAGCCATTCTATGGTTCTATGCAAAGGTACCACCTTTTAGTTGTTCTGAATTCATGCACGTAATAAATTAGACCAGCAACTTTGCACTACCCACGCTACATTTGCTGTCTTAGGCTATATCACCTTTGCTAATGTTTTCTCTTAGCTTTCTAAAAGGTGTAAACAAAGGTGTAAAACAGCTGTCTGCTTTCTGCTAAATAGTAAATACTTGGTACTGACTCAGCTTCACTGATTTTGTGAGAGGGTATCTTCATTCTTTGCTCACCTGTTTCGTGGTTGTATGCTAGAGTCATTGTGGGCAGCTCACAGAGGAAATCTGTCAGGTCACCTCACAAATGAACACATCCTATTTTGTCAAGTTTAATGCTAAAATTAGCTGCTTCTACACTTCATGTTCTTTGCACTCTGTTTATTTTCCTTAACAATTAGTCAGTGTTGTGAAAGCTTTAAAAGCAATGTACGTGTAGCTGACTAGAATTGAATTAGAATAGAGCAAATGCACGTTTTCCTCTGGGAAAGAGGATGAAGCCTGTTGAATGTAATTTTAGCAGTGGTAAAGCAGACCTCTGATTTCAAACTGAATACATAAAGAAATTGGATTCATAGCAATTCAAGGTTAAGTGCCCAGAATAAGTTACAGAATACAGGTATAAAATGGTGGCTAGATGTGGTGAGAAGGTGTCACTGCTGCCAGGGAGAGCTGATGAAGAACATAAATGGAGTTCTGCAGGAATGGGGCTAATGAGAAGGAGGCATAGCACTGCAGAGGTTGGAGAGAACTGCAGAGGAGAGGTTTTTTGTTCTGGTGGGAATGGAGAGCTATCACCTCAGTATTGTATTTGGTTTGAGTTCTGCATATTAAGAGGAATTGAAGGGTCCTGGTTGTCTCATTACATCTTCTGCCACTGAAGTTCTGGCTCAGATTATGGGTTTTGCTATAAATTATGCCTGGTAATTATGTTCCAGAGGGATGTAATGGCTGTTAGTTATAGTATGTTGTGTTTTGGCTGTCATGTCAGTATATTCTGAAGTACATCAGCACACTGCCTATTTTTGACTTGACAATAGGAGCATGGAAATTCACTATGTCATCTTCATTAAACAGAACATGTTCCCAGAGGATGATTCCACCCAGTACTCTGGAGTCAGTGTCTTTTTATCTGCTATTTTTTTCTACTTTACATCCAGATCTCAGGAATCCCTTTTGAAATGTTTAATAGTAAATTTTTAGGTAGTTTTGACAGTGTCCATGAAAAATTAGTTTCTCTGTAAAGAAGGGAAAGTATTTAGGTTGTGATGTTCAGTGACACAGCAGGGACCTTATACATCATGGCAAAATGTGACTTTGGTCAAGAGGAAATATTTGGTGTGTCAGTATGTGAATCTGTGGATGGACACAGCTCTCGAGACAATCAAGGAAATTATCTTGCCTTGTGTGGGGAGAGCTGCATAGTGCACCTCTCTTCATAGTACTGCAGGGTGATACAGGTTGCAAGGGACCTTTGCCTGAACATGTAGAAGACAGTCTCACAAAGCTGTTTGCTTACAGTCACATAAAGGAGTTTTACTCAATATTTTTCTAATATGTAGAGATCGAAGTACTTGGTCATAGATATTGCCAGCCACTTTAAAAAATGTACCTGAGATTTACCAATAACTTGCCAGCAATTACTGCATGACAACCAAACACCAAATTTCCCTGTGTTGTAGGAGCAATATATTCCTAATCACCAGACCACAAAGGACATAGCTACAGGAACATGTACAAATAGATACCAGCTGTGCTGTCTCATTTCCTGAGCTGCTCACAGATAAGACACCTCCAGACTTGAAGCCAAGTATTCATCTCAAGTGCTGCTCCAAGCCTGAGAAAGTTTGACCTCTTTCCCTGCTGGGACATGCTGGGATAATGATATGGCTCTGTACAACTGAGCTAAAGCCATCTCATGCTCATTTCACAGGCAGCACGAGCATCAATCTGTTACCCCTTGTCATGCTATCGCAAATACTGCTAGGTTTATTTAGACCTAATAAATATTACTCTTGTTTTTTGGCTGCTTGTGGCAAAATGTTGCTGCTTTCTAAAGGCTAGAATTAAATATTTGACTGTAGGATTTTAGGAAAACCTAGCTTAATCTGGTGCCTTCTGTAAGGGGCTTTATCTTTTCCTGTGGGCTACTGTGAATCGTACTCCTAAGATCCTGCTGTCATTTGTATGCAGTCCTGTGTGGCAGTAGCCTTGATTCTGCACCAGGAAACTCCATTTTTAAAAAGACATTTTCAGTGCTTAACACTTCTTTTTTATTAATATCTTCTATTCAGTGAATAGATAACTTGTTTTGAACTGCTATCACTTTTCCTCTAGTGATAAACATTTTCACTTGTGCTGTAAGTGAATAATGATTTCTTTGAAAGTGTGATTAAAGCACTGCCTTCTTCATAATCACACTTTATTTTATATGATAAACTTGATTCAATGAATAGCTGTCTGAACCACACAACAGTAATGAATATTTGATTTAATGACTTTTTCTCAGTAAAGGCTGAAACAATACCTCTTATAAAGCTCTGTATGTGAATGCATCAGGTTGGAAGGCACTTCAAGAAATTTTGCTGCCAACCCTCCTGCTCACAGCAGGATCAGTTCTCAGGTCAGACCAGGTTATTGAGGGCTTTATCCAGCCTTGTATGGAAAACTGCCAAGGCCTGCATAACCTTTGGCAGCAGCTGGTTGCCTCTTAAAAAGAGAAACATCAGAGACTGTAAAAGGGAATGAAAATAAAATTTAAAAAGGAGAGGCTTGATAAAGCAGATGTTGTAAATCAGATGCCTTTTTATGCATTTCTTTATGATCACTTAAGTTCTTGACTATTTGAGTGTTTACTTCTTCTCATCCAGTGCTTTGAGTACACTAATTGGCACAGCTTATATTCTAAGGAGATGTTAGGAAGCATTGAAGGAAAACCTGCCTTGGGTTAAATTAATTGCCTATTTCCTGGCCTTGATAATCTGAAAATCATTGAAAACTTCCATTGTGTGCTTGCCTGATGAGAGGGTGAAGTGGAGTGTACCCACCTGCCAGTGTTATTTTGTGCAGTTTGGTTAGACTTGGTCTCATCTCAGCTTTTCTCTTACACCAGGCTTTATCAATGCACTTTTACATAACCTCTGTCTGCTCAAGTGCTGTCCAAAGAAGATGTGAAAATTGACACTTCTCTTATTCAGAATAGAGTGTGAGATGCTTGGAAGTCATACCAATAAGCTGTATGCACCCTTCAGAGGAGCACTTTGCTGCTGAGCTGCACTATTATCTATGCATCAGTTCCGCAGTCTGGCTCTGAGTTCCGAGGAAGTGTTAATGAGCTTGAGTCGTGAGAGCAATTGTCTGCTCTTCATGGGAAAGGAAATGGAGTCTTTGATCATAATTGCAAATATAAATTGCCCATCCTAAAAGCTAAAATGTCAGAAAGCTTGTTTTAATTTGTTTTGGAGCAACAGAGATGCTTCTTTGAGACATGATCAAGGACAAATATCTCTGAAGTTTATTTGCTTATCTTAGTATGAAAGTCTGTATTACTGTGTGTGAATTAAACAGAGGGATCATAATGAAAATGATGCTCAGCTAATTCCATAAAATTTGGTAGCTAATAGGTGATCTATACATTCCTTCCTTCCTGGTAACTACAAGATCATCTTCTTAGGATCTCTTCTTTATATAACCCCAGGAAAAATTGTCCATTTTCAAGGGTCATCTCTTCCTAGGACTGGTCTGGCAAAACAGTGATTTGACAGTATAGTGCTTGCTTTATAAATTAATTAATGAATACTGACATTAATCAGCTTTTTTTGCTGGCATTAGCTTTTTGTGCATCTCTGATATGTATGGTATAGATATTTTAGGGGTATATAGAAAGGGGAACATTTTATATCTTTCAAGTCAGATGTGCTTCATGATCTTGTAATTTCTTTTTGCAGTTTACCAGATGGCATCAGATTTAAACTCATGTTGAGACTTGGTACTATGCTGAAGCATATAAGATTGATTAAATCCTTTGATATTTAGTTCAAATTGAGGTTTTAGTTAAGTTTCTTGTTTAGAATATTGCAAACAACAGGTTCTGTTGTCCTCAGAGGTGTGACTGCATGGGGAGGACCTGAAAATAACTGCAAATTTCTCATTCACTGTATTTTATATATTCAAGCATGCAAAATATGGTCCTACAGCATCTTCACTTTATTCATTTTAGACAAAAATTCTAGCTGGAAATTTATGACAAATTTTTTTGGTAGCAGGAATAAAGGAAGCAAAATCAACTCCTGAAGCAGGTGCCATATGAATGTGATTAGTTTAAATAAGGGATTTGCCATACTGGCTGGTCAGCCTCTCCTCATATAAGCAGTTCCATTTTTCCATATCACTGTCAGTGGTGAGAGGGAAGCAGAATCTGCTTTACTGTTCCTGATTTGGATCAGCCTCAGAAAAGCCATGGTCACAGTATTTAGGAGCAGTAGAAGCATCCTTGTCTATGGGAAATTTAAGTGCATGTCTAGGAAACCAGATAGCTGGAAAAAAAGGCCCACAGAAGAGTGACTTTTGTAAATGCTTTTGTATATGACTCTTTTCAGCATATATGCTTTTGTATATAACAAGTTTATTACCTTCCATAATTTTAGTCACAACAGCAGGTTTAGGTATTATTCAAGATTTGTGTAGACACTTTTTTCCTAAATCACACCTAACTCTTCAAACACTTCAATGAGATGGAATTAAAATTAGGAATTGATAATTAGCAAATTGTACATTTATCCTTATGGAAGATTAGACAATTCAAGAGAAGCAAGTACAAATGATAATTTACAGCAGGAGTTTTTGATTTGTGGGGGAAGAGTATGGGTAGATAGAGTTAAACTCTATCTGTTGTGAAACTGTAGTCCTTAAAGATGCCATGGCTGAAAAAAGAAGGGACCTTTAAAATGGAAATGATTAATACCCCACAAAATACTGGATTTCAAATTCTTTTCTTGCAGGTGGTCTCAGTGAAATTACTCACCAGCGTGCCTTCTCAGCAGCTGTAAACAGAGAGAAGTGTCCTGGCCAGAGTGAAACAAAATTGTGTGTAACTTCTTGTGAGGATATTGGCTCTGAAAGTTTGAATGCAGATGTTTTGAATGTGGAGGTACTTATAATAACTTAGGAAGCCACTTTGAAAAGTAAACAGTTCCACAACAATATAAATTCAGTTCAAGAAACTAAAACACTTCTGAATTAGTTTATATATTAAGCAGTTGAATCCTACTTTTACTATTAAATCTTTATTATGTCAATACTAGTCTTTCAAGCTGGTATTAAAATTAAAAATAAGTCTTTCAAACTTCTAGAATTCTGTTAGTGTTGCTTTCTGGAAAGTTAGTCCTCTTGCACCTTGTCTAGATACACTGTGAAATGAAAAATTGACTTCTGCTAGAGCCTGTTCTCTCTGTATGACAGGAATGCAAAGCAGATGCCAAGTGCTGCTGAATCAGTGGATTTTTCCAAATATGCTTCCATTTTTTACATGGCAAAAAGCATTAAAGAGTCTGGTCTACTAAATTTTCCTCACTGCTTTTATTTTTCTCAACATCTTTTACTCATGATTTTTTGTGTCTTCTTGTTGAAAACACTGGTTCCTCCAGAGAATGTCTTGTTTTATACTGCGTATTTTGGTCTTGCATGGGGCATTCATTTAGCTTTCATCATTCAGGAGCTTTCAGAATACTTACCTGATTAAAGTCTGCCATATATAATTATAGATATTTGCAGGAGGAGAGTTTCAGGAAAGCATCATTTTTAAGGTTGTAATTAATGGGCTAATCTCTCATCCTTGCATCAAGAAAGAGGATTTGCTACAAGAGAATCTCTAAATTCTGAGTGTGTTGTAATCCACTGAGCAACTCAAGTGTCTGTACCGATGATACTTCCAGGCTCTTGGAATTGCTGTGAGTGATCTGCAATATGTGAAAATTGAATAGTTGGGGAGTTTTTTTTGTTTTGTTTTCCTTTTCCCCTTTTTTTCATTTTTTATTTTATTTTATTTTTTTTTTAATTTTAAGAAATCTTTTAATACAAAACAGATCAAGGGCTTTGGAAGACTTCCTTATAACTTATATATAACTTAACACAGTTGGTCTTGCAATCCATAAGCCATCACAAACCTTTCTAAAATACAAAACCCAAAAATCACTCTTTGGGACATTTTCATTCTCTGCACAGCTACAAACAAAAAAGCCAAAACTGGTGAGGTTTTTGTTTCCTTTTTTTTTTTTTTTTTTTCTCTGTATTTAAGTGTGTGGCCCTATAATAATGCATTGCAAAAACACATGATAATGCCTCAACTATTTAATGCTAACATGTCCAAATTTATATCAGAAATATCTGCCTCAGAAACACACATCCTAGGTAAAACTTTAATGACTTTTTTTATAAGATGGTTGTTTTCTTCAGCTGTATGGATTCAGAAACAGATATGTTAAACCTGTCACAATGGAACTCACCGCTTAAAATCATGGGATAAGTTGTATTGAATGGAACCTCAGCTTTTTCACCTAGTCCAACCTTGTACTTATAGCAGGGTCAGCCCTGAAATCAGACCAGGCTATTAAAGGCTTTATCCAGTTGGTCTGGAACACCTTAAAACATACACAACCTTTCTAGGCAATCTGTGCCACTCCCTGGCAGTCTTGAGGAAGAAGTTTCTCCCCACATTCATTCTGAACATCTCCCATTTCAACCTAAGTGCCTCACTGTCTCACCAGGCCTTGCTGTGAGGAGCCTGGAAGCATCTTCCCAATAATCTCCCTGTAGGTATTGGGGGATTGCTGCTTTCCTCCCCAGCCTCTGCTCCAGATGTCCCTCAGCTGCTTCTCACTGGTCAGAACTGATTTGCTTGTAGACTCTATTGAAAGGAAGGCAGAAGATTCCCAGCTGTGTGTCAGTGAATGCACAGGTGATGGAACTCATCAGATTACATGAATAGAAATGAGTGGGGGTCTTGGTTCAGCGTGAAGAAAGAAGGGCTATTATTACTGACTGAGGTACAGTAGAATTCAGGTTGGGCTTCCCATGCAGAGTCACAGAAACACAGAACCATTTAGGCTGGAAAAGACCTCTGAGCTCATTGAATCCAAGTGTTACCTCATCACTGCCAGTTCTCCACTAACCCGTGTCCCCAGCTGCCACATCTGCTGTCTTTTAAATAATTATCAGGGCTAGTGACTCAGCCACTTCCCTGAACAACCTGTTCCACTGCTTGACAACCCTTTTGCTGATAACATTTTTTGTAATATCCAATACCCTGGTGTAACTTGAGGCCATTCCCTCTTGTCCTGGCACTTCTCACAGGGGAGGTAGGATCAACCCCCACCTTGCTACAATGTCTTTTTTGGTTGTTGTACTACCTGTAGAGGAAGTTTGGTTCATCAACTTCAGTAGAAATTTGCAAAGTTTTCCATAAAATATCCCTGCCAAAGCACAAATCTCTAGCATTAAAAACCTATTATGATATTAATAATGAAAGATGTGTCTATATGATTGGAGTGTTTTGAAGGAAAGTTAATAATTTTATGAAATTTCACTTAAAAATTTAAGTTGTACTTTTGCCTGTCCATTTTGATAAGAGAGCTGTCATCTCTAGCTTATTAATTTTCTTTATTACTTTTTTGAAAATATTTTCAAAATAGCTGTTGCATAGTCTTTTGTAATCTTTACCTGGGTTTTTTTGATTTTGTTTGGTTTTTGCCTTAGATTCCTTCATAAAAATTTTTAAACAAAAATAGCAAATCCTCTGCTCAGAGATCCTCCAGAAGATTCTCTTCAGAACTAATTATATCTGTCTTTAAAATCTCCTGGCTTCTACTGCCCAAAAGTAGTTTTTTACTGAAAGATAATAGTCTAAGCAAAGTGCTCAGTTTCTTTTTACTGCATCACAGTAACTCGATGTGACATTTCTGCTTTGTATTATTATCAAGCTCTGAAAACTTACTAAATCATGTTCTGAGTGATCAATGGATTTATCCTTTGCAAACTAAAGTGCTCATCATTCATGGCACTCCTTTGTTCTGGTGGAATAGAGGACAGTTCTAATGCATCTTGTCAGGTCCTCATTTTCTTTATTTCTTTGAACATGAACTTTACTTTTCTATAAGAAATTGGATAAGCAGGCATTAGGTAACAGCCAGATAGGTTTGTGTTTTGTTTTTTTCTTTTCTCAGAAATAAAGACAATCTTTTTTGAGGCAGAGTACAGTCAACCACAGCCATTCCATTTGTTCAGAGAACTTCTTCAATACAACTCCTTCATTTTGGAGTTACATAAAACTGAAAATAGCAGAAATGAAATTTCTGTCATGGGGAATGGAGAAAATCAGATGTTGGACTTGGTCCACGCTGTAAATAGTTCAAGTCAGTGTATTTCTGTGTCAATTCTTAACATGAACAGCAATGTGGTTGCTGCACTTGCTGAAAATCACTTTTAAATTTACTCACAGGCTGGAATTTAGAACAGATAATGATGGCAAGAGGCAAAATTTTGATTCCTCACTGTGATGCATGGATGAAAGGCCTCATCCTTTTGGATTTAGAGAAGTAACTTCAGAAAATATTTGGTGTAATATTTAGCCCCAAACAAGCAGTCTAATGCTCAAGTATAAATGCATGGCAGTTTATGTGTTATAAATTATGGAAGCGTTAGTCCCCAGTTTTTTAAAACCTAAACATAAAAATGCATTTGATTTTGTTCATAGTTTACCAGCACAGAATTTCCATAACTGTAAGGAGATATGAGCATGTTGTAGAAAAAAAGGAAAATCCTTCCTGCTGCAAAAGCCAAGTGAAGCAATATAAAATGAAAAATATGTATAAGTGCAGACAGAATAGCTGTGTCTAATTCTGGAACATAGTACTTAATGTCAAAAAAGAATTGGTTTATAAGAATTTATATTAGGGACTGTATAAGTAGGCAACATACCTTGAGAATCATAAGTTAGTATTATTTTGTTTTCAGTCTTATGGTTTCAGGACATGGGGCTTTTTATATGATGAAGCAAAATAAAAATGTTTCCCAGTGTTGGTATAAACCACAAATATATGGGAATTTCTGTTCACTTGGAATGATGAGGTATCCTTCAGATACCTTCTGAGAATACACTGTGAAAAAGTTGGAGGGAAAAAAAAATCTCACAGTTACATTTAAAACAGCTCATAATACTATAAGTTACCACAAAATAGTAAAAAATCAAACAACAAAAACCCAACCAAAACCCCAAACAACACTTTTTTACTACATTGTCCTTTCCATATTTTTTCCTTTGTTTCTCCCTCTCAAACATTGATCTCCTGTCATTAGTGCTGAGATATTTAACTTGAAGTGCACTATTTCTGGATTTTATAAGGTTGGTGGAAAGATCTCATGTTTTAAAAATAATTCTTTCCTGGGCGCCATTTTCAATCAGAAAAATGCTAATTTTTCATTTTAATATTGCCATAGGTACTGTCCTTCATAAATATAGGCATATTTTACAAATGAAGTGGGATTCTGGAAAATTGAGCTGTTGAATGACTGTGTCTGCAAGGGACTTTTGCAGTCAGTGGAGAGCTGTTCAGTGCACTCTGTGTGGAATTTAACAAGCAGTTCTTCCTCAAGTGGACACTTGTACTTGCTGAGATGGATGGTGCTGTACATTTTATTGGCTGTATTGACCAGGGGCTTGGTTCAGGTGCCTGAGCAGTGACACCCAGTACTGGATGTCTGTGCTTTCCCTTCCTTCCATCCATGCAGATGTCTCAGGGCATGTCTGCTGGCACTGGTTTTGTACTGATGGTCCTCTGCTGATAATCTGTTTTGGGCCACTAAGACGTAGGTCTTCATTCACTGTAGTAGAAATCTAAGTAGCAGTCCATGAACTTGTAAATGTTCAAGTGTAATCACAAAACACAGGCTTTCAGTGCTGCCAGTACAGAATTTAGCATAAATATAAGACAGAAATAGTCCTAGCCATAAATGAGACCTTGTTGTGCTCTTGAAGGTAGTATGAAGGTGAGGGATGGTTTTAGGCATGACAAAATTAGACAGTAGCTTAAAGTATTAAAAAATGTTGTGCAAGAGAGATTTCTATTCCAAGAGAAGTGTCTGAAGTGCTAAGCCTGGCCCACAGGCAGCCACATCACATCCCTTACAAACCCATGCAGCAGCTGGGCTGAGCAAGTCCCTTGGCTCAATCACAGGCAGAAGGGTCTCGCTGCTGGGGTGTCCAGCCTGGTTTTGCCCCCAGTGTTTAGAAGAGAAAACTATGAACAAAATGCAGAGGGGGTGTGTGGGGTGAAGAGAGGGTTGCTCAGTCTTGGCACCCAAAAATTTAGAGGGGAAGATGACAGGGAAACAGCTCTGCTGTGACAATGCACTGGAAAGTTACCCTTGCTCCTGGGGTCCAGGGAAGTCTTGTCCCTTCAAGACTTGCTCTAAACACACCACATGCTCATGAAAAGTCACCTAGAACTCTTCTGGAGTATAAATAATGATAATATATATATAAAAAAATCTTAAGATGTGGAGTATTGGATGCATTTTTAAATAGTGATTAAAAGGTGTTTATTTCTTTGGGGAACAGTGAGGAGCCAATTACACTTCTATAGTGCAACTGTAGGGAAGACAAATAGAATATGGACTTGTCTTGGCAATGTAGTAGAAGAAAAAAACCCCAAACCATTACATATATTACTATTTTGAAATAGCACAGGTTCCTGTGTTTAATCTTTCACTGTCCAAAGCCAAGATAATTTCCAAGCTTTCCTTGACTATTGTTAATTTAAATGCAAAGCTTTTTAGCATTAAATTTTGTACATATAAATCAACAGCAATAGGGTGTGTTTGCTGCAGGTTTCAGCTCCTACAGATGTATTTCAAGTGGGTGTCAGAGTCCTTTCCCCCACCCTTGTCCTGGAAACACAATTTTAGTTTACCCTTGATGAGATATTTTACTGGGTGATTACAGAGAATATTAAAGAAATGTGATGAGTAAGAGTTTAATTGGGGTTTTGAAGATATTCAGCAGTTCATTTAGGGATTCAGGATCTGTTCACAATTTGGTGTCAGTCTCTGATACTTACTTGTGATTCAGAACATCTGACACCATGTATGCTCTCAGGGAATATATGGTCTTCTGATTTTGAGTGTTTCATTCAAATACCACAGTGATTTAAATAATAAACCACTTTACAGCAATCATGACATCCTGAAATAACAATTCATGCTAAATTAAGCAAAGAAAAGTGGTGACAGCTGACAAATGTCTCTTTTAGGAAGATTGGAGTTGTGTTGTTCTTTTAGTGTTGATTTTCAGTTTATTTCCCCCCTTTCTTAAAAGTTCAGTTAATATTTTTAAGATACAAGTTTGGTCATTTATATTGCTTCCTGTCATATTTAGTGAAAATTTCTACAGGACTTTTTTTTTCTGGTTATAGCAGGCTAGCTAGGTAGTTAATTGTTCTAAACCCCTTTAATTTTACAAGATCCTTGTGTATGTTTTACAGTATTAAAATTTAGCTGAGCTGTTCTGTGATTCCTAATGATAAAATATCCAGGACCTCTGAAGCACACTCATTTTATAAACTCCAGTTAATTTTCAAAAAATGAACAAAACCCTAAACTGGTCATTTAGATTACAAAGAATTAATTTTCTACTTTGTTTTAAAATTGATATTTCCTTCAACCTGTTACTTGAAGGGTATTAAAACTCATTTTGTGAAATCAGTGAACCATTTTATCATTATTTTTCTCATAATAGAACCATTTTTAAGGGAGTAGATGGTAGTTGTAGATATCTCCAGACAGAGATGTTTCCTCTACTTATAGAATTAGAATAAAATTAAAATTGGACACTATTGTGCATCAAAATACTGCACAAATTGCAGTTTTTGAAAAGAATGGAGAGGAAAAAAGAATAGCAGTCTAAGAATTCCATCATTTATTTTGTATCCAGAAACAATTCTATTTGCATTACCAAGTACTTACCACATTGTAGAAAGGTCTTAGTAACCTCCTTGTAACCTGTTTGGAACCTACGTGAAGATATCTTATCTACTTTCCATAAAGAGGGAAATCTGGTAATGCATTATCAAAAACATATGCTGTAAACCAGATTGTTTCAACACTTTCTTTCATCAAGGATCTCAATAGGAGAAAAGAAAGACAATCCTGCATTAGATTTTTTTTTCCAAATTCAAAGATTTAAGTCAGAAAGCATTGTTATAAACAGGCAGAACTAACCTCCAGCACAGTATAGATAACCAGTTTCCTCTGGTAATTTTTTTTTTTAAGCTCCAAATAGCAACAAGGGAAATAAAGTTTAAGTACTATGGTAATTAAAATGGTCTAAACACTTTCCCACCCCATCTGTCCCATGGAAGGAATAAAGGAAGATCTGATAGAGGGCTGTTTTTTTGTTTTTTTTTTTAATATCTGATTTATTTCCTCTACATTGATAAAGCTTCCCTGATAGAATCCTGGCTGTCTTCTCCAAATTTAAAATGTACAAATTGTGAGGAGGAGCAGCATAGCATAAATGGATCTTGTTTCCAGAACTGGTACGCGCATATGGAGGGAGACAAGTGCACTTAATAAATGGAGGATGAATTTTAAATAGAAGAAGGAGGAGGAAGGTCAGAATGTTTGCTGCTGTAGCTCTGAAAACATAAATTTCCCATTACTGATGGAAAGCTGAAAGTGCTGGACTGAGTTGTCAGTGCAGGGTGTCAGCACGAGTGGGTTTGTCTTGGCATGGTTTCAGATTGCTTTCAGTGAGTCCAAGTGACTTTTGCCTCCCCTTTGTGTGGGCAGAAGCTCTGTGAACACCATGAATAAGGTAAAGGTGTGTCTGATCTGGGGCAGCACTGCTGTGCAAGTAACAGCCCTTGGTGTCAACTGAGGCCAGGGAGGGAAACGATCAGACTTCAGCAGGGAACCAGTGAGAAGGAGGCAGAGTGTGATAAGAAGACGTATAAATAGAGCTCCAAGTATATCACAGGATAGAAAAGGAAGAAACTCCCACAACTGTGAACATCATACTCCCAGCAAGGATCCCAGGTTGTTCACAACATGTTCAACTTACCCCTCTTTCTGTTTGAGGAAGACTGTAGGTCTTAACCCTAAGAAAAAGAGGAATATTGAATAAACAAATATGTCAAATGAAATTAGTAGATACTACAAGAGTTTGGTATAGCTATGATTAAGGTTGTTTTTTTTTGTGTTAATCAGATAATTTGGATGATGTAACTGTTTGAACTAACAGTAAATTCTTATATCTTTATATATAGTGTCTTTCAGTTTGTCCATAATAAGATTTTGAGTAAAATGCTGTGTTCTATTTTTAGGACTTTAAGCAAAGGGCAGGGTAATGTGGTAAATAGTCTCAGAGAAATCATCTGGGAGAAGCCCAGTAAATCTCTAACAAAGGCAGACTGAAATGCCTAGAGGAATCAAAGGGTTTCCTCCTCTTTTTTGGCTGTGGCTGGTACATTCTGCTGGATTTGGAGACAGTAGGCTCAGGAGAGTCTAGAATCAGGTTTCTAATCCTCTGCTAAGTGCTTTAATCCCTTTGATGTGCAAAATACCCTTGCATCTACCACTGCTTCCTCCTCTGGGAGGTGAATGGTTATCCACGAGCCGCAGGCACTGCGGTGCTCCGGGTGGTGAAGAGCAGATTGGCTGCCCAAGGACAAGCTTCTGAAAATTCAACATAACAAAGGATCACCACAGAGGGAACTTCCAGGCAACCAGTTATAATATGAAGGAAGTCTAAGCCCTGCAAGGGATGGCCACTGGGTGAGATGTGGGTTGAATTGCTTTCCGCACTGCTGTCGCTCTCTTTTTAATGGATGGATTGTCCACAATCAGTGCTGTGGTTTAGGAGTTGTGCTGTGAAGCCAGTTGAACTGGTCCATTTGGTTGAATTGCTGGGGTTTGTGATCATGGAGCTCACAGTCCTTCTGTTCACATGCCTCTCTGGAATGAAGAGAAGCTGTGACTGCAAGATCACTGTGGGAAGCTTGTTGATATACATCAGAAGAGATGTACATCTTAAAACTGTAATGATGTTAAAGACGAGAAAATGTTCTTATTCATATGGTTGCAGCATCTGTAGTGTGGAACAATGGAACCAGAAACACTTTTAGCAGGAAGGAAAAAATATTTAATTCTGTTGAAATATAGGAAAATACTCAACATGGAGTTGAGTATTTTCAGGATCTGTGACATACTTACAAAATTCACATGACAATATTAGAATAGCACTAGCTCTCAAACAGTGAAATTGTCAGAGCAGATTAATTTAATTGCCCTGGCTAAACAAAGTCTTTTAAGACAGAAAAGGCCTCCTGAATCAAAATATTTTTACTAATTGTCACAAGCCTATAAGTAAGCTGTTTTACCTGGCCAAATTGTTACCTTGAAAACTGAGGCAAGAAATGTAATCCTGTAGTGTGTCCAGCATGAATGGACACTTCAGAGCATGACTACAGCACGGTAAAGGGCAATACACTGGATATCCCTGAATGACCACCCATCACAAGGTGCAGTGGTAAACAACAATATTGGATAATACCTGGCATGACTGATCCTAACTCTGAGGATAGTTCACATGATGCTGGCTCAGATATCAATTTGCAGGTTGCTCCATAAGGAGTCAGCTGGTGTGTGTTTTTACGACATAGATATGACTTTAACCACAAACCCTGCTGTTGAAGCCATCTGGAAAGCTGTGCCATTTGACAACAGGTGGAAGTGTTCATAATCATAGAATCATTGGATAGTGTGGGCAGGAAAGGACCTTTAAAGGTCATCTGGTTTGCTATAAGGTCTCCCTGGAGCCTTTCTTCTCCAGGCTGAGCAACACCAGCCCTCTCAGCCTTTCTTCACAGAAGAGCTGCTCCAGCCCTCTGATCATTTTTGCAGTCCTACACTGCAGTGGGTCCATGCATTTCCTGCGCTGAAGATTTCAGTTTTCTTACAGGTGTGGTATCACAAGAGCAGAGGGACAGAATCTCCTCTCTTGACTGACAGGCCAAGCTCCCTGTGATGCAGCCCAGGATGCAGCTGGATGTAATCACACCTTACTGGCTCATATCCAGCCTTTCATCCACCAGCACCTCCAAGGTCCTTCCATTTGACGTCGGCTGTTTATTTACAACATGAACGGGAACGGGGTCATTCTTGATCAGTGTCTTGAACTTTATTTTTTCAGCATCAGTCTCATTGTTACAACAATGCAGCAAAAGATGCTGACAGTTCTCTGATCAGAATGCCAAAGGTGCTTAGCATTACAGCATAACATAAAACAAGCGAAGTCTCAGTTTCAACTAATCACAGAAAGCAAAAGCATAATGACAGAAGTTTTTCTCCAATAGCTTGAAGCCTATGTAACTTTCGGCTAAACAATAGCAGTTTTCTTTTCAACACAATGCTTTGTTCACAGAAGACAGAGCACAAAACTCTATTCATATTTAACCTTCTAAATGTATACTTAAGATATACTTTTTGCAACCTAGAAAAGCAATTCGACATAGGCCTACTGTTTTATTTCTCACTTCTCAAAAGCTGCTGAGAACTTTTTCTGCTAGCTTAGCATTTCACTGTCTTTCACTGCTCTCGGGCCTGCTTTGTTCAGAGCTTTCTCAAAAACCCCCAAACTTATGGACTCCAACACTTCTCAGCAGGGCTGCTCTCAATCCCTTCATCCCCCAGCCTGTATTGGTAGCACAGATTTGCTCTGACCTGTGTGCAAGAGCTTACACTTGACCTTGTTGAGCATCATGAGGTTCACATGGCCCCACTCCTTGAGCTTGTCCAGGTCCCACTGGATGGCATCCCACCCTTCCAGTGTGTCAGCTGCATCACTCAGGTTGGTGGCTTTGGGAAATGGACTGAGGGTGCACTCAATCCCCTTTTTCATTGACAAAGACTTTAAAGAGAGCTGGTCCCAGTACAGACCCCTGAGGGACACCATTTGTCACTGGGACATGGGGCCACTATGGTCTGGATGCAACCATCCAGCAAATTCCTCATCTACCAAAGAATCCAGCCATCAAATTCATCTCCCTTTCCTTTAGAAAGGATGTTTTTGGGGCACCCCTTAGAGAAATCCAGGTGACATAGGAATTGTTCCATTGCTTCATAGATGCTATTAGTCCACATTAAGTGTTTTGCTGTCAGCAGAACTGCTGCCTGATAGAGAGTCTGTATAAAGTGCAAATCTCTTGATTCAGAATGGTCCTGCAAGCTTAGATCTGCAAACTATGAAATGAGTTCACATTCACAGAGAAAAATGAAGTCACAGAGACACCAATAAATGCCGGCACTGCTGATGAAAGCAGTTATTTTTTAGAGGTGTTTGTTCAGCTTCAGATATTATACAGTAACCATGAAGTATAATATTGCAAAACTTTTTTAGATTTATTAGATTTCTCTAACTTTTTTCAGGTCTTTCTGAAGCATTCATATGTTAAGGATATTGTAATGATTTTGCACACAGCCAGACTTTTACTGAGAAGAAACCTTAGATGGCAACACTGTTTACATGAGCTGTCAGTTTTGTATTGCAGAGTTTTATGATGTGGTGTTTACATACTCAGATCCTACTCACATAGAGAGATTTACACGTTGTAGCCCTTTCCCCTCTATTTTTAAGGCTTACCAAAAGTTATTAACAGTTTTGAGGACTCCTATCAAAGATACTCTCAGTCCTTTTCTCTCTAACTATTGTTATTTGTCTTTATTTTAAACTTCGTAAGGAAGAAAAATCTTTCTGAAACTGAAAATTAGTACCCATATTGTGGTTGAGCCTTGTCCAAAAGAAATATGATGAAAACTGTGAGGAAAAAATGGTATATTTTCCATGTACATTTTTCTCTAAAGTTGAGTATTCAGTACTTGTAGGCTTGCAGTGCAGAACGTTGATCAATTCTGTACCACAGTGACATGTCCTGTTGGCATTGTATCCTGAGCATCACAGGATTAAGGGTGGTGTGTTGTAGGTGCCTGCTTTCTCACATACCCCTGCATCATCAGGTTAAATTAGAGCTTGAATATAGTATCTAGAGCACCAAGTTTCAGGATATTATTGACTCCAGGCATTTAACACAGGAAGACTCAGACTATCAGAAGTAAGCTCTTCCTCTGTGTCACCCTGTAGGGTTGCTAATACCTTTCCTTTTCCTTCACAAGAAAGTGTGAAGTGCAACTACCTGGCTGCCAAATAGGGGTAATGATATGTATCACCTCTGGGAAAAAAAATATGATTTAGGATAAGTGGATAGTCCTTGACTTGAAGATTAAGAATGAGGAGAGCAAGAAGATAAACTGCTTTATGCAAATTGAAAACTGCCTCTCAGCCCTCTCCAGAGACATTTTTCAAGTTCCTTTCCACACCAGACAACATCACTAAGTGGCTCAGGTGGATGCCATGGTAACAATACCAGGTGAGTAAGGCTTATAGAATCCAGATCACAAACTCTCTGTGAGGGTTTAGATCACGACTTTTACTTGGGTTCTTCAGAATTGCAGGGTATGTGTACACCAGTACACAACTGATGTAAATTAGCAATTGTCTGATGTGCCATCTCTCTGTCTCTATTTGTGTTTTAATTTTAGGTTTACACTTGTGGTTTGGCTTGGTCAGGAGGCAAGTTTGGTTAGATGACAGTAAGTGTGACACTTTATCCTGTTCTGACAGATGCTGTATCACCATCCTGCTCTTAATAGAGGAAATACTAGATAGGAAAATAGAAACTAGAGGAAATAGAGCATTAACTGCATGGACATTCTAAAGCATGGACAAAAGAGGTTAGTGCACTGGTGGACACTGGAGCCTTTCAGAAAACAGCACTGGGAAGTTTTTAGGGCATTGCTTACTGGAGCCAAAAGGTTCTGTGATACTCAGCAGGTTTTTGTTTGGCTCAGGGCGCTGCCTTAGCAGCACAATAAAGTTCTGGGGTACAAAGGAGGCACAAACATGCATGCACATGACCTGCTTTCCTTTGATTTGTCTTTTTCTCCCTCCTGTTTGATTCTGCAAACGTGAGGAAATTTTTTAGCAAGATGCACAGGCATCTGTTTAGCTATGCAGCTTTTTTCCTCTTAGTTAGCATCTCTGAGATGCTGTAATTACACTTCTGGGTAAAATAGGCTGTCATGATAACTTATGCATGGAATGCTATATTTAAAGTAGTGGGCCTCATTCTTCTTAGATTTACACACAAAGCAGAGGTAGGACCTGATGGAATAAATTAGAGGAAATTTGGTTATCCTCTGAGAGAAATAGTTGAAGTTCATCAAATCAATATAAAACTGACTTACTTTTAGAAAAACTAAAGCAGCTAGGGAAAGTTCCTCTTTCTACTAGAATATGGAGACTGGATATTTCCATGCTTATTCAGTAAGATATGCACTTCTTTTTAGGCCAGCAGGTCTTTTGTTCAGGTTGTGCTACTGACCTTTAGACTGTTACATTAACAATAAGTAGGAATACAGGACTGACAGATGCTGTGGTGCCAATGTGAATTACTCATTTATAGCAATTTCAGAGTGAGATTGATGATCTTGTGAGCATGTTAAAGAGCATAAAGATTAATCTAGTGAGAAATATTCCAGAGAAAAACAATTGCTAAGAGAAAGCAAAAGATAATCTAGAAGACAATGTCTTGTAGCATCTTTATGGTTTTCTTTGAAAAGTTGTCTGGAAAAGATTATTTGCCCTTATCTGAATGCCTGGCTTGCAAAATACTTATCAGGCTGATTCTAGCATAAAAATTTGATTTCTGCTGGACTGAAACATTTAAAGGATAAGAATGAAAGTTTATAGTATTTTCACATGGCAGGTTGTAAATTAGGGTGGCTGTTGTGGTTTAACCCTAACTGGCAACTCAACCCCCCATAACAGCTTGCTCACTCCCCCACCAACAGGACTGGGGAGAAGAGAGTCTGAAGACCACAAGTGAAAAATTCATCAGTTGAGATTAAAAAAGTTACATAGATAAAGCAAAAGCTGCGCACTCAAGCAAAGCAAGACAAGGAATTAATTTATCAAGTACTCCGTGACTTTTTCTGAACCACCTCACCTGGCTGTTCATATTTCTTATCTTCTGCAACAAAAATTTGGTACAACTGCAGTTCCGCAGATTCCTAATAATATAGAAAGCAAATCTTGTTTCTAATTACCTTAGATATAAATTTAAGGTGCAACACAAAGAATGTATCATTAATTTCTGTCAGGATGCCAATCTAGATATTCACATATTCACATTATAAATACATAACTGAAGGCAAAAAACTGCCTAATTCTATTGTGATTAGCTCATCCACAAAAATAATAAAAATATGAGTATGATTTTATAGGCAAAAGATTAATTGAATATGGTTTTGTTTTGTTTTTCCCTATGTAGGAATTGGCTTGGAAATACCCAGAATAGTAATATAGGCAATATTTGTAAATTTGTTATTGGCTAAACAGGAAGGAGAAGTTGTTTTATATCATCATATTCACCGACAAATTTTCAGGCAGTGATTCTAGTGCAGGACCAGAATGAGAATCTGATGTGAGAAGCCTCAGTCACTGACCAGGGAAGCTGAGCAAGCTGCACAACAGTAACCCCACACCTTCGTTGGGAAGGGTTTCACTTATTGACTGGATTTAAAATCTGGCTTGTAGCATTGATTCCAATGTGCTGTTTCTCAGTAACCAACACTTAGTACTCTGCACTATCACTTAGACACCTTGATCAAGAAAAAGTTGTCTCCCTTGTTCCAAGGTTGAAATTATTTCATGCCCAGAGCTCTGTTGTAGTGACATGTCATTTGTAGGAAAGCCACACAAGCTTTTGCATGCTTTCAACAACAGTGAATCATTTGAGGACTCAGTGACATGTGAGATAAACTGTAATTCAATTTTCACCAAAGATTTTTCTTCTTAATGCAACTTAAAATATAGAGGCTTGCTTTTTATTTCTTCTCAAACTAGAAAATGTTATTTCCTGAACTTGAAATCTAGTGAGACTCCCTAAGCAAACAGATTTTTTAATATATTAAATTGTTCTTCCACCAGTGTGTTCACACTAAACTAAAATTAAGATTAAATAAGATAACCTGCTAAGATTTTTTTTCTACTTTAAGATGTGTGGTCCTCTAATTTATGCTTTTGAAAATCATTATCTAATAGCTTCTATATTTAGAGATTACTGCTTTCTTAATTTTCAAAAATATATTAAGAGAAAGAAACATCTAAGTTACATCTGGAACACTCAATGATAGGTATAGGGACAAACTAGATTACAGGATTTATATAACTAGATTACAGGATTTATATGTTGATATCAATACTCATATCCAATATTTAAAACTTATAACATAAGTATAAGTATAGGTATAGCATGTATTTGAACTTTTCAGACATGAATTTTATGGTAGTGTTTTTGCTTCACATTGAAGAACCATGTGGAGATGCTCTCCCATAATTGGTCAGTATCTTTCTCTATATTTTCCTTAGAACTGTTTTGGAGAAAAATATCTGTGTTCCATAGGAAAACATAGTTTTGTCAAACTTATAATGACAGTTTAACTGAAATTTCAGACAGGCAGGGAGGTCAAAAGGTAAGGTTCAAATCATTTTCTTGCAGAAAAAAGGTGTGAGAAAGTAAGATCAGGTAAAGTAGTAATGCTTCATTTGGAGTGTTAGCAGTAAAAGGGTACAATGAAGGTGGATAAAAGCAAAACCAAGATAAACCAAAATGGTTTCATTCTGAGGGGACAGATGAATATCCAAGTACTTTTCTCAAAGTACCTCCTGGAAGAATTTCAGACAAGTCCATTTCTAGATTGTCCATCTTTAGTTACATTCAAATAATTGTTTTGACCTTCATTAATCTTCAAATTGAGAGGATTTTTTAAACTTCTGAAAAGCAAAGGCTTTTGTTTAAGTGTTGAATAGTTGATAGTTTATCTTAGCCCCACTTTATAGAATGATGGAATTTTTTCTGTAATATTTGCATTAAGGTGTTTGCAGGAAGTATTTGAATATTCATCATCACAATCAAAGTCTAACTGATGTATATATTAAAACCTTGATTGTCTTTAGGGAGTGAAACAACTGCAGATCTCTAGACAACTGCTATCACCTCTTGTCTTAATTATGTTCTTCACAATTATTTTTCTTTACTAGATGCATCGGTATTAACTTTGCCAAACATATAAATCCTTTATTATAATATGTAATATATTTAAATATAACAAATGCATGCTCGTTAGTGGAAATAAGTAGATGGCTAATATCAATGTTTTCTTCAAATGTTTATGTGCAAGTCATGTTCTTCATTCTCTTTGCATTCCTTATTGTCATGTGTGTCCCCAAGTTCTCCATACACAATATTGTAGTTGTATTTAGACACTATTATATTATTTCTGTCAATTAGTGTCCTGTATCTTGCTCAATTGCCTTTTAAATTATTATTTTTAAGATTCATTCCTTGTATCTAGTCAAGGAGTTAAGGTAAATTGAGTCACCTTTTCTGCATTTAATTGGCTCTTCTCCTTAGTCATCATAGCTGCTTTGAACAAACAAGCAGAACTAACCCTGCTTTAGGCAATGTTTTTAACTCTCCTTTACCTTATTGGCTGTTTGTTGGTTTTTTTTCCCTCAGAAATTGCAAAGATACATTACATGAGCACTTGCTGTTTATGAACTCAGCCAGTGCTTGGAAAATGGGAAGTGTGCCCAAGATTATGGAAAAGCTAGTGAGAACTGCATCTCCCCGGAAGCAAAATCCATGGCATTGCCAATCTTCTTACCCTGTTATGAAATAATCTGGTTAGAACTAATACCTGCCCATAATATGCCAGTTTTTCAGAAACAACATCAGAGAAATTAAACAAAGAAGTAAGGGAAGAAGCAAATGTAAAAGTTCAGACTGTGTAAAACAGAACTATGAACCTGAAAAATAAGCCATGATGAAAACTGCATTAGAGCTGCAGCTATGCCTATGAAATTGGAGAAAATCATGACTTTGAGAACTTATCCAGTTCTTCCTGAATAAGGCTCTGCAGCTGAAACTGAATATGGCCTTCCTTAGCTTTTTCTAGGGTCTGTGCTGTGGCATTTCTTGTAGATTAAAATTCCTAAGCCTACAGTTGTTGTTCAAGGGAGTTTAAATCTTGGCAAACTAAGTTCTTCGAACATTTCTATTTGCATGTAATTACTTGAGGATCTTATAAGGGATTTAGTTAGAAATGGTACATTCTTCATAAGTGCCTTGACAGAAAAGTGTTAAATTGTTACAAAATACCCTGCAAAGTTGCAGATGCTGCCTCATGGTCATATCATACATATGTGATATCTTTCACATATGTGATAGCTTTCATCAGTGAAATTCAACCAACTGTTGGAAGTGTATTTAATCTCAGCTTCAAGATTTTTGTTCTTGCTCCTTTGTTTTTCTTTGCATTTCATAGCTTTATAGATAGTTTTCTAATGGTGTTTCATATTGTACTTTCAACAGCATACACAATATGTGAAATATAATTTCTGGACCTATCTAGTCACTTTGTGGCTAACCACACCCTTTCCCCATTGTCATTAAATCTTCAATGAGGATGAAGGAGCATTAGGAATCACAGTTGTTGCTGCAATATTGCACATGTTGCTTCACAAACAACTGATTTCTCCAGAAGCACTGGTCATGAGTGTGCATCCATCAGATTGCTCAGACAAAAACAGCTAGCAAGTTGTTTTGGTAGGCTGGGGTGGAATGAACTGTAATTAAAACCTGCTGGTGGCAAATTCATCCTATTCCCTACTTTTATAGGCTTCCAAGATTAAAGGTGAAACGCAGCAATAAATGCTCATTAGTTGGAGCCATTATGCAAGTTATCAGGCACCCCCTTCACCCTCATCTCTCCGGGCCTTTGTCCCCTTTTAACTGCATATCCCTAATTTCTTTCCTTCTCTTCCCATCTTTCATTCATCTTTCTTTACACTCCTGAGTTTCCTTCCATTATCCTTTGCTCATTATATACTTCAGAATTGTCAGAAAGAGGGCCAAAAACCAAGCATTCTCGCAGAAAAGCAGTTACAACCAAATTAACATATAAACTCTATTTGATGTGTAAAATCCAATGAAGAAATTATACAGCCTGGCAGAGTAGCAAAAAGGAGACCATGAAAAATATAATTAAACAAATCAGGAATTGAGACCTTTACACTTCACCTCATTTTCCCTCTGATTTGATTATTTTTGTGTGAGAATTTTTTCTGTGGTATTACTTTTTGTTTTGTCCCATTTTAGAAATGTCAAAACACTAAGTGATTTCCTTAAGGAAAATATTTTTCTACTCCCTAACTTCCCATTTTATGACATAATGGAAGCAAATTATTGAATATACATACAGTTCTCATTTTCAATTTCATTTCTCATATTCAATTTATGTGGTTTGCTTAAGCAAAACCTATAACTTTTACACAGTAAAATGCTCCATACAGTCATCTTTATAAAGTGAAAATCAAACTATTTTAAAATGAGAAATATTGAATCAATTTTGCAAAACTTGATTATTTGATTTCTGGGTACTTGGTGAAATTTAACCTGTTTGTTTTTTAAAATAAAATTAAAAAAAATAAAATAAACAATTCTAAAAGAAGTATTCAGAACTTTGTAAAAAGCTCAACCAAATAAGCCAAATTAATTTTTGGGCAAGATATTCTTGATGTTTTTCACTTTCAGAAAACAGGATATTGATGCATTACTATTTAGTGTGTTTTACTATTACCTTGACACCTTTTGGTGAAAGAGAAATGAAACTTTTTTTCAGGAAATCTCTTTTTCTTTGCTGTGTCAGTTTGTACCCCTAAAGACTTTGGTTCAATCACTTCTACCATTTTACCTCATTCAAAGTTTTGTTTCAAAACTAGGTTCCTCATCTTCCTGTTCATTTCCAAGTACCTGACATAGTGTGAGCACTGTGTTGGTGTTTCTCTGGCAGAAAAGTGAAGGTACATGTTCTGTCTCTTATGGTGTGACATAGTATGAGCCTTTCTAGGCTTGAGAGTAATTCTCTAGTCCCATGAATACATAAGTGGAAGATCTTCAAACAGGATGGATTAATAAATCAGTGTTTCATCTGCTAGGGTTGTGCTCTCAATAATTCCACTGCAAATGAAAGTATCTCCATTGAATCTGAGAAATGTAGAAGAGTGGTAAAGGTACAAAAGGAGGCCCAGGCCCCAGGATTGTGTGTTCAATCAAATTAGTTGAGCAGATGGTGCTTAGAGGCTCCAGAAAGCAAAAGGCTCCAGGGACATGAAATTAAGAACTCTTAAACCAATGCAAAAATAATAAACAATTGTATAACTTTCTTTCAAGTGAGGAGAAGCCATGGAGGCTAAAGGTTCTTGTCTGAACCTTATATGCATGAGCATACTAAATGAGAAAAATATAGGGTGGGATAGGTGTGGAAAACACAAAGAAAGACCAATGGAAAGGGCAGTAGTGGAAAGGTCAAAGACATGTAAAAAAAGACACTGAGAAGATATCTATCCAAAGAGTTTGTTTTTTCTCTCCTTTTCCTCTGCACTTCCATCATCTTAGGCATGGTATCCTGGCATTGCACAGCATCAGGCTGATCACTAGCAGTTTTTATTAGTAAGATGTGCACATGAGTATCTAAAGGATTTCCTTCAAGGCCTAAATTTTAATTGTTTGGCACTTTTTCTTCTGTGATTCAACGGAGAAACTGTCACCAAACTGTGCTAGATACCATGATCCCCCTAAGCAGTCAAGGTGATGGACCATTCAGAAGAACAGTGTGAAAGCCTGAATTGCTATTTTGTGAATAAATTCTTATTTTAGCTTTCAAGACATTTTAGATCAGCAAGTGCTTATCCCTTGGGGGAAGAGAAATTTTATGGGCAGATCCCGAAATTGTCAAAGCTAATTTATTGAGTTTGTTGCTTCTTTTATATAAGATATAGGGATCCATAGGGTTTTTGTTGCACATATAATGACAACTTCCTAAAAAAAAAATTGTAATTTTCTTTTCTTTCCAAAGAAGAATCAGAGAAAATCACACTACCTCACTGGAGCAGCACACTGTGGTTCTAATTGACTGTCCATTGAAGACTTGAAGCTATTTTTGCTAATTTAGATATATTTCAAAGCCTACTGACAATATTATCTCATACTTCATATAGCAGTGTTTTAACTTTGCAAATGAAGATGAGAAATTTTCATAAAAATTAAGAAAATGAGATAGAGTTTCATGAACATATATATGCTGTTTTCAGGCAGATAGCTCTATTCCACCAAAGCCTATAGGGTTACCAACACAGCTAATGTGCAAAGCTGTGCTTTCAGGGTGGAACCAGACAGAGGAATACTTTAATTGTCTGTTGCTATATTAATGTCTCAAAGAACACTCAATTATTCCAGTAGTTCTCCTCTTCTTGGTAATTATCCTTACTCTCATGGTCTAGGCTACAGATTGCCTACGATGCCTCTCCTTAAAGATGTCTAGCTAGAGGGTACAAAAACAGTAATGATGCTTTTTAGCTTTTAGTTTTTAGTAGTATATCACTGAAATAAATATTCACAGGTGGGTGTTACAATCATCACTTTTTCAAGCTTAATGAAGAGAGTTCAAAATGAACTTCATTATTGAATTCTGCTTTGAAATCACTTTGTAATTTTTCACAGTGTGTTGGAAAGGTTTATTGTTTTGACTTGAAGATTGAAGAAATCTATTTGGATTTATGGAAATTAGAATAGCATGCAGTTCACATTTAACGCATAAGAATATGTTGCTATGTGAAAATTGTGAGGCCTGCTGGTTTAATAAGCCAGTTTATGTAAACAAAGATGTTATTTTTTATTGTGCTGCAGCAAGAGTCTGTGATACAAGAATAGATAAGGAAATATAAACTATTTCCAAAGCTTCAGTTTTCTGACTACTATCATTATTTTAGGAAAAGAAATCATAAAATGCTTATGAAGTTGTATTCCTGGTCCTTCTCAAAAAAGGAAGCATATTGTTTTGATGCACAAATTTCAGTCTCTTTTCTCCTTTTTTCCCCCCAAATATATACATGTATATTATTCCTGAAATATTATTTTTATTCTTAGAATATCTTTCAGTTCCCAGATCACCAAGTAGGCATCTTTTTTTTCTTTCCTGATGATGCAACCACTCTAGTCCAGCTTCCCAGGTACTGAGCCACTTCTGTTCTACTGTTAGAAGTACTTTTGAGCCCAAATTTTGTGAAATCTGATGCCCTTCTGCAAAAGTTTGGCAGCACTTTCTCATTCTGAATAGTTGATTTTTTAGTGTCTCCCTCATGGTTTGAACAGTTCTTTCATCCAGAAGAAAAATCAGTGAGGCTGACTTTCACTGGGATGAAGACTCTCCATTCTTTCATGATGAATTACTTTATGGCCCTACTTTGCAAAGATGTACACATCTTTTAATTATGCGCTTTGAGAATCTGATTGCTCTTAATGGTGCTAAGGAAAATTGCAAGTAGTGTATTTTTCCAGTCAAAGGTTTGCAAAACTGTATTTGCAAACAGAAAACCAGAATTAACATAAACCTTATTTTTTTTTTTTAATTCCCTTAATGATGTCGGAGCCCTGGGTATGGAATTGTCATTGACTGCACTAGGAATCTATCCATCAAATACAAATCATTATAAAGCCTCTGTGCTTTCTTCTAGAAATAAATAATTTTCTAGAAATAGTAATTTTCTTTATCATTGAAAATTACTTGTAAAGGGAGATAAAGAATAGTTAATAATTATGGATAATAAAAAAGCCATTCTTTCATTTCAGCATCAAAAATATTTTTAAAAAATGGCATTACATTTATTTTTCAAAAATGTTATTAAAGGCTGCTGTGGTCTGTCAAAAATCTTATGCAGACTAAACTCTTATGTCAAAACTTTGTTTCTGTCTTACTAGTGTCAGTAAAAATAAAAAGCTTGAACTCTTCACCTTTCATAGCACAGATTATCCCTGTTTGGCTGGGATTTTCATTTCCACTGTGAACTCTCATGTTAAATGTTCCTGTTTTACAGGTGGACTGCTGTAAAATGATTATCAGGTTTGACACCTTTAATCAACTTTCGTATGCTAAAATAAATCAGAACTTTTGGTAGTCTTGCATATTATTTCATTAAGGAAGTGTAATATTCACTCACCCTGAGGCAGCCATCTAAAATTAGTTGAATTAATCACACCTCTCCAGGGACTGTAGGGACATCAAATGTAGCTCTGATGCTCCCCATTTGGACAGATAAAGCCATTGCAGGAAATTATTTTTTTCAGGAATTTTTTTTGCAGAGGATAAGGCCAGTCCCAAAATGAAGTCTTATGTCCTGGAAGAGTGGAGTGCGACTATGGTGGCATAGCACTAGATTTGATGTCTGCATTTTCTACTAAAAATTAATAATAGTGAATTCAATACCCTCTAGTGGGATGAAATTTGGGGGATATAGGAAAGTTAATGGAGCCAGAATTTGGTCTATACTGATATTAATGTATACAGAGCAACAGACAGTTCACTGTTCTTATTATTAATAAGGAATCAAAATTTACCTTAAATAAAAATTAAGCCAAAATGAAAAATCTAAGAGGACTCAAAATGCAATTTATGATTCAGTAGCTTTATTTTAATAATCTCCTGAACTGAAATGCATGGTCTTTTAATAATATATTTTATAGTTATATTAGTATAAATTTCTCTTGCAACAAAGGAAAAATTGTTTTTAAATTCACTTGCATACAAGTGGGATGTCATGGTGTTACTAAAGACTAACTTTGGAAATCATTTCTTCACCTCAGTGCTAGTAGAAGTCAGACTGTATTATGTTGAAATTCTACAAAAAGTAAAAATTCAGTGCCATGTATGCTTTTTTCACAAACTCTGTGTAAGTATACTTGAAGAGCCAATAAAACCATTCAAGGTGAAATGGTTCCATGAGACAATTCTTGTATGTGCTATGCTTAAAGATACTTTGGTAATCAGTAAAGAACAGAGGTGATTGATACCAACATCTTCCCTTTGTTTCTGTCCTGTGATATAATAATTGTTTCCATAATTAGTTATATATTTCCTGAACATGAACTTGCATTTTTTAAGGCCACGAGTGGAAACCAGGGAAGTATTGTCCACAGTAATTAAATTCTTGCCTCCTATTGGGCCACTTTTCCTAGCATATATATATATATATATATATATATATATATATATATATATTCAACCACACTCACATATGTGGTCTGAGCCATACAAGGCACCACTGCACTCCAGGGCAGAAGATGAAGAAACAAATACTCAGTGTCATATTGTGTAACATTATATGAGGCATTAATATGCTATAAAAATAAAGTGAAAGTAATCCATTGCAGCCTGTCATACATTATAAAAATAAAGTGAAATTAATCCATTGTAACCTGATTCAGGAATTACTTCCATAGTCCAGAAAGAGTAATGAGATTTTACAATTACAGACTGCTTTCTCATGGGAATAAAGAAACTAAAGAATTACTCATAAATACTGAAAAAAATCTGTGTTTACCTTTATTATTAACCATAAATGAGTGATTTTTGCTTCAATAGCTGTCCTTCTTGTTTATGGACAGGAACCACAACTGTTTATTTCAAAGCTTTTGTTTCTAAAGTCAGAAAAGCCAAGACTCTTCCTCTTACTGGAACTTTTTGGAATGTAGGTATCTGGATTTCATGCATCAGACATTTCTTCTGCTCATCTTTTACTAATGGTAATTGAAAAAATGTGGTGATACCAGTGAAGTAAACAGAAGTCAATATCTGTATGACTATATATCTGAATGTCTCAGGCCAGACATTCATTGCCCCTTAGGATATGGCTGCTGTGAATTTAGCCTTGATTCCTGAATTGAAGGAGGCTGAAAACCAAGACCTGCTAGTCATATACATTTCTGGGGAAATTCAAAAGCTTTTTGTTCCACAAGTGATATTTACCTTTTTGTAATTGCTTCTCAGTAATTGCTAAACTACATTAAAGTTGGAGCAAAGTACTTGCAAGGGTTTTCTTCAGTATTTCTATTAATTTTTTAAGAATTATTTTCAATAAAGGGAGCTTCCTTAGAACTTTCTTGCAGTTAGAGCCTCTCACACTGCTAGTGCAGGGAATGAGTTAGTAGGTGGCTCTTGCCATTACCATTTCTCAGCCTCCAGGAAAGCCCCACTCCCTGTGTAGTCAGAGTATGAACTCCTGCAATTCCTGAAGCTGTTTTACCTGAGTGCTGTTCAGGTTTCCTTTGATGCCTTGAGAGGCGACCTTGAACAGAGGCTAGACAGTGTTAAAGGAGTAAAGTAGGTATTTATTAAAAAGGCCATCAAAGGATAAACCTTGGGCTTTGCCTTTAAGAAAGAAACTCATTTGTTTCTTGTTTCAGTGCCTCCATGTGCCCACAGGAGCCTCAAAACGCCTCTCGTGGGTTGTGTCCGGTCAGGTCAATCCATAAAAGTACAAATAAATGCAATATCCAAGTTCAAGAGCATACAAGTAGCTCCCTGACTTCAGCTCCCAAATGTTGCTTGATAAATTTTTAAAGCGGTCTTGCTTGTGTGCTGGCTTTTCTAGAAAGTTAAATATTAAGAGCTCGTGAATCCTCTTATCCTGGTGCCTCCATTTTCTTTGCTGTGGTCAGTGAGATGTCCCAGATTAACGTGTTAGGCTGAATGGGCCTCCATACCACTTCCTCTGGGGTTATAAAAGGAGTGTTGCCATTTTGTCCCTCTTGTCAACAGCTGTGCTTGCTGCACCTTCCCAAATTACAAACATACACTATCAAATATTTATGAAAACATGGCAGATGCAAATGCCTGAGACATGTCAGCTGAGATCCTCTTTTTGTCTATTTTCACTTCTCTTTCCACTTTCTTCACAACATTGTGTATTACTCTTCCAAAAAGGCTGATCAAAAAAAAGACTGATTTTTTTTTCCCCATCTCTGCTATGTATATGCTGGCTGCATTTGCAAAAGTTTTGTATCTCCTGGGTATTTTCTTGGCTTATTTTCATTTTGACAGTGCATGCAGCTGAGTGTTTTGTTTTTGCTGTGCTACTGCTTTGAACTCTCTCTGCCTTACTGCCGCAGGATTTTGTTTTGTATTCCTTTAGTATTTTGGATACCGTCTCATGCAATTCTTTTGTCACTTGTTATAAGCCTCATTTTGTTAGACAATTTCTTTTGCTTGGAAAATTTTAGTTTGCTCTTTCAGGAGTTGATTCTAAGAATTCAAACTCCTCTTTTTATTCTTACTGATTCAAATAATAACCTCTTTTTTTATTAGGAATTTATCTAGTCTTTGCAAATTGTAAGGCTGTTTTTTTTTAAACTCAGATGAGACTCCATGTGTAGTATCATATGCCACCTCCGTTGCAAATTCTTCTTTGGTCTTCTTTGTTTCTCAGAACCAGCAGTTATGGGACATCAGGCTCTGATGTCCTCCCTTTTTGCTGAGGATGACTGCTTCACAGAATCACAGAACATCCTGAGTTGGAAGGGACACATTAGGACTATGGAAGTCCAACTGCTGGCCCTGCACAGGACAGCCCCAAGAATCGCATCATGTACCTGAGAGCATTTTTCTAGTGCTTCTTGAATTCAGGCAGGCATGATGCTGTGACCACTGTCTGAACATCTCTGGGTGAAAAACCTTTTCCTAATATCCAACTTAAACTTCTCCTGACACAGCTTTAGGCCATTTCCTTGGTTCCTGTCACTTGTCACTGCACAGAAGAGATCAGTGCCTGCACCTCTGCTTCCCCTTGTAAGGAAGCTGAAGACCACACTGAGGTCTCCTCTCAGACTCCTTTTCTCCAGGCTGTACAGATAAAATCCCCTCAGACACTCCACATAAGGATTCCCTTCCAGATCCTTGACCATCCTTATTCCCCTCCATTCTGTAGTAGCTGAATGTCTTTTTTCATATTGTGGTGCCCAAAACTGCCACCAGGACTCGAGGTGAGGCCGCCCCAGTGCAGAGCAGAGTAGGAAAGTCCCTTCCCTTGCCCGGCTGACAATGCTGTGCCTGATGTCCCCCAGGACAGGATTTGTTCTCCTGGCTGCCCTGGCTCATGTTCAACTCTCCACTGACCAGGTTTCCCAGGTCCATCACTGCTGCTCTCCCAGCCTGTGCACACATCCAGGATTGTCCCGTGCCAGGTGCAGAATCAGGCACTTGCCCTTGCTAAACCTCATGTGGTTGGTGATTGTCCATCTCCCTAATTTGTCAAGATGTCTCTGCAGGGTCTGCTTCGGCGGGAGTCACCAGCTCCTCCTTATTTTCTATCCCCTGCAAACTTTAGAATCCCTTCCAGACCTGCATTCAAGTTTTTAATGAAGATGTTGCAGAGCACAGGGCAGAGCCCTGTGGTGCCCTGTTACTGACAGGTCCCCAGTCTGATGTCCCCCATTCACTACAATTCTTTGTGCCAGACCCATGAGCCAGTGGCTCACCCATCCCATGAAGTGTTTATTCAGCTCTGTGCTGGAATTTTTTTTCCAGAAGGATACTGTGAGAGACAGCACTGAAAGCTTTACTGCAACCCTGAAAGATAACATCAACTGGCTCCCCTTGATAACTAGGGGTGTTACCTTGTCATAAAAGGAAATTGAATTTGGCAAGCAGGACTTGCCCCTCATGAACCTGTACTGGCTGTGACCAATGCAACTAAAGAAACTGTTTTGGTCACATCTGTATTACTGTTATCTTCCAAATTCCCTAGGTTTTAGTGCTGGGGCAAACTTTTAGCAACAAAATCCTTTCAGTGTTCTTTGGCACTTGTGAGTATACCAATTGTGGGGTAGAATCCCATTGCTGATTTTGGTGCTTCCAGAAAATCTGCCTGATGCTGTGGGCTCTGAAGCAGCTCCACTGAAGCCTGTTGGCTGGCCTTGCATGGCACAGATTTAATCTCTACAGCTGAAATTGCTCACACTCCTGCAGGAAGGAGCCTTGTAGTGATGGGGGTCTGTCTAACACTGCCCCCCAGACTGAACAATTTTTACAGAGGTAATATCAAACCAGGATGCATGCTAACAGCAAAAATGGGTGGAGACATGGGCCTGAGTCTGTTTCATGACCCTGTTAGCTTTACTGGACTAGAAGCAGTGTCAATAATATTAGCCAGTAAATTATATATATGTGGGAAATCTAACTTTTAAAAGATTCAGTCCCTCGGGAGAAAGAGCTGATTTGCTCTCAGCAGCTGAAATAACAGTGTTGCCTCACTTTATATTCCCAAATAGAAAGCACTTAGGCGTTCCCCAGGACAGAGGGAATCCCACCTTCAAATATCTTTTAAGCTTTATTTGAAGCAAAGGTATGAGCTTTGATCTCCTATCTCTCAACCCTTAGGCTTGCCAAGTCATTCTGTCTATATCTGTAGTCCAATGAATATTTAATTATTGAAAAGTGGAATAGTGCTTACAAAACACATTATGGTGTCTAGCTGCAGTCTTCCAGCTGAAAAGTGAGTCTAATTTTAATACCTGACTTTGCTAATTTATCTGAAAGTTTAATTCACTAAGTAGTAATGGTTTATAGTATTTGAAATAGAGGGTTATGGACACCATGTGCCAGGGTAATCTGAAGGTATCTTGCCTTCCAATTTGGCTTGTTTATACAGACTTAAAAAATAAATGCTTCTGACATGTTTCTCTTTTCTGCATTGCTTTGGAACATTATGTGCCTTTGGCAGTTTGCAGTTCTGGTCTAAGTGCTGTCATTGCTTTTGCAACTTTAATCTTTTAAGATAATTTAATTTCAGCTGACTTTTTAGATTTTTCACTAAGACATCATTTAATTAGCGTGAGTGTGAACTGGACTTTCCCGTTCAATTGAATGATTTATAATTATCATTCTCATTTTTTTATTCAAACTGCAATAGTACTCTACATTCTTTTTAATCAGTTTTGTTTGTGATATTTCTTTTTTTCTGTTCTTTTCAAGTTGTTCTCATTTGTGTTCTTCTGGTAAAATGCAGTAATTATATCCTTATTAATTCCAACCTCTGCCCTCTTAATTACAATTAAGGGAATCCATATATTATTATATTTAGATTTCTGGATAATTTAAGACAGGAAAAAGAAAGTGGTTTTTAGAAGCTTGTATTATTGCTTCACCCTCTCCTTTATTATAGTGCTTATGTCTGCAAAATTCAAGAATCAGATGGAAACTAGAAATAACCAGTTCATAACCTCCTATTCAATCTTTGTGCTTTTAGATGGGAGGACCTTTCTAAAAAAACGTTTCTGTAGTTTCTTTTTTCCAACCATATTTTAATTTGTACTCTATGAAGTATTCTGTGCAACAATAGTGTGATGACCTGCTCTTCTGTGTTCCTGGAACTATCTTGGGAATTCACATAGTGGATATTCTACTTCAGCTGTGTAGGGCTAGAAATAAATCTGTGCACATGTGGACAAAAACCAAAGTAGCCCCACAAAACCCCTTCACATTCCTGTTAAGCTAAAGATCAACAGATGGAGAGTTAGTTTTCATCCTTTGTCAGAAAGTCTTTATTGTGCTGGATATTTCTCTTGTTTACATTTATTTGTTTATTAGGATAAAAGCAATTACAAGATAGTTCAGGCAAGTACAGACCTTAATTTTTTCTTTCTTGGGTGATTTTTTGCCTGCAGCAATGGATTAGTGTTGCTTTGGGAGGTGAAGTAGTTGGTGTTGTTTCCCCTTCTGGCTGTGAGCCTGCACCTTTCCCAACACTAGGCCAGGGGGAGCAGATGTAAAATAGCTCAGCGGCAGCTCCACTCACTTCTCCTTTCCCCTGAGAGATTGAGAGAGCTTTCTCTCGGATTCCATCTCTCTCCTCCATGATGCATAATTGGAGATGGACCAAGGAGTGCAAGAACCGCCCCTCTCTGCTCACCTGGAGAACAGTGCTGCTGCTGTTGGGCGTTACCCTTCTCACAAGCCACAGGAAGGACAAAGATTGGGCCATAGAAGCAAAAAAAAAGAAGCCAAGGAAAAGTAGTGGAGCACCCTGGAGGAGAGATTTGACAGGAAAATGAAGCACAGGAGTAGTTGCTGTGAAGGCATTTTCCTCATCCACACAGATGGCCTTCCTGCCATCATGCTAAATGCAATGAAGAGTGTTGAATGCTTGCTACTCAGATGTGAAGCTTCAAAACTAATATCCTATTTACTGACTTTTAAACCATGCCTTGCAGGTGAATGGAGCATTTTGGAGTATGGAATGGAGTATTGCAGCATTTTGGAGACCTTTATTGTTATGGTTGGGTTATTGAGACCCTAATGAATGGACCAGTTCCCCTGGTAACAGTTGGTTGACTGAGGAATGGACTACTGTTTTCCAACAGCACTGACATCACTGTTACTTATGGCAAATATAAACAATAAGTTCTATTGAAAATATAAAGCTGATAGGATAGCTGCTGTACTTTGAGACATGCTCAAACATATCTGACAACTAACTGTTCTCAAGTTTAGCTTCATGTAATTCTCCTTCTGTTTCATTCTGCTGAAAAAGCTCTCACAGTATCAGCTGGTACTCAGAGATCAATGAATCTCACCTTGATGTTGCCTCCACCCTGAGAAGTGATGCTCATGTAATAGCAAATGTGGTTTTATTTTTATGTTTACTCCCTGACAATCCAATGAGACATCCACCCTTCCCATAACTGTGTCCTGTAGATCATAAATGTGCCACTGAATTGTGAGATGTTTTTAACTCAGTGACAAGAAAACTTAGTTACTAATGAGAATTTAAACAGATGTGGAATGACCTCTTTATGAAAAGAAAGTTCAACACCTAACACATTTTGCTAAATTAATTACAATTTGACGTGGCCTGCTGTGGAAGAAAATTCTTATGAGGTCTGATGGGATGAGGTTTATACCTTAGCATCAAGCTCTTTAAACATACAGATTTTGATTTGCTCTCTATTTATAGTGTAAAGGGGAAAAAGAACTTTAATTTACTACTAGTTTTCAATAGAGAATCAAGAATTACAGTCATAAACACATTTGCTGCAACAACATTTTTGGGGGATGCTAAAAATATCTTGCAGGTTCTGAAAACCATCAGGGAAATCTGGATTCCAAGAGACTGAATGTGACCTTCTTAATTGTATTATTCATATTATTCTAATCCCAGTTTAATAATGGAAAAGCAAGAATGTAAATAAGAGAATGTGATGGCGTTCACAGGGGTCTTAGGATGAGGGAAGAGACGATGATTTGACTCCATGTTTCAGAAGGCTTGATTTATTATTTTATGATATATATTACATTAAAACTATATTAAAAGAATAGAAGAAAAGGTTTCATCTCAGAAGGCTAGCTAAGCTAAAAATAGAAAGGAAAAGAATGATAACAAAGGCAGCTGTCTCGGACTCTTTCCCAGCCAGCTGGGCTGTGATTGGCCATTAATTATAAACATCCAAGATGGGCCAATCACAGATGCACCTGTAGCATTCCACAGCAGCAGATAACCATTGCTTACATTTTGTTCCTGAGGCCTCTCAGCTTCTCAGGAGGAAAAAATCCTAAGGAAAGGATTTTCATGAAAAGGTGTCTGTGACAAGAGAAGTATTAGTTTGTTTTAGTATTCATTCTTGATATTCAGAAGTTTTAATTCAACTTCTGCTTTTCTTCATTGATAATTGGAATTGAGGATGCTCATGAGGTAGTTTTTTGATTCTGGTTATCTAGTGGATTGGGTAGCATAGGAGATACTGAAATGACAAAAACCAGATGCATTCTTCTATTACCAATTTTCTAAATAGGGATGAGTGACTGGAATGACAAAGGAATTGGCCAGCTGAACATGCTGGCCCCATCCAGGCCTGGCTACATTGCTTCCTTGTCAGCTGGGCTCCCCCTGTGCACTGTTGTACAGATTTGTTGCACAGTTTTAACTTCTCTGCCTGCTGTTCAGAGCCATATTTAGCAACACTGTGATAACTGTGCAACCAGCAAACAACTTTGGGTGTTTTTCCAAAGGATTCCCTCCATTTTGCCATGAAAGATAGCAAAGAAATTCAAATTTTCTTTTTGTTTTTCTTTGTCCCTCATCCTTTTCGCTTGCATTTTGAGCTTCTTTATGGCTGGGAAAGTCAGAGATAAATTAATTATATGTAAATGTTGTGTTACTGTTATGTTCAGTAAAACAGTGATAATCTGCACTTCATTAAGCAGTTCACTTAATAATCTCCCCCCCCCCAAAAAAAGAGAAGGAAAAAAGAAAAATGCTTGTCTCTCTTTTACAGACCTCAGTAAGGACTTAAGAGCTGATGTTGTAGTGAGGTTTCGTATTAATAAAGCTTGATTGCATTTAGTACATATCTGCTAGATTACTGAGCTATGACTTGTCAAAGAAATACAGCAAAATTTGTGATAGCCACTTTTTAAATGGAGTTTATTCCTTTCTAATTTGCAAAATCTAGTCATTCATAAGAAGTTCCCTTGACAATGGTGGCAAGTGCCTTAATTCGATGCTATTGGATAAATTAATTTATTTATGTAAATACACTGCACAGAGCTGGTGAACGCAGTGTTTGAGTGTCTGAGTTTTTTTCCCAGTGCATTATCACTGTGGGGAAGTGTGAGGATCTGGTTTTGCTGAGCAGAAAGCTGCTGTGTGCGGATCCTTCAAGTTTTGAGCAATCTGGTGCCTGGATGTTTCTCATCTGGCCCCAGGGGTGAAAGCTGGCTCATGTCTCTACTGTTGAGGCCAAATCACCAGCACAGCACACCTAGGGCTCAGTCCAGACACTTGGAGTTCACATCCTCAGATGACACTTGGACAGTCTTAGTGTTTGACTCTGGAGGTAGGGGGATAAATGTGCATTTTTTGGGACCTTCCTTTTGCTACAGTGGACCACCACTGCCTGTTTCATGTTCTTTGTGCTGCAGGAGATGAGCCACAGTTGATCCACAAGTTTAAGGGGACACCAGAAAGGGCTCAGGAGCAGTGACACCAGACTGTGGGCTCAGGGTGGTGGGGTCTCAGTGTAGGGTGGGAGCTGCATGCATTTGTTACTGTGGGAAACCTGGCAAGCCTAAAATCATAGCCTTTTATCTTCTGTGGCAGAAGTCCTCACTACTTCATCAAGGTTAAGAATAAATTAAGAGTCAGCTCTTCAGCTACTTTTATGCAGGTGACCTGAGTATCTCCAGAGGGTGCTGAGACCTGCTTGCAGAAAATGATACACTCCCCTAGAATTGAACAGTTTCACCCAAAAATGTTAAGTGATCACATCCATAACTGGCCCAGGCAAATTCCCACAGTCTGCTCATTGGAGATTGCTTGGGATGGAGCTATTTACAGGATAAGAAACCAAGGCTAGTGGTCTGTCAAACATTTAAATGACATCAAGTATTTAATTTTTGTGCCTGAAGGCACTTCTAGCTCTCCTTAGTTTGATATGGTCAAAGCCTCTGGAGCTTTGATAAAGCTTCCAACTTGTTTAGAAATTTTGTGCAGAAGTTGATGTTTACCCAGATGTCCATGATCCAAGAGAGCTTCACCCCATGACAGAAATGACATTAATCCTCTTTATTGCTGTTGTGATTAACTGTCACATCTAAAGTTGATCCCAGCCTCAAGGAAGTATTAGTTTTTCGCAGGGTGGGGAGATGTGGAATGTAAAGATAGATTTGACAGTAAGGGTGCCTTTTAGTTTTGTAGTGGTAAAAATAAAAATAAGATTTTAAAAGAAGAGCAAAAAAGAAATGAAGATGTAAATCTTAACTTTGGTGATTCTCTTTTTGGTAGGATCTGAACTGTTCTGTTGCTGCTGTATGAGTCACACATTTAAACCAGCAGAACTGCAAAGTAGGTTGTTGAATTGAATCAAACAAGAGATTTATGCAGACTTGTTGTGCTTCAGAAGAAAGTCTGTAGAAAGCTTATTGAAGAAATGCAGTCTTGCAAATGCTTTCTGCTGTCGCTTTTGATGTTCCCAAATACAGAAGATGTCAGCTTGAAAGAAGAAATGTTCTTGGTAGGGAGTGATGTTGACTGTATGAGAAATGGATTTGTATTATAGCACTCTATTCCCCTTGTAGCATTAATACAAGGAAGTTTAAGCTATTTTATTAAATCATGGATTCCAGCATCGAGCCTGTCAGTTTTGCCAAGATGTTGTATTTTTAGCACTTCAAAGTTGCTCGTCGAGCTCCCACACCTCACCTGCAAATTGTGTGTGAGAAACAATGAAAAGTAGTTCACCAGTGGCTTCATGTGTTAGGTGCAACCCACAATCCATTTCTATTAGCAAGACCTTCTAAAATTGCATTTTACTTTAGTCCAAAGAGCTGCATTTGGCGAGGCTAGCTGATACAATGATTTTGGCTAATCCTGTAATCTAAGAAAATTAATTTGCTGCTTATTCATGACAAATATTTCTTGCAAAAAATTGGGGAGGGTGGGGAGGTGGTATGGGAAAAACCAGAAAAACTAAAAATACATGATCTTTCTCTTGGCACACGCATTTGCTCAGTCATGGATAATCTGACATTTTCCTATCAATGCTTCACAGCTGGAAGTTTTGGTCCTTGTCAAGAGAGGCACACGTGCCTTTATGCTTTGGGTCACTTATAATTCCACAAGCAGAGAAAGAGTCCAGGTGTCTAAAAATCTCAAGGTATAAGTCATTAAAAGTACTTGAGTGACATAGGGACCTGCCTTTTCATGTTATAGCAAACTTTTCTGTAATGTAGCCCTCCACTTTTCAGTGTTCCCATGGCTGTTATTTACACCATGGGGTTTTTTTAAGTTTTCATCTGCTAAATAACTGAGAGCTAAACTGAAATCTGCACAGAAAAATGAAGCATATTTTTTAGAGTACACAGCTGGGTTCTCTGCTTTTCTCCCCGTGCTTTATGATTCAGATATTCTTTCTTTAATCCTGCCCAGATTACTGACATGGTGGACTGAGCCAGTCATGTAATGTGGAATCTCCAGTCAATTCTCGTTTCCCATCTAGCAAAAGAGACAGGCACCTCTAGCAGTAAACTACAGCAGCAGAGGAACTTTATCTTCCTGTTACACAGCATCAGTGATCCCTTAACCCTCTGCAGCAGGATGCTGTAAGGCTGGTTCTTCTGGGAGCATCCTGTCTTTAGGGGCATGCATTTGGCCTTCTCCCCTTTATTTGGACTGCACATGCATTTCAATCCACCAGCTGTAAACCAGCTACCTGAGCTGATCCCACTGCCTGAGTTTCATTTTCTCAGAGATAAGTCACTCTTCCAGAGTTTTGAGGGATTCACATGGTACATTGGGCACTGAACTGGGTGGTGATGAGAAACATTGTGCCCTGCAGAAAGACACTTGACACTAACCTAGTTTCACATTTGTATATGTTACCTGACTTGTCTGAAGTTATTTTGGATTTACACTCTTACAAGGGACCAATTTCTTTTTGCAGAAGGGTTTGCTTATTAATTTGTTCCATTTTTGGCATTGCAGGTTGTCTTGAGAGAAGTTATTTTATAAGTCAATATCCCATTTTCAATATCCTTCTAGAAGTCCCAAACCTATCTTCATCCTGCCAAAAATTAATTCCTGTAAGTAATTAATTTTTTGTGAGTGCTTCCCTTGAATTCCCCTTATTCACCTACATTGGAAAAAATCCCAACATTTTTTGCAGAAGACACTGCTAGACTCCATAGTTTGGGTGGTTTTGGTGGGGGTTTTTTTGGGTTGTTTTTTTTTTTTTTTTGTTTTTTTTTGTTTGTTTTTTTGGTTTTTTTTTAGTTTTTCATATTTGTTTGTTAAACACCTTCTCACACAGAATCTCAGAGTTGTTGAGGCTGGAAGGGCTCTCTGGAGGTAATCTTGTCCAGTTGTTCTGCTGAAGCAGCATGACTAGAGCAGGTTGCTGTGGGCCACGTCCATGAAGATTTTGAACAGCTCCAAGGAGTGAGACTCCACTACTTCTCTGGGCAACTTGTGCCTGTGTTCAACAACAATGACAGCAAAAAGATATTTGTTTATAATTAAATGGAAATTCCTGCACTTAAACTTGTGGACATTACCTCTTGTCCATTCTGCTCTTTGGACTCATCCTGGAATAGCAACAGGCATCCATTTACTTTGTAGAATTCTATTAAATCATAAATGCAAGATTATACAGGCAATAACTCAAATGTTTTTGTGCTTTATGAGTTCCCACCCACACTTTGGCTGTGTAATATCGGCAGCAGAAGGACATGATGTTTATGGAGCTAAGACATTCTATGACCAAAAAAGAAGTGCCGCTGAGGTCTGATTATTTATTTCTCAGCACTTGAGTCCTTTGTCTCTTTCTTAAACTCCCAGAATTACAACACTTTAAAGCTTCATCTCAGTATGGCAACGTTTTTGAAGTAGCTGTATTTAAATTTATTTGCATTTTCCTACAAACCATTTTCAGAAGATAGAGCTGGGTGGTCAAGATCAGCCAAGTGAGACAGGGCCAAATTGCAATGTGTGCTAGATGTAAACCCAAGAAACTCAGGTTTCTTGTGCTAAAGTGGGCACCAAAATGATTACTAAAGTAGAGTGGAGGTGAAATGATTTTAAAAGCTAGTCAGAAAAGCAGTCCATTTCTTAATGAGCATTTTCAATATAGTTTTGGCACAATAAATTCTGATCCCCAGTTCTGAATCCACATTGTTGGAATCAGTTGCTAAAAATGGGAAAACGATCAAATTAAATCATGTCAAAAAAAAGGATAAGCTTTTAAAATTTCACTGAAGTGCACAGATGATAATACAAAAAATTACTTACTGATTGTGTGAACATAATGTATATTATATCTTGTATTGGAGCACCAAGATCATACTAGAAGTATCAATATGTGAATAATTAAGTTGACACTGCTTTTAAATTCTTGTTTTATGTGATGAAGTCATGATGGTAGTAACAATTCTGGTCTGAAGTTGTTGTAAGCTACGTTTTATTTCAAATTTTAATTAGAAAAGAAGGATGTAATTGGGATTGGAGGACAATGAAAGGTTTTATCAATAAAATGTAATATTAATTCATTCTTTTTCACTGAATAAAAGAAACTATAAAATTTGTTTCTTTAGCCTTTTGACTAAAACATTTAATTTCAAAATCCATTTCAAATATATTTTAATATTTCTGTTGCTACAATGTTTGATTTAATGTTTATTTGTATGAAAATTTGCTTTGCTAGATATAAAATATGGCTGCAACCCTTTGCTTCCTTGTGGGTGTGTTCTTTGAGTATTGTAAATTCACATTAAAATATAAATTTCAATAGATTATGTTAATTTTATGTAATTGTTTTTATGGTCTTCTAGACCTTATGATTTTATATAATTTTGAATAGGGTATCAGTCACCTATAAAATTCCTGTTTCCTTTAAGTAGCTATACTAAACCAATTACATGATAAAATAATGTGATTAAATGTTACTAAGGAAGTAGGGAACAAGGGTCAGAAACACCTTTAGAATACATATGAACTGAATGTGAAAAGTCTTCTCTCCATATTTTCCCACTAATTGCTGTGATCCAGTAGAGAAAGGTGTTTCTGATACGTGGTAATTTGGAATCCTTAGGCAGTTTTGTACTTAAAAAACACCTCTGTTTTTCAGATGTGATGACTGCAGAAAAAGGTGTCTTTTTCTTTGGGTTTTTTTGTTTGCTTTATTTTCATCCCATGCGTATTACTTAAAATGCTGATCTTCATGTTTTACTAGTTAGTTAATGCTTGCAAAGCAGTTTGAAAATGAGAATAAATGCATCACTATTAGGCAAGTATTGAGAAGAAAATTTTATTGTGTTTTTGACTTCTGTGTAAGAAATTTCCCAGGCAGAAATGAAAGTTTCTGTTCAGCCTCCCATTGATCTTCATGCAGTTAGCATTTTCTCCTTTTTTCAGTTATTTCTCCCAGCTGAAGTCTTTCTTCAAGAAGGATCAATATTGGTCAGAGGATCCTGGATAGCAACCTTGTTCATTGGAGTGCTGAACCAAAAATGGAATATGTTTATTCCCCTTTTGCCAGTAATTTATGCCATGTTCTTAGCTAGGTCAGCTAACCCAGGTCAGTGCCCATCCTATTTGAAATCTGAGCAGTGGTCACTGATGCTGTTCTTCATCATGAAATTGAGTCTCTTTTTAGTCTCACATAACCTCCATGTGGCAAAGAACATAAAAGAAAACAGCAAAGTGGCAACAAATATTTTATCTGTAAGAGATTATAGGTACCTTTCAAAGCTCAGCACAATATATTGAAAACTTCTAAGTTTTCCAAGTTCTCCATAGGAGACAATTAATGTCTTTTCTTCTGCATCCTAGGGGACATAAACATTTTCTGAAAATAATTGTAATTTTGCTAGACCAAAAAAAAGTCTTGCTTCATACAGGATATTAAAACAGATGTAAAACTGAGTGCTATGGTGCACTTACTGAGCTGCTGCCCAATAAGCTGGTGGTGAATTTTTGTGTGTGAGCATGTAGCTTTTTTCCCTGATCTGTCTGTCCTTGAATCTCTACAGAAGTATGCCTGTAAATGTCCTTATTCTGCCTACTCATGAAACAAAAGCAGATATGAACAGCAGGAAAATAAATGCTCATATGCTTATCTATGATTCATCATAATATGGAACAATATGATCTTAGCACCATCCTTCTCAGAAAATGACAGTAGTCCAAACTATGAGCAAACAGATATAAACAAACCACATTGGTCACATCATCCAGTCTCAGCAGGCAGGAGCTGTGCTGTAGCTTGTGCACTTTTGTGCAGAGCAGAGGCAGGTGGTGATTCCTTCCCCCCAGCTGGTCTGGTCCATAGAGGATGTAGCACTGCACAACTTCCCCCCCTGAACCAAAATTTCCAGTCTGCATTTTGAGACACTGTTCACAGAGTGATCTTTGGAGCTGTATCTTTTCCCTTCTTTGCACTGTGTTTAAATTTGACAGGGAGATGTAAGGTGATTGACAGAACATGTTTAATGATTAAAGTATTAGTGTAAAAAATCTGAGAGCCAGTGGTGCACACAACACAGTGATGTTCATTCCCACCACTGAAAAAATAAATGTTCTAAAATCTGCTTCAGCTTTTTCTATACATCAGCCAAAATGATTTGCCAACTGCACATGAGGAGTAAACCCAGAATAAAATCAGAACATTGATAATTTCAGTTCATCCAAAACATAAAAGCTGTTAGACAGATGGATCCCTATTTTTTTACTTTCTCATGTTCCTTTATTGTTATAGTGAAATAAAGAGATTCTGTTATTCACAGACCAGCAGCTTTTATTTATATCACTTTAAACTTGGATCCCAAAATGTGTATATTATTTAATATCTTTTTAGTTATTTAAGAAATATGTTTTTGTTTCTCTGCAGTAGATTTATGAATTCAAAGGCAAAAGCTTTCCTAAAATCCATCTAAGAGTATAAATGTTTTGTTTTCTCTTTAACTGGACCCTGTTTATCTTTATTTACTCATGGTCTTGTTAATACTCTTGTTTTTGCCTTTCTCTCACAGAGGTCTGGAAGTGGTTAGAGTAAGCAACAAATCTTATGTCTATTTCATTATGGGGAATTTAAGTACATTTGGCAAATCTGTTCCATTCATAAACTTTTGAAAAATCATGAAACAGATGAAGCTTTAGAAACATTCAGCAAGCTCCTTCACTGAAAACAGACCCTTGATCTATCAGTCTTTATCCAGGCTTCATCACCCAAGTGAAAATTATCCTTAATAAAAGTCTTGCGAGTGAGGAATGGTACAGGGAAGTTGCTGCTTTATAAATTCTATTTATTCTGATTGCAGTTTATGAAAACATCATGTTGCTTTCCAATTAGTTGCTACCTGTGAGTTCCTGCAGTGTTCATAGGCACATAAACACAAAATGTAAATGTGTTTCTTGTTCCTGTTTGTTTTCCTTAATCCTTTTCAGGCAATAACATATTTGTGCAATATAACTCAGACCCTCAGCTTTAATACATGCTGCTTTCATATATTTTTCTGCTACCTATCCCAAGGGGAAATAAAATTTGTTCCAGCTTCTGTTTCTGAAAGTATTTAAGGCATTGAATGGATGTGTTTCATTGAGATTAGGATAGATAAAATATATTAATGAAACTTAGGTAACTTACCTGTCATTTTCCAAAACCTAGAAATTCAGAGTCTAAGGCTCAGATTCATAAAGTTTACCCTTTCCCTTCACATAGAAAAATATGATGAATTAGTGAAAAAAAACATAATTTCTTTATACCTATTAGAGTCTGGAAAATTCCTCTTCTTTAATTAGATGCAGTAAGAATAACCAGAAAAACCTTGATTTTTATGGGAGTCGGTGTCTTTTGAACATGAAGTGCACACCATTCCAACAGGTAGTGATAAAAAAAGTCCAAAAACATCTTTGATTTCTATTTATTTTATTTTATTTTATTTTCTAGTTATTAATCTCCTCTCTACTATGCATTTTACTCAAAGCAATATGCTGTGCTATGTGCTATTTGTGATAAAATGGTACATAAACTACTGAACATAGATAAGTATATGCACTATATGGAAAAGTAATTTAAGTATGTAGTACAAGAATAACACTGAAAAGTGATTAATCAGTTTTGTGTGATGCCACAGTTTTTCTATTGTGTTGAAATTTTTAGAGGAAACAGAGGGGGATCTCAGACTTGAGTACTTTTCATAGTTAGGTGTGCTGGGATGGATAAGGGAAGTTAATATGGGTGCTATTTGTATCAAAGAATAAATGTATTATAAAACTTGAAACTCTCACAATCATTGGTATGAACTAGAGAAACCAGAGACAAAGATGACTTGGTCCCCAAATCTTGTCTCATTTTGATATTCAGATTATTGCTGCTTTCCTTTTATTCTCAACTTTCATCTGACCTCACCAAAGAAGCTCCTAAGAGGTTGCAAATTAGCTCTATATTGTGATCTCCCCTTGGGATTTCCTGTAAGGTACCTGGAGTGGGGTTTTCAGGAGAAGCTGTGGTAAGCACCGGCATTATGAAGGAAGGTCATCCCATGGGACCGGCTCATCGAGGTTAGCAAGGAGGAATCTGAACTAATTAGAATTCATCCAAGGGACTGCATTAGTGTGACAACTTGGAGGCAAGTTAAACTAAAAATAAAGCTGTTGACATAACAGAATAAAAATAAAAACAAAATTATGTTGCGTGAAGGATTACACTAATATCAGTTTTCACAATATGGGACAAAGAGATGGAATATAATTGCGTGCATCACGAAACTGAGATTATCATGCTCAACTACTGCTAAGTCAGGCTCTGAATGAAAGAGTAATATGAAATGAAATGCACTTAATTGGACAGAAACAAATTAACTTGGAATTTTTTTTCCTATTCCTAATTAAAGCAGTGTAGTTTAAAATTTCCTTGCAGGAAATTCAGATTTTTAAAGGACAGTAATTAACTGATTTTATTTTTTTACTATCTCTGCTTGTTGCTACATTTCTATTTTTTAAGACTTCCAAGAACAGCAACTGCAGGATTTTCTTATTGATAAAAAACATGAATAATAATTTTTTAATTGGGGGGTGGGGGGGGAAGGCCAACATATTTTATTTTGTCTGTGGACCTGGTTAGAATCCTAAAAAGTTGACTTTTTTCTGTAACTAGGAAAAGGCTATAGAAATAATTTCAGGTTTGAAAATCAGTTCTCTGTTCTCTGATTCAGCTATGATATTTTTTTCAATTCATATGCACTGAAATCTATTAGTTGAATAGTCACTGGGGCCAGTGAATTGAACCATACTGAATGCTTGGAATTTAATTATCTTAAATGCCTTATGTTTATATGCAGTAGTTTGGCACAAATTTGATTATATGAATAGTAAATTGTTCAGTTAAAGCACTGTTAATAACTGAATAATGGAAAAAAATAGTGAGGTTTTGAAACAATTCAGCCAGTGACTGAAAAAACAAAGACAGTTTTAGTAATATAGAACTTCTGGCAAAAGTTAAAAACACCAAAACGATGAAGAAAAACATGGAAACTTAGGACGGTTCTAGAACTGCATGGATACAAATACCACATTTTTTAAGTTTATTGGTAGAATCACAAAGTGCCTTTGCTAACTCCCACGAACATGCCTACTGCAAAACCACTTTTTGTCAGGTGAATCATGACATAAATGGAAAGAAGTAGGTACTTTTAAAGATCTATTCATTAAACCCTCTCTGTAAGGGCTTTTTTCCACTGATAAAAAATGGTGACCTGGAAATACCTGTTTTTCTCCACTGTCTCTGAAGGAAACCTGGCATAATCAAATCCAGTTCTTTTAAATATCCTGTTTTAAATACTGAACTGCTAAGCAAAGGCAGGGTTTTGTATTTGATGACAGAATTATTTACAGTGATTTAAGTGGCGTTTGTTCCCTCTTGCTCATTCCTGTCCCATATCCACTCTTTGAATAGTGCTGTCAAATTATTTGTGTGTCCATGAGGTGAGAAAGTTCCCTCAATCCTAATAAAAGTTAAGCCTGAGAAATATTTTATTTTTTTGCCATGTTAGTTCCTTAGTCAAGTTCACATCTATTTTCAGAAAATGTTGAGTAAATGGATGAGAAGGCAGAGGCTTTTTGTACTGGAATTTTTCCAGAGAAATACAGGTGAAACCAGAGACCATGATCAGGAGGCTTATTATGATGCATTCTTTTGGGGAAGGAGTGGGGAATAAAGAGCATCAGCCTTTGTGGAAGTCACAGAAATGGAGTGACATGGAATTGCAGACCTTTGTGACTAAGTTATTTTAGTTTGTATTGGTTTTTAATGGCTTAAAAGTTCTTTTATTTTGCCCTGACATATATTGAGCAATCTGTGGCACATTAATTCTCTTTGTTCCTTGTACAAGTGTGGCAAACAGAGGCTTAATCACATTAGTTAAAAAAAAAAAAACAAAAGAAAACCAAACAAAAATAAACCCAAAACTCATACAAACAAACAAAAAACCCTCACAGTAATACAGACACACTAATTTTCAGTATGAATAAGCCTGGACTAGGTTAGAGACAATTAGGAAAATATCAATATTTCCATTTAGTGGGTGATGGTGAAACGTCTGATGAGAGTACTTAAAGATCCACCCAAAACAGTTTTTGACCTACATGTGACTATTGTGAAACTCTGGAGTGAACAGGGAAAATCCCACAGGACTGAAGAAGCAGCAGCATAATTCATAGGGAGGGATACTTCCAGTGGATCCCAGTATTTTCCTCACTGACATTGATAGAGAGGGTACAGGTATGAAACTGAAGATGGAGTAAGGCTAAGAATTGCAAATACTGTAAAGAACGTAGTTAGAATTCCTAATACAGATAAAAATAATGCTGTCTAAAACCAACAAGGTAAGTGTAGTAAAGGCAAGAACAAAACTCTAGTTTTAGTAGGAAAAAATATCACAAATCTGTGACAAAAAACCCCTGCGTCAATAAGGCAGAAGGGTATGGGAGGCTATAATGTACACGAGTTCCATGTAAATTAACAGTGTGATATGGTTTCAAAGGAGACAAATCTCTTTCCCAGATTAGCAGACACTTTAGAAGAAGGCTGTTATTACATCTGCATTCACTGCTATTAAGATCTCAGCTAGAATTTTGTGTCCTTCTTTTGAGCAAATCTGCTTTAAGAATGGTATAGACCACTGAAAGGTAGTGCTGTTGTAAATAACAAGAATGGCCTGTGGAAAAAAAAAAATAAAAGATAGGCTTCATCGCTCAAAAATACAGAAGATTTAGAGAGATACAGCAACAGTCATCCAAAATGTGGAAGACCATTCTGGGAAAATCCATCTGATGCTATAGTGACTACAATAGTAAGAGACATTTTTTGTATTTAGGAAAAATTTCATCTGTTTGCAGTGATATTGGAATAGTGGGAAAATAGGGTTTGGAAGGCTGTCAAATTTCCTTACCTAATTATTTTAACATTCTATTCTTTTTGCATGAATTTTTTTAAGCATAAGGGGTTGGATTAGGCTCAAAGGGTTTTGCATCCTGCTTTAAAGAGGATGCTCTTTCTGTGAAGCATGATTTGAATATAAAGATTTAGCTCTGTGACAGTGGCCAGGTTATGGGTTTGAATTACAGCTATTATTTGATTACTGTTTAGAATTAACAGGGGAAGTGTGGAGCAGAGAGGGAAAATTAAATTTTGGGTGGGGTCAGCTAAAGGCAATGGCTGAATATTGTCAGCATTAGATGACAAAGAAGAAGGGTCTTTAGAATAAAAGTCGTAGGAATAGCAGAACCAATGCAAAATGTTAAATTCAAGGGTTTCAGAACTGCTGAAAAACACTTTACTGCTAAAGATTATGAATGGATCCTCTATAGATTACACATCTGTCTGCAAATTTTGAGCCAAAATATGAAAAAATACAAGCACTGAAATAACATTTAACTTGAGATAATAAATTTTACAGCAAAGTATTTGAAGTAAACAGGAAACCAGAAAGCATCACATTTTAAGAATATAAACAGTTAGTTTGCAATCCAGTCAAGTACCTTGATTTAGACTGTGATAGAAACCCAACTAATTTATTTGCTCCCTGCTCCCCTGTCATGTTACATACCATAGAATGAATAATAAAACTCAAACAGATTTACACAGGTGTGGAAAATTGTACATGTGACATTCAGGGCTTTATCACTTTCTTATTTTAAAATGAAATAAGAAGATCTCAGACCTTATTTACTTCTGAATGTGGGGGCAAATTCATCTCTGACAAAGCTGCACAAGACTCAAAGGAATTGAGAGGCTTCCTATTGTGGAAACCACTTGGGGTAATTTTTTCTGAAAGCTACTAGTTCAAGAAGTGCTCCTCTAAATTTACATTTGTTCAGCTACAAATTGTCCCCATAGTATTGTGATTCAAGAAATATATACAAGCATATTTAATGGTTTCTTTTATTTGTATTCCTTATTGTGTTTAAGAAATTATAGAGCTATGTGTAGGTGCTGATTCATGTATTTGTAAGTATATATATGTATTTCTATAGCTGTACATGGATTTATTGATTTGATATACACAATGATATTTTTTTGCTTGTTTTTATTGTTAGAACCTGGAAAAATTCAGGAGAAATGATGAAGTTTTCTTTTTTCCATTCTGTTTACATGCAGTAACACATATGGCTGTTCAGCCATACTAGGTAATGCTCATACATATGGAAAACATGAGGAATAGTGCTGATTCCTGGGAATTTTGCCTTGTGTTCCAAGCACAAGGAAAGGGATGAGTGTGCCAGGATGTATACTTCTACCTTTTCTCGGTCTTAAGTTAAGCAGAAGTAAATTCATTGCAGAGGTCCAGAGCAGGTCGCAAGGGAGTTTTTAACTCTTCCATTTACCTCTGACATACATACCATATGCATTTTTCTTGCCCTTTCTTACTGGGTTTTAAAATGTTTCCTTGGGAGTGCATGGTATTTGTATGCAGTGAAACTGAAGCAGTAGCTGTAGAAAAGAACATCTGGCCCTCTTCAGAAGCAGTATTTTTCTCAAAATTGTATGTAATATCCAATAATGATTTCTGTCTAGTGAAAGACTAAGTGAACACTGATTAGGAGCTCTGTGTATTTCAGATTAATTATGTCTTGTGGGCAGTGAAGCATATGCTTCAGTATCCAGAAGGCTAAATTTAAGGATACAGAAATTTCCTCTTACAAGCAAATCAAAGTCACAGGAGCAAAGTGATCTTAATCCCATCTGCTGTCAGGAAAGAGCCAAACATAAGCCAACAAAAATTTAGAGGTCTCCCTGATGACTTGCCACTGGTGCTAGATTACCAGTTTGGACTTCATGATTTTAAAAGGTCTTTCCCAACATGAATTATCACATTATTTTTTGACTCTATAGTTTCTTGCTTTATTTCTTGCTTTATTGTCAGCTGTATCCAAGTGGTTCATAGACAGTGCAACCACAATTATACTGAGTTTCTTCAAATTTAGTTTTTCGAGTTAATATGATGCCCTGATACTGTGTGTTGTTGGATCTATTACTTCTTTTCCTTTATAGTTCACTTTTTTTGTGTGTGGGTTCTTTTTTCTCCTAATATGGAAAAAAAAAAAGAATATAATGACCTATTCCAGTAATCTGCAGTCTCATAGTCATTTTATTTAATTTATCCAATTTTCTTCTTTTTTTCCATGCATAAAAAGTTCTCCTTCCTGAAAAATTATCACTGGAACATTGAACTTCATGTCTATATCTGTTCTGGTGGGAACACTGCAGGCAATGAATATTGAATAGCTAAGAAATAGCTTATAAATATATGAACAAATCAATAGAATGTATCTTGTATCATCACAGATAATTAAAGTTATTTTCTTTTTCCCTCAGCTAAGGATTAGCATGTATTCACATTTAATGGCAGTCTTTGTTTTAAAATTAAGTAGGGAGTTCTTGTGGAAACAATCCAAATCACTCCCTTTTCCCCAAATTTGGCACATTCTTCCCTCTAAAACCTATGTTTGCAACATGCCTGATTTAAATCAGAATTAATACTTGCTGCATTCCTGAGGAATCTAGTACAAGACTTCAGAGGTTACACATTTTTTTATTATACTGCAGGAAATGAATTAGAGAAGCCTGTGCTAATACTGGGGTTTATTTATAGCCTGGCTTTGGTTTTTAAAGTATCTCAACCATTTAGCCCCATCTGACTGAGAAACATCTGTGAAAGGATGATTGACATGTGCACTCAATTCCTAGAGCAGGTTGTGTGGCAGTGAAAGGGGATTGTGGTGAGGGGACTGTGAGGTTGGTTCCTCAGAAATTGGAAAGCAGGAGGAGGATGTGTGACCACGAGTATTAGCTAGTGTCCCTGCTCTGTAGCTTGACAGCCGGCTGAACATGAGCCAGCAGTGTGCCCAGGTGGCCAAGAAGGCCAATGGCATCCTGGCTAGCATCAGGAATAGTGTGGCCAGCAGGAGCAGGGAGGTCATTCTGCCCCTGTACTCGGCACTGGTGAGGCCACACCTGGAGTCTTGCATCCAGTTCTGGGCCCCTCAGTTTAGGAGGGACATTGAGATGCTTGAGTGTGTCCAAAGGAGAGCAACGAGGCTGGTGAGGGGCTTGGAGCACAAGCCGTATGAAGAACGACTGAGGGAGCTGGGGCTGTTCAGCCTGGAGAAAAGGAGACTCAGGGCTGACCTTATCACTCTCTTCACCTTCCTGAAGGGTGGCTGTGGTGAGCTGGGGGTCGGTCTCCAGGCAACAACAGACAGAACCAGAGGACACAGTCTCAAGCTGCACCAAGGGAGATACAGGCTGGAATTAAGGAGGAAGTTTTTCACAGAAAGAGTGGTCAAATACTGGAATCATCTACCCAGGGAGGTGGTGGAGTCACCATCCCTCGATGTGTTTAAAAAAAGGCTGGATGTGGCACTTGGTGCCATGATCTAGTTGAGGTGTTAGAACATGGGTTGGACTCAATGATCTTAAAGGTCTCTTCCAACCTAGAAATTTTGTGATTCAGTGATTCTGTGAAATGGGTAGTGTGTCACACAGCAGATTCTCTTGGGTCTTAAGGCAGAGCTCTGCTGTCCTTTTGGTATTGATGATGTCATGTAAAGGGGTGATGTGAGCAGAAGGACACAGTAAACAGAGGGACTCAGCTTCAGCTGCAGAAACAATCTACATTCAATGCATATGGATAGGAGCCCAAACCTACAGCGTCTCTCTTGGCCTAAGAAATGCCTTTCTTTATGTCCAATCAGTGACATGTTTAGGAGGAAGAGAGACACTGCAGTTTGGGTCAGCCCATTTTTTCTTTCAAAACTGAAATTTTTACAGCCCACTCTTTTTGGTAGTATTGAACGCTCATATTTGGTCCCTCCAGAGTTCTCTGTCGTCCTCCATCTCTTCACAGATCCAGCATAGAGACATGCTTCATCCTATGCATCCTTGTGAGATGACTGAATTACTCCAAAACAGCACAATGAGAGACCTTTTTAAATTCATTTTAGCCGGATAGAATAAATGTTAGAGCAATCTTTCTTTCAATTCTCAAATAATTACAACTATGATCATTTCAGAGTGGAAGCAGGAGAGAGCTATGCCTTATGGCCAAGCAAATACTTGTTTTGCCATAACCAGTGAAAGGCTGTAGGTTTTGGACTCGTGGGACAGTGGAGGCAAGCATGATGTTAGTTGTAGCAATTGTCTAATGGCCAGGTGTCTCACCTTTGTGTGAGCTGAACCTCTGTGAAGAATATGCATGATAAATGTCTGGAAAACCTTGTCTAGACTAGGTGATCTAGATTATCTTCCATCTCTCATGATCCTGTGAGTATGACAATGTATTCAATGAATGATCAAACGTCTAGAACATATGAATCAAAATTTTCAAGTTGTTTCCTACTGATGACATAACCTATGCCTGCCCTGTTCCTCAGGGCTCTGAATAGATCCTTAAGAATCAAATTAATTTGGTTTTAATGCATCAACCTCCTCTGTGTTCCAGAATCTAGAGGATGCAAAAGAAGCTCATTGGGAGGGAGACTTACTAGCCATGCCACTATGACTAGATGTCTCTCATAGCATGTGCTGTATGACATATTGCAGAGCACATAAAGGTGCTTGCTGGGCTGCTTGCCTTTGCAGCTCTCAAAAACTGCCTGATACTAAGGACAGAGATTAGTCATTTTCTGTGTTCTCAGAGCCTCATTTGGGATCCCTTCAGGACACAGGCAGCTTTCTGAAGCTGTCATCAGGTGATTGGAAGAAATCATTTACTGAGCTATTATCAGATTAAACATCTAGGGAAGAATCCCGGAGTTAGGAAAGTGAAACAATGCCAGAATTTGAAAAGGTTTTTTCTTGCTGGCATTAGACCAACATATTGTGCTCAAAACAAATGTGCTTGCTTTGGAATTTTCTCTATGCTGTAATTACTAGAAAGAAAGGAGCATTTCAGGACTTTGTTGATTTTACCAATGTATTGCTTTATTTAAGTAACAGAGTACCTTTTCATAAACAGCCCTGCATTATAAGAAACTCCAAAGTTACCATTTCTGCATGTGTTTCACTGCACTAGCAGCTCTCTGAGGACCCAGAGCCCTGTATGCCACACAACCTTGTTGCAGTTCTTCCCTGCCAGATCGCCCTTTATACATTCCCTGATGTGAGGACTGGATCTCACAGCAGTCTTTCAGCCAGCAGATGGATTTGTAATGCTTGGTGGGAGCTTTTATCCTGCAGACGCAAATACCTGAACATGGCAAACTGCTGTCCATGGCAGAAAAACTTGGTGAACTTGTATTCTCTAAAACCTTCCACAGAGTAAAGGAATTTCTGTTCAATCAACCTGAATTTGCCAAGTAAGGTTGTGGGTTTGATCCCTGTAAGGAATCACTTAAGAGCTGGCCTCAATGATCCTTCTGGCTCCCTCCCGACTCAGAATATTTTGTGATTCTTTGAAATGCCCTGAAAAGCAGAGGCATTCTTAATTTTCACACAGTTACTCCCTCTGGTCCTAGTCTCCCTCTTTTCCAGTCGGTAGGAAGTATGTAGCTTTTCTAGAAAGTTGCAAGGCTTGATACCTGGTTTATCACCTGGTGTCAAGTGTCTGTGTCTCTAAAATGATGTGTTCACTTATAATGATACAGATAGTGGTAGTGCTCCTTATGGGATCTGAATTATAATATTCTTAAGGAATATAACTTAATGTGGTAACTATTTTATATGGGGAAATATTATAGACTCAGAATTGTTTAGGTTGGAAGAGACCCTTAAGATCAAGTCCGACTGTTAACCTAACACATGCATCATCAATATTACGTTCTTCTTCACATAAAATCAGTCTAACCCTTGGAAAAACACCACAAATGTGGTGCTAATATTATTTTGCAAACAACTGATTTCCTTGTATAGGTAATAAATACTATGTATATATTTTATTTATTTTATATGTGTATTACCCCACATCAGAGAAGTGAGCTTTAGATCATAGAAGGTATTACAGTCTCATTTAAATGAAGTCTCTCATTTAAGTACTAGCAGACAGGAGCTATATAAAGCTTTTTTTTTTTCCTAGTACTAAAAGACAGGAGCTTTTTTCAAGTTTGCAGGAGGGCATTTTAGGCTTGACACTAAAATATGTTATTTGGTTGTATCATGTCATGTGTCATATCTTTATTGTTACAAAAATTGGCGAGCCTGTGCTGTAGCATAAAAGCTTTCTGGAAGGCAAGTTTTTTTTTAATAAATGTCTTCTGCTTTTTTGAAAACATTACTTGGTACAAGAGTTTTCATAACTTTTGTTCTTCCTTCCTCTGTTCCATGCTGCTCCATTTTATATTGTTGTGGGGTTCTGGTTAAGGTTTATTAGAAACTGAATTTCAGCTGCACTGTATGCTGAGGTTCACACAAAATTAATTTCTGTGAGTCTTATTTTGAGGGCAGAGTTCATTCTGTTTTTTCATATACTGCTGTCAGACTGATAACTATGGAAGGAGACCAGGTCTCCTTCATATAATGGAATCGTGATCTGCATTAGGCAGGAAAAAAGCAAGCACTTTCCCTGTGCAGAGATAACCTCACAGCTGCCTGCCCTCTGAGCAGACACTGCTGAGGAGCTTTTTTTGCATGGGTTCTTTTTGGCTTAATCGATTGATCTTTGTCTGGATACAGTCCTATTTGATTTAATGTTGAAACCTTGGATGCAAGAGTCAGGAAAATTTTCTGTAGCATCTTCCTGTAAGCAGACTGTGAAAATCTGAGTAGAAAACCCTTTACCCTATTGACAAACCAGCCAGTTGTGTCTCTCAAGAGCTATTAGAGGCTTCCTCCTGCTGGTCTGAAAAGCTTTTACGTAATGGGGTGGAAAACCACTTTGTCAAAGGGCACAAATACCTCTTCAGAGAATTCTGAAAATAGCAACCTTCCTTCCTCATCTGCAGCACAGTAGGGGCCAGCTCAGCAATTACTGTGATGACTAAAGTGCTGATAAAACAGCCCTACTCGCCCTAAGGAGTCTTGTAAATAAAGATCTCCAAGGCTGTCCCAATCTTGTGTGGGGTAGCTCCAGCAACAGTCCCAGACCTGCCAGCAGAATGCAACACCCTCAAGTCAGATAAGACTGAAAACATGATTTATATTTACTGTAAAGCTTATTTTCCTACTGTGTTATCCCTAACTTAGAAAGGGCAGAATGTATGTACTTTGAAATGTTAACTGAGGCAAGAGATGAATTGCCATTGGCAAACCATTCTGACCGTAGAGTTTTATTTCAGTCACTTGAGTCATTCCTGGATAGGTTTTCCAAGTCTCAGTAAATATACTGGATGCTGGTACATGCTCCTATTGCTGCCTACACTTTTATCCATCTGTTATCATGGCACGATTCCTACTTAGAAGTTGGTCGGACCATTACACTAGATAAGGGGTGCCAAGGGAGTGTGGGTTTAGACATTTACAAAAGCTCTTCTGCAGGCTATCTCTGCTCTGAGAGAGGATTGCCACATTGATGCCACATGCTTCCTCACCTCATGACATCTGTTGATGCTGAAGTGCCAAAATAAACCCTGTGTAAGTAAAAATGGACCTTTCTGTTGCTTGTATATGTTGAAAAAATTAATTGCAACAGATATGTTTCATGAGATCACATCCTTTTCCAAATACAGAATCACCTTGCTGTTGTTTTTAAAGCAGTTTTATGACTCATAGTGTCAGCCAGTAATCCTATTGGTTCAAAAAAGTTTGTATTGGTCCTAAGTCACCTAGGCTCAGTAGCTATCTTAATTAAGCTTATGTACTTCAAGGGGGTTTATAATTAAGTCTTTATCATCACCATGCAGTTGTTTGATTACAATTTCATCACAAAATAATGGTTTTGATGTATTATATCACATTTCTCATATCTGATTTTAAGTTTTTCTCTTGGCCAATTCCTTTACTTGATCAGTTTATTCAAACTATTTGCTTGGTAAAGGATTAAGTTATTTTAGAGTAAGTTCTAAAATGTGCTCAAACACATGATCTGATGTGAGTTGAATTGTAGCAGCTTGACCAACCAAAGTTCAGCTGAGCTGTGGTACCTATCCATGGGCTGAAGTACCCACTCTGCCTGATGAGTGCTCTCTCAGTAAATTCACAGATGACATCAAGATGAGGGGGAATGGTGATATCCTGGCAGACAGGAAGGCTCTGGAGGGATCTGGAAAAGCTGGATGGATGGGCTAGCATCCGTGATACTGAGGTTTAACAAGGTGAAGTACTAGGTCCTACCCTTGGGTGACAAGAACTCCGTGCAATATTCCAGGCTTGGGGGTGAGTGACTGGAAAGTGCTCTGGTGGCAAAAGACTTGGGGAGAGCCATCTGAACACAAGCCAGCATGTGCCCAGGTGGCCAAGAAAGCCAATGGAATCCTGGCTGTACCAGCAGCAGCGTGGCCAGCAGGACCAGGGCAGGGATTGTCCCCCTGTACTCAGCACTGGTGAGGCCACACCTCAGATCCTGGGGTCTGTTCTGGGCCCCTCACTAAAGACATTGAGGGGATGGAGAGAGTTCAGAGAAGGGAACAGAGCTGGGGAATGGTCTGGAGCAAAAGTCTAAGGAGGAATAGTTGAGGGAGTGTTTAACATGGAGAAAAGGAGGCTCAAGAGGAACCTTATCACTCTCTACACCTCCTTGAAAAGAGGTTTAGTGAAATGGGGGTTATTCTCTTCTCCCTAGTGGCAAGTGACAAAATGACAAGAAACAGCCTCAAGTTGCACTAGGGAAGGTTTAGATTGGGTGTCAGGAAAAATTCCTTCACCAAAAGGGATGTCATGCATTGGAACAGGCTGTCCAGGGGAGTGTTGGAGTCACCATGCCTGGAGGGATTTAAAAGACATTTAGATGTGACATTTGAGGACATAATTTAGTGGTGGACTTGGCACTGCTGGTTTAACAGTTGGATTCCATTACCTTAAAGGTTTTTTTTTTACTTGAAAATTTCGATGATTCTATATTAAACATCCACTGTTAAATGACTGCAGAGAAATATTATGTCATTTTAATGAATTAGCTTATGTCATCGTTACAGCATTAAGTGATGATAAGACAACTTTGTTACAAATGTGACTGAAGAGATGCCTGTAACACATTTTAAAATTCAGTCAGAATGGAAATGAACATTTAGTCATGTGGTGGGGCTACATTGGAAGCTAGGTTCAGCAAGCAATAACTTCTTTGCCTATAACAATATTCGCAGCTTTTCCTTACGTTGTATTAAAATGCATTTAACTTCACATTGGTAGAAGTTGTGTAATTATGAGGAACTATTCTGTTTTAATTTGTACTGCAGTGGGCCGAAACTGCACATGCTGGTTGGTACACGAGCTTATCTAATGAGAGCTTCTTCATTAAGCACCATATCATGATTGTGTTCACTGATGTGTGTGACTCCTTGTATATAAATATTTAGAGGAGTTTTCTTCTATAACTTAGGATGTTTCTAACAAGTTTTTCACTGCTGTTTCATAAACAGAAGTTGAAGTAGAAATGTAGCTACTTTTATACCAAAGAATAATAAGGCCTGTGAGATTGCATTTTAGGTCTTATTTTCTACCATTGCTTGTAGGATCATTGCTAGAGTCTGTTTGTTGTTATTTTGAATTATATTTGAACCTTTTATCTCAGCATTGTTAGGATTTTCATTTAATATCTTAAAAAGAATTTGAAGTCACAGCTTCTACTATAGTAAATGTACGTTTTTAATACAAAGTTCAGTGAAGAAATGGCAAGGATTTTGGATCAAAGTCTGAGTTTTCCTGTTCTGTTCCTGGTGTTCCCTGAGACTGGGTGAGGTTCAGATAAAGATTACTATCTCTAAATTTATTTGACTACAAATAGGTATCCATCCTCCTATTACAGTAACTGAAGATCCAGTCAAACCACCTGACGGAGCCTAGAGAGGAACCGGGTATCCTAGAGAGGTACTACTGAAAATACACTTTAATATGAGCTCCTGATAATGTGAACTCAGAACTCTGGACAAGGATTGAGGTGACTAAACATAAATACCTGATGCCATTTCAAGCATGTTAGAGTATCATTATTTTCTGGCTTGTTTGCAATACAGAAAGCAGGGGTCTTCTGTAGATACTGGCTCATCTCTTCCAGCTAATTTTTTGTGTTTTGGACTGTTAATGCATATTTTTAAGTGAAGAGACTTCTCAGTAGAATGTGGTGTCTTGCACTTCTACATATGTGGCTTTTTTCACATTCTAGCAATATGAAGAAATTGCATTATCATTATTTATTTTTAAGTATTTCCCCCAAAAAGAATCACTCAAAACAGGGTTTCAACACAGAAAAACCCTATTTCTTTACATGAACCTACACATTTCCTATCCCTATGCAGTAGTTTGTCAGTTAATCTCTGAGCACCACAAAATATTCCCTAAGTGTCCTGTTGGTTGACAGTTTATATCAGTGTTAGGTAATCATTTCTTTGCACATTGGCTGTCACTTCAGACACATAAAATTAATCAGTGCCTTTCATAACACCCTTCTGGAAATGGAAGTCCTTAGTGCACTTATCTTTTCCTCTCACTGTTTTCTTCTTCCTTCTTTCTGTGCACATCAGTGAGAGAGAGACTGTGAAGACTTTAAGGGAAATGTTGCTGAATTAAATTAAATGCTTAAATAAACATCAAATAAGTTCTCTAGAGTGGAAGTGAGTTAATGTTTTCTGAATTCTGGCTAAACAAGAAAGTAAGATTACAGTTAGGCAGTAATTATAAAAATTTCTTCATAGAAAAAAAAATATTTCAAACTTTAGACATGACAAAAAGAAGAAAGTTTCATTTGAAACTGGGCAAGAACCCTTTACTACCTTAATCTCTAGATTTTTAGACAATATTCCCAGCTTAGATACTCTGGAATACTTTAGAAGAGACAATTTCATAATTGATCTCTACCTGATTCAAGTGAAGGTTTATTCTTCACATTTGCATGAAGTCTGAGTAGATTAATTTAATTTTTTAAAGAATTACAATTTTCATATATAATTAACATTGTAAAAATGAGTTTAAGACTTCTATTTATATTCAAAAATCTCAGTGTAGCTCTTTGATATCTAAGGCTGCCATAATATGTAGTCATTTATTGATCATTTACAGCAAGTGGTGACAGAATTTTTTATTAAAAATCTATTGCAAAGACTGTTTGTTTCTTTCAGACCATAGGAACTAAAGACATGTTTATCACATTCCTTTTTTTACCCATTTAGAATACTAGTCCTGTAATTGAGTAAACATTTTATGGTATAACACTTAAATGATTCAGATGGGTATGCCACAGAGGTGGCTCAAGCCCTGTGACTCTCCATGAACAGAGCAGTGATTCCAGCCCTGGTGTACTTCAAAGAAACCTTAGATTTAATTTACCTCTTGCAGAAGTGAACAAGAAATTTCTGTAGTCTGAAGTGATTTCCTCTGACCCCGTCTCAACAGCAAGAAATGTGTGTGAACGACTCTGTCAGGTTTCATTAAAAGCGTATCAGCAGATGGCTAAAACAATGAAATCCTGCCCCTGACAATCACTTTCTATAGGTGTAAAAAAAAAGCAAAACCTTAACTTGTCTGAGCAATAGCAAAGGAGATGCTAAACCTTAATCTCTCCCTAGAATCCAGTTATTTCTTTGGAGTGTTTCCTGTTGAAGCTAAGCATTCTGTTCCCATGAATTACTGGAAAATTGCATTTTGTGTCATGTCAGATGTAAAAAACTCAGTGCACTCTCTCAGTAAGACACCATGCGCTGTACAAAATGTTTTCAAAGGTGCCTAATCACACTTTCTATTCATCCTGATGCACCTTAGATTATGAATTCCGTGAATGTTACTGGATTCTACAGCTTTTGTGCTATAAGAATATACCAGTTTACCTCTGATTTGTAATGGGAATTGTACATTCACACTGCTGTTTGCAGACAGATTAGCAAAGGTAAATATTCAAATGTATTCAGCATTTATTGTTCTATTTAGAAAAAAGCAGTGATATACTCTAAAATGTATATCCTACAAGGGAGCACAATAAGGTAGAATAGTAAATTTGGCCATTTTTATTATAGTTTTTTACTTATTTTTAAGCATAGTTATATCTCCTGTAAAGCCACATAAAATACAAGCTGATGCTTGTGTGTCTGAGTATACTTGTAAAGCTGATTTGAATTCTACCTTCAGTCAGAATCAATTTTGTAAAAAAATACGTTTGACTCTCTGCTCTTCAGTGACTTCTGAACTTCTCAGTGAACTCCATTTCAATGAGCCATGGCTAACCTGACAAAACAGCATGTTGTCAAGAAGGTTGCTATCCTAGAAGAATGAATAAGAAAATAAAATAAAATTTCCAGCTCGAGAAATGGCCTATGCTACAGATATGTTCTGGGGTTGAAGGCTCGTGGATTTGCAATAATATATGAATGCTTCTGAAAAGGAGATTCTAAAATATTGTTTGCCTTCATTTTTCAAGATAATTTAAGATGGTAAAATAAATCAATAGAAAATGGAAAAAAAATAATATCTGTAATTGGAAATTCAGAAACTTTGGATTTACTTTTTCAGCTCCACATTATCCTTCTGCTTTTAGGCTTTCATGTACAGTAATTGACACCGTCAAATGATTAATCACTGTTTTATTGGATTTTTCACTCTTTACAGTCAAAAGTTTCCAAATTATATGTAGGTATTACTGAAGACTTCCTCTACCTCTTGTATATTTACTCAGCCAGGTATTCAAGGTTATAATCTTTTTTTTTTTCTTCATTGTGGGTTGATTTTCATAGTGGGCTTTTGGGGGGTTTTGGTTTTTTGGTTTTTTGGGGGGGCTTTTGGGGTTTTTTTCTGTTTGCTTGTTTGTTTGTTTGTTGGATAGAGGGGAGGGGCTGATTGGTATGGTTTGCTTTGGGGTTTTTTTTTTCCCTGAACAGCAGAATTTCCAATATAAACTCTCATTGTGCAAGTTATGTATAGAATTTCTTCTATACTATCATGTATTGGAGAGCTAAACTAAGCAACTAATCAACATGGCTTGTCTTTTACATTTGGTACTTCTCTAATAATTTTCTTATATTCCTGAATGTGGTTTAAATTTACATATGCTAGAAACAGATTAAGTCCACAAAATCTGAATCCTGATTTCAAATAGTGGTTATTATAGTAAGAGCCAATTACAATATTCTTTTCAGTATAGGTATTTAAAATAATGAACTTAATAAAAATTGTCACTTACAGATCTTGCATGAAAATGGAGGCAGAAAATCATGGAAAAGCTGTCATGGACATAAAATTAGATTGTAATTCATAGCAAGAAGTTGTCCATAAGAGTAAATTGCAGAATTAAATTGTAGAATTAGGACTGAACAACATGGAAGTATAAGAATTTACAATTAAATACCTTGCAAATTGTAATAATTAGCAAACTACACTCTTTTAAGAGCTTATCTGTAATGCAAATAATCTATGCTGTGCTATTTTAGAGGTTATCATTAATTTGTATAAAATTAAACATGAGTGAATTCATTCATAGTGTTCATTCAGAATTGAACTCTATTCTTAGTTAGAAGGAAAAATCTGTCTGGTTTTATTTTCAGCTACAATGTTTAAGCTGATCAGATATAACAATTCCCTTTAGTCTCTTTTAAAACATAAATTTCTCCTGAATACTTTGAAATATTTAATGGAATAGTGCAAAAAAAAAAGCATTACTGCTGTATTGAAAGTATGTTCTTGTCCAACACAATGGATATAATGAGACCATAAGCAATATAACCTATTAGTAAACTAATTATGAGTTGTGGAACAAGTTACACACTGAAACTTCTTGTACTGTTGATCAGCATATTTCCTGGAATGTTTTAGCACACAACAACTCATAATAATACAGGTCAGTTGATGGTCCTGATTTGCATAATAACTTTCAAAATACTACCACAGCCAGTCTGGATGGGGTCATTCTGGTTTGGGCTAAATTGCTTTTAGGGGAAAGGGCTAGCAAAGACTTACAGCCTTACAGCTCTGCTGTGCCACTTGAACTCAGTTCTGGAGAACAAACATCAACCCATTTGTTTTAGGATGCGGCCATGGGGCCCTGCCCATTAAGAAGACTGATGGCCCAAAACAGCCCAACCTGTACCTTGAGTGGAGATGCTGTAATGGCTAAGCAGGGTACAGATTTAACATCTAATTTTCTCTCTTAAAATGTGTTAGGCCTGTGTTGTATTTAAGTTTAAGACAGATAAATAAGACTTGTGTTTGTGAGAAGCATGCTTCTTTCATACCCTGGAAAGTTGGTTGTACCTATCTCAGGTATATTGTCAGGTATTTCAAGTCAGGTGAGATTAATTTTCCACTGACATCCATTCTCCTTTATCTCAGATGGTGTTTGTACACTTGAAGAGGGGGAGGCAGATTTACAGTTCTGGGCTTCTTTGTTCTTTTTTTGTATTTTCCAGAAGAGAGGCTGAGCAGCCTTCAAAAGTTGGTCTTCTAGAACTTTCAAATTATTTTTTTCCATCATCTTTTTTGTTAAGTACTAAAGCGTCATCTGCCAAATTAACTATTTATAAAATTGAGTTGATTCCAATTAAGATTATGGTGAGTCCAGGTATTAAATTAGAATATTTAATTTTTCTGTCAAGGTTGGATGGTGAATACTACTAGACTACACATTTAGAAACTTTAAGTTTGTGGGTAAACAAACATACATATCCCCACACAAAGCATGTAAAGTATTCTCTTTAGGTACGGTGGGCTGAACAGATATGATTAACTTTAGTTAAAGTCTGCTATATTCAAGGAATAGTTAATCTTTCTGCAGTTCAAATAATCTTTTTTTTCACAGGTTCTACACAGAAAAAATTGAATTACCTTAAAAAACATTTTATATCTTAATTTTAAGTCATTTGTTAAGGATCAACTTTAACGGACCTCCTTTAAATCACAATGAATCTTTAACAATTCAGAAGTGTTTCATTGGAAACGCATAGTTTCAGGTTACCTGTTGGAATTTATTAGTTTTTTTGGGGGGTTTTTTGTTTGTTTTTTTTTTTTCCAATGGCAATTATTGATGTGCATTGAAGCACATTAACAGATTTTGAATGTTACAACAGTCAGCCCTGTGTGTCTCTTCTAGACGTGTATTGCATAAGTCAACAATTGCTCTTTATTACATCAAGACTGGAGAGTGTTAATCATCCAGAAATCTTTTATGGGGGTGAAACATAATTGTATTCCAACACTTTTAGAAAGCTAACTGGAATTTGTGAAAGTTCTTTCTATACTCTTGATATTCATAACGGCTACATGGTTCCTATGTAGAATTTTAAAAAGGCCTTAGAAGGAGTCCTATTCATAGATGAGAAATGATCTATACATTTTTCTGCCATTTTTCTGGAGTACTATAGAAATCAGGAGTTTATAATATTTATCATCAAGCTTTTGGGATATTTCCTTTTCTACAAATATAAAATTTAATTTCCTCAAAATTAATATAAGCCAGAAGCAAAAGGAAATACAGACACTAAACCAAAGATCAGTTGCTGGGCTTGTGTCTGGTTCACTAAACTGTCTAAAATAAATCATAAATCCTCCAAATACACTTTAGTCAAAAGTTTTGGCTTACAGAGAATGCTGTAATGGTTCTTTTTCTTATGAGCATTGGGAATTAAAGTCTGAACAGGACTCTGGTGTCCAGAAACAAGCAACATATCTAAATGCAGCTTGTCATTATCTGTGTAAGCCAGAAAAGAGAATGGTGCAGTCTGAAAAAGTAATAATATTTTAGAAAACATAACACAGGTCTCTAGAAACTGATCTTATAATAAGGAGCCTAGATCAGACAGAAAAGCTTAAAAAAATATATGAGTATTTAAATATATTTATATAATATTTAAATATAAATATTTGTGCCTTACCTGTTGTGGCACCAGATTTACTGGGGGTTTTTTGCATCTGAACTCACTAGATAAGCCTCATGTTTACTTATATCTGACATGACATTTGCATAGATTGGCAAAGGTCTCAGTTTTACAGAGGACATTTGTAAATCTCACCAGGTAAAAGTGAGATTAAAATCAGATACTGCTTACCTATCTAGTGGATCTGTGCTCAAAGTGATAAACTGTCAACCATGAATTCCAGTACTATTTATTCCTGTAAAAAATGATTGTAAAAGGGATAGAAAATGGCAAATTCATAATGCCTTCTTGTCACATAGATTATAATGAGAACAAAAAATATCACAATTATTTTGGTGAAAATCATCAAGCTGTAATGAGAACAGAAAGTAGCACAAAATAGGTACCACTTCTCTGAGCTTCCTAAAATGTGATCTTTCTGATGCCCTCGAATGGCATTTTCCATTAAATGGTTCTTTTAGTCTGGTCATTCTACAGTGGCTTTTTTGTTCCCTTAGCTGTTTCTAAGTGGCTCATTAAAAATATGCACAGATTATAAAAATGTAATGTGGTCATGCAGTTTTTTCACAAGACATTTTAGAAATATTTTATGCCTTTCATCATTGTGAAAATATGTAAGTTTCTGACAATTTCCAGCTAAGCATGGAGAGTTGAAGCCAAGTAGAATTGATTTGGGTCAGCTTGAGGAGGGTTGTGGGTGGTTTGGGACAGCAAATATAAACTGCATTCACATTTTTGAGTGGGCTTTAAGAAAAGTAGCTTGAGTCTGAAATGCTGCACTATGTTTAACATGACTTTTAATAATTTCTAGAACTTAATTTATGTCTTTTATCTATTTATATAGCTTTTTTATTAAGACTGATTGTGACATATTTTTTGATCTCCAGAAATTCTGGAAACTTGGTGAGTTAATTTCCTAATTGGTGGCACAAAAGATTCAATCAAGCACGTATGTTCTGGATAGTCCTTTTGACAAAAAGATTTCAGTTTCTGACATATTGATTAAAATACATTCATATTAAAAATAACCTCTTAAAAATTATATTTGGGCTCCCATGATTCTGTGATAATTTTTCAAGCCCTGCTTTTGCAGACCAGAATCCTTTTACAATAGATCAACAATGACATGTTTTTCAAATCAAACCACAAAAATACAGCTTCCTAGAGTGTTCATCAGGTTTTAGAGAGGAAACTTTAAAGGCAGACTAGCCAGTCCTACAGAGAAGCATTTTTATTTAAATGTGTTTTTACCATACTTACTGCTGTTATATAACACAAAGTGGTTACCAAACCATGATAAATAGAGCAGCACTCATTTCCTCTTTATTAAACAATTGTTTTTTCCTGAGAAGGATGTTTATTGATGGAATGGAAGTAAAATGTGTGTTTTGTAAACTTGTAGCCCCCTGAATCCTTTGGGTTTTGCTGTGCTTTTTCCTCCAGCAGCTGGGTTTCCTTTTTGTGATGCCTGTTTCTGAGCTTTTGTCCTGTCAGGCCTTGCACTGTGGTATAGTCTGTTTTTCACAACTTTTGTAACTATTGACTTTTGCTGTTTTCTTTTTATAATTTTTTAAACTTTTAAACCATTTCCTTTTTTTGTGTATCTGCTTTTTAAATTAGTTCATGTAGTTTGTTGATTTAATTCAGGGAGTGCTTTTACGTAAAACCAGGGAAAATCAGGCTTATTTCTCTGTCTTCATGTGTTCAGCAGAGTTTATTCTGCAATTTCCTAGATAAATTTTTGTCATTAGATACTCAATTTTGTTGCAGATATGACTTTGTTTTCCTACTTCCATGATCAACACTGCCAATTAAATTCATTAATGATTATTGACAGCAATGCTATTCCCACATTCTAAGGAAAATTTTGGCAGTATTATGCACCATCTACAAATCAGTTCTGTAAGATGCAAAGTCCCATTAAGAATTTATTGGGCAAATACTCTGTTAGAAAGAAAGAACTGAAAAGAGCTGGTACTATCTGAGTGAGCTACACACTTACTGTAATACATTATAGTTGTAATGTACATTTTTAACTATGATGGAGAAGTAGCTAATGAAGCATTGAAGGATAATGTTTTTTCTAAGTGCCAATGAAGCATAATCAGGGAGATTGAAGCAAATGTTAATAAAAGAAAGAAGAAAAATAAAATTAATCTGTCAGATTGGTTACCGAGATAAATGTTCAATCAAGAATAAGATCTCTTTAGATGGCAGATTTTATGAATCTAGGTAGGCATTTTGGGTATGATTTCACTTCCCAAACATCACTATGGAATGAACAGTCAGCTGAATTAGTATTTGCACTTTTCTTTTCTTTTTTTTTTTTTTTTTTTGCAGATACCGGCATAATGTAAACACTTTTCAGTTGCAATTAAGTGCTTTACACAATTTTAAATTTATACTACATCATATCTGAAAACATAGCAGTAGAAACTGAAGATTTTTTGGGAAAAAAAAGTCTGCTTAGTTGTTTTTGCAGAATAATTAAAATGATTGCATCCAAGTTCCATCTTTGAAGAAAAAAGATTATTTCTGAATTACCAGGTTTATATTAAATGAAGATGATTGCAGGACATAATTTTAACTGCTTTAAAAAGAATTCACTTCTGCACACTGGAAACTGCTTCCAGTTCTGCCCTTGAAGACAGATGTGAACTTTCCACTTCATTGCCTAGAGATGTTTTTTTTTAAAGAGCTCCATAAATGGTTCCTTTTACTAGCAGACTGCATATTATTCTGGTGTCAAAAGCTTGGGAATTGATTACGTGGACTATAATACAGATATGATAATTTCTGATGTGTTTTAGGATGCAATTTGAATTCTCTGGGCCATACATCTGCAATTATGATCTCTGTAATACACTCTTCATGATTTTATATCTGCAGCTCTCCATAACCCACTTTGACAAAGGCTCTTGCTTTCTGAGGTTATTTAAAATTTCTATCAAGTTACAGTATAATGGGGGTTATTTTTTGTTTTTACTCAGGGAGATGCATATTTTACTAAAAGTTTGGTTTTGGTTTGTTTTTTTAATAATTGGCTTACATGATTAAAAAATAGAATGTAAATGCAAATTCCTCATTTGGGCTATATAGTTTAATAAAACTATGAGTAAGTTTCTATTCTAAAGATATATTTCATTAGAAGAAAAAAACCCAAATAATATCCTGGTGTGATGGTTTGACCCGGAAATGGGATTTCTGGGAATTTGAGTCACCTTCTGAGACCACCTTAAAAGCAGGGATATCTGTCCAGGCACTTCCTCTTGGGACTGGGCGGCAGAGAGAGAAGATGCAGCCACGCGGTAGGCTGGGCCCAGACCGAGGTTGGGAGTGAGGATGCCCTGAGTATGGAAGGGTGGAGAGATGGACAACCCCAAAAAGACCCCGAGAGCCATCGGGCAGCCCCCACCCCCCGGCAGAGAGAGAGAGAGAGAGCCGGCGTCGGAATTTTGATAGCGGCCGGGCTGAGAAGGAGAAGCGGGGGGTGCGGGCGAAAGGGCCCAGCAGGGCAGCCGTGGGAGTTCGAGAGAGAGACTGAACCTTTTAACCCTTTTTTTGGACAATGAAAACTTACAGAACATTAACCTTTCCCAGAAAGGAGTTAGAGTGATTGGGAGAATGGAAATGGGCAAGTGAGAGAGATGGTGGATGAAAGAGAAGAATTTTGGTGGGAAGAGAGATGATTGGAGTGGCTCTTGCTGGACTCTTTTTGTATAGCCATGGACAGAGCCCTGCTTCCTTGTGATACAGAGACTGAGTCCAGGGGGAGAAATGCCCCAGACACAAGAAGATTCAGTGGTCGTGTTTAGCCCCTCGGCCCCAGGGGGTGAAATATGGGGGGGGACAGGTGTCCCAAAAGGTGTGACTGTGTTCTTTTTGGAATGGGACAAAATATCCTTAAAAGACAACCCTGGAAAGCAGCCCTGATCTTGTTCTGGTGGTGAGAGCACCGTAACAAGAAGGAAGAGGTCATCCTGGCACAAGAAGGACTCCTCTCCTCTTGATGAATTGAGAATTGATTATCTACAGAGTGTTGATGGACTGAGAGTTGGGAAGAGATGATTGGGAAGTGTATAGATGTATTGGAATTTGAGGGGAGGAGGAGGGAAATGTTTTGTGGGGTTTTCATTTTCCTTGTGTGTTTCTTTTTTCCTTTTGTGTGTAGTTTAGTTATTGTCTTTGTAGTGTAGTTAATAAACTTTTCTTTTTTTTTTAAGTAAGAGCCTGTTTTTTTCTTATTCCTGGTCAAAATCTCACAGCAGACACCAGGGACAGTGCATTTTCATGGGGCATTGGCATGTTGCCAGTGTCAAACCATGACACCTGGTTTTATAAATTATGAACTAAAGTGAGAGTGAAGTAGCTAAATTTTTCAGGTACCACAAAAACAAGAATTAAAAGAAATATTTTGAACAGTTTTACAAAAAGGCTGTTGTAGTTTTTTTGCTTTGTTTTGGTTTTTGGGTTTTTGTTTTTGGGTTTTTTTTTTTTTTTTTGGTTGGCTTTTGGTGGTTTGGTTGGTTAGTTTGTTGGTTTGGTTTTCTTCATTCTTTTTGGGTTTGTTGTTGTTGTGTTTTTTTTTTTTTTTGTGGAAATTGTGATAATTTTAAGAAAATAAGGAGATTTTGAGATCACCAACAAATTCCAACTCACTGTTTTGTTTTGGGATTTTTATTTTTTTTTTTTTTGGAAAATGATGTTTCATTGATTTAAGACCATTCCTTATAGGAGTATCTTGAGATAAGTGGAGAACTTGTAAGTAGCAGAAAGCTGTGGGTCTTTCTCTGAAGAGGAATAAAAGAACAATAAAAGTGATTGTAACATTTTTGCTGAGGATTGTTACACGGAAAAGGGGAGGTGCTGCCTGGGTGTGCCCTTTACTTCACTTTAATCATCAGGATCCCATTGGCCATGTGAGGGCTTTCATAGCCCAGAGAACAAAGATAAGCAGAAAGTTTTGGGGTTTGGGGTGGGTTTTTTGGGAGTATTTTTCATTTTGTGATTTTGGAGTTTTTTACTTTTCATCAAACCACTGAGAGCTATTGACTTCACTGTCATTTTTATCTCCAGATATTTGTCCTTGACTTATAAGAGAACATACAATTAAATTAATTAGAAGTTGACATTAGTATCACTTATCTTGGGAGACTGAGGATTAGATCATGTTATTTATGATTTAAACAGGTTCTTTAAAAGGGTGTTTCAAGAATTCGGCAATTGCTTCAAATTTAATTAAGACTTGAAAATTGACATTTAATGAGAAAATACGATCAGTCTATTTTGAAGAACAGCAACACATTTGAAAATATAAAACTTCAAATGAATGTTGCTCTTATTTGTTTGTTTGTTATTTATGTTAAGGGTTATTTTTTGCCATTTTGAGTTTTTTAATAAGGGATGAAAATACAGAATTCAGTCCAAGGTTTGGAGAATTAAAAATTTTGTTTGTTTTTAAGACAGATGTTAATATTTTGGGTTTAGAAGTAAAGAAAGAGAACTGTGTGCTTCTGAAATGACAGAGTAAAAACAGCAGTTAACTTTAGAACTCAGTAACTCTTTATATTAAAAGTATTTTTACATATTTCTAAAACTTTTCAACAATTTTCAATTTATCTAAAATTTTTACTAAGGACACTTGAGCATCAAATACCCTTTTAAAACAGGGTTCAAGACAGGCCATGCTTTCAAGATAAAAGTTAAGCTTCTGTGCAGTTTCTCCTGTCATTGTAAGAATGATACAAATATTAACCACAAGAATAAGGTTTGTCAAATGTGACATAAGGTACAAAACAAGTATGAATACATTAGGTATAGTAGTAAGAATAATAATAAGAAGAATACAAAATTTCAAATGGCAAATGTGTTATTTCACAGTAGAGCCATATTTATTATAATTTTAGCATTATTGTTGTAGAGTGTTATGCAGTTTAAACCACAAGCTGTTTTCATGACAAAGTAACTGTGATACTTTTTGCCAAAAGGGACTGTGAGTATCACTCCTATTTACAGTTCGGTTACATGGTGTGGGAAGGTGCTGAGCTTGTACTACATGCTTCTTGGTCTTGCATGGCTTCTTTTAGAGATTGTATTTTTAATGTTTTAATATCATTCTTTAAAATGGAAGTATAATTAAAATTCATATCTTCTCTAGCTTTTGTTTTTGTATTTTTATGCCATCTGTGAGCCAACATGTAAAAAATTCAATGGATAGAGAAATTATTGGAACAATAGTCTTTGACGCTAGAGAAGCTCCCCCCATAGATTTGGTTATCTTTCTAAGAAATGCTGAAACGTTGAGAAAAGAAAACTCTTTGTGAAACTAGAAGGATTGTGGCATTAAAATATCAAATCTGTTCAGAATAATGGCCCCTTCTGGACATAAAACCCTATGTGTAAAAGTTTGTTTGGCTTCCTGTGTGCTGCATACATCTGTATGTGTGTGGATGTCTGTCTGTGTATCATTCATGCATCCATGAGTGAGCAGTTATGGATTTTCCCTTTCTCTGAAATATTTTTGAAGTTGATGGAGGGATCCTCTCTCTTCTCATCAAGGAGAAATTCTGAATCAGCTAAACTATATAAGTAATTGTGTAATTTGTATTAGACCTGAGCTGACTAGTTGATTTGAGAGGATTCTTTTTCCTTCTGAAGACAGCAAAAAGAATTGAAAGTGCTACTAAGGAATGCTAGGAGATAATTTTGGAAGCACTTCATTTTTCACTGTCTGTGTAGGGCTTTTTTTCCCACTTTGTAGTACAGTGTGAATTTTGAAACATGAGGAAAAATTATTTTTAGGAGGATAAAACAAATAATTTTCATGCATAATGTGTCTGTTACTTGCATTGCAAGTCCATTGGGAAATGGAGTGCTCCTACTATAGTTGAATATTTTGGGGCCTTGCCCTTACTTCCAAGGAGCTATGACAAATTTCTTGACACTAATGAGACAGAAAAATAAAACTTTAGATTTCATAGGTTTTTTGTTTCAGGTTTTTGTTTCGGGGGTTTTGTGTGTGTGTGTGTGTATGTGTGTGTGTGTGGTTTTTTTTCTTTTTGTTGTTGTTTTGTTGCTTTTTTTCCCCCCAGCAGTTAAGAACTTATATTTAATATTTATATTGAGAGCTAGCAGTCCTTTTGTTTTGGGCAGATTTACATTGGTTTAGATTATTTGGTATTTTCTTTGCATAATTTTATGGTGTCTCTTGAAAGCAAACTCAAGCTTATTATGTGTGATTGCTGGAGTATATAGGATTTATTTCCACATTAAACACCAAGAAAACATCTGCTTTAAGTCATACTGTAGCATCACAGTATGTTATACTTTTCAACAGATTGCACTCTAGCTTCTGTACAAAATACTCAGGAGAATTTTTAATGAATATTTTGAAGTTTCCCAAGAAAATTATTTTATTTTTTATTCTTCTTGTACATATTTTCCAAACTATGAGAGAACACAGCATGCTCACATTTTTGAGTTACAGTTTTTGACAGGATTTTCCTGCTGACTAAATGGCATATTCCATTTTAAGACAATCTTTCCAATATTTTCTTTATGTGGTGGCATAAAGGAAAAATTGTAGCAGGAAAGTGCAAGGTCAAAACAATGAGTGGGACATACAGAAAAGATTATTGTCACTTAAAACGTGTCACCACAGTCTCCCTGAGAGCTGATCAGCAGCACCCTCAAAAGAAGATGAAGCCAAGAGACTAAAAATCTTGGTTTTTCCCTTCTGCACCTGCACATCTCTCCCATTGCCTTCCCCAGACTTTGCACTGTGTTGCCTCAAGGCTTGGGAATTTGCCTCTTATCAGTAAAAATGGTCACACCTGCTGATAAAGTGTTATTCTGCTCCTGTGTTGCAAAACCAGGCAGTGGCTATTTCTGTGCTGTGGTGCTCTGCCGTCTCTGCACACTGCCCGTGGCAGGGAGGTCAGTGTGGTTTTCACCTCCTCATTTTAGGTGTTTAGGAGAGATGTCCATTGGGAAGAGCTGCAGAAGCTGCTGGAAGGCCTGTGTGCTTCTCAGCACGTACCATTATCACACAGAGCCATGGTCATTCTGCACAGGTGTCATATCTATTTCCTTTGTTTATTTCTTTTATCTCTTTACTGCCATGGCAGCTGCCAGCTGATAAGAAAATCGTTGCGCGCAAACTTCTTCCTCTATCTGTAGCTAATAATTAATATAATTTTCCAAAGCCAGGCAAGGGACCTTCCTTCCCTTTCTGCTGGACCTGTGTTCTCTTCATTGAGAATAGAGTGTTGCCTTGACCATGAATTATCCCCCATTTTTTGTTTGCTCATTTCTTTGCCTGTCCCCCTAATTTCTCAGGCACCTAAAAGATTCATATATCTTTCACATGACACTGAAAGCAAACATTACACACAAACCATTGCTAATAAACTGAAATTATAAAGCCAGGTAAAATAAATACAACTGATAAAACAGATTTGTACACTGTGATTCTGACTAAAAAGATTCAAACAGAAGAGATGAACCAAAAGGTAGAAAAGAGTCAGTGGAACTGTCTTCGGGTATTTAGAGATTTTGAATATCAGACAATTTATTTAAATATCAGATTACAGATTTAGGTATTTTCTTCAAGCTACTATTTTGAGAAAGGTTTATCTTTGGACTTTAGTGTAGGCTCTGAGCAAATCTCACATTCATCCTTGAAGTGAGGTCTGTGTGGAGCACAGCTTGCTACAGGTTCTCTCCCTAATCGGGAATGGATACAATAGTCAGACCACCAACACTGTTCATATCTGGAGAGAAGATCCCATAGCCTGATGAGCGAATCTGAGTGGCCAGGGTCATAAATTGAGGTCCTCAGTTAAGTATTTACAATTTAGGTTAGATGAGACTAGATAGAGCTAAGACTTAAAAAAAAAAAAAAATTAAAATCAGCTTTTTTTCTTGAAGTATGTACATTTTTACTTTTTCTTTAAGTATTTACATCTCCATTGATAACATTTTGCTTGAAGAATACAGATTCTTCTTCATTAAAAAATTAATGCATTATTAGGTAAAATGGGGAAAAATACACACATTTCAATCTGTCTTAGCATAGACTTTTGGTTTTTCAAAGCATATTTTTGGGGTGAACTGCATTGTTATTTTTAGGATTATCTGATTTGCAAGAGCAAACAAAATACAAAATGGCTTTTAAGAGCAATGATATATATATAAGTTATGTCTGTATTTCTGTTGGGGATGAGAACAAAAAGTTCTTACAAAGAATGGTTAAGGTATTTATGATCCATTAAGGTTCAGGTAGAAAGATTGCTTTTGTAGTTTATAACTAAATACATATTGTGAGATGTAATAAAAATAACAGTTCTCCTTTTCTGCTATGGAACCTAGCTCCGTAGCTAAGATCTGGTTTTTGAACAGAAGCAATTTTCTCTATACTGTCTGTAAAAGGTCAGCATTGAACGCTAAATTGAATAGACCACAAACTCTTCAGGGGATGGTGCTGTTTGTTGTTTTAGTGCCATCTGTGACACTAGACATTTTGTCAGTTCAGAACAAATAATAGCAATGGTGGGATGGGAATACTCACGTATTCCGCTGATCAGTTTGTGGGAAATCGTGATTCAGCTGCTAGGAGGCTGCTAGAAAACAGTTATTCTTTGAGACTGTTGTAATAAAGGGTACAAAGGAGCACAGTGAGGCTTCTCAACATCTACATGTAGCCAAGAAGGATTACAATAGCTTAACATTCTTAAAGCTCTAACTAAACTGATTTATAAAATAACTATTTAATAAAACTGTATTTTTACCATAAAATTATGACTTCAGACACTAACACAACCTTGGATTTCTTTGTCTATAGAATCTACAGAAATCTTTAGGAGTTACCATTCTATCAAAGCAAGTTAAGAATAGCATTAATAGAGGTCAGATGCTGCTATTCACCAATGCACAACTGTGTGGTCATTTGTCACGTATGCAAACAAACAGAAATTGTTTTAGTCATCTAATTGGGAAAGAGAATGTTGCTGCTGCAACAATTTTTATCTGACTCTAGTTGTCAGATATACACTGAAATATGTTTATGAATGTAACTATTATCTTCTTATTCTGCCATTAAATTCTCCATCTGCAGTGGTCTTTGTGAGTTAAATGAGAAACCAAAAATAATCCAGAAATGCCTCTGAGATGGACTTTGTAGATTAGAAGACTGCTTAATAAGACAATTGTATAGTCATTGACATGTAAGGAGAGAAAGCTGATTTTCATGTGTACTTCATTGTAGAAGTCAGTATTGAAAAATATCTTAAATATTTTGTAAACAAAAGGTTGGCTTTTGAATGATAACCATGTCCACTTTATCATTTTTTCCTTCACTGGGGTTGTTTTTGCCATCTAACAGAAGTGATCATCAGGAGTACTAAAGTGCTCAATGGGAATTTCTCTGTGTAAGACTGAGGAGGGAGGTCATGCCTTTGTTTTGGGCAACAGCAGCCCTACAGCTAAGCATGCCAATACAAAGGAGGGCTTTTAGTCATCTTGTTATAATGATGCATGAAAAAAAGCAACAAACATATCACAGTGCAGTTAGATGCAGAGTAAAAACAATTACAGTGATGCTAGCCCCTCCTCGATAAAAAAAGTTATTTTTCCACAGTTTTGGTTTGTTTGCATCAGTAATGGTGTATATATACACCAGGGATACATTTTTGTGCATTGACAACATAATTCTAAGCCTCTAAGGGATTTCAGCAAAATAACGAAGGGAAATTAAAGTATAGACAGACACTATACACATAAAAAATCTATTATATATTAAATTAAATGGCTAAAATAAAAATTCCCATACAACAGAGCAGTTGCTGAAAAAGCACAAAACTTGAGCTTTTTCTGAAGGTGCTGAGATGTATCTTGAAGTAAGGTAAGAGTATACACTTTTCAGAATTGTCATCACTTGAAGAAGTAAGTCATCTTTGTGTTGTCATACTCTGTATTTCATCTGTACATAACTGAGTGGAATATTCAGCAGTCCCAACCCTACTAAATTAAGGAGCAGGTAATTCCTGACACATGGGAGAAACACCAGGTCCTGTGTACTTTTCTGGTAATCTGCTACAGATAAACTTTATCACTTTGTGTGGAAGAAAGAAGAGATCATTGAAAATAACTTATTTCATAGTTGTGATGGCTTACAACAACGACAGGCTGAGATAACTTAGTCTTTCTCAATCACATACTGAAACTCTTTATTTGAGAAAAAGATAAAAGATGGTATTTTATTTTCAATTGTTCAGAAAACAATTTCATCTTGGTTGCAACTTTAGCAAATAAAAAACCACATTCTTAAACTGAAAAGGTAATCCCTTCCTCCTCCTGTTGAAAAATTCTTTATTCTGCAGGGTTTTTTTACAATTTATTTTTTTAATGTGATGCTTTAAATTCATCTGAACCAGTTTTTGGGGTTTTCTATGATCTATCTTTAGTGGCTAAAAGACACCTTGTTGCTTAACGTCAGCTAAATTCGGTGAATCTATTTCATGCTAATGATATAATGCATTCTGCTCATGATAGCTATTGCAGAAATGCAGTTTTTAAAACTGGTAGGATTTAATGAATCATTGAGTGATTTTGTTGGCAGTCACATCATATGTTGAAATTAACTGTGTTTCTCTGTACCACACTCCTATTGTATCATACTCCAAACTTTAAATTACTACTGACAAGGAAGGTGTTCTAATTTTAAAGCTAAATTTGTCCATGGACCATTAATATCCATTTGGTTTGCAGCCAATATACCTTTCCTCCCATATAAGCCATATTTGTGAGATTCATTTCCCTAGCTTAAATTAGCCACATTTTTCTAACCTTTTCTCCAAAAATCAACCATCTGACTAAGCATTTGTTTGCACATCATTTCTCCACTTGAGGTGGAATCCAAAAATAAGTTTAAGTTCCTAAGTGACATTTTAGACAAAATTGATGTGTAAATTCAGGAGAATGAGCCTGGAAAACTGCCTGTGACCTCCACAGACACTATATCTGTGAAAACCTATCTGCATTTTTTCTAATTCTGGATGCCATAGAGGCTTCACTGTGGACCCTGTCTCTGCCAAACTGGCTTCATTTAGACAGTTACCTCCTGCCTGCCTAACACTGTTTGGATAGAGAAAATGTGAGATTTTAGTGTTTTGTTTTTGTATTTTTTTTCTTCTGCCAGATCTACAGTCTTTGTGGTCATACTCTGAATATTTATGTTTCTCTATCAATCTGTGTGGCATAGGTGGCAACTTTTTTAGATGTAGATCTAGCAATTTGAATATTTCTTCTAAAGGTAGGAGATCTAAGTCCTCGGTTTGTGTGGGATTTGAATTTGTAGATCACACATCCCAAAGAACTGCTGAGGCCAGCATTCCCTTTCTAGATGGGGATGTAGCCTTCCCTCTCTGCATTTTGATCAGGCAAGGTCTACCACAGGCAGAGCAACGCAGCACGGAGGATGCACAGACTTGAGGAGTACAGAGCAATTTGTGGATGAATACACAGAGCAGATAGATACCAATGAAGAGTTGTTAATATTAACATATTCACCACCTCAGTGCTGCCTTTGGATAGTGTCTGCTGCCCAGGCAGTCATCAGTCAGGTCAGCAAGCAGCAACTTGTTCACCTCCTTGGAACATACCAGCCAACCTTTGCACTTGCTGGGTCATTACCATCCACTTCTCTGTATTTTCCTTTCGGCTTTGTACCTCTTCATGTCAGTGTATTTCTTCCTGAATTTTTCTCCCTGTGACACTATGTGGTTTTACTCTCTCTTTTTTTTTTTTAGTCTTCTTATATCACCTGCTTTTCTCTAAAATACCATCTCAGCAGTGTTTTTCTCAGTAAAACTGAGATAAGGACTCTCAGCTGTGCTGTACCAGCCTAGGCCTTGAATCAGACACCTGAAACTCTGAGCTGAGCCTTTCAAGAGTTCCTTCACTCCTTTAGTTTGCAGAAAGGACCATTCTGTAGCAAGAAGGGCAGAGCTCTTGCTTGATGACTGAAAAACAGACATTCACAATGAATGTTAGACGTGTGCCCTTTTCAAATTAGCATTTGTTTATTACAAAACCATGTGAGGAGAACATTGTGACAGAGCTATTTTGTTCTGCCCAGCAATATTGAGTTCTAAGGGTTGCTGAAACCAGGGAGAGCTGTTGATTCAGGGTATTAAAGCTTTTGTATCACTTGTAGTGCCAATCATAATGTCTATGGCCAATTCAGGGACCAAAGGGTGTGAAGAATTCTGTAAAGAAATAAGAAGATTTATCTTGTGAAGACTGCTAAAAGAAGATGATGTCCATTTCCCAAGTCCTAGTAAATTTGGGTTGACAGGCTAACTGAAGAGGTAGCCTTAGGGAAAAGCTTGCATTAAGGCCATGAGGTTAACTGAGGAAAAGACAAATCTAAGACTGAGGCATATGACTTCATGGTACAAAATTTGATTTTACAGAGAACCATTCTGACAGAGAATCAGGAGCTAGAGGCCTGGTGCTATAAGATGATTTTTGTACATTCTTTTGTGACCGAATTCCTGCATGGTAATGAAGAACCATTATATGAAACACATAGCTTTGGGAGTAGTATGTGCAATGCTTATACACCAGCACTAAAAAACAAAGTGGTAATAGATACAGATATAGAAGAAGTCCAAGAGGACAAAGGCAAGGTTCATTAAATCACTGGATATCTGGACAATTCCAGGTTATTTCCCTACTGTCACATTCATCATTATGGCAGAGGGGCAAGTCTGGGAGTTCCATCTTTTGGTAAGATTTAGTGCATTTTGCCAATCTGCTAGTCATCAAATTCCTTTCTTCATGTTAATTGTAATTATTTTCCTTTTTAGGAGTTCTACCATGTGCTCAGCACAAAGCATGGTCTTTGAGTTGTAGAAATTTACTCCAGGGAAAAGACACTAAATAGAGACAGCAAGCAGTGGAAACAGTGATTGGGTAACTAAACACTAAATACTGTTACTAAAGTTGCTGAAGTTCTTATAGGCATCCAGAGAATGGAGTCTGTGAAGGACTTAAATGAGGGAAAGGGAAGTGATGATGAATCTGAGAAGGAGCAAGTGTATGAGCAGTGAGTAGGCTGCAGCTGGGAGGCACGAGATGGAATCTGCATCAACAGGAGGAGACCCAAGTGTGGATAGAAAAGAAACAAACATAGAGACCCTAGAAACTGGATATGGATATAAGGAAATAGAAATAGAATAGGTCAAACAATTGTTACAATCTGTGAAAAGAACATGTGAATTTAAAGCATAAATTAACATGTTTATAAAGAATATCTACATAGCAGTCATTTTTTGAACTACGGATTATTTCATGGCAGAAGCCACTTCATTATGTTTTTATGTAATTAAAGATGGCTAAGGCTAGATTCTGAAAAGCTTAATACATTACACACTGTCTTAGTCTCATGTCCTGTGCTGACTTAAGCTATATTAGCACAAATAATAATGGCATTATTTCTGCTTAAATCGGGAATTGAACATTTTTCAGGTTGAATGGGTAAAGAAAAATCTACCCTCTTTTTGTGGGTTTAAAATATTTTCAGCCCTCCAATAAATTAAAAAAAACCTATGGTAATTATTTTGTCAAGTTTTTTATATTGATATTCACAAACTTTATGAGAAAATGATCAAAGCTACTATGAAATTGGATCTGTTTCTCAGTAGTCTTTTTATGCTACATTTTATCTAGCATTTTTAGTCCATTTCAGAATTCTAATAATAATATAATGATTTTCTGTGGGCCAGATTTGTTTTCTGGAGCATTCTTCTATTTTCAGTTTATAAAAGACAGTACACAGCATATGTATGGCTTCCAATACTGTTTTCTAGGAAAAGAGAGGAAACTGTGCTAAGAATTCCAGATAAACCCATCTAAAAGAAATATTTGCAAGAAAAATTAGTTATATTTTGCACATTCATTAAAAAAAAATGTATTTCTTAATTAGTGCTTCCTCAACAAATTATCTATAGTTGGAATACTTTAACTCCTAAGAAGGAGAATAATACATCCTGGAGGATTATGTTTAAATGCTTTTTTCAACAGAAAATAATTTGAACCTAAATTATAATTTATAGTCTGATACAAAGCCACATTCAGTTCGGATTTGCAAAAGATATAGTAAGTGTTAGGGGAGACTACTGACTCATCTGATAAACTGCATTTATTGGGACAATAATATTGGGTACTATTATTAAATGTTTTTGTGTCAATTGCTAGGATAGTCACTAGTTTGGTCATTTCTATAAAAGTATAATAAATATACAAGACAATTGTTTGATGACCTGAATGAAATGCATATATTCTTGCTTTGCTTGTGCCTCAATCAAAATTTTAAATAGCCTAAGTTGCATTTCCATAAAACTAGCCCATTTGAGCTGCTCTTACTTAAGATTTTTGTCATATCATTTGTGTTTCTTGTAATTTATATATCACTTATAAAAATTGCTGATCAGCTGTTTTTAAATGTAGATTTTATTGCACATTATACACCACTTATCCACCAGTGAAGCTCATATTTCACTAGTGAAGTAAACCTTCATTAGCTATTCTAGTATCCAGAAGAGACTGCTTTTTTTTCCTTTCAGTGCCTTTCTGTGCTTAAAATTTTCTTTTGCTACTTTAAAGGAACTATGAACTAAATCCCACTGGAAGCAGTGTGATTACTCCTCTCATGTAGTAGCTAGGCAACTGGCTAGGCGCAGATAGAAGCACTTGTCCTTTTTCTGATTTTTTGGGAAGAAAAGTAAAAGGAGCCAGTGTGCAGCAGGGATTTAGCAGTAAAGTGAGCAGAGAGGTGATCTTCCTGTTGAGTTAAAGCCATAATGAATTTATATCGATACCTATACCAAACCTCAAGAGATGATTTCCTAAGAGAAACAGCCATGAGTGCTAGTTGGTTTCCTTTTTCTCAGGCTAGCAAAATTATAGGGACCTATTGATAGATTATAGAGGCTTTAGAAAGAAATATATGTTAGAAAAATGTCAGCAAACTTTGCACATATAGGTCATCAATACTTTGGGAAAATGTTGTAGCTGTTAGTTTTCACAATGCCTTTTTATATTTGTTCCTCTTGGCTTTCTAGAACCTGATATGCTCCATTTCTGGAATGGTGCTATGGAGCTTCCTGCAAGAGCAAAAAAGAAAATAAATAATTTACCAGGATGTTTAGCATTCAGATTGAAAGAATTCAACTGTATCAGCTGAAAGCACTGTACAATTTTATTGTTACTTTTTCAAATAAGTAACTTCATACGTTTGTTGTGTCACAGGTACAAGAATGGCTGTGCTTAAACTGCCAGACCCAAAGGGCAATGTCAGGACAACTTGGAGATATGGGCAAGGTGCCACTTCTGAAAACAGGCCCTTCACAACCAACATCCAAACCACCTGCTCCTCCTCAGAAACGTCCTGTGCCTGCTGTCTCCCATTCCCCTCAGAAGACTTCCACACCGCCCACTCCAGCAGCAGCAAAGCCAAAGGAAGAACCAGGCGTTCAGAAGGAAGCTCCAAAACTTCAGCAGGGGAGATTGGAAAAAACATTGTCAGCTGATAAAATACAGCAAGGAATTCAAAAGGAAGATGCAAAACCTAAACAGGGAAAACTTGTAAAAGCACCTTCAGCTGATAAAATCCAGCTTGCTTCTCAGAAGGAGGACCCAAGGATTCAGCAAACAAAATTGACAAAGACAGCCTCCTATGACAGAGTTCTGCAGGAAGTTCAGAAGGAGGATGAAAAACTTCAAGAAGCAAAGCTGGCAAAAACATCCTCAGCTGATAAAATTTTGCAGAGAGTTCAGAAGGAAGACATAAAACTTCAAGAGGCAAAATTGGCAAAGGTACCCTCAGCTGACAAAATTTTACAGGGAGTTCAGAAAGAAGACCCAAAACTCCAACAGATGAAAATGGCAAAGGCACTGTCAGCTGACAAAATCCAACCTGCAGCTCAGAGGGAAGACACAAAACTTCAGGAGGTAAAATTGCCAAAGGCAGCTTCGGTTGATAAAATCCAACATGGAATTCAGAAAGATATAAAACTTCAACATGAAAAAATTAAGAAAACTTCATCAGTGGATAAAATCCAAGAGGAAGGTCAAAAAGAAGAAACAAAACTTCATCGAGGAAAACTCTCTAAGACACCTTCAGCAGATAAAATTCCTGCAACAACAGCTGCAGACCAAAAGATACCCCTAAGCACATTGGAAGAAGATAAAGAAACTGTGCTCCCAGAAAAGAGCATGCCACATCCAGAAGACAAAAAAGCAGAAATTACAGCTGAGATTAAAGACCATGTTGCTGAAGAGAAAGCAGAAGTTGAAGCACCTTATAAGGGACTACAAGCTAAGGAGCATGAAGATGTTAAGAAAGAGGATTTGACAGCTGGGATTTCACAAGAGGTTTTGAAAGCTGAAAAAGCTCAGGAAGCAGAAATTCCTGTTCAAACAGCACCTTTGCCAGGAACCGACCACGTGGAAGCAGTGCGAGAAAAAACAGTAAGTGTTTTTCTGCCTCCCACTTCTCTCTCTCCACCTTAGAATCTGATTCTTACAGACCCTCCCCATCCTGTTTTACTGTTATTCTCTTTACAAAATGATTCCACATGATAAAATCAATGACTCCCATTGAGTGAAAGTTTCATTAGTTAGTCCTATGCTCTACATGCACATTTCAAGGTTACTTGCCTGTTTTTAAGTCTCAAGCAGTTAAGCATTTGAAACTAAGGCAAAGCTCCCATTCAATAATTTTTCCAGTATTTCAGATTTATTTACCTTGATCTCTTGACTCTTCAGACCTCAAAGATTAATTGTTGAAATTGGAGTGTTTTCACAGTTCTCCATCTCAAAAGGGAATAATCTGAGAGAGTAACATGTACAGTGCTTTGCAATAACAAAATATAATATAAATTTTAGGAATACTTTGTGATGCCTGAACATGGTACATGAAAGTATGCAATCTTTACATCTTTTTACTATTTAATTGCTTTATCTCATATACATTCAGGTAGGGTACTTGTGGGCTCTCAAGTCAGAGGAATGGGTGAGTTTATGATAGCATGTACTAGAGGTCAAGTCACTTTATCCCCTGAAGACAGTAGCATACACAGTTTGTTGAGAAATGAAAAGTTAAGGGATTTTGTATCAGCACTGCAAATTAAGTGCTGATTATTATGTTATGAAAGTAGTATGGTATATATGTTATATTGTAAACTCAGGGTAACCCCAACAAAGGGAATAAATGATGCATCTGACTCCATTGATATCAGAAGGCTAATTAATTACTTTATTATACTATATTATTCTCCACCATATTACAATACAACTAAACTGAAACTGCACAAGCACTTAACTCCACAAAATCTCGTGACTGTCTGCTGACAGTCCTGACACCCATGTGTGGATGCAATTGGTCACCTCAGCTAAACAATCTCCAGAACACATTCCACATGAGCACAGCAAGAGGAGCAGTAAAGGAGATAAGAATTGTTTTTTCTTTCTCTGAGGTTCCTCACTGTGATTCCCAGAAAATATCCTTGGGAAGTTGTGCCTTGCTTTTCTCTGTGAAGAGAAGTGCGGCCACAAGGGTAGGAGTAGGCTTAAGGAAAGTGTTTAACCTTTGCCAGAATTTTGTTTTCAAATAATCCTATTCAAAAAGGTCAAGGATTTGGTTGATTTTGTTTTATGTATTTCCTGGGGGTAATTAAGATATCTGGACAGGAAAATATTCTAATTCAGAAATTTTGCTTTGGAAAATACTATTTTTATGAGCCAAGTCTGAAATAAACCTTATATCACACATTATGTTTATTGCTCCTGATCGTATCAAGAGTTATGGTGTATGATTGTACTGAGGGAATCCCTGAATTATGCTTAGACTAACATAGCCAGAAATCCTACCTCTTGGACCAAACAAAAAGGAGATCTGGGAAAATCCTATTTCAAATTGTTCAGCATTAAAAATAAAGAAGGTTTCTCACCTAGCTTGTGCTGAGTAAAATTAACTCTTATTTATTTTTCATTTTTCTTTATTGAAGTACTTCAGTGTTGTCTGTGCTGTTCATCAAACACTGCTAGACACAGCTCTTCCCAAGAGAGCATGTGATAAAAGTGGAAGAGGTGATGCCAATTTAGATATCACACATTGCTTCCATTTCACTAGGTAGAAGACAGCATGTACACATTGAAGAATATAATCTGCGTGTGTTTCAGGGTGGAATTATATGGAGGATTTCAACTAGGTATATTTTTAATTAGGGATGCAAGGGAAAACCTTTCTGCACTTGACAAACTACTGTCATTTTATATTCAATTCTGTGGAAATGGTAGTTACTAACTCTTCTAGCTTTCCAGTAGTAGATAGCAATTTTTGCTATCCTGTTTTTCACTCAAAAAAAAAAAAAAAAGGCAGCAATAAGTCCCTGAAGCCATGAAAAGGCTAAAGTTCTGTTTCAGTACAAACAAAAATAATCCATGGGAAATCATAGAACCATAGAATGGTTAGTATTGGAAAGGACCTTAAAGTTCATCTCATTCTAACCCTTCTGCCATAGGCAGGGACACCTTCCACTAGACCTGGTGATTCAAAGCCCCATCCAACCTGGCCTTGTGCACTTCCCTGGATGGGACATCCACATATTCTCTGGGCAACCTGTGCCAGTAATTCAACAAGTTCATAATAAAGAATTCCTTCTTAATATCTAATCTAAATTTGCCCTCAGTAAGTGTGAAGCCATTTTGCCTTATCCATGCTCTTGTAAATATTCTCTCTCTATCCTTTTTTAGGCTCCCTTCAGGTTCAGGACAAATCACAGATATCAATTGAATTTAGAGATCTGGTATCCTTTAAAAAAAAAAGTGGCTTCAATACTGAAACATTTTAAAATATTTGATCCTCAAAGTGTGATTTAAGGAATCATAAAGGCTTTTTTTTTTTTCCAAAGCATTTTTTTTCAGTAATATTTTGAAGTATCTTCAAAATGTTTTTAAAGAATAAACTGACTGCTCATGTTTTACAGAAACTGACTTTCCCTGGGAAACTGTCTTGTAATATTGACTATTGACATAGCAATAGCAGTTTGCTGTTCTAACAAGGATGCCTAGAAATCTTGGAGTTTAACACATGCAGTTTGTCAGTAGCTCATTGCCATCTTGTAACTCACAAATTTATACAGAGGTAGTTCAGCATATCTGTATGAACCCATTGCCATTTTGTCAATTGGCATACATTTGCAATGTATTTAATATAAATATATATGTACCCTTATTACAACCTTCTTATGATTACTGAGGAATGATCATGTGCTTCAGTTGAGTAACTGGATAAATATTAATATTTTGTTGATTGGCTTCATTATTCTAACACATGCCACAAAACACAGCCCATAGAGATAGAAAAAAGAAGGATAAAGTTGTCTGTAAGCAATTTTTCTGGATACAAATAAAATGCTTCATTTTGAAAATATAAAATTGAAATGCATATTACGGAGCTTAGTCAACCATTTTTATTTTCCACTTTGTGAAACCATTTTTTTTATATAATTTAGATATCTTTATTTCTTCTATAAAAAAACTGGCATTTAAAAATTCTGAGTTCCTTTGCAAAATAAAATTTCAGTCATCTGCAACAGAATATAATCTTGCTAGCTAGAAATACTTTTTCTAAAAAGAAGTTGGTTTTTTTTTCTTTTTTAGCCATATTTTTCTTTTAATAAATATCTAGTTTAGTTTGGTCACTGGTGGAACTTTTTCAGAGAATCATGGAATCATTAAGGTTTAAGAAGATCATGAAGATCTAAGATCATGAAGCCCAACCGTTAGCTCAGCACTGCCACTTTTACCACTAAAACATGTCCACAAGTACCGCATCCAGATGTTTTGTGAACCCTAAGCCTTATATTTTCAAATAAAAATAGTAAAAGTGAGGAAGAGTACAAACAAATAATATTTATAAAGCTAAAACTTCTAATAAACAATAGTTTTATACTGAATTTACTCTGGCGTCATAGAAATGCCACTGGAATAACACAAATACAGATGGAATTAGATATTTTTTTACATTAGTTAGAGAGGCTGCATTTGCTGTTTTTAAAGTCTTATCCAGACCGCAGCTTTTACAAGTCTCCTTCTTCCTCAAGAAGTTCTTTCTCAAGAAGTTTCTCTCATCAATGTCTGTATTAGAGCTAAATTTGTCCAGTATTAAAAGCACACAGTAGGCAAACTGAGAGGAAATGCCATTGAAATATTCAGTAAAGCCCAGTACTGCAACATGTACCAAAGTACTTCCTAATTTACAAGGGGAAAAAAAAGTATTTTTTATTTGAATGCATTTTTTTTTCAGTCTCAAAGAGTTGTGGAATATATATATGATCTTTATCAATATTGTTTTGGCAATATTTTGTCACTCATCTAAAAATCTTATGTTTATTGTATGTTTGCAAATTTAACAATGATGCTGTCTTTGTGGATGTGATAGCCAACACTGCAGAAAATAAACTAACTGCCCTTTAGAATAGATGTAGCTAGTGACAATTTCCTAAGTCTCAGATTACACAAAACAGGGAATAAAAGCCCAGAGGCTTTTCTTGTAACTATTGCCTATTGAAAGTTACATGCATATTGATCTCAAAACTTGATATGCAGGATAATTTTTGAATGTACCATGGTGCAGGCAATGATACAAACAAAAATTTTAGAAAATATATTCATATTTGGCAACCTTAAAAAGAAAGTTGGATTTTTCTCATCCTTTTTATTTCTAGTGAGAAATTAAGTCTGTCCTTAATGTAGATATTTTTCTTCTCCTCACTGTACCAACAGTAGACTTTCTCGCATTCAGTGTCCTGGGATTCATAGCAGTCATTTATGTCATTTACTGAGGTTCAACACCAGGGTGGGCAACAGCTGCCATCTCCTCTGGTTTGGTCACAGTAGATATTAGATATTGGGCTCAGCTGCAAGGAGAATGGCTGAAGCTGTTTCATGACCAGTTGTTCTCTACCTTTTTCTGTGCTTAACTGTTCAGTCAATGCCTTCTGTCTCTGCTTTGCAACTGATAGTATGTCATCATCTCTGAGAACCAAGGTCTGAGAGGTTCACTTTTGCTAGATGGATGAATTCTGTCCATCAGCTCCTGGGAAACCCTCTGAGCTTGAGCAATGTTTGCATTTTTCAGTAGCTCATCTAAATTGATCATAATGAGTTTTGTTGGGTGTGTCTTCATAGGTGTGAACACACTGGTCATAAATGAAAAAAAAACAATCAAATGTCATAGGTGAAGTTTTAGTGAGGAGCACGCTATTTAAGAGGGCAAATCACTTGGTTTTAATGATATATGTATTTTTGAAACATAGAAAAATAAATTTCCCTTAAGAACTTTCTTATTTAATGAATGGAACAAAAATGTAAATATAATATACAAAACCTGAATTTTTAATTCTTAAATTTTGCTTCATTGCTGACTTTTTGTAAAGACCATACATAATTCTGTCCGTAAGGGCTAGAGAATATCCAAGACTAGACTTTTCAGAATGTTGAGAGCTGTAGGCTTCAAATGGTGATGCCTTTCCAAAGCTGTTGAAAGTACTGCAGCTTTCTCCATGTTTATATATTCATCACAGCCTTATCATTCAAGAAGTCCTTAGAAATGTTTGTTTTTACACTGGATTTTTATTTGCAATGGATTTTGCTGTGACATCAGATATTTGAATTAGCAATATTGTTTATAATGTTGATAAGAACAAATGTAGCTTATATTCAATGTAGTATCTGATTTTGCAAACCACTCTGTGAATGATGACTAATAAATAAAATATTAATTAGTATACACTGAATTAATAATATAAATACTTTTATACTAATACAAATATTAGTGTTTGAATGTAGGATTATGTTCAAAATGATATGTCTAAAATCAAGAACACAACTTAAATGTATATTAAATCTAAACCTGACTGGTTACTAAAAGTAATATAACTGACTATAAAAAATATTTGGTTTTGCTATTTTGACCCTAAATGTAACTTTAGTGTAAATAAACTTTGAAAATACTTTTAGTTGATAGTAAATTGAGTGTAAATGTAATTTAAAATTACAATTAACATTCATGATATTTTTTTAGTATATTTATTCCACAATATTTTAACTACTTTCCAAATAATCATGTTAGCAATGGAGTTCATAAATTAAACCTTTAAATAAATGGTTTGCTCTACTTCAGAAATCACTGACTTAGATTATCTAAACTAGCAAATACGACCAACTTCTATTAGTGAGATCCCTAACAAAATTAAAAATCACATCATATTATTAAAATCATGAGACTTTCGGATGCTTGTTCTCAAATTGGTGGTGGATTTGGGGGCACTTCCTAAAATTGTCAGCCCAGAGCAGAGCCAAGGTGACCTGTATTTTGGAGAGTGAACTCTGTTTTAGCTGAACAATGAGGTACTTTCACTAAGTACAGAGCATTTCACAGCTGCGAGAAGCAGGAGTGAAAATGGTGCAGAAATATTTTCTGTAGGATATTTTTAGTATTTTTGTTATTTATAGAAGGAGATAGACATGCTTGTCAGTCAGAATGAGGTAGAAGAATCTGGAATGACTAAGGGTGTTTTATTAGGGATGAGAAGGAAAACATTGGTTCTGATGCTCAGTCAGGAATGCCTGCCTTGTTTGCTTCCTTTAATCAATGGCTGACCATCATGCTTTCCTCCCTGCAATTACACTGCCCTACCAGCAGCTCACTCTGCACAACCAATTTACCAAGAAACTTCTTTTTTATGAGGTAGTCAAAAAATAGTTGTACAGTGCCCAGCTGTAGGGGACATTCCAATATGTGGGCACATTCCAAATATCATCAAATCATGCTTCACTGCTCTATGTGTTCTGTTGCATGTTGAAATGTGTAATACTTCAATCAACAAAATCAAATCACAAGTGCAAAACTTAAGACACTTCTAGCCAATTATAAAATGTTGAATGGGCAAAGAAAGGAGCAGACTCCAGAAATTCTGCAGGCATTTTTCAAGCTATATTACTTTGTATTGAAAACTGTGTAGACAGCTTTGAAACACAGTAAATAAAATCTTCAAATAAATAAACCCCTGGGCAAGTTGTCCCATGAATGTGTGATCAAATGGCAGGTTATCATTCCTAAATGTTCTTAAAACAATTAAATTTTATGTTGAAAAATAGAAGTTCATCTTGAAACTAGTAAAATCAGTTGCCAGTGTGGACAGCCATGCAAAGCTTAGTTAGAGTCAATGCAAAAAATCAAAATTTGAGGAACTTTTTTGTTTTATTCTAATAGCTTTGAATAGCAAAATTAGTGTTCAGTCTTCATCTGAGGCGTGAACTCATCCTTTAGAAAAAAAATCACTTTTTAATTGGCAGGAGACATTAAGAATTTATATATAAATATATACACACGCGTTATGTATTTATTTTTTTAGGAAAAGGAGGATGACAAATCAGACACATCAAGCTCTCAGCAACAGAAAAGTCCACAAGGTCTGAGTGACACCGGGTATTCTTCTGACGGGATATCAAGTTCACTTGGTGAAATTCCAAGTCATATCCCCACTGATGAAAAGGATTTACACAAAGAAATTAGTAAAAAAGACACCATTTCACAAGAAAGTCCACCAAGCCCCTCAGATCTAGCTAAACTGGAAAGTACTGTACTCTCAATTTTAGAAGCTCAGGCAAGCACTCTTTCTGATGAAAAATCTGCAAAAAGCAAAGAGCTTTCTGAAACATATGGTGAACAGACAAAGGATCAACTTAAAACAAAGCCTTTGCCCGTCACTCCAGAATCTTACAGTTCAGATGAGGAAGACCTAAAAGCTATCAAAGAAGGTGAAGGAACCATTGTAGAAGAGGGCAAAGGAATGGCCTCCTCCCAGGCAGACTACAAGGAAGAGCATGAAGGAGAAGACATATCAGCAAGAAGACAACAACGCTATGACTCTGTGGAGGACAGTAGCGAGAGTGAAAATTCACCTGTCCCAAGGAGAAAAAGAAGAACTAGTGTTGGTTCTTCAAGCAGTGATGAGTACAAACGAGATGATAGCCAGGGATCAGGTGATGAGGAAGACTTCATTAGAAAACAGATTATAGAGATGAGTGCAGATGAAGATGCTTCAGGTTCTGAAGATGATGAATTTATTAGAAATCAACTCAAAGAGATCAGTGCAGCTGAAAGCCAAAAGAAAGAAGAAGTGAAAAGCAAAGCCAAAGGAACACCTGGAAAACACAGAAGAATGGCACGGAAAAGTAGTGCAGGCTATGATGAGGATTCAGGAAGAAGACATTCATGGCACGATGACGATGATGAGACTTTTGATGAAAGCCCAGAACCAAAATACAGGGAAAGTAAAAGTCAAGACAGTGAAGAACTTGCAGTATCTGGAGGAGGAGGCCTCCGACGTTTCAAAACAATAGAACTAAATAGTACAATAACAAACAAATATTCTGAAGTATCTGAACCACAAAAAGGTATTTTATATTTTGATGAAGAGCCTGAGCTAGAGATGGAAAGTCTTACAGATTCACCAGAAGATAGATCTAGAGGAGAAGGATCTTCTAGTTTACATGCTTCTAGCTTCACACCAGGTACATCTCCTACTTCAGTGTCATCACTTGATGAAGACAGTGACAGTAGTCCTAGTCACAAAAAACTGGGAGGGGAGAGCAAACAACAGCACAAAGCAAGGCATCGGACGCATGGTCCTCTTCTTCCCACTATTGAAGATTCTTCAGAAGAAGAAGAACTAAGGGAAGAGGAAGAACTGCTAAAGGAACAAGAGAAACAACGTGAATTAGAACAGCAACAAAGAAAAAGTTCTAGCAAAAAATCTAAAAAGGACAAGGACGAGCTCAGAGCCCAGAGAAGAAGGGAACGTCCAAAGACTCCACCAAGTAATCTTTCTCCCATTGAGGATGCATCTCCAACAGAAGAATTGCGACAGGCTGCAGAAATGGAAGAGCTGCACAGATCTTCTTGTTCTGAATATTCGCCCAGCATTGAGTCAGAACCTGAAGGTTTTGAAATCAGCCCAGAAAAAATAATAGAAGTGCAAAAAGTTTACAAATTGCCTACTGCTGTCTCTCTATACTCACCAACAGATGAACAACCAACTGGACTCCCAAAAGAAGAGAGTGGTCAAAAGACATTGAAAAGTGCTGAAGAGGTATATGAGGAGATGATGCATAAGTCCAAATCATTTCAAATGTCAAATGAAAAAGATGAAGTATTTGAAAAAGAATCTTTATATGGTGGAATGCTGATAGAGGATTATATTTATGAATCTTTAGTAGAGGATACTTACAATGGAACTATTGATACCAGTCTTGTTATGAGACAAGATGAGAGCAGTGAATATATACAGCAGAGAGGAAAAGAGAAAAAAGCAAGAGCTTCAGAACAGGTCTATGATGAACCACAGAAAGTTAGTGATCTAGAGAAAGACTACTATAGCGTTGAGACTTTACATACTATTGTGCCTCAAGAAGATATTGTTTCTAGTTCTTACATTATCCCAGAAAGTCATGAAATAGTTGTATTAGATAGCACAGTAACTTCCACCATGGAGGAAAAGCATTTGTTAGATGCAGAAGCTGCTTATGAAGAGCTTATGAAAAGGCAGAAAATGCAGCTAACCCCAGGGTCTAGTCCAACACAACCAGCTTCAGATTTCATTCCCACATCTGATACAAAGGTATCTGGAGGTGGAGAAATAGTAGATAGTACATCTTTAACATCAAGCACTACTTCAGCAATCTCAGATGTATCACCTGTCAGTAGCACACTTTCTATCCCAGATGTTAAAATAACACAGCATTTCACAGCAGAGGAAATTGAAGATGAATACTTAACAGATTATGCCAGAGAAATTCAAGAAATAATTTCTCATGAAACATCAATATTGACCTACTCTGAGACATCAGAAGGTGCTGCATCAGTTTTACCTTCTGATACAGCTTCCTTAACATCATCTACATCTTCAGTTTCTACCACAGATAGTTCCTCACCCATAGATAGTGCAACCACAGGTTTTGTAGGTCCAGCAGATGGTGTAAGTAAACCAGCAGATTCTGAAGGTGTCAGGATAGTAACACAGGTTCCCTTAACATCTGCAAAAGAGTACTCTGAAGTGAGCATGCCTTATGAATCTATTGCCGGAGCCACTAAAAAACCATCTCTTGAATCAGATGCAGAGAGTGTGGAGCAAACTGCAGTTTGTTTGCCTGAAACTGCACCTTTAGTGGTGGCAACTACAGTTACAAAATCCAAGGAATATGCAGCTGACATCATTACCTTTGATACCTCCAAAGCAGAGAAGGAAGCAGCTAGAAAAATTAAAAGTACGGTAGAGGCTGGCAGTGTCAAAATTCATCATGAAGAGCCACACAAAGAATTGGGTGTTGATATGACAAGGATTGACTTGACTAATGCTGCATCTGAGCAACCGCCTATATGTGTAGCACCAGTACCAGTTACAGAGCCTGCATCAGAAACATCTTCTGTACTCACTCCCAGTGTTGTAAGTAAGACCAGCATGGTCTCGGTGCCTTCCTCAGCTCCTGCTGTTTCAGCCAAAGTATTCTCTCTTTTTAGAAGCTCTTCTTTGGATTCCTCTGCTCATCCTTCTCCACCCCCACCTCCTCCTCCTCCTCCTCCTCCTCCACCGCCATTACCACCACCACCTATTTTACCCAAGCCAGCCATTTATCCCAAAAAGAAGCCACAGATTAAGGCTCCAGCAGCAACAGCTCCCACAGTGGTACCTCCAGTCACAAGTGTTCCAACACTAGAGTCCACAGCTGTATTAAAGGATCATGTGCTACCTATCATTAAAACATACACCCCAACACCACCTCCTGTACCACCCAAACCATCATCCATTCCAGCAGGGCTTGTTTTCAGTCACAGGACACCTGAAGTAACTAAACCTCCAATTGCTCCTAAGCCAGCAATTCCTCCGCTCCCAATAGCTGTTCATAAGCCAGCAGAAACACAGCCCAAACCAGTAAGCTTGGCATTGACTTCAAGTATGACTCTGAATTTGGTAACCACAGCTGAATACAAAATACCGTCTCCCACTTCCCCTTTGTCTCCACACTCTAACAAATCTTCACCAAGGCTGGCAAAGCCCTCACAGGAAACCTATGTTGTCATCACATTGCCATCTGAGCCTGGAACTCCCACTGAAGCTATAACTAGCCAGGCTGTTACCAGCTGGCCTTTAGAAGCACCTTCTAAAGAACAGATTCCCCAACCTATGCAACCAGTTTTTACTACATCCATGAAAACTATGGATATTCAAAGTATGGCAGGTCAGAGTATGTATATTTCAGGTGCACTGCAAGCTATTCCTGTGACAACACAATCAACTTTTGAAAAAATACCTAGTTCCAAACCAGAAGTAGTAACAACAGACATAACCAAGACCACAGTGTCTGTGGTTAAGGGTCCAGTGCCTGGTTATGGTTTAGGTAGTGTTGCTATTACTATACCTCCAGAGCCACTACACATTGTAGACCAGCCCAGATACAGAGAGAATGGAAGATTCCATCCTTTGGGCGATGTCATCGATCTTCGCACTCTGACTAAGATGGACATTGAAATGAGGGACAGCTGTATGGATCTCTCTGCTGTTTCCATGGATGTAAGAAGGCAAATGCCAGCAAGTGACGCAGGTGGACGGCCAGTAAGTACTGTCCAGCCATCCATAATAAATCTCAGCACTGCATGTGTTGCTGATACTTCTCTGCCTGCAGTCACTGAGACAGTGACTGTAATGACTTGCACTGCCACTGTGAGCTACACCACCAGCACAGACAGCCTTGTGGATCTGGGGCATGCCATGACAACGCCGCTGCAGCTAACAACATCAAAACATTTTGAGCCTGCATACAGAGTAACAGGCAGCCAGGCCTTCTCTGCAGGTAGAGATGAAGTGCCAATAAATTTATCACTAGGTACTTCAACACAGGCAGTGACATGGGCTACTACAAAGCCTGTTACTGTACCACCTGTTGGGGTTACAAATGGTTGGACTGATCTCTCCACTTCTCAGGAGCCAGCAGAGAGTGGAGCAGTTGACCTTAGCACTACGAAATCCCACAGAACAGTAGTAACAATGGATGAAACTGCTTCAGGTATCGTAACAACAGTAATAGAAGATGATGAAAAGCCTGTAGATCTGACTGCAGGGAGAAGAGCTGTCTGCTGTGATATGGTTTATAAATTGCCATTTGGTAGGAGCTGTACAGCACAGCAGCCTTCTACTACACTTCCAGAAGATCGCTTTGGCTACAGAGATGACCATTATCAGTATGATCGTTCAGGGTCATATGGTTACCGAGGAATTGGAGGTATGAAACCATCTATGTCTGACACAAATTTATCAGAAGCTGGACTATTTGCATACAGAAGCAAGAATAGCTTTGATTATCGAGTTGGGGCTACTGATACAGCAGTAGATCTTACTTCTGGAAGAGTAACTACAGGTCAGTATGACACAGCAGCAGATCTTTCTTTGAAATATAATTTTGATGTTCCTCATCTCATTTCAGGATAATTTTTTTTTTCCCTCCTTCTGTTATTTTGTTTTCTTTTGGACAGTGTGACAAATTATTCCGGATTACACGTGTTTTTCATTTCTTCATTTTACGTATGTGTTTGCACAGAGGTGCCTGCATGTGCCTGCATGTTCAGAAATGCTGTTTCCTTCACATCTAAAGTAGATCATTAAGCTGAAGATTTGCATGCAGTTTCCCCTTCCCATTTATTTCATCAAGATGGGATGACTTTCAGAGTCCGCAAAGCAGCATTCTTTTGTGGGACTGGACTGTAACTTTGCCCTGTAATTTCAGGTGAGGTTATGGATTACTCAAGCAAGACTACAGGTCCATATCCAGAGACTCGGCAGATTTCTGGCCTCGGGCTCAGTACACCACAGTATTCCCAAGCAAGAATGGTGTCCACTGTGGGCTCCCAGTTTGGCGTTGGAAGTGTTTTAAGATCATCCAATGGTGTGGTTTATTCTTCAGTAGCAACTCCAATCCCATCCACATTTGCCATCACCACACAACCCGGTTCTATTTTCAGTACAAGTGTCAGAGATCTACCTACTCTCCAAACAATTGACTCAGTGCCCTCTTTATCAACTTTGCAACAGACTCAACCACTCCCAAGATCATATAGTTTCTTGACAACTGTGGCAGCTGAAAAAGATAAAGCAATTACTGCCATTGGTGTGGAGACAGGGTTGCCACCTCATTCTATAGAAACTATTACCACTGAGCCAACCAGCTTGATACCTGCTTTAACTACAGCATCTGAAGTTTATACAGATGTAATTGATGATGAGGTTGCCCTTCTCATTGCCCCTGAAGAAGGCAAACAGCAGCAGCTTGATTTGGAGCGGGAACTTCTTGAGCTTGAGAAAATTAAGCAGCAGCGCTTTGCAGAAGAGCTGGAATGGGAACGCCAGGAAATTCAAAGATTTAGGGAACAAGAAAAGTTTATGGTTCAAAAAAAGCTTGAGGAGTTGCAATCCATGAAGCATCACCTCTTATTTCAGCAGGAGGAGGAACGACAAGCTCAGTTTATGATGAGACAAGAGACATTAGCCCAGCAGCAGTTGCAGCTTGAACAATTCCAACAACTTCAACAACAGCTTCACCAGCAGTTAGAGGAGCAAAAACTTCGTCAAATATATCAGTATGGTTATGACCCTTCAGGAACTGGGTCGCCACAAACTACCACAGACCAAACACTTTTGGAAGGACAGTATGCAAGCACAGAAAATGGCCAATTTTGGCCTACTGATGACACAACCACTACAGCTTCAGGAGTGCTGGGTATTGAAATTCCACAAAGTCAAGCATGGTATACAGTTCAGTCTGATGGCATTACCCAATACATACCCAGGTCTGGTATCCTAAGCTCAGTTTCAGAAATGTCTCTTAAGGATATCGATGTTAGAGAGGAGAAGCAATTGAAAAAGAGAAGTTCTATGCCAAAATTACGTGGTCCCTATGAGGAGTTTGGGGAGACCCTGGAAGAGCCCCGGTGTTTCAAAAAAATAGTGGACAGTGGAGTGCAAACTGATGATGAAGATGGAGCAGAAAGAGGTTACACCAACAGGAGACGGAGATCTAAGAAGAGTGTTGATACAAGTGTTCAGACCGATGATGAAGATCAAGATGAATGGGATCTTTCCAGCAGATCCAGAAGGAAGCCTCGTGTAGGGAAATACAGTGAGAGCACCACTGAGGCAGACAAAGCCAAACCATTCTCCAAGGTATCTAGTATTGCAGTTCAGACAGTGGCTGAGATTTCTGTGCAAACAGAACCTGTAGGAACAATAAGAACACCTTCCATCAGGGCCCGATGGGATGCTAAGGTTGAAATCATAAAGCATATTTCAGCTCCAGAAAAGACATACAAAGGAGAAAGTCTGGGATGTCAAACAGAGACAGCATCAGACACTCAAAGTCCCCAATATCTGTCAGCTTCATCTCCTCAGAAAGATAAAAAACGTCCAACACCATTAGAGATAGGTTACACCTCCCACCTTCGCCCAGACTCCACATTACAGGTAGTCCCTTCCCCTCCCAAATCTCCCAAAGTTCTCTATTCACCCATTTCACCCGTTTCACCAAGCAAAGTTATAGAGTCAGCATTTGTACCTTATGAAAAACCCATGACTGATGACATCAGCCCTCAGAAGATGCTGCATGCTGACATGGCCAAGGTTCCTCCATCAAGCCCAAAGACAGCAAAGATGATGCAACGCTCTATGTCTGATCCTAAGCCCCTGAGTCCCACAGCAGAAGACAGTTCCAGAGCTCAGTTTCAGTACACTGAGGGTTTTATGGTAAGAAGTATTTGCTTGCTTTTTTTTTAATAATATGCAATTCTACAGCTATCAGTACAGCATGAGGACAGACACACTCATTTCCAATACTTGTGTAGGTAGTCTTTTTGCACACCTTGCTGAAAAGTTGAGAGGAATATCTGCTGTCTAAAGCAATCGTTAGTTCATTCACTGCTTTGCCAGAAAACAGAGAAGCCCATATTACTAGTAATCAGGAAGTAACACAAGAAGTTAATTTTCAGAATTTGGATGGCATTTTGTGCTTTATATGACAATTCATTGCCAGTGTAGGGGTTACTGGCAATGCTTCAGAAAATTGAAAGCATTTCCTTTCTAATCATACAACATCCAGCTCTTGTGGCACAGTGCATTTACCTTGGAATTACTGCATGTGCCTTCTGAGAGGAAGATAACACCAGATTTATAATTGCCTCAGATAGCTGTCCTTTTTGACCCTCATGAGGTTTCTTAGCCATGTGTGATTCTGTGGATAATCTTCCGTCCCAGTGCATACATCTTTTATCTTTCCCAGACCAAGAGGTCTCATATCAAAAATCCATTTTTAATTTGTTTGTTTTGGATAAGGAAGATTATCAGGAAGTTATGCAAGTTTTGAGGGCTGTTTCTTATAGGGGTCAGAGGAGGCTGACTTCAGTAGGATCAAAATTTTCATTTCTGCAGTATTTCTTTTCTTTGAGAAATAAGATTTCATATTTAGGAATCATTGATATTTATAAACAAGAGGAATAAGTCTTGGCAAAAAAAAAAAGTACCTTTAAAATATATCCTTTAAAATATATTTAAATGTATATGTTCTTGGCTGTCCTTTTATCTGAGACCATTCCCTTCCGTCAGTTGATGCATCAGTATCTTTTCAGAACTCTGGAGGAGTTGCCATTTAGCAATATTTATCTTTTATGTTCAGTTATCTGTGAATATCAGTGTTTAGTACAGACTGGATAGGATAAAGAGGGTTTGTTCTCTCTCTTTGATAATTTGTAGTGGCTTTCAAATACAACATTATCTGGTTATACCCTCCAAGGCTCCCACTGTAAGTAGTTCCTGCAGTTTCACGTATTTGTGCAGTATTAAATGCTTCTCATGCTGTTACTGCTTGGAAAACAGTACTTGGAAGTTTGAAGGGAAAGCCATAGTTATGGCATTGGCACTCTGTATAAACATCATTCACTAATGAATGATAAGCACAGTGGGGGAAATTAGCATGAGCACTAAAGTTTCATGCAGAGGATTTGGAACAGCACCTTGAAGAAGGTTGCTCATGGGTTGTAAGGAAGTGTTGGGTTCTACTTAATATTGGAGAGTAGGTATAATACTGTAAAATATTATAATTCTAAGAGTATAGTAAAACTATTTCTGAGAATAAATTATTCAGTTCACTTATTTCACAGATTGACATGTATATTTGATATAAATTGTATCCTTCTATGATGGATGATGAATTCTATAAACAACTTACTGTTTAAAGGTCTTTACAGTGGAGTTTGAACACATACATTATTTTTTAATGAGAAATGAAAACAAAGAGCTTGTACACCATTGTTTCTTTTTGTACCAACATGTTCTCTATGCTTTTGCCTTAAGTCCAAACAGCAATGAGCTATAAGGTTTTCACTAATGTGCAGCTATCAGGCAGAAAATAGCCCATGTCTCAAAGTAGCTGCAGCCTAAATAAAGGAGTGGGACATTTTTATGGAAGGTAGGGTGCAAGTAGACAAGCACAAGAAAATTAAAAAAAAAACTTCCATGAATATGAAGTGGACTGCACTAACTTGGCCATGCATTAGAGGGTGAGGAAGCTGCTCTGTAAACTTCCATGAAGTAAACTTCCCATGGCTGACTCCATGACTTCCATGGTTCACATGCCTCTGGTTGACTTCAGCTTTGATGCTGTGTTAAGCATTAAGCTTGTTACTCTCTGCTGGAGTTTTGTTCATAATGTGTCTGAGGTTCAGTTAGCTTATGCTGAGGTCAGGTACATGAAGTTTAAAGGAGGAAAAGGCACATGGCCAACAAGAAAGAAAATATTCACATTGATCCTTGAAGAATATAATTGACTGAACTCATCAACATCTGGAAACAGGGGCATAAATTGCTTTTGCAATTTCTATATCAGTTTCAGTTCTCAGTTATGCATTCAAGTTATGTTATGAAGGAGAGTTCTACAGTGCAAGATCTAAATTATCTAGTTTCCACAAGACTTACAGTATTCCCTCCAGCATGTCCATTTGTTATACCATGGGTTTAGGGCTGTATCATGTTGAAGCACAGGAAAGACTGGACAGTGATTTGTTTTGTACATTTTATCACATTCAAAAGTTCTGTGAAAGCATACACACAGTGCCATTTTTGGCAAAGTGTAAACCTTGCTGACATTTTTTCAGCTATACATCTTTGTTAGGGCCACATGGTGTTGCTATACTTATGTTTAAATATAGGATCACTTTTGGACTATCCTTCTAAGTGTGGAAGATGCTGCCTTAACTTTGAAATATTTTTGGCACTGGGACTGTTTTTTATTCATTCTTTGTATGTACAGTGCCCACAACAGCTAAGGTCCTTGTTAATTCTCTGTGCATACTTTTGTGCCTCCTGACACAGAGTTTCTAATTTCCTAGTTAAAAAATAGAAAGGTAGAAAGGGACAGTTATGTCATTCAAAATAGTGAAGTTCAGTACAGAAAAACTTCCAAAACAGCTCACTCTGAAAAAGAGAATTTACTAGAGCTGAACATAAAAGAATAAAATGGAAATGAAAGATTGATCTTTCACTACCTTAAGGAAATTGAATGTGTATATGAATATTTTTTGCATGGATGAATATCCTATCACTTTTTTAATAGTTCATGAATCAGGGTCATGTCTTTGTCTGCATTCATAAACATTGTAGGTGAAAAGGGTATTCATGTATATAATTCACAGACACTTTTTTCATGACAATTGAGCAAAAAAAGTTGATCCTTACACAATTGGTGGGACTAAAAGAGTAAGAATAAAACTGATCTCTTTTGAAGATTTACAGTGAAATGATAACTTGTTTCTCAGACAGTGCCCTTTCATCAGTCAGGCACTTCTTCCAATAGAAAACGGTTTTTTAACAACATTTCAAGGAAGGATGGTTTGGAGACTCTAAGATGATTAAATATATCTTAGAACTGTTGCTTTAAATATGATTTTCTTCTTTAAGACAGCTTGAAGAGGAAATAATTTCAACATTTTATCTAATCTAGTATAAGTGAAATGCTGAAAAGTAACCTGCTAACTAATCAAATAAAAAAAATCCTGGTAACATTACTTTCAGTGGTGGCACATTTAATTTACTGACAACAGAAATTTTTTCTGTGTGGGTATGTTATAATTCCACTTGATGGTCTGTTATATTCATTGTCTCTATGTGAACACTAGAAAGAATTTAGATGGTGCCTTCCTATTCATCCAAAGAGAAAAAAGTATTGCTTGCCACTCTGTCTGCTTTTGTAGTTCTTATGTGCTGTCCATTAGTGATATATAGTAGCAATCAAGTATAGCTGAGTCAAGAAAAAATTAAGAATTATAAAATGTCAGCACCAGAAAAAGTTGTGAAAGCCGCCCATTAGAATTGACATTTTGCAAAGATACCAAATTTTGCTGTTTTGTGAGCTTTGTGTCTCTTGCACTCCCTGTGGCAGGGAGCTCCCCAGCACTGATTTTATTAGACTGTCCAGCATGGTAGGGTTCAATAGAGTGAATAGCCATAGGAATGGTTTCCATGAGAGCACCAGGAGCTGTCAGTAGAGTCTGGAAGTGAAGATTGCTATTCATCCATTCAGCAGCAACAAAAAAAATTGTGAGTACCTGTCTAACATAGTAAAGAAACAGCTTTACACCAGTGTGCCACAGAATCAAGTCACATGCCAGTCACAGTCATCTTTGGCACTTGTACAGATTGCATATGTGTAATTAAAGATGGGAGCTGTCTTCCTTTTGCCTTTGGATGCAAAATGTCTGTTCAGCTAAAATGAGGCAAATTGCAGTAGATCTTGCACATGACCTGTCACACACATAAAGCATCCCTAGCTAAGCAATGCACAGACTCAGCAGAAGTGTTTGTATTCGTGAAACTAATGCAAAGACACATCTGTCAACAGCCTGTCAGCTTTAGGGTAGAAACTGTACACTTAAGCTTTAACACTTAGAGTAAATCCTATCAATATATTTATTAAGAGAGACTTTTCTTGACATTTTCATCTGGTGTGATTTACCATAGTTGTAAGGCAAAAATAAATCAAGTCTTCATAATGCAGTAGAAAAAAAAGTAATTATTTCAAGTGAAATCCCCCCAAAATGTGTCTTTATTTACATAAGAAATGCAAGATTTCTTCTGTTCCTATATTAAGAGAACAATTATACTGAGTTTAGGAGTGGAGTTTATTTTAGTTGGCTTTACTAACACATTAATGTCTGTTATCTTCTGTGGTGTTCTGAAGTTTTCAACTTTAAAACTAGAAGATTAAAACTTCATGATTTTGCAGAATCATAGAATGGTGTGTGTTGGAACGGACTTCAAAATTCATCTGGTTCCAACTTTCCCTGCCCCCAGGGACACCTTTCACTACACCAGGATGCTCCAATCCACATCCCACCTGGCCTTAAATATTTCCAGGGAGATGGGGCATCCACAAGTGGACTTTGCAGTTGCAGACATGCTGTACATCTGAACACTGAAAAGGGAAGGCAAGGTGGTTGTTCCCAGTAGAATTGAGACACTCCATCTATCATATCCATGATCTGATTTTTGCTTGTTTATTCAGGACTAAGCTGATCACCAGACTTGTAGTTCAGCAAGTTCCATGTATAATGAATAGAGAGAAAAAGGCAGGGATAATTACCCTGTTTCAAGGTGGAGATTTCTGTTTGCTTAGGTTCCTCAGAAGCAGGGAGTAGTTCATTTCTTAATGTCATGCCAGAATGACAGGTGTCATAATTCTTCTACTGCTGAAACACAAGACATAGGTGTTTCCCTTGGTTTCTTGTTATCTGAGCTTAATTCCAGCTAATAGGGGTTGGAACTTTGTTATATTTTTCTTAGTTACTGTAAAATATTCAGAAGTGATTTTTGGTCTGAGGTATAGGTGGTCACATCATTGTATTGCAAAAGCCTTAATTCAATGATTTTTAATTTCCCATCTTAGTTCTGATTCAGCCCAGAAAAAGGGAATAATATTTTAGTTTCTGCAAAATCTATACTTTGTATAAAGGAAGAATTACCTTTTAGCAGAAACAGCTGCTATTTGAGTTTCAGTGCAGATGGGTGTTGAGTGAGGAACCATCTTTGGTAGTATCTAAATTTTTAAATTTTTATTTTAGATTTTTATTTTTTTAGCTTTGCTTCTAAGTGACATCACTGGGCTGTGGTTTAATGAAAATTCTCCTGACACTGGTGGAAACTGGTCCTTCATTTTGAATGTGCATAAACCAGTCCTAAAGAATGATCTGAAAGAAGTCTGATTTGCATAATTCATATGGCTTCCATGCAGTTTGTGAACTGCACATTCAGGAATGCCTGGAAGTGTGTTAATACACTTAGCAATGGAGGTCTCACAGGCCCTACACTTCAGCCTGAGTGCTGATCCATTGCTTATGGATGGGAAATCTTGTCCTGAGCCTGAATTCAGGCCAGCAATGCAGAGAAGTTGTAGATGTTCCCCACCAATTTTCTTTTGTGCTTTAATATTGTCACATGTTTTGTTTGCGGGCTTCAAACAAATTCACTGGGAACTGAGCTACAAAGACAGTCTCTGTCACATTTAGAAACAATTCTCAACAATCTTATCCCTGTGTGAATAATAAAATAGGACCTATCTATCTTTTCCTTTAACCATGTGGTTTTAGCAAGATTAATTTTTTTTTCCACCAGTGGTCTGAATTATTTACAATTTAGAGTCCTATTATCATTTCAAGCTTCTGTTTCCTGTGAAGTATTTCCTATATATATCCTTTGGAATAACATTTATATGACTGAAGTGAAGCATCTTTTTTCCATCTGTCAGGTCTTCCAAAGAGGCAGAATATCCCAAATTTAGGCAACATGTCATATTAACATTATTTTCTAAAGCACATTTAACTGGGTCAGTCTTTTCTGCCTGATACTTTTGTATTCGTTGGTTTCACACCTTCTCTATTCAACCAAAAGGCGTTCATGCATAATAGAAAAATCATTATAGTGTTCACTCTTTTTCCTTAACACTCTTTAATAAAGCATAAGATTTATGGCAAAGTTGACAAAGAGCCTTGGTTTTATGTCGCTTGGGCCTTTTCTCACCTGCTTTCAGCTTATCCATCTTCCTCTCAAGCTGGCTCTTATTTAGACATTAAGAAAACCATCCCTGGCCACAATTCCATCCCTCAGTCTTTTATCTTCCAGAAATACAAAGAAAAACAGAGGTACAATAGTATCTTTATGTTCATTTCTGGTTCACTTGGTTGCTGTGGTTATCCATTTTAAGAATACTTTGAATATTTGGTGTGGAAATAGGTAAATATCATGTTCCTTATTTTAAAGTAATAGATACTGGATATAAATTTATACAGTGGAACCAAGCAGGCTCAGAAGAAAGACAGAGAGGCACATACCCATGAGCAAATTTTGGCCTACTTCAGCTCTGTTTTGCTTCAGACCTTCATCTCCTCTCAAGCCACAGATTTCTGTAGTTAGCATGAATAGGAGGGTAAAAGTTCTACCAGTGGAATTGTCTGACTGAAATAAAAAGAGGATTTCTTTCACATGCTCTCCTGAAAATTCTGGCTTCCTGCATTTTATTCTGTCTACAGTTTAATGAGCGTCTTTGAAGCTCTGAAAACTAAACTGATAAAATAAAAGTACATTCTCCAGAAGGAGCAGAAGAACAATGTCTGTAATTTTTTTTGTTAGAAATAAAGTGCTATCTGTGCTTTATTAGCAAGTTGTTTGGTGCAGTGGAAGCTGAACAACAGATCAAATTAGCTGATGTAAATTGTCTGCTGTACTGCATTTTTGTCCAAAAGGAGCCAGTCATGGGTTTGGACTGGTTTTCCCTGCAGGGATTTGAGCCCGTTTGAGTTTCACTTAGGACAGAGCTTACTACTGAGTTTCTCCTGAAGAAGGCTTTGTTTATAGCAATTCCTAACTTATTTTTAGTATATGAGATACTAAAAATTTCAAAACTCTACATTATTCCCTTAGGAAAAACATGAAAAATATTTGCTGAGCTAGATAAACTCCATATAATCACCCCAAAAAATAAAAATTACAAAAGGATGACAGGAAGGTAGCCCAGTAATCTTTGAGCTAGATGTGTTTGTGTTTGTAATACTCTTCACAGCATTATTAGCTTCATAAATTCATACCAGATCTCTGAAGGTTTGCTTCTTATCTATAGAAATCCTGACTAGACCAGATCCTCTTGTGCTACCAGTGTTTAACTAATAGCAACCAACTGTTTGCTTGTTTCCTAGTTTTAAATTAATAAGGCTTGCCTATGTTAGTTCTAACTTTTGTTCTGAGGCTCAAATTCTTCTAAGCATTGCTTTTCTGAGACAGTGATTTCATATTAAAAATAATTTGTTAAGATAGACATGTGGTTTTGCATATTATTGCTACAAGATCAAATTTCATTATTAAATATTAAGACAAATAGTCCCTTCTACTGCACTTCTTTACATTCTTACTCCAATACAACATTATTGCTAAGCTAATTCTTTTTCAATGATTTTTAAATGGAAGTTTTCTTTCTATCTGCCAGCTGGAAGTGAACATCTTAGGTCAATATGGTCACTGTCAGACAGGAAAGCAGTTTCAAGTGTATCAAACAGGGACTTGTCCTAGGCTTTACTGTTTAATAATTCAATTTGCAATTTAAAGTATGAAGAAATGACTCATAGCATTTTTAGACTGATGCAAGAAATAAATACAATTACTTTGGAAAGCAGAATTGCAATTCAGAGCAATGTTCCAAAATTTCAATAATGATACAGACACTAAGGTAAAGAAGAAAAAAAAGAAAACAAAACAGGAATATTGCTGATTAGGCAATAGCAGAAGTGAAAATGGTCCAGTGTACCAGTAAATGTACAGATGTAATATGAATTGAAAATATCAAGGGCTTGCAGGAAAGGTAATGGTGGTTTTGGGAAATACTGACAAGTGGTGCCTCCTCCTGTGTAGGAGACATGCTGCAGTTATTCTGCTCTGCTTAGTTGCTGGTGAGACTTCAGCTTTAATACTAAATGCAGTTTAGCTGAGCACCCCTGAAGAGTTAGAGGATGAGATGTTTGAAAGTTGAGCATAAGACAAAGGGTAAAAGATTTAGACAATGTTGGTTACAGTCTGAAGGATCTGGCTGTGTTGATCTAGAAAGAAGACCAAAGCTGGACAAGATAAGAGTCTTTCACTGTGTTAAATATTATTTTAAATAGCACAAATATTAATCAATTTTTACATCCAGTAGAGACACAGGATAGATTATCTCAATCTATGGCCTGGGGTATTTGGTAGATATGAACTTTATAACTTCAGTAGCACAGAGGCCTTAGAACTGCTATATTTTAGTGAAACTGTGTTACATCTGAATATTGGGAATACCATAAAGGGTTAGATAGCTTACATGACTGATTTCCTTTCCAATCCAAGAATATCTTGAGCACTATGAGTAATAAAATTATGTTTAAAAATTAAATTCTAAAATTAAATACAACTTTCTTTAGTATTTATGGCTCTCCTGACCTATCATGCACATCTTTGCTGTTAATTTGTATCAATACAGCATTTGCCACAGGGTGCTGAGTAAACAAACCACTCAGATATATATGGCCCTTTCCATAATACGGGTGAATTAATATGAATTTAATATTTTAAATGAATTCAGTATTCATTTAAAAGATGGGACTGGCATAATCAAATAGCCTAAATGTCCCATTTTGTTCCTTCCATCCCTTAGCTGAAGTTGCATTTACTCCTTATTTTAGTTTCTCTTCTGAAGCCTGGAAGTCTCTTGTCTTCCTTGACTGACACAACATAGCCCAAGGTATGAAGGTTTGGAAATAACATGTTTAACATTAGATATTGGTGGTGAAAAATCCCACCTGATCCGGTCACTGTATATTCCTGTTATAATCTGTAGGCAGAAGTACTCCAAGGGAACAGTAGCTAATCCAGTTATTTTATGGTTTTGCTTTAGAATAAGATTAATCCCTCTCATTTCTCAAATGGCTACAGTAAGGTTCTAGATGATTGAGACTCCATCTGGTCCCATGGTCACTCAAAAAGCCTGTGTTTGATTCTTCTGTGTTCTTATTTCCCATTTTTTCTCTCAAAACAGTGAATTTCTTAATAATGTACTGGTTACCTTTTATCAATTCTGCACAGAAAAAAATATGATTCAGTTAAAGTTAGGTTTATAAATTGTTTTCTAGGTGCTACACCTTAATTAAAAAAATATTTTAAAATATTAGTTTAAAATAACTTTCATTTAATTCATGGAAACATTATAAAAAGTCTTTCCACTATTTCCTGGTCCCTTCAGCATGCTTTTATGAATGGCTGCTGAGATGGGCATCACAGTGCAGACAAACTTCTTATTTACAGGACAGGGTTGACTCTGCTGATGCCAATTCAGAATTTCAGAAGCTATCCTGTCAACAGTTCTCAAAGCTCACTTGGAGAGAGCAAGTTTTCCATTTGTGCTTATCTTCTCAGTTCAATTTCTCAAAATAACTTTCAATTTTTTTACCAAGAAGTAGCTGAACTCTGGTAAAAAAAGTGATTTACCTTGCTGCAATGTTCAGCTCAGGGAGTGGAATCCATAATAGCATGGTAAGTGCTTGCAGTCCCTGCATTTAAAATGAAGATATGAGAGAGGAATTAACAGTAGCCAGGTTGGCAAGGGCTATGCTGCCTAAGTCAACTCTTTAGAAACTCCAGATACAGGGGTAAGTCTGTCACAAGATATGGCTTAGACATCTCTGTGAAATTATGATGCACTGCCTGAAATTTCTCCCTTGGTGTGAGACTGCAGAGGAAGCCTGCCTTTTGGCTCTCCATCAGAACTTCATGCATTTTGTACATCATGAATTCGGGTCTTAGTTCAATTTCTGTTCACATTCTCCATCTGTCCATATCTTCCCTCTAATCTCCTTGCTAAACCCTACTTCTGTTTCCCAGCTGGTCTTTCTCAGACACTCTCTCTCTCATCCAACCTAAGTGGTTCCTATCAAAATACAGCTTTGATTATCTCACCTTACTCACTTTGCAAGCTGTTTGCTGATGCCAAATCCAGCTCAAGCACTGAGTGTGCTGGTGCTCTTACACTGCCTGGCAAACCTTTTCCCTGGGGCATTATGGCCAAGCAGGCTGAATGAGCCAGCCAGCAGCTAAGAGTGAAGGCAGGGTTTGAAATTTAATAACTCGTATGGAGGAAGGTCTGAAGGAGGATTATATGCTGAGGATTTCTTTAGTGTGTGTGTGGGATGAGAAGTTTTGCAGGTCTGATTTCTCTAAGTCTGGATAACTCCTTGATTTAGACAGTCAGCAGTTGCCAGAGGTGAAAAGATAGTCAGGAAGGGTGATGGATGGAGAGAATCAGAAGGAGAGTTACCCACCTAAAATTTAAGTTTAATGTAGGGAAGATTATTTCAAGACTGAGTCTTTATTTTCAGCTGCTGTATAGCATTATTAAAACATGATGACATAAGACTCAGGAAGTCATAAGGTAGCTTGGAGGTAATATTTACTTCATTTGTTTCTGGAATACATTTTCTGCAACCTCCTTCATAGCTGTGTTTTTGCTGTATATATACAATATAAGAGGTCAACGGTGAAATAAAATTATGCTTCTTGTCTGAGTTGACATTAGAAGCAATTACTGCCTTTTTTTTTAGAAATTTTACTGTCTGGGTTAATCACTTACATCATATTGATGCTCCTTTTATGATTCCTAAGTTGTAACCAACAGAAGCAGTATCATGGTCTTCTAGGAAGAATGGAATAGAATAACTAATTTTGTGCTTTGCCCATTTGATTGGGCACACTGTAGTATAGGGAATTTTATTGTAATGCCTTCTGATATTTCTTTAGGCAGTAAAAGTGATTCTTGTGACAGTGGTAGTGTAGGCTGCTCTGAGTCCTTATGTTCCTACAGCCTGTTTGAGCCTTGCTTGTCTCAGGAATGATAATCTAGGAAGAGGAACACATTTTATCTCTTTCCTTCCTGTTTCTTCATCATTTGGCCCAAAACCTCATGATGGAAAACAAGAAGTTTTGACAATGTTAGAGAAGTAGCATTTTTACCATATGTGTACACACAGACACACACACAGACATACGTGTATGTCAAAAAGCAAGTGGCTTTTCTGGAGGATATTTTTATCTCACACAGTCTGCCGTTCTGCAACATCAAAGTTTTAACTTGATTAAAATAAATATTGAAGTCTCTAATCTTTCCCTCCTTACAGAGCATCATAGCAGTATATCCATTAAGATGTTGGTGTCAGTTTAATATTTTGAAAACATTTCCTCTCTACACTCCTCAGTCATCACAGATCACAAAAAAGTCAGGTTGGAAACATGCTGTGGAGGTCATACAGCCCACCTTGACCTCGAAGCTAGGCTGATTTCCAAGTTGGATCAGATGTCTACAGGACTAGCCAGGTTGAATTTTAAAAATCTCTAAGGATGGGGATTTTACTGTCCCTCTGTGCATTCTGTTCTGAGAATTCACTGCTCTCATGTTGAAGAATGCTTCACTTCCCTTGTGCAACTCTTTTTTTTTGTCCTTCATTGTGCATCCCTTAGAAGAGTCTGACTGTCTTCTCAGGGCTGCTTCATTTTAGAGTGGAGGACAGCAATTTTGTGTTTTATTCAAGCTCAGTTCCCTTGACCTCCCTTCTTGGAACAGACACTCTCCCTCAAGCCCTGACCATCTTACTGGGCCTACTCTGGGATCTCTAAATTACATTTTTAATGGTTTGTGTGGATATAAAACAGGGTAGGAAGTGTTGGGAGACTCTCCCATCTGAGTCCTTCTCTTCCAGTTAAAATTGTTGTTCTCATTAGCTTGAGTGCAGACACACTCGAACTCCTGTGCTGCTTCACTTCAGAAACAAATTACATTTCCTAAAGCATTTCCTATGCAGCTTTATAAAGAAATACACAGTACAGTTCAGGAAACACTAGTCTGTGCCCCCCATTAAGCTTTCAAGCCCTGTAATTAGTTTAGAGTAATTTGGGAAATTGCTGGGTTTAGAGTTTTGTGTTGTTGGGGTTTTTTTTTCCGCTAGAACTTCCTCCAATTTTCTAGATTTTTATTTTTTCTTTTTTTTTAAATACACTTAAGTTTTAAGAAATCATTGTTTCACCTGGTATTTTTTTGGTGCATGTAGTTCATAGGTGATATATACATTCTAAATTACTAATATCTTATCATCATTATACACAGAAAATCTTTTATGAATGTATTTTAGATTTTTTAACCCATAGATTAGAAAATGTCTCTCCTTCCGATGTTAAGAGTAACTAGACTTGAAAAAAGAAAACAACTTCCCCAAAATCTAGTGACAGTATTCTGTAAAACCTCTCTCTGAAACACTTCTTCAAAAAATATAACATAAAAATATTTATGTGTTTTGTACAAATATAATAAGAAGCTACAATTGCAGGGCAAGTGATATAGCACTGTCAAAACACTTGTAAGTTGCATTGGAATCCCAAATTCTACTTGGCACTCATTAATGCAGTTTTATTTTGGAATTTCTTAGAACATGAATTTTACTATCTCAATCTTGTAATATTTTGCTCTATTTGGGAAGATTTTAAAAAAATAACATTGCTGATGAACCCCTTATGATATATTATGATGAATCTACTGTGATGCTCAGATCTGAATATTTCCATTGACTTTTGAAACCACAGAGGCTTGTGCTTGTGTTGTAGAATCACTAATCTGATGGTTCATATAAAATTCTCTAAAATAATTATACACTCTGTTAATTCAGTCAGCTGTGGATCATGCCTTGAGGAAATTAAATTAATATTTTTTTCCTTTGGACTGGTAATTCCACTATTTCAAATATGAGGAACTTTTTGCACTTTCTTCAAAACAAAATTTCTCAGTTCTGATTGTTATAAAAAATGGAACCGCTAAATTGACAGAATGTGGGGAGCAGGAAGGAAGGCTATTCATTTAAATGATTGAAATATTGCTGCTGGAAATTTTTATAGTGGAAACTAACCTTTAAATCAGAATTTTATATTGAAGAAGTTCAAAATTTGCACATGAAAAAAGGAGCTTTGTACAGTAGAGAAAAAAAATACAGTAATAGTTTTGGACAGAAAGAAAAAAAGACCATGCCATTTTCAAGCTGAAAAAATAGGTAGTGATTCTCTTTAAACACATTTTTTCCTATGTCATTTAAAAGAAGAAAGCAAACAAACAAAAAAAAACAATCAAAACAATACCCCACCAAATCAAAAACCAAACAACCATGGAGTTTTTTTCCCTCTACTACCCATTCCTACTGGAAATATTTTAAAAACAGCAACAACAACAACAACAAAGAATGTTTTTATTAATGGAGAAGGATTTTCTGTCTGACTTGTTCTGGAAGTATGGACAGTACAGTCAATAAAGTAAATGGTGGAATGGGGAAAGTGTCAGGCAGTGATAATCAGCTCCATTTGCTTCAAAGCCCGGAAGGAGTTCGATATATAGAAAAGTTCTAAATGTGTGCATTGAACTGGAGAGACCAATAGACTAGCTGAGACTCTGGAAGTCTCATTTTTGCATCAAATTTTTGATTCTGTTTTTGTTTGAGTAATTTTGATCAACATAACCATGTTGATACATTACACAGGAAAATTAGTAATAAATTAAGAAATAAAGTGAATCAAGAAAGGTGTCCTGCTCACAAAAAGTATAAATTTGAAATAAAGTATGTTTTAACTTCATTGTGCTAAACATTTTGTAATTATATAATGGGGAGAAACGTGCAAATGCTTTCAAATATTTCTGATCCTTATTTCTGAAAGTCTTTGTCCTCAGTTGTGAGCTTTCTGCTGAAAGTATAGGATTATCAATAATTTAGTATTAAACTCCAAAGCATTTTTTTAAAAAAGCATGTTATAAATACTTTTTCTGCAGTTCAGAATATTCAACATTTAAACACAGTTTGGAAATCTAGTGGCCAACTGAAACGGAGCAAATTGAAATTTGTGCTTTATAATTTCTCCTGAGCTAGTTTTAGAGAAGGAAGAGTAGCCTTAAGAGCAAGTTGAAGGTTTTCAAGTATTTTGATTTTCTCACATGCAGTTCAACAACTGGAAATCAGTTTAATGACAATAGAATCTGCAACACAATTTTAGATCAAAATCCACCTAATACAGCCTTTCCTCCATGACATTGACTAAGTCATATATTTTCAGTAAAAAATGAGATCATCAACTGATACAAAGTGATTTAATGTTTTCCAGAAAGAGAGCAGAGCAGGTAAAGAAAAATGTTTCATCTTGAATTCAGTACTTAGTGTTTATGTGTAAAATGATGTTCAAACAACAACACAGTAAGGAATTGCACACTGACACACAGAGCTCCTGGATGAAGCATTCTGAGGTAAATGCCATCAGTGCCTCACCCTTTGAGATGATCTTCATCACTGTTCAGCAGCCTGGTTCCTGGCTGCTAGAAGTACAGCAAGGTACTAGGATGATTGTTGTGCTTTCAGGAGAGGAATCTAAAAATTAAATTAATTCATATTTCCTGAAGAAATGCAAACAGCTGGTGCTGGTGTAAATTATATGAGTTCTGTAATGTTTATAGAAAGGCTCTTTTGTTTATAGTCTTATCAAAGATCTATGAGCATCAATACTGTCATCTGAAAATGGAGTGAAATCATATAGATACTTGATGACTTAGAAATTATATAACAGCAGTGTTCATCATGGAAGGTGACTTGGTGTTCACTATCCTAGTCTTTCCAAGGCTCTAAAATCAGTGCATGATTGATGCTAAACAATATCTTTTTGTCAGTCTTAGGTCACAGGCAAACAAATACGTGGCTAGTAAAGCTGAGACCCTTTAAACATTAATTTTTTTGCAGGATCAAATATTTCAGCTAAGAGATGTTGCTTTGCTTAAATAATATACAGTATTTATATTTTAAATAATACCAAATTAATACAAACATTATTCAAAATTTGCAAAATATTAAATAGAAATATTTTTTTTTAATTCTCATTTAGATCTAGGTGCTCCTAAACTGCTAATAATTTTAGGATGCCTAAAAAATCAGATTTGACTCAAAATGAGACAAACTGAAACAAAATCTCTGCACCCATTGATTTTATATAGGTGAACTGATGACCAAGACTAGTTTCCTACATCAGAAACTGTCTAAATCCAGTTATTTAGTGTTTCAAGTAGGCATTCCTCAACTATATAGTGCTATTAAACATGCCATTCTGGCCTCTTACTGGAGGGTGACTTTCAGAATTTAAGTGTTTAAAGTTTGTGCTTCTTGTCTTTCTATCCTAGCTAAAGTTCTCAGTGACAGCATCATGCAATGAATGTTTAGAAGAATAATTTTCATGGTTAGCCAGTTTTTCTTGTTTTCTGACTAAATACTAACTAATAAGTGTTCTTGTCATGTTCGTCCTGATACTCCACAGCCCACACTTGTTCTTGTTTTGTGTAATTCTGTTTTCTTAAACTTTTATTGTCCTGGAACTATCTCCAGAGACATCTTCTTCTGACATCCTCACCAGCTAATAACCATTTGTCACTTCTGCCTTTTTCAGTCTTTGGAAGCACATCTCTGACAAATCACACTCACACATTTATGTGTTCATTTCTGCTCTGAACCCATAAATGCTTCCATTTCTCATCTCTAAGGGGCTGTATCACCACTCTGTGCCTCAAGCTGTTATAGGTCCAGTGAGCATTGAACTATTTGAGACTTGAGAACAATCATTTGATTTTCTGTTAACGTCTCTGGACCCAAAAAATACTGAATGACATGACTACAAAGCTGATACTTTGTGAAGATAAGATGTCACTAATATATTCAGTAGGCATTAGTTTTCAATGGTTTGGTCTAATTTTTTAGCTCTTGCTCTTCCATTAGTCTAGAATGTGCATTTGGATGCTTGTAAATATTCCAGGGTTTCATTAATTTTCTTTTCTTTGTGTACTCTGTGTTTGCTAGAAATTTTAAATCAATGAATAAAACACAGAAAACAACAGAGAAGGGAATCAACCTAAATCTGTCATTATCCTGTGAACATCTTTTAATGATTATGTCCTGTGTTTCTTTAATAAGAAACATCATATTGCATCTTTAGGGTGATTGGTATAGTTCATATGCATATAATCAAGGAGAGCTATTTTTTATGCAGATTTTTTTTTCTTTTTACCTATGGTAGCAATGGACAAAGAATGGTTTAGAACAAGAATAGGAGTTCTGAAAATGAAGGGGAAGAAAAGAGCCTTTTTCCTTTTGTACATGCAGTGCATATGTATCCTAAATTCCAGGCCAACTATAAGAATTTGCATTTTTCTTTCATGTCTTGAAATATTGCTCTTGCATTAAATTCTGTTTCTCTTTTTTTTTTTTTTTTTTTGTTACATATGTAGGTTTAGAAACTGTAAATGGCATTTTTTTCACATTAACTTCTAGTTTTCTGCTGCCTTATCTTAACTTTTAGCTTCAATAGTGTTAAAAAGTAGTCTTTGCCAACTTTCTGTCTTCCTGTCCTGCTTGTCACAATAAGCAGAAATGGGAAGAGGAAGGTCATGATTCTAAAATAGTATAATTGCTATTAAAATAGTAGGAGGAAAATTCATAAAGGTTACTGCTTTCTTCTTTCTCAGCCCTACACAGTTGCATTAAATATCACATTGCATACAAGGTTGTCATCTGATGCAATTTATCCAGGAGTGGAATACTTCCTCCTCTGAAAATAAATGTAGATTACAGTGCTAGTATAAGAAATTTTATTTCATAATTAGTAAAATAATAAAATATAAATATTATCTCCATATGTACCTTCAAAGAGGAGAAAGAGGATTTTTCTAAAAACTCAGTTTTATTCAGTTGAGCTAATCAGGACCAAACTGAGTTCCATGTCTGGATTTCTTTGGTAAAGAGATGGAGTGGATGTCCAATGTAGTTTTAAATACAAATGATGAAGCATTTCTCACTTCTGTGTTCCAGCTGCATGGATTAAATCTGGTGCAGTATCCACAGAGAGTAGAATACATATAAGAGTAAACATACGAACAAAAAAACCCAAGCAAAAAGTAAACTCTGAAAAAATGGTCTCATACCTTTTAAAATATTTTTTGGAAAAAAAAAGAAAAAAGACAGGTAATCTGTTTCACTTTGGTATCTGTTTAAACAGAGAAAGCTGTTTTTCTTCCATGAGAAGATGCTCTTTTTTGTATCAGTATAGCAGATTTCTGTATGTGTTTATTCAAGTGTAAATGCTTTTTTTAAAAAGTTGGCTTTTTGAAGGTTACAGGTGAGGTATATTTGGTTTTGTTTAATTTGTGTCACTTGGAAATGAATTTGTATCAAACTGGAAATTCCATTTTCATGTGAGAATAAGAATAGGAATATGGAGTTTTGTGTGGTCTGGCTAGTGCATGTTCTCACTGTAGAAAAATGTAATGGAAAATCCGGACATACTGTGAGTAGTTTTCACACCTCCTAAGTTTTGCCATCTGTGGCAGATGATCCACTCGGTTTGTTGTCAGGTTCAACTACATTTCTTTAAAAGGTGTGAGGATTATGCCTGCCCTGGGATCAACTGAGCGTATTTTAGGGGGAATTTTTATGTTTCAGAAAATGAGGGATGGAGAGGGAGAAGAAAGAAAAGTTTTAGGAAGAAGGAAGTTTAAGGGAGACATTGAGAAACTGCATAGAAGAGAGAGAAATATATTTACAACATGAACTGAAGGAAAAATTAACTTGTCTAGCTGACGCAGAGGGGCTTATGCAGAGACTACTGCAAGACCTGATAGCTGGTGAGTTCTTGGAATGGATTGAAGCCTGGAAGAGAAGTATCAGCAGTCAAGGAGAGTTTCCCAAACTCATTATACTTTCTATTCTATTCTATTCTATTCTATTCTATTCTATTCTATTCTATTCTATTCTATTCTATTCTATTCTATTCTATTAGTGTGTAATATTGGGACCACAGTATATAGTACCAGGATTGAGTTAGAAATATGCTTTCCACCAACAGGATGTGTTGTATTGGTAATTTTAAGACACTTTTGGAAAGGGGGGGGGGGAATTCAGTGCAGACCATTCTGCAGGTGCACAGCAGTATGGATGAAGCCAGGGCTGAGCAAAATAGACAAAAAGAAGGCTTAGCTGTGATGGCTGTAGAAGGGCCTGAAATAGGCACTTGGGTGAGTTTGTCCAATCTGTGCCTTACATTGCCATTGTTCCCCAGCACGAACCACATTTTAGAGAAAGTGGTTAATCAGGGCCCTGCTCACTCTGACACCTTTCATCTTAGACTGGGGAAGTAAAGCCTCATGAGTACAGAATAAAGTAAATATTGCCTGAGTGATCAAACTGAGCCAAACCCAGAACCTTTGATTGCTGAGGAGAGATGCAATTTCTGAAGAATTGAAGAGGTGGTGAGATTCCTGCAAAAAGACAAAAGGATTAAAATTCTGCTTCAAGCAGGGGAGCCAAAAGCAGGAATTGAAACTGCTCAAGTTGTGGTGAGTGGGAATGACCTCCTGTCCTGAGACATTTACTGGTGGCATCTGTGTTACATGTGGCTGTTTTCATGGCTGTCAAGAGAAACAGGTGTGATTATGGAGTGAGCTGAAGAAAAATGGCACTTTCTTGCATTTCAGTAGTCTGGAGGACTAGCTCACATTAACTCTGCACATGATGCCTGTGCTTGGCCAGATGAATCCTCACTCTTGTGAACAAACAAGGGCTGTGGCACAGCATGTGGTGTCTCGTCAGTTCCCATCCTGTGGAGGAAGTCTGTAGTGAAGGAGAGGCAGAAAAAGCCAAGATTTTCTCACACCATTTTTGTTTGGTTTTGTGGGTTTTTTTGGGTTTTTTTTCTGTTTTCATTCCCTATGAAACAAGATTGATATTTTCTTTTTTTCAAAGATAAAGGGGGAGTTAGTGTTGATTGTTTCAGTATTTTTTAGATTTTTTTTAATTGTTGCCAAAAGTTTGCAAAGTGGCCTGATATCTGTTGAAAACAGATGGTGCTAATTCAGCATATGCATATCATACTGATAAGTATAAACTGTTCTGAATTTTTCTCACGAGTATTTTCTGGCCAGGACTCTCAGTTAGACTGCAAAGGAAAAGAAATTTAGGTATATTCTCATTTACTGGGAAAATATTCTTTATAATCCTGTAAAATTTTCCACAGATGAGATCGGAATTTCAAATAAAATGTATTATTCTGACTGAGGGGTATGACACACGAATGATTTGTGTGTTACATGATGGGAAATGGTGTATTATTGATTTCTGTTAGTGAATGAGGCCATGCTAAGGCTATTTCATTACATGCAGAAAGATTTATTCCAAGGATTTTGTTTAAACTTTATTTGAAGATAAAGTTGACTGATGCCTTTCTCTATTGCCGCAAGCTTTGCAATCAACAAATCCCAGAGCTAACAGGTAATATTTTGGTACAATATCCTTTAATATAGCTTGTTTAAATTACCAGTGACAGAATCTCGTTGCCTCTGTATTGAAACACATTACTGAGGTACAGTTCTTTGTTATCAGCTAGTTAAATCCAAAAATGGATTGTGTTGGAGACAGGGCTTATCATGTGCAAACAATATCTGCATCTTAATCTGTCACAGGCATCAGATTGTCCATTCACATCTTAGAGCTTTGATAACTTCTGATAACATTTTGGCAGAGAAGTTCAGAGTATTTTCAGTTCTGTATTTGTGTAAAATTCTTTTTAAGCTGTCAGTGAAACACCAGTGGGGAGAAAAAGAAGTGATGGATGATTAAGAAGCACTAATTATGTTGTAGTGTAATATACAATGTTATAGTGCAGTCACCATGAATCTACAGACCTTGATTTAATCTTGTTAAGTATCTACCTCAGAGGAATTCTAGTTTTGCCATTTTTATTTCTCCATATAGTGAATCTTCCTCTCATTCAAGTTATTGTTATTCAATACACAGACTCCTACACAGACTCTTTGTCCTCTGTTTAGTCATTTATATCATAATCTTTTGGGTTGTCAGAGTAAAATATGGTTAAGAATTCTTCTCTTCAGAAACTTTCCTGAGTCATTTTGAAAGACAGTGTATAGAAAAATCCATTCATTTTGTTCCTTTTTTATTTTAAACAAATCTTGGATATTTTCTTAAAAGTAATTAGCAAATGAGGAAAGATTTTAATTCACAGAAAAAGGGATTATTTTTAAATTCTTTATCAGGCTTTGGTCCTGGAGTAGGGCTGTAGTACTTTAGCTCTCAGAGTATGAGCTGGAGTTGATAATGAAAACATAGCAGTGCAACAAGGGTAGAATAGTATTTTCTTTCTGGGAAGTCCCTCAATAGTTTTTAGTATACTGATATATAAATAAAATACTTGAGAATATTTAACATATCTTAGTACAAAGCATATAAAGACAAGCTTTTAGGAAGCATCTGTAGCTATTGCCTACATAGCAGCTGTATATTTCCTGCAATGTTTTCAAGCCTTTCATAGCAAAGTATGAAATCTGTATTTGTCATTCAGAAAAGAAATTCTGACCATGTTCCTCTGGTCAGAGGACAGACTTTCCCCCGTCTCTCCTTTCCCCCTTTCCCTTTCCTTTTCCTTACTTTTCCTTCTCTTCTTTCTCAGAGATTGAATAATGGGGAGAACAATGAGCCCATTTGGTAAAGAGATTCCAATGCAGAAGCAGTACTCAACTCTGACAATTTGACTCTTTCTATTGGCTTGACAGATACCCATTGTCTGAATCAATCTGCCAGAGATTTTTCTCCATTGCAAAGTAACTGAGATACCTGTAATTCTCTATACTTTTAATATAATTAAACAGTGAATCTCTCACATAAACTGCTATCCCAGTACATCTTGCAAATACAAGTAATGTGACTGAAAAGATAAATAGCAAAGGATAGCAGAGGGGGAAAGGAAATTAGGAATAAAAATTAAAATAATGAGTTTTGAAGGTAACATCACTGTGAGTTAACCAGAAATGTTTCCCTTTTACATAAGGCTTAAGCTATGAAAGAAAAAAAATTACAAAAAGTGGTGAATTGTACTTAGGCAGTTGGGGAAAAGGACTGTTTTCAGTGAGCAGACAAAGCAAACTATAAATATGATCTGTAGAGGTAGAATAAGGGAATTAAAATGTAAGCTTCTGAATATGTATGTTGTCTAAAATCCTTTAAATGCACATACATAGAAGGTTGTTGCAATTCCACTATTTAAATCAAAGTTTCAAAACAATGGATTTCATTTTTTCTTACAAACTGATTCTTCAGTGATGTATTACTGCTGATTTAAACTGCTATTTCTCATTTTTAGAAATTGAGAAGGGAATTGCCCCATTACCCTTTATAGGCAAATTTGTCAGTCCTGTTCCAAATGAATCCCAAATCAGTTAGTCTGTGTAAAACTGTTTTCTGTGCAAACAACTGGGAACACCTATTACATCTGCTCTCATAAAGTAGATGAAATGTAGATTTAGATCCCTTTGAAAATCACAGTGTAAGGGCCACATCTGTCTGTAGTTTGCATATCAAATTTCATTTGAATTTCTCCTTTCTCCCCTCAGGATCAAAAGAAGCATATGGGCTTTTATGTGTTTAACTGAGGATAGAAGTTGGTATCTCACATCAGCTGTTAGGAAGTGCGCTGTGCTGTCTCCCTTGCATTTGAAGTGAAAATGGCAATTTCAAACAATTTCACAGTGAAAATGAAGGAGTAAGGGGATGGAAAGCACAAAAGTGTTTATCTGAGGAATGAATGACTCTGACTGACATGAAGGAAAGCAAAAAAAAAGAGGAAAAAATCTTATTGTTTTGGAATAGACTATTTCTAAAAATTGTGTATTGGTGTTAACAGAAAATAAATTTATCTTTATAGGCCTTCAAAGGAGTGGGAAAAAAGCAAAAAAGAGAAAAACAGACTGACTGGCATCTCAGTGTTGCTGTGTAGTGATTTAGAAACTAGTTTTCTGCTTGACTGCTCAGTCCCCAGAGCAACATACTTGCAGAAAAGAAAAGGACAAGAGCTACATTGAAGGAAAGCTCTAGTATATTACTCATGAAGCAAGGTATTCACTACCCTATACAAGGCCAAATTCAGCTTTTCAAATTAATCTTGCACTACCCTTGCCAGCAATAGCACACAAGCCAAGGCAGTACTGGTTCTATGATAAGGTTTTACTGTGGGTTAGAATTTGTTCAGAGCATGTATTACTCCAGTCCCAGCACTGCTGATGAGACCAGCTTTTATTAATTACATGTTTCTATATATTTTCCTTACCATACACAGCTTATCTGCTTCCCTTAACCTGATGGCTTCCTTCGAGGGTCCCCACCTTCTGTGGTTCTTGATGCTGTAGAAGTGTCCTTATGTCATCCCTAGCCAGTGGAGAGAAGCTTCTCATTATTCTTGCTCTAACATTTGTTAAGCAGGGGTTAACAAAGGTGGTGCCTTCTCATCAGCAGTTACCACACAGTAAATATTAAGTCCAGAAGTGTCCATAAAAGCTTACATGAGAAACTTTGGACAGGACAAATTACAAAACATTGTTCATCTATAAGAAGATAGGATGTAGTTAAGGATTCCATACTTGAAATGAAGTAATCTAATCCTAGGGTTAATGTCTTTAGGAGTTGGGTCTAATTTGCAAGAAGTTTTAAAGATACTGTTAAATTACTGAGAAGTCCTTAATGAACGATAACAGATTTCCATGGATTCTTTGTAGCAAATTAAATGTTTAAAATAATGAATTGCTAAAATATTGACTCTTCTGATACATTTCTAACAATGAAGAGCCCATGCCATAATACTAACACATTCCAGCCCTTTATAAGTAGAACAGCTGTATTACAATTGCAATTTTAACTGCGCATATTGGAGTTTTGGAAGGGTTGCATTTAGGAAGGTTTTTGTTACATGAAAAATCGAAGATGTGAGAGCTGGAAAGTGAGCTACAGCACAGGCTTCACCTTAACAATCTGCATTGGTCCCAACCCTAGGTGATTTTTTTTCTGAATGGGAGAGTAATTTCTATCCCTTCACTACCTGACATCTTATCTGGTTAAAACAGTTTATTCCCAGTAATTTCGTTAACACATCAGCATTCATCTCTCAACCTGATGCTAGCCATAAGTTGTCTGAGACAGTTTATTGATTGCATGGTCCTTGTTTGAAGACAAAAAATATTATTTTCATTGTTTTTCTGGTAGCAGAAAAATCAGAATGCAGCCAACTTTCTGCTGACATTTCAAGTCTGTTGCAAATTAGCATCAAATGTTTCAGTGAATCTAGCCCTGCAGAAAGTGAGGGTTTTTTTTTCTTCTGCAGTACAGAACAGGATTTTCACCATGCTGTTGAGTCTTCTGGGGATTGTGGCAGAGGAGTAGCCTCATCTATAATCCACTTTACTATTGCTTTTCACAGCCCCACAGGCTGTAGTAGTCTGACATCACTGTGTCTATTATATAGCCTGGTGATGACAAACTAATAAGATGCTGTCATCACAACTGTAATTGGCTTTTGCAAATGCATACATGTATACATATTGTATGCATTATTTTCAGGATTTTTCCCTACTTATACAAAATATTTATATATATAAGTGCAGATCTGTTTTATAAGATCTAAAGGGAACCAAAGAAGAAGTTGGTGTTGTGATCACAGAAAATTTTAAAAGAGGAATAAATAATAAGGATTACATTTTTGTAGCAAAATTTAAAACATGCAAGAAGTATGCAAGAATTGTATGCTCAAGTGTCAAAGCTGAACTTCTGAGCAAATGAAACTAATATCCAAACATGGCTATCTGAATGGAGAGCAGCATATCATGTTCAAAAACTCAGTTGAGATGAGGTCGAGAAAGATTGTGTAGCTAGAATCAAACACAGTGTTTAGAGGTAGAAATTCATCACAGGTATCCTTAGTCATTCAGTCCCCCAAAGTAAACTATCTCTTTAAAGCAGATAAAAAGCAGCAGAACATATTAGTATTTCCTGGTAACTGACTGATTCTTGTCAGAGTCTTGCTGGCTTCATCAACAATGACATCAAATTAAAAGAGACAAAAATAGGTAGAGAAAGGTATTTTTAGAAAGATTCGCAAGGAACAGAATGGTCATTGCAAAAGAGTTATTCCAAAGTCACCACACAATTAATTTAACAGTGTTCACAAGCCTTTGTCCAGATGACCTCTAAGAATTCAAACTCAGACAATAACTCACATCAAGACTAATGTGTATTGGCAAGGCAGAAAAGAAACATTTTGCTAAATCTGTTTGCATGCAACCTTCAGCTCAGTCTCTTGACTTCCTTACTGTGATGTTTTCTTGTCACTGAACTGCAAGGCTGAGAAGATTTCCTCCTATCTTTATTTCAAAACTTTGTTAGGCTTAAGGAGTGGTGTTGGAAGGGGAAGATAGTTTGTTCTTCAGTTCTCTAGTTTGTAGCATTGTGGAGAACTTCTCTGCAGCTTTATTTTAAGCATGAGCTTAGGCCTTATTTTAACAAGGTCTGCTTTGCCTCAGAAGCATGTCTGATTACCATTAAGTCCACCCTGAAGGTGGACTAGTGTACAATTATACCCAGACTAGTGTAAAATTACACAAGGGTCAGCAATAAAGTAATAACATCTATATGAGCATCATGATAAAACAAAAAACCAGAATAATTTACTTCTAATTTTTGGAAGTTGTGCTCAACATTTAGAGTGGTCGTTTGCTAAACAAAAAATTCTTTTAAAAATTAGTGAAGATACCAATAGTTAGCTAGAAGTAAACTGACTAGAATTAAAATGGAAAACATGGTAAAATATAGTAGGAAACTTTATTGTTTATTCAGTCAGAGAGCTTGCTAAGGTCACCTTTCTGACATCTAACTTTAACCAGTGATTGTAAGGTCTAAGAATGCCTGCTTGTATTTGATAGGTTTATGTGGCTCCAGAGTGGTCTCATGAAGGTTTCTGCCCCATCTTTCCTTTACTTCAAATGTAAAATGAGCATAAATTAGAAATGTGAGACAATGACCAAAAATACAGAGATAGGACTAGACAGCACAATTACCCCTTTCCATTCCAAATTCTTTTTGATAAAGAGATTAGAATTTGGCGAAGATCAGCCCTAACTTGCCTTTTTTTTTATGCTATTTAACAAATTCAAAGGAAATACAAAAACTAATAACAGTCACTTTAAAGTTTTCTGTCAAAATATTGCAGTTGAACTTCCCTTCAATCTACTAAGACAGTTCCCAGGGAGCATGCTAACATAAGTGATGATGGAAATATCCAGGAACAAGAAAAAAACACACACTTTATCACAGTACTAATTTTCTTTTTCTTGTCCCAGTATAAATCTCAAGTAAAAGCAATTAAGCCTTCCTTTTGTGAGAATAGTAGCTAAAAGCTAGAGGTTATCAATACTTTTTCAAAAGCAAGTGTAGCATCTTCCTATAATATCTGTTAGTCTAAGTTTCTTCATATACAGAGAGATCTGAAAGCAATTTTTTTTGGTTAAAACTGATAGTAATCTGACACTGAGATTTATGCATGAACAACTTAACTATTATCTGAAGATATTAATTCCATAAAGTATTGTAGACCTTTTAATGACTGTTTTATTAATAGCAGTCCCCAAAACCAGTGACCATCTGTGACTGCTTCACCATCTGTGATCTCAATTTCAGTTCAGGAGGGGAAAATAACAGTGGTATTACACTGATTCTACAATATAAAACATTAGCCAACTAGACCTACTGTAGATGATTAATTTGCCTTTGCTTATAAGTGCACACTGAGCAAGATGAAATTAGCTACTTTGATTTGTTGGCACAACATGGGTTTGTGAAATGGCCACAGGAAGCTGAAAAGATTAAATTGCTTTTATTGAAATCTGAAACGTGCAGAAGTTCATGGAATTTAGATGAAGAGAATAAAAGAGCTTAAATGGCATTTGAAAAGGTGGTGAATATTTCCTTAAAGATCTGTGGCAAACAATGTGTTGATTATTACAATTTTTTAAAGCTAGATAACAGAGGACCAGCAAAAGTAAATTGTCAACACTTCTTAAAAACTTGTACAGTTTATTGATGCCATATGAAAATAAACTGAGAAAATACTGATTTATAAACTCCTGCTTAAAATTACTATTATTTATATCCTATCTGAATGAAGTAGCATTTATTTGAAAATAAATGCCATTTTTAATTAAAAGCAGTTAATCCTTGCAGAAATGTTTTCCTTTTCTGCAGAGGCAGGAGAGTTAATTTTATCAATATTGGTTTTATTCTTCTCCTATTAAACTGGGCTAAAATGTTTCCATATGTTGGTAATAATATGTCTGCATTCTGTATTGGCTGAGCTGATTTTTATTTTGTTTCAGTGTATGTCTGTAGATCAATCTCTTTTCCTTTGCTAAGGCAAGATTTGTAAGAACCTTTAAGAGAGATAGGATATAATTTCAAAATCATTCAGGTCCCGCTTCTTAATCTGTATACATTGTGTGGGAGCCTAAACTTTAAAGGAAAAATTTCATAAGCATTAGTGATTTAGGATGCAAATTGAATTGCATCTAACCAGGTGCATTGTCTACTTTCCTAGCTGATGAAGAGACATTGGCGCCTCAAAAAAAATTAGTTATCAGTCTGAGGTAGATAGTTCTATATCAGGATGAATCACTCTTCTGCCATTAACTGTGGGGAAGTCTGGACATCTGGATGGAATTAAATTGCTATAATTTTATACTTCTTAATTTTTTTAAGTTTTAAACTGTGGCTTCCTAACTGGAACAAATTTCATTTATGAAAGTTTTCAGTGTACTGAAGAAAGCTTATACCAGTTTTATAAGGGACAAGAAAATCCCCTGAAAAAAAACCCAAACATATATAGCATCAGATATTAGGCAAAAAATTACAAGATCATGTAAGAACTATCTGCCTTGTCCCTAGAAAGTTCTATTTTGTTGTCTGGATTTCAGTACAAGTTATAGTTTATGGGTATGCATTCAGTATCTGGCTCAGAGTCATCTATTTGACTGTACAGATTATATATAAATTTAATTATGAATGCTTATATAAGTACATTTATAATTGCACATAGTTTTTATTAAATTAAAGGGTATATGAAAGGGAGGTGTATATATACATATATTCCCCTCCCACACACATATGCATTGAATATGTTTATGTATAACCATGCAGAATTAAAAAAAATATAAATTACTATTGATTAAACTTTAAGAATGTAAGGTAGATTTTTTAAACTTAGGCTAAACAAAGTCCTAGTGAGTGTCACCCTTATTTTTGCATTAGATTGCTCATCTCTAGTAGACTGATGACCATTTTCCTTTTTGCTTTCTGCTGCTTAATCACAGATACAAAATTTCTTCTGTCTTAAAGAAAGTATGTGGTTAAGTTAAAAAGCCATATCTTGAAAAATTTTAAATAACTTGTGATTAATTTCCCATCAGAATAGTGATTCAGTCTTGTTTCTTCTGTTGCAGTCAAAAGGTTCTTCAGGCATGACTCCATCCAGCACTCAAAAGAAGGTGAAGAGGACTCTGCCCAATCCACCTCCAGAGGAAGCAACAGCAGGAACTCAGTCCCCATACACTTCTGTGGGATCAGTTTCACGGAGAAGGATTTGTAGGACCACCACTATGGCCAGAGCCAAAATTCTTCAGGATATAGACAGGGAATTGGATCTGGTCGAACGTGAGTCAGCCAAGCTTAGGAAGAAGCAAGCAGAGCTAGATGAGGAGGAAAAAGAAATAGATGCCAAGTTGAGATACTTGGAAATGGGCATTAATAGGAGGAAAGAAGCCCTGCTAAAAGAAAGAGAAAAGAGAGAGCGTGCCTATCTCCAAGGAGTAGCAGAAGAACGTGATTATATGTCAGACAGTGAAGTTAATAATACCAGGTCAACCAGAATAGAAACTCAGCATGGCTTGGAAAGACCACGTACTGCACCCCAGACAGAATTTAACCAGTTTATGCCACCACAAACCCAGCCAGAAACACAGTTTGCCCCTGCTACAAGCCCATATGCTCAATATCAGTATTCATCTCCTGCCCTGCCAACTCAAGCACCAACTCAGTTCACACAGCAGTCCCATTACCAACAACAGCAGCCTTTGTATCACCAGCAGGTTTCACCCTATCAGACCCAGACAGCATTCCAAACAGGAGCTACCATGTCCTTTACCCCACAGGCTCAACCTCCACCATCTCAACAGCCATCCTATCAACTCCCATCACAGATGATGGTGATACAGCCAAAGCCAAGACAGACCACATTATACATGGAGCCTAAGATAACAACAAACTATGATGTAATTCGCAATCAGCCTCTCATGATAGCACCAGTGTCAACTGACAATAGTTATGCAGTTTCCCAGCTGGGCAGTAAATACTCTACCTTGGACTTAAGGATAGGACTAGACGAGAGAAACAGCATAGCAAGCAGCCCTATATCAAGCATATCTGCAGATTCATTCTATGCAGATATAGACCACCACCATACACCCCGAAATTATGTGCTGATTGATGATATAGGAGAACTTACTAAAGGAACAGGAGCTCTTGGTTCCAGTTTTAGCCTCCATGAGAAAGATCTGACCAAAACAGATCGACTTCTTCGCACAACTGAGGCCAGGAGAGCACAAGAAGTGTCAGACTTCCTGGCACCACTGCAGACTTCCTCTAGGTTACATTCCTATGTTAAAGCTGATGAAGACCCAATGGAGGACCCTTATGAGCTCAAACTTCTGAAACACCAGATAAAGCAAGAGTTCCGTAGAGGTGCAGAAAGTCTCGATCATCTGGCTGGTCTATCACAGTATTACCATGGAGAGGGCAGCTACAGGCATTTTCCAAAATCTGAGAAATACAGCATAGGTAGGCTTACTCTTGAGAAACAGGCTGCTAAGCAGCTCCCTGCAGCCCTCCTTTACCAGAAACAGTCAAAACACAAGAAAGCCTTGATAGACCCCAAACTAACAAAGTTTTCACCTATCCAAGAAAGCAGAGACCTTGAGCCTGACTATTCAAGCTATATGACTTCTAGCACTTCAACACTTGGGGGAATTACTACTAGGGCAAGGCTTCTTCAGGATGATATCACTTATGGCCTTAGAAAAAACATCAGTGACCAACAGAAGTACATGGGGCCACCACTGACGTCATCCATTGGAGCAGGCCTTGGGACTGCACTAGGTCCAACAATGAGATCTGCACTACAAGATGAAGCAGACAAGTCTTATAGCAGTGGTAGTAGATCTAGGCCCTCATCTAGGCCCTCCTCAGTGTATGGGCTCGATCTGTCATTGAAAAGGGATTCTTCCAGTTCTTCTTTAAGACTGAAAGCCCAAGAAGCTGAACCTTTAGATGTTTCCTTTAGCCATGCAGCACCTTCTGGAAGAACTAAACCCACCAGTCTGCCTATTAGCCAAAGCAGGGGAAGGATCCCAATAGTAGCGCAGAACTCAGAGGAGGAGAGCCCACTAAGTCCTGTTGGACAGCCAATGGGAATGGCAAGAGCAGCAGCTGGACCCTTGCCACCAATATCTGCAGATACCAGGGACCAGTTTGGATCGAGCCATTCATTACCTGAGGTCCAGCAGCATATGAGGGAGGAGTCACGGACTCGAGGCTATGATCGAGATATAGCCTTCATCATGGATGACTTCCAGCATGCCATGTCAGACAGTGAAGGTAAATTAGGCCTCAGACTGGTATCTTACTATCACAACGCAAATCCTCATTTCTATGCATGTGTCTGATTTTTGTTACACTTCAAAGACTTGTTCTTTTTCTGTTCCTTGGTGCATCTTCTGTGTATCTACGTTTTTGGGGGTTGATTTGTTTTGTCGTATTTGATATTTTTTCTTTTACCCTAACAGTTTCTGAATGGTGTTAAGCTACTATTGCATGCTATTATATTGTTGTTGATTTGCTTTCCTTTTGGTTTGCTTGTGCATTTTCCTTTTCACTTGTTTATGTCTACTTTTCAATGATACTGTGTAAAACATTCCATGTACAATACAGACTCTGCCATCAGTCATTATATGCAGCTCTCTCCAGTGACTGTGAATCATTGAACTTATTTGCAATAGTTTTTGTTGGGATTTGGAAATAATCTCCCAAATCTCTAAAAGCTCCAGTAATTTTATGTGCATGAAATTTCATTATAGAATGCAAAAAATGATAATTCCATCTCCCGATGCACCAATTTAGATCTATGTTTATATAGAAATAGTCTGTTCATTAAGTACATATTATATGTTAGAACCATATAGAGCTTAACGTGATAGCAAAATAACATTCTACATATGGTTTGTTGAAAGCATCCTGTCATGTGGACTTCTGTGCATTCAGAATTGTGATTATGTAAGATAATTTGTCTTTGAATGGTGCAAGACAATCTCATACTTCAATAAAGGACATAAAGTATTTTACTTCTGTTGATGGGTTATGCAGCGTAGCTGGTTTTATATGCACCCCATACACGTCTGCCAAATAAGCACAAGAGTTTATCTCACTTAAGTTCATGAAAGGAACCTTTCTGATGTATTATAAATAGTGCAATTAAAAATGCTGCTTCTGAATAAGTACAGCAGAATGTTAAAGCTGATGTTGAGTTAATAATTGCAAATTATGTATCAGTTTTGTTTGAGTCAGTTCAGAATTAATATATTCTAAACTGTTTAAAAATCATAAAGACAGTTTGAGGCAAATGAAATGAATATGTTCAAAATTGTATGCACTCCATTAACTTTTTCTTATGTGTATTTACTGCACAATAAAAGAGACTTTGCATGCGCTCTATTGTCTGTAAATGGCAATGATTGTCTCAAAAGACATATTTGCATGATTATGAAGTAGTATGGTTTATTTTTCACATTTCTACTAACCTCCGCTCATTACATTATTGATTTTTTACACATGCTAAATCTTTCATAAGCATTAGAAAAAATTATCTATTTGCCTTTCTCATACTTCATATTAAGGACTTTGTTCTGTAAGTTTTTCTTCATATTTCTTAGATATTTATAACCCCCTCATGAACTCTGTGTTTCAAGAGAGACTCAGGGTCATCAGCTTTTTTGATATTTATCAGAAGTTTAACTGTTTTTATTGTCCTTCGATTCTTAGCACACAGAATCCTATAATTAAATCTGAAAGCAGCTGAGTGGAACTTTCTGAGTTGAAACTCATATAATTCTTCCTAAATAAGCAGATGCTATCTTGTGTCCTCTCAGTTTCTGACTTTTATGGGTCATTCTAGAGTCACATTTGAAAGATACAGGACTTTTCCTCCTGAAAAACTGAGGAGAACCAACCCAGACCAAAAAGATCCATTTTGATGCTATTCTCCTACATATGAACAGGTCATAGAAAATTACATATCTGCCCTACAGTGCATTATAGTTCTCATATATATTTTTACAAGACAAACATGAATACTTCAAGTTGAACACGTTTCAGTTTTAAATCAGTCTCTGATTAGTTAGACCCTTTCTGGTGTATTCTAATTCAATTTACATATTCTGTATTAGAGTGATATGTCACTCAGGGCTTCCCCTTTCAGCAGTCTTTTTCTAATTTCTATCAAATTTTGTCTTCACAAATGGCCTACTTCTTGGGATACCAAAACACTTCATCCCATTATTTTCAAATGTGCAGTCTAACAGCAAGTAACCTGCAGTGAAAATTATTAATATAATTTGGATGTAAGATAAAAAGCGTTCAAAAGAAGCAATTACATTTTTACAGAAAGTCATGGCCTTCTTTTTTAGGGACTGCACTCTTCTCTGTAGTGATCTGATGCCCTGACAGTGGCCAGCTACTCTGGCATGTTTCATCCAACCTTTAGCACAATTTGCTTTGCAGCTTCTCTTTATTATAAGCAACTGCTGCGTGGTCTTGATGAGATTTCATTTAAAGAAATTAGTCTTAAGCCCTGTCTAAGGAAAAATCTTCTTGTGCTACAGCTTGATTTATCATCCTAAAAGACTTTTTTAAAATTAATTTGAGTTAAAATTGTTTAATTTAAGTTAAATTTGGTTCAAATTCAGAGACATGCATGACTTTCTGTTCATTCCTTATAGGTGACATCCCATAACAAATACTAGAAGAGAATGCAAATAGGACTTTGAGTCCAAACCTTCTGTTTTTCACTAAGCACATACTGTAACAAATCTTAAAACCATGCTTCAGGACATAAGTAATGCTTGCACTGGGATTCCAGACTTCAAACAGGTTTAAAAAGTAGCCTTAGTGTCAAAGGAGCACAACATCCAGGCCTGCCCATTAAAAATAAACAGCATTTTGAGATCTTTAAACACCTGGGATTTTCTCAGTGTTCCCAGTATCATAAAAACTCTGATCCAGCAAACAGATCTCTGTCAACCCCGCAGCTGCCACTTTCCACACATTATTAGATATGCTGAAGATAATAATTTTCAAGAACACTGAAGCTACTACTCAATTTTATGAATATAAATAGCCCTTGCTGTTCAGAAGGTATAAAATGTACCTTTTCTCACCTCAAGTATATTTTTTCTTTCATATGCTAATTTGGAAATTCTTCAGCAGAGTTTAGAAGTTTAAAATTGAGATATCAAGACATCACGATATCAACACAGTTGATTCCTTGTAATTTTTCATCTGTGGGATTTACAGTGATCAGTGTTATTTATCTGATTGAGTTTCTTGGATCCCACGGCCTGGAGTTCAATCTCACCTGGTTAATCTGCTTGGGTGGAACCATCTGGCTGCTTTCTGTTAGCCTTAGAATAAAAGGATGACTTCTCTAAGACTGTCAGTGGTTCATCTTGGCTCTTGTCAGGTTTCCAGCTGTGACAAATCCCAGCTGTGCAAACCAAAACCAGTGGGGTGTGTGTGGACATGTGAGTGTGGGGGGTGTGTGTGTCTGTATACACATATATTTATAACTTTTTAAATTTCAATAAATTACACACATTCATCACAGTTTGATTACAGAAAAAAAAAAAAAGAAGCAGGCTGCAGTATGGAATTCTACATTTTCAAGAGTAGTAATCCAGGAAATATTATTTCAACTGAGGCAGGAGGAAAACAAAAATCATTCTTTCATCTGCTCAGAAGATAACACAGATTATGATAGCCAGCATTGGCATCTGGGGTCAGGAATATGTATTAGGTTCTTCATGCAAGTTTCAGAAAGAAGTTCTGTCAGGATGAGTTATGGACAAGTCTGCTTTGTGCAGGTACTGATCAACTGGCATAAATGTGTAAAGCATAAAATTTTTGCATGCTAGATCATAACTGCTATCAATTGGTTTATTGATAGCAGTTAATAACTAATCAGTAGTGAGATAAGCATCAACCTCTAATAATGTTTCTGGTAATTCATATATTCTTATCTAAATAATATCAAATAAACCATTTCATGTTAGATTAGGTTTGTGCTCAGTCATGTAGGAATAGATTGTATAATATCAATCATAATATGAATCAACATTAAAAAAAATTTTGAAGGCTTCTTGTATTATATAGAATGTTGGTTTTACCACACGCAATGTATTCTTTTAAAAAAAAACCCTCATGCATATATATTATTCCTCTTTTTGGAAAACTTTAAGAAAATAGTAATGAAAGAATACAGCTTCCTTTTTTCACATTAACATTTTTCTAAAATTATTTCTTAAACCAAATAGATAGTGTTTATTGTCACAACTAAATAGGAAAGATTATTAACACTACCATTTTTCCTTTTAATTCTTTTCTGTGTCATGTTCATTCGCTCTTATTATAGCAAAAACTGGTCTTATTTAAGTTTTGCAATTCCTTGTAGTTTTGCTGAAACAAATATTGTCTTCCTTTGATTTCCAAATTTATTTTGCTTAATAAAGCATAAAATTCAAACTTGCCTTACATTCTACACTGAATTACCTGAACATTGCATTGGTTTACACTGATTGGCAATACAGAAGAAAACAGGACATGATTCTGATCCCAATGGAGTGACATCTATGTCCCAATAGTCAGTAAGCATAAATATATCCATTTGCAAAACTGATTTCAGTGAAATTATGTTATTTGATCCCCAAAAGATGCCTGATACAACATTTACTGTTGCAAAGAGTAATATTAGTCTTGTAGAGTTTTTGCAGATAGAGCATTAAAAATCCATACATAAAGGTCCATACTGCAAAATCGGGGGATGGAATTAAAAATGAGAACACCTGCAATATTTCTGCTTAGAATTTCAGTTACCTAGGTTAGTTTCCTATCTTCTTTGACTTGGTTTGATATCAATTTCATAAAGAGGTTGTAATTTTCTTACATGTAGTTCTAGATTATTTCCAAAATATTTTAAACAGTACTCAGTTCACAAATTTGGGAATTAGTGAAGTCTGCATTTTGAAGGTTGGTTATTTTGGGTTTTGATTTGTATTTTCTGAGTTTGGGGTTTTTTCTTAGTCTGCTGCAAAATACTTAATAGGACTAAATTTTTTCTCAACAAACATTTTATAGATATCTGCAGTGTATTTCTTAGCTGCCAGAGTGAAGAAGTGGCTATAGCACTTGGTAGATGTCTTCTATATTTAATATCCATGGTTCTGACATAAACAGAATCTTCTCCCTTTGCTATCTCACAGCTAAATAATGCTCAAGTTCAATGTCTCAAGTCTCACCTCTAACTTTGCTTTAGCTGCATGGCCAATTGGTAACCACTCTGCATGTTTGCTATGCACAATGCACATTCTTGCCCTTTGCCCAGCACTGGACCAGAACATTTGACCTGTCCTTGGTTTTCAAAGCCTATCATCTCCGTCGGGAAGAAACAGATTGGTTTGACAAGCCCAGAGAGCCTCGTTTGGAGAATGGACACATCCTTGACAGAAGGCTGCCAGAGAAGTTGTCACACTCTCGACCACTAAGTCAACACCAAGATCAAGTAAGCTGTCAAATAAGATATGCCTCTAGTTTTATAAATGATTGATAATTTAATCATACTGTCCAACAGTTCCCACAGGAACTACAGGGTTACTCTAAATCCAGCTGCATTCAGCTGAAGTGCTCTTGAACCTGTATACATCATCAACATTTGGTGATGAAATTAGATTAACTTTCCTCTACAATTCAGTATTAATTTTTCAGTTTGTCTTTTGACTTCTGAAATATAACTGAAAATATCTATACCTTAAGTATTCCTATTGGTGGAAAAAAAAAAGAAAAAAAGAAAAGAATTAGTCTAATTTTCCCTTACCAGCTTTATCTCATCCAAATTCAAGTCTCTTCTTTTAGTAGTTGAAGGAAAATAGTCCCTTTATCCTGTTGACATTTTTTTTCCACTTTCAGTTGGTAAGTATAATCCCAAAAGTCTGTAATTAATTATTGAATAAATCAGAGAGACTCTATCAATCTAATACTTAGAATATTTCATTTATTAGAGAGAGAAAGAAAAATACCATAGTCCGCTTTTTCAAGCTTGCCAACTTTAAAATCTAGTTTACCTTAGGGTACCATTCTATTTCCACTTTTTTCTAACAAAGTTTATGTATTTCAAATCTCTAAGGTCTTCAGTTGCTTGTTTCAGTTGTCATTTTAACTGATTGATTTAGATTGTATCCTGATATATTCTTATGTTTTGATTTAGATTACATTTTTACACAAGATCCAATGAAAGCAGTGAGTGCATTTCCTCAAGACAAGAGGAAATAACCTCCAATTGCACCAGGGGAGGTTTAGATTAGATATTAGGAAAAATATCTTCATGGAAAGGGTGTTCAAGAATTGAAACAGGCTGCCCAGGGAAATGGTGGAGTCATCACCCCTGGAGGTGTTCAAGGAACATGTGAAAGTGGCACTTGGGGACATGGTTTGTAGTGAACATGGTGGTGGTACTGGGTTGACAGTTGGACTTGATCATCTTAGATGTCTTTTCCAACCTTGACAATCCTGTGATTCTGAGAGAAGGTACTGCATGGCCCTTTTGTGATGCTTAATAGCTTATATTGCTCACGTTAATTTGTCAGATAACATAAAACACAGGAATTTCTCTGTCATGCAGCCTTTAAATTTTGATGCTGGTGAGCATTTTCACTGACATTTGACAATTAAATGTAGGTTTTATGAGGCAACAGTGTGGATTTTTTGAAGTAAGTGTTAAAATGTCTTACAATACCAGCTTTCATTTATTTTTCCCTCCTTTTCTATCCCTAGAATTTATTGAGATTTACACACCCTAGGTTGTACTGAGCCTACTCATTTCTTGTTGAGACAAAGGCCTTTACATGATATAATTCTTAGAGCAATCTATTCAAATAGATCTATGATTCTATGAATCAACTTAATTGCATAATAAAGGATGTTTTTGAGTCTTAACATCTCTTAATATCACTGGCAATAGTTAAAAATACCTGTCTCTCTGAGCACTTTAATCCCCATGAGAAGCATTAATTATTCCAAGAATACATAACTGTATTTTACTACTACAGCTTTCTGAGGTAAAATTGAAAATTTTCCTTGAAAATCAGGTTTGTCTAAATGAATAATTGCTAACTCTGAGCTCTGTGATCAGGAGGTGGTTAGTAAGATACATTTAACTTTTAGAGCTCCAGAGCTTTTGTCCTAGGAAACAGTTCCAAGGCAAGGTCTTAGTCACAGAGATCTGATCATTGTTTTTTTCCCCTCATATAAATAGCACTGCACTAGGACTGGTTGAAAAAATTTGTTCAAAAATTTTCAGCAGGAAGGTTAAAGGGCCTAAGAGTTCTTGTTTTCCTGGGTATTTCCAGGAAGATAATATGTTGGGGTTTTTTTCTCCCTCAAGCTGATGTGATATCCCCATGCTTATATGGAAATAAAGATACAGCATCAAAATCTTGCCAAGGAATTTTTTAAGGTTTTATGAAATATGGGATGTAAGTTGGAGAGTGAACATGTTCTAAATAATTCTATCTGATGTAAAGCCTCAGCAGAAGAGAAGAAGTGATGTGTGAGGAGAAGTTTTACAACAGTTCCTTCTTCTCTTTTCATCCAGGCTAGCTACTGTCAGTCACACATCAGTACAAAATAGTATCAATGACTCTGCAGAAATGCCAGGTCTCACCAACTCCACATCATCTACCTAATCAAAATGTTACTCAGAGCTTGTGTACGTTAAGAGTCTTCTGTGAACATTTGTTTAAGATAACTTAAAAACAAATATATTTTCAGACACATCCAGAAATTAAATTGCCTTGTGACAATTTAAAAAATATCTCTGGCCCCAAAAAGGGCCAGAGATATTTTTTAAAAGTTTTATTAGATCCATGCTGAGTTGTGAAACACATAGCAATATGAGAAAGTAAATCTGTGTTAGCATCTCTATTTTTTTAGTATTAGTATTATATTTTCAACAGATGAAGACAAATGAACCATATCAGGGCAATGAGAGTGATGAGGCAAATTACTCACTCCCTAAGGGCTTTTTCAGCTGTGTGTGTAATGAAAGGGTTACTGAGTTCATTGTGCCTTGCTGTCTGGCTCCTGTATCCACACCCCAGTACTGCACAGGAACCTGTAGTGCCCAAGTATGATGTACTCAAAATGTACAAAAATGGCAAGTCATTCTCCATCCAGAACCATCTGAACATGTCCACCTTCACATACAGCTTCCTTTGCTGCAAATTATTTCCTGAAATCGATTAGGAGGGAAGTTTCCTGGTTAGCACAGGAATTAAGCCACTACAACTCCCTTTATATGCCTTACTGAGTACAGACCAACCACAGAAAGAATAATTTGCATCAATAGCACTAATCTGCTTGTAATCACTGTTTCCAAATACCCTTGTTGGCTCTAAATTTGCTGTTTTTATGATCTTCTGTGTTAAAAAATGAAAATATTTTAATGACCACTGCAATACATGTATTACAGAAAATTTTGATTCATACATGTGAAATATCAATTTTCTTACTAGATGAAATCAGAACTGCTTCATTGCATCCCACAGAGCCTGTAGAACTGAAGGTAATAAATAAAGCACAACCCTGAGCTTTTGAAGCAAGAATGCAGTGGAGTGACAACCCTGAACCTCCAGGTTTCCATGGATTTCTTATAACCCAGTAGATTAAGCTCACATACTGTATTATAAATATTAAAATATATTTGTTTCTATAGCAACTTCTGTGGTGCTATTTAGTATTCTGGAATCATGTTAAATTGCAGTTCAGTTGAATATCTTAATAGCCATTTCCCAATGTATTGATTCTGGACTGCTTCCCTGAGGAGGGTAAAACCCTATCAATTCTTAATCCATTGTAGAATTCCTACTGACCACTGTTGACCTCAACAGTTTTCTGTCATTTCCAGTTCACCAGCAACTTCTTTAAGCCTCCTGACATCAAGAGGTTTTTTTTCTTATTATTTTATGTGAAAAATATTTGCATATCCTGAACTAAACTGGCTGTTACAAAAAGTTTGGAAAAGAACAGTAGGAGAAGATGCCAGGGCAGTAAAAGTTCATGACAAGGGCATGGACAATGAAAGTATATTCAGAGGCTAAAAGTAGTTTTTCAGTGAGGGGTTTTAAATACTTCCAGTCATCATAGGTGGGTGTTTTTAAGCCCTAAATTAATAATAAAACCATAAACTCATCTTAATAGCAGTATATTGCCATCAGTTCACTTAGTTTTCTAATCACAAAAAGAAGGCAAAGGTCCTAGACGTGAAATCTCTTGAATGCAATCCCCTGTTTCTCATTTTCTTGAAATTTAAATCAAGCCTTTTTAGGGGCACTTGGAAAATTAGAAATTACGAAAAAACTGGGTCAAAAGGGGAGTAGTGGGGCTAAAATGAGAAAATACCATTTGTGACAGAGATTCAGAAGGCTACCTGCAAACTTTTGTTCCACATTTTACTTTGATTGTTTTCCAACTAGTGAGGACAATTTATTTTAAATTGTAGTAAACTGTTTTCTGTTAGAGACTTGGTTGGGTGTGGGCATTTTGTGGTTTAGATTCTCTGGAAATATGATGAGAAATTGGAAATTTCCAACTTTAGTATAATTGTTCAAATATTTAGTCTAAAGAGTGGATTGTTAGCCACCCCCTTACTGTAATTCACAAAGGAATTTATCTGGCAGTGCCTCATTTCTTAGTCACTCAGAAATGTTTTTATCTCTGCATGCCAGAATGACTTCTGGAGCGAAGGTCAGTGTTGAATTTACCTAATTGCAGAAGAAAATGCAACACACTTTGTAATTTATTAATGATCAGGAACATTGTTAAGTTTTTATTCAGTGTGTCTTCTGGAAATTATCTGCATCGCTGGGGATCTATCAGCAGAAAGAACTTTCCACCTTGAGGATTTTGAGACAACTCAACATTTGTGCTCTGCACAGAGGGAATTCAGAGGTTCAAAGGGGCAGAATTGCTACCGCTGGAGAAATTCTTGGTACCAGCTTGCACAGGCCTTGTGTGCTCATGCAAGTACCTGTGGTATTCAGAAATCAGGATGGATACTGAGCATGCACCATCTTGTTCCTGGATACCCACCTGAGGTAAAGTTTCCCTTGGAAAATGGTGTATCCCAGAGGACAACAACCAATTGTGGCTGACAGTCACCTTATCAGGCCTTGTCTAACACCAGAAGAGAAGATGCAGCAACATTTAAAACCAGGAATTACTTTGGTGATCCAATCCAAAGCAGCTGATACATTATAGGTGTGGCTATGGCCTGGAAAATTAAAACACATTTCATTAATTTTATTTCTTCAACTTAAATACAGCACTGGGGAAAATTTTTCTTCTTGATTATCCTCTTTAACTTATAATATTCCCTTTTATGAGGCTTCCATAGTGTTTGTTTATCAGACAAAACACTTAAAGACAACAGGATATGAAACGCATTTTTAAACTCATCTTCTATTAGAAGTCCTCAGCACAATTATTTCTCATTCATTCCATTTTTGGAGGGCCTTTGAGCTGACTCATAACATGAAACACATGACCAGAGCTTACATTTCCTGAGGAAGAGGATGATATGCCAGTGCTGAGCTACAAATCAAACGTACTGAATGCTCCCAAAGAGGTGAGGAAGGATGACAGGGATAGTTGGCAGAAATCTCTGGGGTTTGTAGCAGATTTGTGAGATCAAGTCAGCTTTTGCCCTGTGCCCTAAACCTGGGCTTGTGGACTTGCTCTCCACTCCTGCAGCTGTGCAGTGGAAGGATGGCCCCTCTGCACCAGTTTGGATTTCCAGTGCCACAGCTGTGTGGCTTCAGTGGGGTCCCTCTCTGCCTTCCCTGGGGAAACTGAGGGAAGAGTCAGCTTGAAGGGATTCCTGGCGTATATTCAGGTGGGGGGAAACCAACTTTAGTGGAAGTCAGAAGATGTGAACAATTGGAAACACAAAATAATTTGTGCTCTGCAGGTTTTGAAATATTCTAGTAAATTTTCAGATAAATTTTCAGATAAATTTCAGAATAATGTGTGTAAATTTCAGATAAATATGCTCACTAATGATTGAAGCAAAACATCAAGAACAATGTAATTGCTGTTGGTATTATCCATTTACAGCAACCTCTGTTTTTTCCTATTTGTTCTGCCACTTTCAGAAATGTACTGGTCTGAAAGTAAAAGCCTAATGACATGTTCCATTTAAGTACTGATACCTACCAACAATAAAAGAATAATATACTACCTTGGATGCTAATAAAATGTAATGCTTTTATTCAGACCTATATAAATCACAAAGATTTATTCTCATAAAGTTCTGGAAGTAATGAGAAAGTAATAGGCTAAAGAAGGAGACAGCCTATATTTTCTGATGTATTTGTTAGCAGTCCTGTACAATATGGCACTGAATATTCTTGGATTGTTATTTATTAAAAAATGAAAGAAGATAGAGCAAGTAAAATAATATGAAGTTAAAGAGCTGCAGCATTCCTCAGTTAAATTGAATTGCTCCCATCAAAAAACGGATCCCAGCTAAGGATCTGTTCAAATGTGTTTGTACGCTTGTAAACTGCAATATTTCATCTTTTTTTATTTAATTAAAAATAAAATTAGATGTATTCTTCCAGATTTTTTACAATTTTATGTAAGCTACCTGTGACAAATGCATCGCTTTTATTGTTATATAAAACTTGCTGAATACAACTTCTATTGTTATATAAAATTTGACACTTCTGGCAGTGTCATTAAAAACATAACACTCTCCCTAGCCATTAATGAGTGTGGAAGCCTCATGGAACTTTATACACTCCTGGTAATATTAGACTCTGTGTTTTGACAAAATTCCATGATAAATTCAAATGTCTGTCTGATCACATGTTCTGATTTATTCTGGAGCACTTGTCTGCTATCAAATCCATGATCTCCTTTATGTCTGACATTAATTACAGTCAATATTACTCTCACTGTGTTAGGGAAGGATTTGAGTCTTCTAGATGCAACTGGATAAGTAACTGAATTATGACAACAGATGTATAAACTCTCACTGTGGGATTGAGCTAAGCAAGTCCCTCGACTTCTCAGTTTCCCTTCCCATCATTTATATGTGTTATCCATTCACTTCATGAACTCTCCAGGGCAGAACTACGTTTGAAGTGCTTGGCTCAGGAGGACCTTAATCCCTTTAAATGCTACTTAAATATAAATAATAATAATAAACTCTTGGCAGCAGGCTGCTGATGCACTCAAGCTGCTGCATTGCCGTGCTGAAAAGCATTGTCCCCTTGGCTCCCTGAGGTCCCATCCTGGAGCAGGCTCAGTCATGCTCCCTCCTCTTGGTCTGGGTGCATTGCCCAGGCTTGGAAATGACATGCAGAGGCAGGGAAGTGATGGGTTCAGCTTTGCTACCAAAAGACCAAAACTGCAGGCAAAGGGGGTTTTGATGGCTGTGGGGGGAGTGTTGCAACCAACACTCTGCAGAGGCATTTTGGTGTGGGCTTGGGAAGGTGGGTCAGCAGCTTGGCGCCTCCTATGCCCAAACCATGGGGCAGGTGGGATCATTTCAACAGGAAAACTGGCTCTTTAGAGTCTGTTGTAGGGTGCATTACTTTCAGCTTTGATGTGGTCTTGGATAAGCCCAGGTAAATGTTGCACATTTTCAGACAACATAGTCCTACAAGTCTTAGTTTAGGTCTTTCAAATGGCTTTTGGGAAGACAAGAGGTACATTGGGCCATGTGGTTTTGCAGAAACTAAAGCAGTAACTCATGGATGGTAAAACATTAAGCAAACATTTTGTTTACATGTCTAAGAAAATAATTTTATAAAAATACAGGAATAATGTTTCTTTCTTATGGCTTGAATAAAAGACTAAGGTTAAAAGAAGCTACTGAAGAGAGTGACCACCTTCTAGTCACTCAGAAAAATCAGAACTAAAGCCATATTTGAAATTAATCTGAAGTTATGGAAGCAAATATTCATTACCCCATGGAAGGTATTTGCAGTCTGACAAATGTCTCCAAACTTGGGAGAGTTTTTGAATTGAGAAGTTGTGATATTTCCCTGGATGAAATAAGTTTGTTTGCTTGTTTCTGTTACAACTGTCTGAAATTATTTATGCAATTGTTGGTTTAAATTTTTATGATATGCATATTTGTGTTCCTCAGATAAATGGGAAGCCCCTGCAGTACATTTTCCCTCATACAAGGCTCAAACTACTGAGAGACCCAAAGGACCACACAGTTTCAGGTAAAAAACCCTCTACCAGACATGATAATTAATTTGATTAGCATGAATTATACAACAGATTTCCAGTATTAAAAATAGTTCCTGTGTCTATGCAGCAGGAAGTTCAGTGGTCATTTTAAATCTTGCTCATTGGCTACAACAGAAAGCAGCAGTGCATAAAAAAGGTCACGACATCTGTTCAAGATGTATAAGTTATACAGACATTAAAAACAGAGGAAAATTGGTTGTGTTATCCGTATGAACAGTCTGTTTTGGTGTTGCTTTTTATGTAAATCTATATTCACTGCATGAGTCCTTATAAAATAAGCTTGTGTAGGTGTTCAAGATGTACAGAACTGAGAATTTTATTCTTTCTGTTCTGGAACTCTCCCCTCAGTGTTGTTCCCCCCACCGCACTCCCCCCATAGAGGGGGTCAGGAGAACAATTAGATCCTGTTTTTCTGTGATACCTTCACATGGAGACATTTATCACAGGAGTTCAGATTTATCCTCTTTTTCCCTAACACTGACATAAATGTTCATGCAAGTCAGAGTCTGCTTGCCAAGGAGATGAAAGTAGCAGAGGTGATGTTCATTCACCTCCCAGGCTGAGAGCTGGAACACAGTGTATTATTTTCATGTGTCAAACTGTAAAAGGCTGCCAGCTACAGGACCTGGCACAGGTAAGGTCTGTCTGTGTGAGCTTCTGGAATTGCACCCTTTCTCACATCTAATACTGGAATGGAACTCAAACTTGTTTCAATATACTGGTTTTGTTCCTTCAGAGGTAGATGCTTTAAGTGGTTTTTCCGTGAAACCATCAGACTTTCTTTTAACTTGCTTAAAAGATTCTAATAGTGTGTGTCAAGCTCTGTTTCTGCACAGAAGTAATTACTGACTGCCAGCCCTGGTGTTCCCTCGAGCATTAAGCAGAAAGTGGCATGAACTTACTTGAATTGCTAAATATTGTTTTCACAGGGTTTCTGGCAGTAAAGGCTTGATAATTTCCATCCTCAGTACCCACCTCACATTTAGGGTGTTAAATGAATGCTCTGTATGCATGATGAGGTGTTTTCTTGTTAGTCAGCGTAACACCCACCGATGATTTCAGGCTGCAGAAAGACCCCTCCACCCACACAGCCCAGTCTGAAAGGAGCTGCCAGCTCTGCTGTGTGTCAGCCTGTGCTGCTCCAGGCCCTCCCAGTCCACAGGAACTCCTTGGCATCCTTGCAGGGATCTTTGCCCTGCGGGCTGATGAGTAATGCTGTGATCCAAGCTGCTGTCTTACTCAGAAATAAGAGGAATTACAACCACGCAAGTGTAAAGCTCGTGATTTAGTGTTGCTGAAGCCTGCTTTCCTATGTAAAATTACTCACCCTTATGCAGTGGGAAATGCCTATTCCAAATTCTTGATTAACTCTCATGCTGGCAGTCACAGCAACACGCTGTGCCTCAGGGATAATGCCTTGTGAGCAGTGATGGGCAAACCCAAGGTGTAGATATTGACGTCTCATTGACTAATGCCTTGCACAAATGAGGTCACATAGGATCAAAAATTTACTCAGAGTCCTGATAAGGTTATATAGCCCACACTGGGACTTCTCACTGCTATAGCTATATAATATTGTGTTTAAATTCTAATTGGAGAAAGCAAGCTTGGCTCTGTCTACAAGCATCAGTCACATTTTTTGTTTTAGTCCAGATACATGCTTGGAGACCTGCACAGATATATTTCTGTATGATGCATACCTAGATTTCCCTACAAGTATTTAAAGGCCTAAATGCAAATTGTCCAGAAAAGAGCCAAAGGTAGAATAGGACCACCCTGAAACAGAAGAATTAGTTGTAGTTTTCACTCCTTATACATCTTTGAAGTACCATAACTCATTGACTATGTACCTCCCTTTCTTCCCTTCTCTCAAGTGTCTGAATTATTTAACTATATGAAAACTCTCTTCAAATGTGCTGTGCATTATGCTTAGCCTTCAGCTTTCCAAATGACCTCTACCAGAGATAGGCACGTGGCTTTAAAAAGAATTAAATTTTATTAAATATTTTCTGCAAAACTAATAGTAAACACCTGTGTTTATTAACCAGAGGAAGACATAGAAGTCCATAATGCATCAAAAGTTACTTAAAATATCGGTAAATTTAAAAGAATATATACTTTTATACCATCACAGTTATCTCACTACAAGATAACTGTGGATATTTGGATATTCATCTAGATTGCATGTCTGATTGCTTCCCCAGCTGGTTTCTTTCTCTTTCTTTGTTTGTTTTTATTTGTTCCCTTTGTCTCTTTTTGCTCTTCTTTCTCCCTGCCCTTCTTTCTTATCAAAAGTGCCAAAATGAGGTTTTGACTCATTTTGTCTGCATTTATACCTGTTGCATCAACACAGGAAGTGTATGTTAAAACCAAAATCCTCAGTAAAGCTCACATGAGGAGATCAGATCATTCCAAGAGAACAGTCACTGTTGAAACCACCCTTTGAGCAGCATCTTCAGCTGAATTTTTGTGTTCTGGATTCTTACAAGCCAGCTGGCCTGTGGTGCTGGGTGACCACAACAGTGTGAACACCATCCATTGTCTCAGATTTCCTCACAGTACGTACAGAACCTCCTCTGTCTTGGCTATGCACAAAAGCCTCTCCTATGTGATCATTTCTGCACATGAAAGAGCAGTTTATACTTATGTTTTAAATGATCTATGTGCAGTTTGGTCAGTTCTGAAGCAGGAGCTGCTTGGGGAAATGCCTGAGACTGACAGATTCTCCTCAGGGGATTCATGAACACACCTTCAGTGTACAATTAGTGTATCCTAACTGGAGTGTGCACAGCAGGAGTTGCGTTGGGAAATGTCCTAAACTAAGAATTCCCACTTGGAGAGTTCCTGTAACTGTTGACCAGCTGCTCTGCTGGGAAACTGGCCAGTGCTTCAGCCCATTATCTCATCTCATCTCACTGGAGTTCTTGGGCCAACCTGGGCATTAATGATTCAGTGTGCTAGGTCAGCCCAGATAAACAACTCTACCACAGCAGCTGTAATTGTAGGACAGGATTCCCTCCTAATATCACCTTTATAAGCTGAATTCCACAGGTCTCATCATAATCTTACCACAGTAGAATTTGCTGCCTGATTATGAATGCAAAAATTGTCACATTCTGAATATCAATAATAAGACTAATCCCAAATATTTTTAAATTCAGGCTTTCCCACTGCGTATTATGTGCACATGTATTTGGTTTATTTGCTTTCTTGATTAATGAAAACTGACTCTGAAGTGCAGATGCCTTTGATGCCTCTTACATAACCTGGCATAATTTTGCACACAGAAGCATATAATGTGAATTTTGGCATGTCAGTGAGGTGTTTGAGGATTGAAAAACCAAGCCAAAGTTGTGATGGCAAGAGAATAGTAGTGCTGAATGAAAAATAATTATATACTTGCTCACTGTCTGCTCCCTTGAAGGTTCTTGTCTCTTTATTATATACCACAATCTAGAGCGTACAGATCTACTTTTTGACATAGGCAATGTCCCCTCCTCAAACCATGAGAGGTGTGAAGGAATTTCCAAGGATTAACTCTGCATAAACTGATTAATAATTTGCAATTAAGGAAAAAAAAATTGGCATCATAGATGTGCTAATGTGCCAAAGCAATGAGGGCAGTGCTCAGTGAATGATAATATAGCAGTGTTTAATGCTCCAGAAACTCACTGTTAGTTTTTACTGAGAGCCCCTTGTTCCTTTTGGATCCTTTAGTAGAGCAGCATAAGTGCTGTTTTATACTGCCAGAATTTTCTCTTCTGTTTTTTATCACACCATCATTATATTTGAAAAAGTGAATTAAGGATGTGGCTACGGAAGGTAATGAAAGCACTGGCAATACCTTTGGAAATGGTGCAAAGGTAACTTACATTGTGTTACTCCTGATCAGGAAGCTGTTTAGGCACACTCAGGAGGAAAATCCAACAAGGCAGACACGTCTCAGTAGGTCTAAAGGCACAATGAGTGCACTCAGTCAAAGGTAATTTTTACTCCTTTACCTCACATAGGCTGAGTCAGAAGTAATTCTTCCTTTTTGAAAGGAAGGATGTTCTGTGTTTCAAGGGAAAAAAAAAAATTACCTTTGAACAGCCAGACTGTCTGTGTTGAGGAGCATCCTCTTCAATTCTGGTAAAAAAAAAAAAAAAAAAAAAGGCAGAGAAAAATTCAGAAAAATCTGCAAACGTTGTAGTGGAGCAAAGATGTGAATTAGATGGTTGGAAGAAGAGTGCATCCCTAATCTCTGCCTCAGCAGTGATGTCAGTGAAACTGCAAGTAGAATAGTAGAATTACAGGGTAGCTGTAATGCTGTACACACGTCAGACGTGCCTCATACTCTCCCTAAGGATTGCTAATTCCTGCAAACAACACTACAGTGTTGTTTCTGCAGTGTGCCAGCTCATGCAGTGCTTATCTGGATGGAGAGGAAGGGAATTCAAAGAGATTTCCTGTATCAAGACTACTATAGTCATTCTCTAAATAAACAACCCTATATATTTAGGATTCTTTCACCTGCAATTTCAGCAAAATTAGTTCTTACAGCAAAATACTAAAGGGCAATGAATATGTGATTAGTAACCAGTTAAAAACATGTCAAATAGAATCATAGTCTATGTTCAATCTGAGAAGTCAGGGTGAGAACTGCAAGCCACCTCTTGTCCTCATACTCTTAGAGGATTACCTATCCTACTTTCATTTAATGTTGGGAAGAACTAAGGTAATACTTTGCACAAAAAAGCAATACAATACCCTCCTCTAATATTCCTTTGTTACTGGGGAAGGACTTAATCCCCAATTAATGGTCATCATTCCCTCAAACACTCACTCTTTACCAGAGACATGGCACAGAAGGTAAAACCCATAAACAGAAAGGGACTGAGCTGTTGCAGACAGGCTACAATCAGAGATTTTCCTGAAAAGTCATATGGTAGTAAATGAGGACAGGACTGGAAATAAAAGGAAAGAGAGATATCTGGTTTTGTCTTAACATCAATTTTAGAAAGAACTCAGCATCATTAAACTTTTCTAAGTAAAAAAAAGAGAAACAACTAAATTCTTCTGTGTGCTAGAATCACTTTGTAGAGGTACAGACCATATATTCCATTTATGTCTCTTGTCTACAAATTATTTTGATTTGAAAAGCACTAGTGTGTGTATTTAAAATACTTTCCATGAAATCTTTTTGGCAGTTCAGTTGTTTATGCATATTGCAGTATATGAACACTAGAGATTTTGAGAAGAGGAAGAGAGTTGAAGATTTGGAGTGGAGGTAATTGAGAGGGCAATGTGTCTGCTGGCTATAAAGGTTCCATTTGCTTTCACAGCTGTCATGCAGAAAAGGCTGCATAAACAGATCACTGCAACACTGAATTTTAGAGCTCAGTCAAGCCCCCAGATTTCCATGGAGGTTCAGTTTTCAGTCAGTGGCACCTATTGAACCATTGGTGTCTATCAGTAAACACAGATTAAACTCAGCGCCTACAGAGGATTTTATAGATTTAAAGCTACACTCTACCATAGATGGCACCATAGATTCTGTTGTGACAGATTGTCCAAAAAGATGAGACTTTTATCTTGTTTTCAAGTAGATGTGATAAATGCTTCAAGAGGCTAATTCATAAAACACTTTATGATCCTTCAGGATGATAACCAGTGTGCACATCGGCCTGAAGCAGATTTGCAGCTGTTATAAATCAATGCTGTGCTATTAAAACAACTGCAATATATCTGAATTCCATCAGCTCCTGATTTGACTTCATGTGTATTTTATGCCTTAATTGCCAATGGCCAAGAAATGCAATAGCGTAGTAGATAAAATCATGTTTCTAGGAAACAACTTCATTGAAGCTAATTTTGTTAGAAGCACCAGAACAATTCTCCTGAGGACACTTTTGAAAATGCTGTACCTATATAGACAACCAACCTCTGATATGGATCATCATGTTATGTATTCCAGAGAACTGCATAAGAATAACAATGTAAATAAAATTTTAGGCTGGATTTTATTATACACAATATTTTTCCTGCTGTTTTTAAGTTCCTGAGTTGTTTTTGTTTGCTTTGTCATGTTTCCTTTCACTCTGCTCTCCAGACTTTAGAGATTGCTTTATCACAACTACAATGTCTAAATAAATAGCTTGCATTTCTTCATGGTACTTTTAACTCTGACCTTTCCAAGAGAAGTCACTGATGTTTTTAATGCGTTTGAGCCTTCTGTTCCATACAGACAATGGAACAGGGTGTGAAATTGTTCCGGCAGATAAGGGCCTACCAGCACCCTAGCATATGTCTGGTCTAGATAAGGCTGGAGGAGGGATGAGGAGATAATGTCTAGTAAATGAACACAGGAGGAAGGTTTGTTCTGTCTCCATTCACAGCCAAATAGCGTTGAAAGGCTTCATATTGTTTGATCACTGCTATAACCTGGTACATTGGCACATTGCAAAGCCTTTCATGCCTAATGTCTCATTTGCATGCTTTCTTCTCATGCATTTGCTACCATTGGACCTTGACTAAAGAAAAGATCACCCTTCTACTTCCTTGCCCTAATTCACCACTGTGGCTTTGTTCTGGTTTGGGGGATTTTTTATATTATTAGAAAGTGATGAAAAACATATTTCAACAAGTCTGTGCATTGGCTCCTGGATCTGAAACGCAACAGTTAATCTCTATTTTGAAATTTAAACTTATCTCCCATTTCAGCCTTCTCAGAGACAGGTGTTCTAGCCCTGCATTTTGCAGTTTAAGCCCATTTCAATTTTTCCCATTTTACTTCTGTATAGTTTCAAAACACACAATATCTGAAGGTGTTAAAATCACCATGGGCTTACAGAAATAGTGAGTTTCAGCTACCATCTTGAGGGGTATACTTTAAGGCTCTTACAAATCAAAATCAATAGCACTTTTTTAATATCTTTCTTAAAGTTCAGTCATTTAAAAGTCTATTAAAATTCATATAGCTCCATTTCTAACTGTGACAAAAGTCAGATTACTGCTGACTCTCATACAGTTTCCTATGCCAATTCTCACAAACACGTGTGATTACTGAAAATCTGTTGTACATTCTAATTCCTTCTTTACTTTCCTTGTTCATATAATTGGAAAGACAAATGGTTTCATACTTTCAAAAATTAGCCCAGAGGAAATATTTGCTTGAATTAACACATGAACAATGTTTGCACAGAGCTTCTGAGTCATGTGCCAGCATTCTTCTGCATTTTTTGAAGTTGTTGCTACTGTACAGGACCTGTATGATGATTAAATATAATCAATCCTTGCATTTGCTGCTGGAATGCATTTTACTTTCATGAGAGAAAACATCCCTGGAAAATCAATTTTCACTTTTGCGTAAAATCAGGACCATCAACACCAGCAAAACCCTGCTGGGCCTTGAGCTGTTCATTTTTTTGCTGCTCTTTTTTTTCTTCCTTTCTTTAACCTTTAACTCATGTACAGGGTTATCAGCAATTGTTTTTAAAGGCAAGCCTAATAATTGCTTGGATGCTGAACTGGTTCCAGGAAATCTAGACTGTTTGTACTCTAATGTCTATAATGGAGCTGCTCAGCAAAGCAGTGAAAAGATGGTAAGATTTCATGATCTTCCCTGTGTCCTGAGAGCAACAGACAGATTGGCTACAGCCTGATCTTTATTATCTCCATAAGAGACAAAAAGGACTGAATTGTAATTGCAGAGCTCAAGTTATAGTCAGCATATTCCAGCAAAGTAAATTACAGTCTTTCTGCTGTGTTGCTACTGTGACACAATGAAGTATACAAGGAGATAGGTTTTCATAGTGCTTGAGACACTCTGAGCTACAGAAGTTCAGAATAAATATATCTAAAGGGACAGAAAGTACTTCATGGTGGAAATAAGAAATAAGGAGTGATGAATTTTGAAAATGCATTTGCAGTAATGCTCGCCAGTGACAGAATTTATTAGGAGCAGGTTCTTGGTTACTGATCATATATAATATATATACAAATATAAATATATATATATACATGCATGTAATGAATATGAATCACTGAAACAGTTTATGCTGTCTGAAAGGATATGAAATGAGAAGTGAAATATCCTTTTGAAATTCAGAATTGGTTAATTGCCAAAAAGCAAAAAAGGCCATTCAATATTTTTCCTCAAAAAATGGTTTTCTCACAAAAATAACTCTGCAGTTATTAAGCACTTGAAGCATTTGCTAGCATAGAATGGAATGGAATGGAACAGAATGGAATGGAATGAAATGAAATACAAAATATAAAATACAGTATTTCAGTCAGAAGGTACCTACAAAAACCTTATAGTCTGGCTACTGACCAATTCAATGTGGAAAAAAAGTAAAAGTAGTTAAGGGCATTGTTCAAAAGCCTCTTACACCCTGACAGGCATGGAGCATTGACCACCTCCTGCAGAAGCCTGTTCCAGTCTTTGACCACCTTCTCAATCTAAACTTCTCCTGGTACAGCTTTGAACTATTCCCACAAGCTTTATTACTGGATACCAGGGAGAAGAGCTCAGCACTTCCCTCTCTATTTCCCCTCCTCAGGAAGCTGTAGACAACAATGAGGCTGCCTCTCACAGCCTTTTCACCAAACCTGACAGACCCAAAGCCCTCAGACTCTCCTCACAGACCATTCCTTCCAGCTCTTTCACCAGTCTCGTTGCCCTCCTTCAGGCACATCCAAGGACCTTGACAACCCTTCTCAAATCGTGGGGCCCAGACCTGTGCATGGAGCTCAAGGGGAGGCTGAACCAGCGCTAGACACAGTGGACAATCAGCTCTTTTGACTGCCTGGTGATGCTGTGTTTGATGCCACCCAGGACAGGGTTTGTCCCCTTGGCTGACTCACACAGAGCTGCAGCTGAGCAGCACCCCCAGATCCCTCTCTGATTTACAGCCATCACTCTCCCACTTACACTTGTGTCCAGTGTCACCGGGGCAGGATCCAGCATTTCCACCTGCTAAATTTCATCCCATTAATCACAGCCCAGTGCTCCAGTCTATCTTTCTTTCTCTGAAAGGCCTCTTATCAACAGCACCTCCCAGTTTTTGCCATGAGCAAACGTGGTAATGGTGCATTCAACTCCTGCATCCAGACTTTTGACAGACATATTGAACAAATTTGGCTTAGAATTGATCCCTGAAGTGCACTGCTGGTGTCCAGTCCCAGCCAGATGTCATTCCATTCACTACAGTCCTTTCAGCTCTGCCCTTCGGCCAGTTCTTCACCAAGAACATTGTGAACCCACTCATCCCACAGCTGGACAGCTGATCCATAAGGATGCTGTGAGAGCCAGCATCAAAGGCATAGTAAAATCCAGAAAAGCTACATCCAGCATCTTCCCATCATCCTCTGGGCAGGTGACCTAAAGCTTCAAACTCTGTTGTTCATATGTTCAGCTGTATAGATCAGAGGCTTACAAGCTAACTGTAGTGATTTAGTATCCTTTTTTTTTGTTTGTTTGTTTGTTTATCAGTGTATAAAAGCCATTTAGTTGCATGATCAACCTTGTCAAAGTCTAGCATTATAAATTTTATTGTATATTTGGTTTGGGTGGGGTAGGGTTTTGGGGTGTCTTTTTAGCTTAGCATGCTCCATCTTAAAGCTTCAGTTAAGATTAGATGGGAGAGTACAATCACAGCCTTGGGAGATCAGTAAAAACTGTTTTAATTAATTACCAGTCTTCTCACTTTGAAGCATCCTAAAAAGGATTGGATTTCTAGGTACAAAGTTCCCTTTGAAGAGATGTTCTTCTGAATATACTTTTCATGGAAATCAATACTCATAACTCAGAAAGGTGCCTTCTCTTATTCAAATCACAGTGATTTACTTTTTGATGGTTTACTGGTCCTGTGTCTTATAAAGAAAACAGTTTATTAATCAGGAAATCTAAATGAAAAAGATGAATGTATGGTTATATCAAAATAGCCCGAGAGATGGAAATTAAGACTCAAAATTAAAAGAATAAAAACAACAACAAAAAAAGGGAAAACAGATCTGAGAAAGCATATTATGGGTATTTTTAAACTATCTGCATTCAAGGTTATAAACTGGGCAATGTCATTTCAAACAGAAGCAGTAAGCTCAATATTTTTAATGGATAAAATATAAATAGGCTTCAAATTCCATCTTTACATGAAAAAATACAGTAAGACCCAAGCAATATTTCTTTGTCAACCAGAAGAGAGCACTTAGAACTCACTGGGTGAAAAGTAGCTCATTCATTCTGACTACCAGGAATTAAGGCTTTGTAATTAACCTTAATTTAAATTGAAATTGTAATTTAAATATTTCTCTAGTAGTTTTTTTGCAACACATACACACACACACACACACACACACACACACACACACAATCACCAACTCCTGTGATTGTCCCTTAGCAAGCATACCTTTACTTTATCCATAAGGTCAGTCATACATTTCACTCTAAAACCTGCAAAAATAAAACTACAAGCCCTTTCAAAGTGTCTAGGAATAATCATCATATATTAGTATGGAAAGTACTTTCTTTTATTAGCAGTAATATGGACAAAACCCTCCAAAAACTAAGCAAATATATCAGCCAAGATTTTCAGTTCTCTAGCATAAGTATACATGTGAACGCCTCTGAAATCAAGTGTACACTCATTTATATGACAAACTACTTCCCTGCCATTCTGTCACAAATAACCTATGAGAGGTAGAAATGCTAATACTGTGCATCATGATAAAATCCTGACTCCAAGGAGTTCCTCCCCTCTGTGATGAAAAGCAGCAAGTCCTACAGATATATCAAACTTTCCCTGTTGACAGTGTGAGTTGAGATACTGTGTCCTTACTTGTGTGTGTTATATACAAAGAATAGTTGTTTCTTGGCTTTGCTGAACTCAATAGTTCCCAGTTGTGAGATTTAGATCTATGAACATATTAATGACTTTTTCCATACTGCTTGATCAGAAGTTCTCTGTGCAGAGCAGCCCACAAGAATTTCTAAGTTCTCAGGATGGACTTATGTTTAAATGTTTTTATAGGTGTATATATTCACTCTGTGCAATTTTCTTTTTTAAAAATTGTATTGTCTAATTTTTTAAAGGACATCATCCTTGGTAGTTTTTCTTTCTCTATCAAATTAGGAAAAATATACTTTACCTATCAGTGCAAAAGTTCCAATTTGCACTGAAATAAGGTAATTAACTTAAAATATTAGCACAGTTTGTTTCAATTAAACTGAAAAAAAAATCACTCTCCTAAAAAAATAATTTGGAAAATATCTAATTATGAGGAAAGCTGAGTCAAAAAGTATATAGATTTAGCTAAACTGGGATAGAAAAACGAGTGGAAACTTTTTTCTGTCAGAAATGCAATGTGGTAATCCTTGTACTGAAAGAAGCTGAGGGCTGGCTTATGAAACACTAATAGCATTATGAAAAGGAAAAGCCTTAATCTAAAAAGACAAAGTTTTGCTTTGGTGGTGTGCTGACCTTTCTACAGCTGGGTAGCCTAATCATTCAGCAGGTTTGGCTTATGAAATTAATCAATTGAAAAATATTATTTTTAGCCATTACAATAAAGGTGGGTAAATCAACTGTTTAATTCTCAGACCAAAGTGTAAATCATCTCATATGGAATTTTCTTCAAAAAAAAAAATGTTTAACTTGTATGGGAAGTTTTGTTTTTTGGTTTGTTTTTTTAAAGAGCAAAATAACATGAAAAATTGGCAATGCGTAAGATTTTTTTATTTTATTATTTTCTATTTTAAGCTTTTGTTTTCACTCTCATTATTTTATACAGAGGCTAGTGATCTGCTTCTCTCCAGCTGAAACAATGAGTGATGAAAATCTGTTTATCTCTCTACTTTTTTTTAAGGAAGAAAATATTTGATTTGATACAGAATTCTAGTATGCTTTTCCCACCATTCATTTGGACATCCTTTGATGTGAAAGATGTCAATTAAAAGCAAATATTTAAGAAAAATAATAGCATTTGCCAAATATAGGTTCATGTAAATGTAGATGCTTTGCTGCTTGAAAGAGCAAGCTCAAGGATCTCTGTCAATGTCTCCATAATTGTGTGATTCTAAAAGCTCAGATATTATAATTTCTCAGCTAAATTGCATGCATGTTGTAGGCATATGATAAAGCTGTCCTTTGAATCCACGCTTCATGTGTATTTCTAACAATTTAATTCAATTTATTAATATTGCAAATAGATTGTCAGAAGAAGATAGGATAAGTGTCAATGTAATTTTTAATAACTCAGTTGTTTGTGTTATGTCAGTCATGCAGTAGCTGCTCAAGAAGATCTTCCCAAATTTAAGTCTTTAGAAGAGCATCAGATGTGACTGCAGTTAACCCTGATCTTCCAACTACAGACAGAAGTTATCTGGGACATCTTCAGTAACCTCTGATGACTTGTTCTCTTCCTTTCTTTCCAGTGAATTATTCATTGCTTCATTTCTGTTCAAAGTTTTCTCTTTCTTTTGATCACAGGCAATGGACTGGGAATCCGAGTTGTAGGTGGGAAAGAAATTCCAGGAAGCAGTGGGGAAATTGGAGCTTACATTGCCAAGATCTTGCCTGGGGGCAATGCAGAGCAGACAGGGAAGCTTATAGAAGGTAAGATAAATGCATTATTAAAAGATGAAGCCATGGCACTGTTGGGAGTTTATAATTATTTATAACACATTTTCTCTTGCACAATGGATGCAATCTTGTGCAAGGAATGGGAGCTACACCTCCATGATGCTTAAAGCAGAAAAGGCCTGATGGAAAGTGATTTTTTGGCTTCTATGGCCAAGGAGAGATGCCACAATGAGCATTATTAGGGTCTGTCTTCAGTAATATGTGTCAACATGATGCCTGCATGGTCACATGTCATCAGCCTATATCATGGACATGGGCTTTGAAGATCTTTAACCTTTAATCTTGATCATCTAAGTATCCTTGTTTGAAATTAGTTTTATTTCTTAGTTTTATTTCTTATATTACTTAATTTCCATTTGAAATTACTTGTATTTTTTAGTTGCACAGGTAAAACAGATCCACTTGTCTCCGACTTACATGCACAAATTTTCTTTCTTAGTCCCCTTTAAGTCATACCTAATGTTAGTTGTCCAGTTTAAGGTAACCATCCAACCTGCCCCAACAGGCAACAGAGGAAGAGGTATCCACACAAAAGCAGTTATTTCATCTAACTTGGACCTCTGTTTCAAGAATTGAAAGTGTCTTCCTCCTTTAATTGGCTTTTAGAAAACTGCATTCAACTTCATATCATCCTTTAGGCAACCAAAGCTAAGTGAAGTTATCACTTCACTATCAATACATTTTCTAGGATTATTGCAATGTGATCATTCTGTCTAACAATTTATTTCTGTGATTACATGAATGCCACATTCTTTTTATAACTTTCTCTTTTGCAAATCTGTATGCACCAGAAGTGTCAGTCTGTCCATAGACAAAAAAAAGAGTACATTTGTGTCCAACTCATTAAAATCTTTTTTTTCCCTAAATAAAAGCATGTACTCAGGGAAAAATAACAAAAGAAGAAAAGTAGGAAGAATAGTTATTCCAGGCAGAATTCAATTCACATAAGTTTTCTGAATGGTAAACAAGCAAAAAAATTCATTATTTAAGCAAAAGCACTTTGCAGGCAGAAAACCTGAGTAAATTGATTAAATAATGTATTTACATGAAATAGTTTAATTATTACAAAACAGTGTCACCTGCATTCAATCATTTTACATCCTTGGTGTTTTCTTTGCCAAAATTTAATGCTATACAACAACAAAAAAAAAAAAAAAAAAAAAAAAAAAAGGGACACAAACCCCAATATGCAATGAAATTAAACAGCAAATGTCAATGAAATTAAACAGAAAATAACAGAAAATTTAAAAAAAATATTTTTGGCTGATACAATTGATTCCGATATTAATTTTTAATGGCAGTATCTCACTCATCAAATGATAGAATAGTGTTATTTTTTGTACATGAATGATGGAGGAATTGACCTTAATTTTGTGTGTTTTGAAGCAAGTATTTGTTTTGGCTCCCTCTGTACAAATAAGTAGGTCTTTCATAACTGTGCTAGATTACGCATGCTTTGTTTCAGTACCAAGCAAGTAAAGAGGAAAATGTTGTTATTCAACATTTACCCAGGACTGGACATTTCAAGAAAGAGAATGACCAGTTACAGACTGGAATTATCTGTAATATTTTGGTTTATTTTGCCAGGAAATTTTCTGGAAATTGAAGTTTAAACCAGTTCTTTAGTCACCATATTTGGTTCATTTCAGCAGTGATCAAGAACATCTTGGATTTACAATAACTACAGGAGAAATGTGACATAGAAATTGACTTCTTAATCTGTTCACATAATGTATTTTGAAGGTTTATTTCTATTTTATAGGAAGATGGATATGACAGTAAAATATTTATTCCTTTGTTTCATTCTCCCATCATATGTTCAGTCATGTTTCTAATCCAACCTTTATAAAAGTATCCTAGACTTGGATAAGTTAGCATAAATCAACTCCATCAAAATCCCTATATTTCATCTGTAGAATTTGTCTACACAATGTCTCAGAATATGTTTCAGTATTGATGTGTTAAATGTTCTCGCAGAGAGAAAATATGCTTCCTGCAGGATGCACTTTGACTACGACATACAAGAAAAACATTTCCTCTCACAGTCATTTACCCTTAGGTCTTGCCTTTATATCTAGTTTCCTTTTTATGTTATTTTAGATGGCTATCAGGGATCAACAAAGAGTATTTTCTACTTCACTGTGAATTGTGGTTGGCTTAGTGGAAATATGGCTGGTGCCCATCTAACCTCTACCCCTCAGAAGAGCTAAAATCCACTGATGTCCTCAATCATTCTCATATTGATCTGTGTAAATCCAGCCAGACCGCTAATCTTACCAACATCTCTGAAAATAGAAGCTGGCCTTCTTTCCTTTTTCAAGTTATTTGCTGTTTCTCACACCATAGAGAGAAAAAATAAAGAAAACTTTCTATGTTGTTATCTGTAAATGAATTACTTTTTTTTTTAATAATCATGAGTCACTTTTCCTGATTAAATGCTGTGTGACTACAAGTTAGAGTATAAACAGTCACCAAGTAAACATATACAAATGTCACTACAAGTTAGTATCTTGACTCAATAGCCTTTCTAAGAACATGAATCACTCTGAAAAATCCCATCAACTTAATTAATTCCTCTAATTCTAAAAACACGGGGTTAAGTCTGAAAATCCTACCATTAGCATAAGAAACAAGGATGGATTTATTGTGGTTATGAAGGAAGACAAACTCCTACCTGTTCTCTGTATGACTGCATATAAATAAATGACACAGAGGTAGCATTCCTATCCTTAGGGAATAACATAAAATTTTAGCCTATTTAAAAAGCTTTGGAGGAGTCTTAGTGCTGAAAAATTTATTTATAGTTCTGACTGGCAAATACCACTCTTCTCGGTTCTCTCACCTTGAATTGCTTTCAAATGTCAAAAATATCTCTGATTCATCACTCATTGGCGTAACAAAAACTGGAGGTGGAAGGCTCATTCCACCAAGCTCATCAAGTGCAAGGATTGTGTCAGTTTGATAGATGTGTCTGTGCTCCCCCTCGTGTTGACAGAAACAGTTCAGTTCTATTCCACCTGGTGAATCCACTGAGTGAGTGGCATTTCAGCCAGCATTTTTCAGAAACAGAAGAGCATAGAGTAAAGAGCAGAAATGAAATGTTTATGTGTGTTTCCTACTCTTGCAAATTTTCTGGATGCCCTCAGCATTCCAGTTTTCTAATTGGACCATTTCAATAGGCTGAATGGAGAGCCTGGGAACTGATAACAACAGGCATCTCTATTCTAAGTTTTCAAGCCAGACAAGCTGTGTTGCAATGGTTGGGTCATCTGATGTTCACTGGGATGAAGATATTCCCTGACTTTCCGGTCTTCTAGAAATTCTGGTAAACCAGCACTGTAAAAAACTTATGGTGAACTTGATTTGTGGTGATCTTACTGCCTTTGCTTATACTTCACTCAGCAGCACTAGTCAGACTTCTGTTAACCTGTTCTGAGCCCTTATGTGTGCATGTCTCTTTTTAATATGTATGGATCATTTAAAATATATCTTCTCAAGCTTAAAAACAGCAAAATCATATATAGTGAAGACAAAAAAATCTTGTCATGAAAAATACTGAAATAGAACTTCCTGGGAGAAAAACTTCCTGATAGACACAAGATACTGAAAGATAATGAGACCTGTTAAAGCTGTTAAGTAGGTCAGGGCAGGGAAACTGCACTGCTGTTGGAGAGTTCCATGATAGATGTGATCTTAGTTAATGGTGCCCTCCCCTCAGTCCAATCCTTTAGCACTTGTTTTGACCTAAATTAATAATTAGTCTTCTCAGGATGCAGGAAGCATTGCTCATGAAAACACTGTAAAGGTCCTGTCAGAGCCACCTGCCTTCAAGAGTAGGTAAAAGCATATCCAATGTCCTCAGCATCAAAGTCTAATTATTGAGGAAAAGTTCTTCAATGTTCTCAGTACCTTTTAGAATTTGATTCACCTGCTAAGAAAGAGATGGTCAGCTTTTCTAAATATTTTTATTGCCTTTAATTGTGCTGAAAATTTCCTAGGCCACATGGCTGGTTCCCCTCAGGAAAGTATTTTAAATGAGTGGGTCTTTGGGAATGCCAGAGATCTCTTTCATCTTTAGAAAACTGCAAACTCAGAACTTTAAGATGCCTTCAGGAAATCAAATTGAGGTCTTCCTATTTCTTCTTATCCATATTTATTCATGTTTATGTTCCCCTCATGTAAAAAGTTGTACATATTCTTATATATTCAATTGTCACAATTTTCTTCTGTAAGAAGACTTTTGATACAGAGCTCACTCTCTCTAATGCCCTAATATGGGGTCAAATAACACTAGAATCATTCCTCAGACTGAGACTTAAAACTTTCCTTTGGACTTTCATGGGATGCCACAGCTTATGACCTCTTGGATCCACAGACCATAGCCACAGTGTCAACAAAAATACTTTCTCACAAATCTGGAGCCAGTAGAGAGAACATGTTCACTGCTTGTCACCAAGCAACTTTCCACACTAAACCGACATATGAGATGAACAGGGTGTGCCAAACAACATGCTGTTCCTGGCAAAAGAGGGCCACATCTAGACCAGTGGGAAGTGATTTCCACCCAAAGCAAAATATGACAGGGGAAAGGAGAAAAGAGGTACTTGGAAAACCTCCATCAGAGAGCAGCCTAGCTCCCCGCCTTCGGTTCATGGAAGAAGAAGGCAGACCCAGGAAGCCCTGTCAGAAGCCTGCCTTAACCAGAATGCTCTGCAGCTCCCACCCATGGTGTGGACTTTGGCTTCTCACCTAGTTCACTTCAAGCATCAAGCTTCACAATGGAAGGATGTATACTGAGAGATTCTTCAAAGGCAGAGAAGAAAAAGTCAGGGTTCAGTGGGACTCTTTTCTATATGTGTTCAAGTATGGTTAGCACAGCTCTTCATTATTTCCAGAACAGGCAGCTAATGAAAAGGAAAATTATTATAAAGATACAAGGACTTATATTTGATGATAAAGAGAGCAGCTGCATTGTTAGGTAAAAATCTACTACGAAATACCAATCAGCTGACCACCCAGAAATGAGAGTGAAATATGAGAGACTAAGAAATATGAGAGCCCTTGGTAGCAGTTTTGAATCTGGGGAAGGCTGCACATGGAAGCTGAAAGACAGCCAACATATTCATGGTGTTTGAGCAATCCCACATGCATAAAGTAGTCTGCATTAAGTGGAGAAAAAGAGTATTTATACTATCTACAGTTCTTCCTCTGAGGAGAGTGTAAATAAGACTAATGAACAAACTAGAGAGGAGATGGCCAATGTGGGGAGATGATTATCTGTAGTATAAGTAAGATGAATCTGGACATAATCAATATTGGGTAGAGGCTATTGAAATATTAGAAGCATTGTTTAACCTTTAAAGATTTTTCTGAATTCTGAGCAAAGACATCTTTGAATACAGGTAGTTTTCTCACTCCTCCAGTTTAAAGTGCCAATTACGTAAGTTCCAGAACGTGTTTCACTTCAGCCATGCCCTAGAAATATGTCCCTTCATGTGTTTTCAGATCATAAATTTTCAATCATAGCTTTTTAAGTTTTTAAGTCCTTGTCATCTTAAAGCTTGTTATTTACTGGCATTGGAAACACATGATTTCTTTCAAGTTCTCACAGAAGGACAGTGGGATGCAATGATATTACTGACCAGTCCATGAAAGGATTATAAAGAAAATGTTAATAGATTTTCTGTTAACAAGTTCTTTGATACTTTTTTGGGCTACTTTGGATAGCATCAAGTGCTGAAAAGCAAGGCCAGACTGTTTCAGAAGGTCTTTTGCAAAGGCACTCCAGGTGTAATGGCTGTCCGTCTTATCAAAGCTGTCTCTTGTCGTATCTCTGACGTGCTTTGCATGTTGCTTGGAAAATGCAGTGTGACTGGAATGGTCAGGGGCACCTAAATAGCTGGAAAACCAGAACAGAAGCAGTAAGTCACTATCCTTCTCTCTACCCTTGTCACACTTCCCTCTTATCCCTGAGTTATAGATGAGCACAAGTGTGACTCTGGCTGATCTTTTATCGGTCACTGGCTGGTCATTTATTGGTGGGAAGTGCAGTAGGTCTTCCAGAGTTTTAAATACTGTAGTGAGCACTGCTTGCTGTTTAGACAGCTAAAATTGGAAACATTGTTTGGGGCATCAGAATGAAAAGAGATTTTACAGTCCCCATGAAGCAAAGATAGTGAAGAGCCAGCATCCCTTCTTGAGTCCCTCTGATAATTACATTTCTGGCAAAAAGTAGATAGCACGATGAAGCTGGAAAATGATGAAACAAAATTAAAATGAACACAAGAAGGGAAGGAAAAGTTCTCAAAAAAACTGGATAAAGTCTTAAATGAAGAGTAATAAGCTTCCCATCCTGCACTTCCATTTTGCAGTTTGACTGCTTTAATTTATTACTGCATTGGGAAAAAACGTATTAACTTTACCTCCTTCTCTGAGTGTTAATCTTCATGATCGAATTTTCTGTCTGTGCTTATTCTGCTAGGTCAGAAGAGAAGAGAGCTTGCTCTCAACATACCCCCTGGGCTACAGGCTCAGGTTTCTCTGTCCCAGCAGAAAATGGCTTTATCAAAGATAATGTGAAAAAAATAAACCACAGCATTCACAAAATGACTAGGTTTGAAGAGACCTTAAAGATCATCGAGTCCAACTCATGCCCTAACACCTCAACTAAACCATGGCACTGAGTGCCAGATCCAGTCCTTTTTAAAATACATCCAGGGATGGACTCCACCACCTCCCCAGGCAGACCATTCATGTACTTTTTAACTCTTTCAGTAAAAAACTTTTTTTCCTTTTTCTTACCTAATATCTAACCTATCAAATCCAATAACAGGCAGTGCCAATTTTTGGTTGTAAGCTTTGCTTTAAAACTCTTTGGAAAGGACTTAATAAGAAAAATCCCAAATACTCTCCTTCATCTGTAAATCTTAATTTACATAGTTGTGCTCCTCTCATCCATGTATTCTGTTCTGCCTTTAACTTCTGTTTCATAGGTAACAATCAGAGGTATAGGATTATTCTTGTTAAGCATGGCAATGGATATTCAACACACAAAAAATGCCTTTAAATATTTTAAATTAATTTTTAAAGGAAATTAGGTTAGTAGAAAGGACGCCCTGCCAGAGTGTATCATTTAACATATTGGAATTAACCTAATATCTGCTAGAATGAAAAAAAGAAATGCAGAAATCTTCATCACGCTGGTTTGGCTGTTCTGCACGCTGTCCCACTGACAGTGGTCTCAATTCCACTCTTAATATGGCAGGAGTTGAGCTGTTCTGAGATTTTTGTTTGGCCTCTTCCTAAGATATGAGAAAGAAATGAGAATTATCAGAAGGCATGGGAATTGTTTCAGTACTTGTGTGGCACTTACAGAAAGAAGTAAAAGTAGAAATAATTGCAGTATAAACAATTGACCTGGAAATTTATTGAGAGCTGGTTACTCTAACACTGTGCACAGCTTTATTTGCTAAATCTCTTTTGTGGTGGTTGAAGCACACTTAGAAAATAGCACTTTCCTCTGCTTTAGAACATATAGAATATATAGTTTAAGGAATTTTAATCTTATGGTATCAGAATGATATAACTGAGGTTTTATAAGGATACTTGATTAGAAAACTTATTGTAAACTTAAAATATTAGTTTCAATGAGATAAAAGAGGTAATACGAATTTGTAATGTTTCTGCTCAGAATGTAATTACTTTATACTTAATTTTTCTGCAACAAAAACCAGCCCTTAAAAGAGATGTTAGAGAATAATTAGCATCTAGGAAGTAGTTGACTAGCTGTAAGGACTGAGCTTTTAGGATCTTTCAATTATTGAATCTAAAGCAGAATGCAAAACTTAAGGTGTACTTATAAATTTTGTAAAGTTATGGGAAGGAAGCATTAAATGGAAACATATTATGACCAGTAAAAATATGGCCCCTTGCATAATGCCTGCTACCAGCTTTTTCACTCCTGCATTTAATCTTGCTATGTACCATATAAACTACTATAGTTTATACTTCTTTATGATCAACAACTCTGAAAATTAACTTGAACAATTAATTATTGATGAAAATCAATTTGCTAGAAAAGGCATATTATACAAATTGCACAAGGAACTTGGATTCCTAATAACAAAGAAATAATTTTATCAAAACACCTGTATGGGTAGGGGGTTTTTAAGTCTTAAATAGATAAGTCTGATTTATGAAAACAAGGACAATAACTGGGATGCTTCAATCAGAGGGAAGAGGCAAATACTGTCACTAGATATTCCAGAGCTAATGAAGTGAAGAACCATCACAAAGGTCATGAGAAAAACACTCATCAAATGGTTTAAATACAAATTGTGGAAGATCACTGGTAAATGTCATTGATGTCATAACTAGCTTTCAATAACACTCCACCAAGATTGTATTAAAAACTACTACTAGCTATTGTAAAGTACTGATGTGGAGCTATGCAGTTAGTAATTTTCAGATGCACAGCTTTTGGCAGCAATTATTTTTCAGGACCTTGATGAACAGTTCCTGTTAGAAAGGATATCCACTTCTTGGAAAGAACCATCCATGCTTCCAGAGAACGTGCCTGAAGCCCTGTTTCTCTGAGCACAGCAGGTAAAGCAGCAGGCAGAGTTGTCATCTGGCTGCCCACAAAGCATTCTTGGCTCCTGCTGGCACTGACCAACTTTCTGCTGTCCTCTGGGATCACACACGTCACAGGTGCTTTGTGGTTCTTCCTCTGACATTGGCAGATATTACCCATCCAGGTGGTCTCAGTCTTCCTGTCTTACTCTTGAATACTTACTCTGCTTCTGCTATATTCTGACACTGTGAGTACTTTTAAGGCTCATTTGTCTCCATAGAAGAGTTAATTCCTTTTTTCACTATTCTTAAGATACTGTACTAAAATCAAGTGGATGTGTTTTCCTCAGAAGATGCAGGTGTACTTCATGTGTCAGTACTCCCAATACAGAAGTGGCAAGTGGTCTGTGACTTTTCTGGTTTGGGCAATGCTGGACAGAAGATGGGTTTAGTTACTGCTTCCAAGATATTCAGGGATAAAGCAACATCTTTAGTCAAACACAGGCAGTCTGTCTGGGATTGTAAAATAGACATTCTCTAGATTATGTTATACCTGATAGCAAATAGCACAAGCAGAGACATAAAACCACTGTGCCTGCCCCTTTGCCTAGCTGCTTGCTGAGACTGATGATAGGGACTTGAATTTCAGCCTGGAGCATCAAAGATATGTGCCTGTATTGCTCTGGTTCTTGTCTTTTTTTTTTTCTAGGACCAGCTTCTGTGCAGCAGATTTACAAAGAAACCAGGCAAATTTAAATCCTTCAATGCCTATACTGAGGCCAATTTTTCTTACCAGTGAAAGTCATCAAAGGCACCCTCCCGTATCCACTCACTATGCAGAGAGCTTAGGTATTTCTTTTAGGTGAACTGTCTCACTAAAAACCTAAAATTCAGACTCTATAGGCTTACCTTAGGCATGCTGGGCCAGATCTCATAAAACAAAATCAGGACATTTTCATCTGATGTTTATAAGGGACAAGTTCTGTTTGGGCTCCCATACAGGGGCATTCCATAAAAACGTCTTACTACAGTGTGAAAAAAGCCTTTTACATAGCCACTGAACTGTGCTGTTTGATAGTGACTTCCCAGTGAACCGGGGAGCTAAAAATACTCTAATTCCATTTCCTATTGTGCAGATTACTGTGGGCTCAAACTTGCAGACCAGCAGTTTGATGCGATTGTAGTAAAAAAAATCTAGTGAAATCAAAGTGAGGGTCATCTTGAAGTACAGGTTAAATAAAGCTACATCCTTAAGGGCAATTTTTCCTGGCACTGGATTCCAAAAAGTGTATTAAATCATTTACATGTAGCAATTTTAACTGTTAATCCCATTCCTGAAATCTGAATCCCCAGGAATATTAGGCCAGCCTGGCCACTCTATGGAATGCTATATTGATGTAAAACATAGCAAAGAATCAGGGCCCAGGGTGAATTGTCCCCACTCAGGGTTTGTTCTGCTGAAATTCAGGTGAACAGGCAGCCCCTGTCAGTGACTCTCAGGGCAGGCTGTGGGTTGTTGGTAAATCACAGTTCTCAGCAGCAAACAGGATTATAGAGAGCACATTTTTCTGCCTGTGAACTGGGCACTGCAAGAAGCAGAACTTCTTTAGTCACTTGTTATTTCAAAATACTTTCTGGGTAGGTGTGTGCAAATTCTTCCAAGACCATAAGAATCATTATGAAGAGTTGTTAATAATTTAATGTTAAAAAAGATGATTCATTTCAGAATTTATGAAGTTACCTTATAGGTACATTAATATGTTCTAGGCAACTTTTCAAACTTTTTTTTTTTAGGTACTTAAATATTATCTCTTCTGGAAAAACTGAATTAGTCATTATTGGGGTGGTTGGGGGGGGATCTAATTGATTAGAAAATGCAAGGATTTGCAAACAGTTTCATTCAAGTCAGTAAAATGACAATAGTCTTATAGAATAGCTATTTCCTCTGCATATTGGAGATCAGATCTCATGAATGATATGTGGTGGAATGATCATTTTTAGGTCAGCATGTACTGACATTTTCCTTCACAGAATCAAACTAGAATACGAAATGTAGAACACTTGAAGGCAAAGAGATTTCAGCCAGCCAACCTTGGTGTCTGGCAGACATGGGCAGGTAACAGCTATGTTCTCCAGGCTCTGAGCTCTGCTTAAGTCTCTGGAAGGACACAGCATCTGTGCAGTGGTTCACACTACGTTTGAAACATGTAGAATATTTCCAAGTCATCATATACATGGTGCAGCTGATCCTGACTGCTTTTATGTGGAAATGCAGTGGTGCAATACCTGCCAAGGGAACAAGAAACCTCAGTTCTGGGCCTTCCCCAATACAGATGATGCTGAGTTGCTCAGATACTTCTGCTTCTAAGGAGAGCTGTGTCTGAAATGGTGCTTACTACTGAATTTTATTAAAAACAAGTGGTTTGGACCATTTTGTTTTTACTGGATCTTACTTTCTGATTTCCAACTAGTCCGTCTTCCAAATTATAAGGCCTAAGTTATTATTTAGTGTGGTAATTCAGGTAATTTCTGGGAACTGTACATTTTTGTCATAATATGATGCAGAAGTGAAACACAGTTACTTTTTCTTGATCTCATGTACATTTTCCCCTGGCATTATTGCACATGTTTTTGTTATTCTCCAAATCATGTAGTTATGAAAAAAGGAGCTTTCTTAAGAATTATTTCCAATGGAACCATGAAATGCTCCAATCAGCACTGTTATCATCATTCCAACTGATTTTTCTTTTTTTTTGGGTATATTACATTGACTTTAACAAAAGGGATTGTTCATTAGTGTATTGCATTGTCACAAACCTTTTATGTCTAGTAAGTACATTATTCCTATGTTTATAACATGTTGAACTTTCTTCTCTTTGGAAGTCAACATTGTAAATCCAAAATAAAATGTGTAGAAAAACTTTGTACTTTAATTCAGATCTTAAATTGGATTTTTTGTGTAATAGTAAGACTTCACATGGAAAAGATGGGAGAAAAGTGTCTGCCTTCTGACAGTATGGAAGTAAAAAGTTATTTGCAATTTTAGTGAATTTGTAGAAAGATACAGAATACTGAGGCTACAACTCTATGTCTACTTCTGAATGCCAAGCAGAATTCCTCTGAAGATCCACTTACCTATGTAATATTATGCATATACTTTTGCATTTTGACTGTAAGGGACCTTTCCCTGGAGACTCATTGCTGCCAGACCAAAAGGGCATGTTAATAACCAAGAAGTATTAAATCTTAAAAAGTCCATAAGGCCTTCAAGATGATACAGGTAATTTGATGATAAAGAACAATCATCCTGTAGTAGTGCTTCTACTAGAGTGGTTCCTTAGTCTTCAGAAGAGTAAAGGATTTTCTGTAGGCTTAATTTGTTTTTCTTTCCTTTTCATAAATTTATTGCTAAGAGATCAGTAAGGACAGAGTTGAGAAACAGTGATACACATCTACTAAAAGAAACTCAAATCAAAGACACAGGGAAAATATTTGCAATCTTTTTGCATGCTCATGTGGTAACTTTCCATTCCAAAACAACTGACAGCAGGAGGAAGCATGTCTGGAACAGCTTTTAAAGATACCCAGAGAAGCAGTGTTGGTTTTGGTCCTGCCCACAAGCTCTGTTCCATGAGGGTTCAACTTTCAGAGGCAATTCCTCTTTGTGAGCACTTCTCATCAGAGCCAGAAGACTGCTAACAGCTGCTGTATTGCACAGCAGCACCCAAGTTGCTTCAGCCCAGGCCTGTGAACTTGTATACTGCTCCTGTGCACTCAGACTGCCTTGCAAAATGCACAATAAATATGGGACAGGCCTGTGTTAGAAGGTTAGGCTGCACTTTATGGACAGGCAAAAGGTGAAAAAGAGCAGGAAGGAGAGAAAAAGGGCATTAGCACAATCTGTTTAGAGGAAATGAAAAGTAAAAACAGAAGAAAGCTGTGTGGTGAAAAACCAACTCCCATGTTCATAATTTATATTCATGATATATGTTCAATAGTAGAAGCTATTTTCATGGGAAAGATGAGTGCCATTTACCTGCCCATGTGCAATGACAGGGCTATTTGCAGATGCTGACCAGTCACCCCAATGAACAGAGGGTTTCATTATTTCCTAATTACTAGATAATGTGCTGAACAGCACCCCATGAAATTAACCTTTAAGATGACAGTAAAAGGAAATGAGTCATTCCAGACAGCGCTCATCATGGTGTGAGCTCTACACTTGCTAAATGAGTTCTGTCATAGTGTGGGTGAAGTGGAATCAATCCATATAATTCATACATTTGCTGCTCATACAGACAGCTTTGGAACTGCTAAGTAGAAATAAGCATTGACTTATGTCTAACTAAAGCAAAGTTATGTATTACATTAACTGATTATACTTTTCAGATGGGTCTGAAGTCACTGAATAGAAAGAATTGAGAGTTCCTGAGTGTGTGAAAGAGAGGATAAAATGAATCAAAATTCTAGGAAAGTGCTTTCATGACTGGTGCTAATGGGGAGGTAGAAACGGTTTTAATCTTAGACAGTACTAAAGAAAGAAAAGATAAATCTTTCATCATCTTATTCACAGACCACTGTTGTATTCTTAGAAGTATCAGCCTATCTCAGTGATAGTAATACCTCTGCAATTCACACAGTAGAAGCTGACTGATTAGTTACAAAACAGGGGCTTTCTTCTGATTCAATAGCTGTAGAGAACATGAGACAAGAAAAACACTTCCCACTGTTTTGGGAGGAGTGAAGATCCAAAGAAGGAACTGAAAATACCTTCAAGCACAACAGTGATCCTTGTTGAATATGATGCAGGCAGACTGGTAGATATGATAAAAACAGCTTTACAGCAGATGAGCATGAAGCACACACTGCTCTATCTGGATGAATACTCTTCAATGGTGCACATGGATGGGCTGCAATGCTGCCTCAGAGGTTCTGTCTCTGAATGGAGACTAGCTAGGAGAGCACCTGACAGCTACAGCAGATAAATACTTCTCTGTTGCCTATGCTTTTCATAGATATGGAAAAATTTGGTGCCACCTAATGGACAGCCCCCAGCTCCCAAATTCTGAATGTGTTTTACAGGAATTTTTTTGCAAGGCATCTAAAAAGGGATCTCCCTATATTTGTTAATGCTTCACATGAAGAATTTCTCATTCAGCATCCTTAATCACATACCTTCAGATGAAATATGCATTTTTTATAGGTGAGGAGTTAATAAGCCCCATGGGTAATACAAAGATTTCTGTATTTGCTGGCTTTAAATTTATGAACTGGGGTCATCTCACAGCTTCCTCAATTGCAGCAATATAGTAACACATAAAACTAAATTACTGCACCTAAGTGTTCTGATCTGTTTATGGGTGAAATTAAACTAGCTATTCTGTCAGTCACATAAATTATTCTACACCATCCTTAAGCAAGTTTACTGCTACAGCTGCAGGGACATTGCTATCTCTTTCAGTAGAATTCCTGAATACATCAACAAAATATTTAGCCCAAGGGGTTTATATCACTTGTACACTTGCAGAGTATATTAGCAAAAATGAGTTAGACTATGGATTATTACAATGACTGCCATAATGAGTAATACTGCAAATAATTGTCATTCCTGAAAAAGCTGTCAGGGATAACCTGTTTGCATGTCATGTTCTTCAGGAAGCAAAACATGTAAGAAAACATAAGAGCATATCTCTTGTATCAGATGAGCCACCAGATACAATAAATTTAACATATCTGTGATATCTGAATAGATGTATTATGTTTATATATGTTGCAAGATGTAATATCTCCTCTTCTTTGTTTGAGCCTGCCCTCCCAGTAGCATCATCCCTAGCTGGAACATGAGCATTAGTATCAGAACTGCAATTTGAACATCATGCTTTGTTCTCAGCTGCCACTGAAATCAGTGGCACAAGTAAAGTCATAGTCAGTTTGATTAATTCCAGCTTGTAAAACTACATGCTTTGAAGAGATGCATCTCTTAATGAAGCCAATTTTCCATCTGCAGTTTACATTTACAGATTTTCAGGATGCATTATGGATTTGGTTATTCTCATTTGCCTGTGAAGAGAGATACAGTAGAATCAGGAGGGTTCCCAAAAGCCTTCAAGCAAAAGACAAAGAAGGAAAAAGATTGGAAACTGTATTTCTATTGTTTCCATTCACTGGGATGAACAGAGAAAAAGGGATTGGACTTTTATTATTTTCTTTAAAATTTATTGTATATATACACAAGGTCATTTTGGATGGGGCTTTGAGCAACCTGGCCTAGTGGAAGATGTCCCTGCCCATGGCAGGGGGTTGGGAACTATGTTATCTTAATGGTCACTTCCAACCCAAAGCATTCTATGATATTATCATTCAATAATTCAATAGAGTATTTATTTTCATCTATTAAAAAAATCAAATTAGTTTAATCTGTTTTGTTACTTTAAGAGAAAGTAATTATTAGTTGAGGTGAAGATAAAGAAATGCCTTTGAAATGGGATGACTTCATAGGGAATTTAGCAATTCTTTGGATACTTTTCACCAAAGAAAAATTGCTCAAAGACTTTCATCTCTAAAGGATACAATATCATTTGTGACTCACTCTTTTATTGTATTCAGTGTGTTTGGGGGATTTGTAGTTTCAGTTGGCTTTTTTTTTTTACTTCTTCCATTTATTTTTGCCTTATTTTTACCTATTTTTGCATAACTGATCCCCAATATTTCACATATGCAGTTGCTCAACTTTGAGTGGAGATTCCTTTTACTTAATTTTCTGTAAAATAAAGAAAACGTGTAATTTTTATTCTTTTAATTACAGCAGTTATTTTTCCTCCTTTTGCTTGGGAAAGAATATTTAATGGTTTGATGTGAAAAAAGCAGAGATGGTTGTTTTACTCTTGCACACTGTTTGACACTAATAATTTTAATATTTGATGCCTGGGAAAAAGACTCAGACATGTTCAATAGCTTTGGTGAAATGACAGAAGTCTTAAAAGATTAAGCAGTGAAGTGGTCAAACTCCTTTGTCTTTGTTGACCCAAAATATATATTCGAGCTTGAGTCTACAGAGGAAATGCCAGTTTAACATTTATGTTTGGCAGTTTAAAAAATAATGCTCAATATCTCACTTGGGCATATATTTGAAGGAGAATAAGCTGCTGCAGTACCCAGTAAAGGTAATGTGAGGATGCCATGCTGGGAACTTGGTAACAGTTCAATGTTTAAATGTGGTTTAGATATGTCATTAAAACAAGTTTGAAGAAATAGGGACAGTTTGTCTTAGGGCTAGACTGTAGTTGCTAAGTGGAGACTATGAAAGCATCAAAGCAGACAGGTTTATTGCCACTGTTGTTACAGAACAAGGGTTGCCTGTTTGGGCAGCAGTTTCTGGTTGCTGTGCAGAAGCAGGAGCAGTAGGTCAAGCACCTGCACCACACCATTGGCACAGAGCACTCAGGCTGGGGACACATCTCTCCAGCACCTTCCCTACCTTTCCATCACCCAGTTCCATCAAGGCCAGCTCTCAATTTTTTGAACCATCTCAAAACCATAAAGCACACCTCATAGGCAGTTTTATTCCTTAGGAGTTCTGATGCTGTTGCTTCAGCAGAAAAGCTCCTATGTGCCTTCAGGAGGTTTGAAAGTGAGCCCTGAGCTACCAGCGCTGTCCTCCTTTGGGTGGTCATCAGCTGCAAGCAGGGCCTTGCAGGGCATTCTTGTGTTTGCTGTCAGGCTTGGGGTAACTGTGACTTCCCCCACGAGGAAACTGCTTTCCCTGGAGCAGCACAAATTTAATTTCTACAACTGTAGATACCAGTCAAGGAATGTGGTATCATAAGTTTGTTTTGCTTGTCTTCCGGGTGCTTGCACAGTGAATTCAGCACATTAATTGTTATCATAAGAAACACATAAATACACAGGGACTGGCTGGTAAGAGATCATTTGTTTTAGTGTAGATAATGAGAAGAAATAGCAGCTGCTGCTAATCAGTATGCGTGTGAGTATTCATAGAAGTTGATTAGGTATATAGCTGCCAGATAATCACCATCCAATCTTGCATGTACCGAATAGCTTCAGTGATTGTGCATTCAAATTTCTTTTAAAGAACCTTACAGAGAATGGCAAAACTATGGGTGTAATCCTGCATCATTTATTTGCAAGGCTCTTTCGTCATGCATGAATTCTACATTTATTACAATGAACCTATTTGTTAAAATAAGGCTACTTTGATGAAGTAGTACAGATCAAATTTGTATAAAGAGATATTAATAAAAACAATTCAGCTGACAGTAACAAGTATGTTAAAGATGTGTAAACACCAACAGAATTACATTCTAAGGTATTGAGAAGAATATCAATTATTTTAAATTATTTAATTTCAAATTAAATTTAAATATTTTTATATTATTTTTTTAAAGAAAATTTTAGTAGCATACCATGGACCATTCTCACTGAGATGTATGACAGTTATTACAGAGGCTCACTTTCCTTTCTCTAATTTATGTTGCAGTTCTGTAAGTGTGGTTTTACCCTGGTAGACAGCTACACCCTGCACAGCCTTTCTCTCACTCCTCTGCAGTGAGGGAGGAGGAAATCACTCTATGCCATCAAACCAGTACAGCCACTTGAACTGCACTCTTAAATATGACCATGCACAAGTTTCATACCTAGATTGATTAGATCTCTCTGATTCTACTCAAAAAAATCTACTTACAAACCATATTTAACCAAATCATATTTTGTTTTGATTCTTAGTTCCTAACTCAGATAGTGCAAGACATCGCTTGAGCTTTGAGGAAAGGCTACTTTGGGATCTCCAATCTTGGCTGAACTGAGCAGCCTCAGCATCATGAGGGAACTTTTTTGCTCTGAACACAGCACCAAGATCAGACTATCATTAATGTTGTTAATCAGATGTTCCTAAAAATGAGCTTTATGCCCACATTTATCACTAAACTCTGAAGAACAAGTAATTATTGAGAACTGAAAACATGCAGTTTTTTAACTTCCTGTTAAAATGACAGTTTTAACAGGTAATTATTAGTGTCTCTCATTTTTCTAGCACATATGGAACCTCTACTTCTTAAAGTTGAATGAGCCTAACATTTATCACTAAATTCCTTTATGAATGAGTTATAGGGATACAAAAGTTGGAGAGTTAATACCCAGCCTCTAATACTTCAGAAGTACCACCTCCTACAGCTCGTAAGTTTTCTGATGAACTTAGCTTTACTAACAGCACTTGTCACTTGGACATCTCAAAGTTAACGTACAATAATATTATCTTTCCACTGTGCCTTTTAACACATAAAGAAACTAAAGAGACTAATTGGTGTGTTTGTGCTGCTCACCCGTCCGGTTGTAGCAGAAGCAGAACAAACAGCTCAGTCTCTGATGGTGCCCCATTAATTCCTTCCACCTGAGGTTCACCATCTTTCAGTTCCTTCTTCTCATTGATAAGGTGCAGCTGTCAGTTTGCTAAACTGAGGAAAAAAAGTCCTTTTCATTTCCTAGGACAGATTTATCACTTTAAACGACAAAGGAAGGAATCAATACACATATTTTTAGGTGTCTGAAAAGTAAATATCTTACCTCACCTTGTATTATGGGCTCTTTTTCTAACCATAAGTGGAAGAAGGATAGCCGAGGGATGTGATTCATCTCATTCCAAAGAGGTGGCAGCTGAGATGAGCCATCCTAAGAGGAAACTGCTTCTTTTCATTCATTAACTACTCACAATTCCTAGACAGCTACTGAGGCAAGACATGTACCTTTTTACAGCCAAAAATTGGTACATTGACTCTAATCCCAAAGGAAGGTAAAACCAAAGAAGCTGTATGCATGTGTGCACGACAGTTGTTCCCTGCAGATATGCATACTGCTTTCCATGCTCTTTTATTTATTGTTCTAAATCTCTTCAAAATTAGATGAAGAGTAAAACAAAAAGATAATCTTATGCATTTTCACATGTGGTACACTTGTGGTCCATTGAAACCAGCCAATAATCAAACAATTTTTTTCTGCATACTTTTTACAGCTATAGACATGCATGTGTCAGGAATTTGTACAAACATACATTTAGCTACTACAAGAGAAACATAAAAACATGATCATTTAAATGAAGTCATTCCAATGATGGAAAAATTTAGCTCAACTTGATTTAGAGCACAAACAAGTTGATTCAGAGGTAATATCATGGATTTACTTCATCTGGTATTATGAAGAGCATAAGTTCCCAAAAAACTTTTCTTAAAAGGAGAATTATATGCATTATATGAAAAATACATAGAGGAGATGAGAACTGCATAGCACTGGCCAGAAATTTGTATTCACTTTCCTCAGCTTTCAGGTTACATGAGTCTCACAAATGAGATAATAGTGTGTAAATTCTACTTTATATTTGAATAATCACATAATGTCAGAACTGTAAAATTACTCCCAGGTGCAGAGGATGATTATTGACAGAGTGACTCCTATTAAAACACATCAAGTAAGGATCTCACTCTATGCCATGTGACAGACTGGCATTTCAAGGTCCTCAGTCATTCTCATTAAGGCTTGACTTTTTGCTTAAACGGTGCTGTTTGCTCACGGTGAGTCACAAAAATTTTCTGTTCTTGTTTCTAAATGACCTTAAGTAGCATCGGCATGCGATGCATAACCATGGCCTTTGCTCATTCCTAGCAGGCTTTCAGTATTTAAATTATCCTAATTATTCCATTATTTTCTGAATTGGCCTCTGTAGTCCCTTAGTGGTGGCACTGACGGAGACCAGCCAAGAATTCACCAAGCAAGGGTTAAACCCCCTGATCTGTGTGAGGACAGCCTCTTCAGGAAGCACCAAGAGACTCAGCATGCTGGGGGTCTTCATTCAAGAGGAACTTTTCTTTGGCATTAGTTCTTTCTCTGTTGTACTTTTCAAAAATAGCTTCTGTCCCAAGCACCAGGACGTGTATATGCAATTGGTATGTCCAGAGAGCAAGGGATGCCAACTGCTGAGCCTGTTTCTCACCCTCTGGGATCATAAATTGACAATCATATGATGGTCTCAGAGTTGTGCCTTTTGCACACTTTCAGAAGCTGAAGTTATCTTTTGTTTCTCTGCCTCATACCCCTGAGAGACACTGGAAAATGTTGCTGGATTTCTCTTTGTCCTTTTTTTCTTATCTCAGGGTCTTCATCCTGTTCTTTGTCTTCCTGCCAGTCTTTTTAAAGTTTCAGGCTGCACTTTGATTTAGACAGTGCTTTGCTAAAGTATGGTTCTGCCTTGTCTTTTTTTCTTTTTTAAGCTACTTTTCCTTACCTGAGCAAAGTGTCCTGTGAAACAGCATTTTAATGAGTTAGGATCTTGATGACATGCTAGCCTATGTGCCATGAATCACTCTTTTCTTCCAGAAAAATTCTTCTGGGAGTTCTACATACTGAAAAAAACCTCACTGAATTTGGAATTCAGAAACATAAATATATAATGCAGGCAGGGATATACTAGTCTAAATTCACATCTGGCATTAAACTTCTAAGAAAATAATGGTTTTAGCTATTTCCCATTCATGAAAAAGACAGTAAAGGGAAATTCCTACAGCCTTGATGTCAACCATCTTTAGGCGAATCTTAAGGGGACTTGGAATTAACAGATTTTTTTCATTCTACCACATATTATTACATAATTTTAAAAAAATCGGAATTCGTAGTAAACTGCTTTTTAAAAAGGAGTTGTTTTGTTTTGTTTTGAGAATAGCCTAATAACGAAAAGTTTAAGACTTTCAAGTCAATTAGAGCATTTTACAGGAAGGTAATTTCTCTGGCAAAATCATTATAATCTCTTATATGATGTTACTGAAAACCAAGTAAACACACTCTGCTCTGCAGCTTCAGTGAACACTGTGAAGGCAGGGGGAGTGGGCTGGAGACGGAGACAAGCCCTCACCTGATGTTCATGTGGCAACAGAGAGAGCTCATTCCTTGAGCCCCTCTTTAAAAGGGAGTTCGCCTGGATGGCTCATTGATCTTTGACACCACCCAGCTCCCTGACCAGGGAGATGTCAGCAGTTTAGGATGGAATGTAATTGGTTGAGGTTCCTGTCTGTCAACCCAGGGGCTGGTTGGCTTTCTTATTTATAGCTGTGTTAATTGCCCAGTACAAGCCAGCTTGTGCTATGATATAACGCGACAAACAACATGCTGAAAAAAACACTTTTTTTTTTTTTTAAACACTGAATCATTACAATGCACCACAACATTTTGTTCAGCGTGGCATAACTGATCATCTGTCTGCAACTCTAATGTAAACTGATCTTTGAATCTATAGTAATGGTGAAAGCACTATAAATGTATCATTTGTATCATAAGTATTTTCATAAACAGTAACTCTAAGCTTCATTGAACTTGTCAGAACTTCAATTAGGCCACAAAAGTACAAGCAGATCATCACTTGTTGCTCTAGCATAGTTCAGACTGAAGGGTGACCTATGGACTCTTGTGCCAACACATACCTAAATCTGAAGGCAGTGGTGGGGTGTAAAGCTGCCAAAAAATGCCAAGTAGCCCTCAAATACAAGTACCCCTCATTTGCTCTGGTCATACTTTTATAAATGTCATTTTATAGTAGTATAGCAGCCATAAGGCATAGGAGGGTCCATTATATAATTTCTACTCGACGAACAACATGTCCATTTTTAAGAATTGTGAGTGTTGCCTATATAATAATTATTGTAATAAGTGGAAGATATTCAGCCTGAGTGTGAATGACAAATGGAAGAAGAAGTTAAGGTGCCAACAGAAAATAATGAATTTTGGTGTGATTCATTCAGTTTGGGGAAGTACATTAACACATTGACTTTCATCAATCTATTTTGAACCACCAAAAAGGTTTAGAAATAAAAGAAAAATATCTGGAGAGCATAGACCATAAAGTAATTTAGTGTTGAATATTAGACTGCAGGTTTATATTGTTTCTCCTTACTCTGAGTGCACATTTAACTTTTATAGCACTTTCTGGGATTTCAAAGTAATGTTTCTGAATTTTAATTCTTACTTGATATAGAAAGATACTAATATTCACTGATTTTTATTTTACTGATTGAAGTTGCTAATCTATAGAGTCCAATTTCATTTTCCTTTATGAGCATTAGATCAGTGAAAAATGCAATTCAAAGTGACATGTTTATTATGTATAAGAATAAACAATACCAACTATGAAGAAGCGGAGAATGAACCCCAGCAATCTGTGGGTATAACCATGGTGCAACTGAAATCAGAGGCAGTATTCTAAGATTGTAATATTTAGATATATTTAAATTCCAGTAGGACAGCAGCTCTGAGACTTTAAAATGAATGGAAAACTAATGGGTTTTATACACAAGTAGAGTTGGAAATAATTACAAACTCTTAGTGGCACAGCAAACAACAGTTTTTCCACTTCTCGGGTGCCTTGGGTGTACTGAATAAGGGAAGCTGCAGTATAATAGTGCATTAAAAGTGACTGAGATTAGCTTTATAATAGTGTACATTATGTTACAAAGGGGAACAAAATTCAAGAGATGTTCCGTGGTTCAGTTTAATATTTCTGTGTTTGAATCAACTATGCCAAGACTTGGGTTTAGAGTAATCAAATCCTTGGATGATTTTCAGATTCCTTGCAATTTCAACTTTAATCATGCTGCTAGCTTATGTCTGAAAGATGAGTCTGAAGAGGAGAGAAAATATTAGAAATCATGTAATATGAATGAAAACTGAGAAAAATATTGTGCCTTCCAGTTGACAGAAACTCTAATACAAAGACCTATTCTATCTGCATATTTTATAAATTTTTTTGTGTTGTTTTATCAATAGGAATGTGTTATCTACAACCACATCCAGTTAAACAGTACAGATTTATCACCCGGGTGATGGAATGAAAGATATATTTATTGAGAGTGTGGGAGCTGATATTGCTAAAATTAAGTTGTTGCTCACCCAGTAAAATAATAATGAAAGAAAGAAAAATGCTAGAAGAAATAATATATTTGATTATCAGGGCAATTACTAGTACTTCCTCAGTCAGCAGAGTTTCCATGGAGCAATGTAGGTTTTCTCATCTTCCTTTTTTTTTTTATTTCCTTCCAACTACGCTGATGACCTGAAGCATATAAACTTTTGGAAATTTGACTATCATGTTCTGACTACCAATGACTAGTGAGAGAATGTGATTGGTTTTAGGAAAAAAATTATCACAAGTCTCTTGTAACTTCTAAATACTTTTTTTCTCTTTTTTGTTAATTAGATTTGCATTCCTTCTAAAGGTCTTCTTTGTAAAGTTACCTTTTTTGAACAAAATGTGTATAGCAGTTACATGCTGAGAAAAGAGAAATCAGCTTCTCAACTACATTTTTTTTTTTCTTAGACCCAAGGGCTATCAGTCTGATCAGTTCAGTCATGTTTAAGTTACTTGATTTTAAACACTCATGGATCTACAAGGCACACAATAAAAAGAAAATACCCTTGTACTGACAACCTAAATGGATCTCTGTGTTAGCTGAGGCTGTTAAAATTCAATTTCCTTTCAGTTTGTTGCTTTCTTCCACTGCTTTCAGTATGTGGCCCTTCTGACCAGGTAGGTGACTGCAATGCTCTTCCACACACTATTGAAACTCTCACCAGTAGAAATCAGACTTGATTTCCAAATCCTGGAACTGCAGTTGTACTCAGCTAAACTCTCCCTGCCAGTCTTTTAAGTTAAAGTGGGTTGTTAATAGTAGCTCAAGTAACTCATAGTATTTTGTAGAAAAAGTTGTTGGTTTTTTTTTGGTAATATAAGGATGTTAGCTGCTCTCTAAAATATCTAAATCTTTCAACCTTTGTTCTTGTTCCTTGCCACTACGTGGAAGTGGGGGTGTTGCTTGTCTTAATCATGAGGTTCATAATGTCATACACTACATCCTATGCCATGATAGCATTATGAGGGCACACATAAAAAAAAGACAAAAATAACTTCAGTTCCTTCCTTTCCAGAAGCCTAAAGACCAAGCTCATGCTGTTATATTTGTATGACTGAAAATCAGGGGGAAATGAATTTGTTCATAATTACTGTTGCTTTATTCCAGAGGAACTGAGTTTAAAATCAGATCTGCTTTAACAAGCAAAAGCAAGATCATGTTTTTGAATCATGGCTGGTAAATGAAAGGGGCTAAATTTTAGGAAAAGTCAAATCTATTTTGACATTAGGCAGCTGGCTTTACTGCCTTCTGAGCATCGCTTCTTAATCGTTCTGCGCAGTTTGTTTTTCTGTAAACTTCTACAAACAAAATGATAAATTCTGGCTGACAAGTTATGAGCAATTCTGATATTTCAACTCCTAATTCATGGAATCCAGTGGAAAATTTTGGAATACAAATGTGTATATTTATTTCTCATATTTTTTCATTGTCAAATAATTTAGTCTGATTTATTCCATGAAATTTTTTCATTATATTTTATTTAGCAGCATGCTTTTATATAAGTTTATCTCCACATTTCACTTCAGTATTTTTTCCCATTTGTTATATGCAACAGCACAGGACTTTGAGATTAAAATATGACCCAGGTGAAGACTTGGTTTTATCTCTTTGAGTGGTAGCAAGCTAAGTGTTTGTGGTTTTCTTTGCTGTGTGGGTGATGTGGTTTTCAGATGTTTTGCAATGCATTGCTTTTAGTGGACTATTTATAATTCATTATCTTATCCCATTAAGCAATTTTTTTCCCACTAGAGCCAGAGGCTTGGATTTTGACACTTGTACATCTGTTTGGAGTTCTTATGACTAATTAATTCAGAATTTGAACCCAGTTCTCAGGACCTCAGTTGTAAGTCCCAGATATGAATTTAGGGTTTGCTTTGTGTAAACATTTCAGCAAAACCTTCCTTGTACAGATACATTGAACTATACTGAGTCTGCCAGTCCTGGGACACTTGGAAGACACAGCAGATCAGATCAGTATTCAGTATTTTTCAGCCTGATTAATATAGTTCTGTTTATATCTTCCACAACGAAGTACGTTCAACTGTTTTGTCCATTTTTTATGAGAAAAAGTGTGGAAGAAAAATTTAAACCTGAATACTACCAGGCTGATGTTTGAAATGTGGAGGCGCATGTTTTTCATAAAAATTGGATAGTCCAGCAGCCTTCACGTTTTTGTATTTGTGTAAGTGACAAAGTAAAGGAAATATATTTGAATTATCTAATCACATTCACAAATTATTCCATTTTGAGGCTCAGCTTCTCAGCAGCAATTTGTTACTGTAGGAAATAGTTATCTTCCAAGACCATGGCTGGCCAGGAAATTTCTGGTATATAGAGTGTTTTGGTTTCTTGCCATGCTGGTAGGTGTGCATGGTTTGGATATTGGAAAAATTTTTTCAATATCATGCAACCCAGACTATGGAGAGTGCATGTGTACTTTGAAACAGAGAGAATTAATCTCCTGTCTTGTTTCAGCAGGTAAGTTATAGCTGAAGGGACAATGACATTCAACAATCTAAGCTGTGTGAAGTGAAATGCTAATGTCTTGTGCCATTTGAACAACATTCAATGAATGTCACATCAAATTGTCTTGCCAAAGCAAGGCAAGAAGGATCTAACTCATGCTTTTATCAAAATCTGAGCCCTTGACCTCTTGCTGTTTTGTCTTCTTAGGAATGCAGGTGCTGGAGTGGAATGGCATCCCCTTGACTGGGAAAACTTATGAAGAGGTTCAGAGCATTATAATTCAGCAGAGTGGGGAAGCAGAAATATGTGTAAGACTGTGAGTTTTTCCCCATCTTTCTGTTTCCATTTCTTTTTGGCTTTTCATGGCTTTTGTTTTTTTTAAACTTTTTTAATTTTAGTTTACAATTGTTAAGGTGGAACCTTTGTTAGCACAAAACATCAATGTAATAATAAGCAAGAATTCACTGTGAGTGTGGGAGATCCTTTTATTCTGTTTTTCTCTTAAAGTCAGAAGGAGACATAAACTGAATCAGATGCTAGTAATTATGCTTTTATAAAAAATGATAACTCCATTGTCAGGCCACAATCTCCTCTCATGACAAACATACAGTTCACTGAATTTACTGATGTTAGAAAAAGAAGGTAATTTAGTCATAACTGGACTTCTAGTGAAATCTGTATCCTTTAGATGAAAGTCATTTAAGCATCATGAGAAATGCATACACTTGCATTAAATCCATTAAAGATTTCACCTTAAAAGAAGCTTTTCTTCTCAGCTCTTTAACAGCACTGCAAATATATATCGGCTAAGGAGGGACCATGCTTGGGAGCTGCTTTCTGTCATGAACCACTATTCATTTACCTACTTAATACAATAATGAGGGTATGAGGAAAGAGTTTCTTTTGTCTCAGGCTTCCACTTGCTTTCTTTAGGGACCTGAACATGCTCTCGGACTCTGAGAATCCCCAGCACCTGGAGCTGCATGAGCCAGTAAGGGCAGGTGAGAGACAAGAAGTTGCTTTGATGTTGTAGGGCTGGACAGCAGCTGAAAATTGGATGGGATATAAGCTAGTATGTTAATATTGTAAGCTCTGGTGTTAAATCCCAAATATTTCCATGGTTAGAAAGGGGACCATGCTTTATATAAAAAGGCAAGACGAGGGTGTTGAGTGCACCCTCAATGAGTTTGCAGACAGCACCAATTTGGGCAGGAGTGTTGATCTGCTGGAGGGTAGGAAGGCCCTGCAGAGGAATCTGGGCAGGCTGGATTGATGAACCAAGACAAATTGCATGAGATTCATCAAGAGAAAATGTCAGGTCCTACACCTGGGTCACAACAACCGCAGGCAGCCCTGCAGGCTGGGGGCAGAGGGGCTGGAAAGCTGCCCAGAGGAAAAGTACCTGTGGGTGCTGGATACTGTGAGGTTTACATGTGATATGTTGTTGTCCTTTTTCCTTCTGTTGCCCCTAAAGTTTACTCTGTCCAGCCCCTGGGTCTGCACCTGTGTCAGTACCTGGCCAGTGAGTTGCTGGTGTCCCCAGGACCTCATCTGCCATCCTGTGCTGCCACCCCAGGCCTCTGCTCCTGTAAACTACATTATTAATCTGGAGTCATGAATACTTCAGCCTGCACGGTGCAATTACAGCTGTGCATTTCTATAGCAAAATAATGTAGAATGGGCCCTATACCACACCACTACACAAGGTGAAGTGTAACTCAGAAAAATTTAGGTTGTAGCCATCTGGTCATTAGATAGTTGCAGCCAGAGAGGCCAAAACAAAGCTCCCAGCAAAATGCAGCAAGTCCAGATAACACACAGGTCCTAAGACCTAAGTCCATAGAACCATAGAATTTCATTGGAAAAACTCAATGAAAATACCTGTTAGCTTAATACAAGGTTTGTGGCCTGCTATAAGTGACAAAACCCCAGTATTTACTGGATACGGGGATGCAGTAGCAAGTATTCAGTTTTGTTATGTGAGTTCTATGATGGCAGTGCTTTTGGGTGGATTTCCTGCTGTTCATTCAATAACACAACTGCAGGCTTAAATCGTTGTATCAGTCATATCTAAGCTAACTTTAAATCAACATCCACAATCTTACGGGTAATGCAGCCCCTCAGCAAGCTCAGTGCAGCTTAAGATTGCTTCTCTCACCATTCTGTGGGTTTGCTCTGGGTTCTGTGGTTTTGTGGCTGCTCTTTTATCAACCAGAACCTAAATTACCTGAATTGGATCCTCCATTTTCTAACCATGTAAAATTTCCTAGCTATTAATATACTTACTATCAAGCTACCTCTAGCCGAAAATTGAGGTTATTGATAGTAATTGAGAGCAAAGACTAAGTATGACAGAGCTTTGAAGCAGAGCTAATCACATTTTTTTAATTTGTGAGTGCAGCAAAACCACCAAGAGTATTGAAAGGCACTTAAATCAGTTTTGGAAAGGACAAAAACAAGAATAAACCAGCTTTTTTATTAATGAAGAAAACTCAAAATGAGAAGGAACAGAAATAAAAGAAAATCTTTCCATTCTTGCAGGCATGTTTCCTCCTAGTCTTGCAATCTTATAGTGGTTTCTAAGTTGGAACAACTCTGTAGAGTTATTGCCATTACCTCTGAGGTTTGGCAGACTGTGCTTTAGAAGGGGGCAATCTCCATTTTCTCTGAGAGAAAAATTAGCCAAACAGGCAGGATAAAGCTGAAGTCTTGTTTTAAACCTCTCCTACATCTGAGAACCTGGGGACCAAGCTGTGCCTAGGATCCTTTTAACTCTATTCAGTCTAACAGATATGAAACTTACTTGAATTCATTTCTGTGTTAAATAGAAATTGCTATCTCCAAAGGGTAAATTCCTCCCACTCATTCCTGGTCATCAGGGAGGGCAATCAGACTCCTACTGCAGATGCCTCACAAAGGTGTGAGTAATGTAGGAAAGATGAATCGGGGCTTTCAGCCTTTGTTTATTTACATTTTTTCTTGTGTGAATAATTTGTGGTAGTAAAGTGTTGAGGCTTTTTTATCTATATTTTTGTGTAAATTATCTCAGGAGCAGTTCTGTTCAATATATAGTTGATTTTTAAAAAAGTTAAAATGAGATTTAAACCTTTTACAAGAAAGTTCAGATACTTGGTGAAAATGGACCAGTTTCAAACAATGAGTGATAGCACAGGCCATTCTTTAAAACTGTAATTTGCTCCAGTTTGATTGAAAATGATCAGCAAGGCTTATTTTTCTTCACCTAGAAGTACCTCCTCAGAAAGCTTTTTAGGTAAAGAGCACTACTAAGAAACACTAGCACACAAAGATTGGAATTGGGATGCTGATGCTGTGGGAGAGATGTCTGTTTTTCATAGGATGCCTTTTCATCTTCAGAGTATACGGGCAGATGACATGAAAACTTGCAAGGGTTGTTTTGTTGTCCCTGTGCTGTGGCAAGATGGATCTGGATGTGCTGGCTGTTATCAATGCAAAGCTCTCTTGCTCTAATCCAGTAGATAAAGCGAAGTCCCCAGGGGTTGATCCCAAGCAGCTGGCTGCAGAGCTCCAAAAGGTTTCTCTACAGCAGTCGCCTCTGGTTGCTGCTTCAGGAGTGGAAAAGGGATCTCATGTCCACTCTGGAACCACTTCTGCCACCTCCAGTGCTGTTCCCAGCCCCGGTCAGCCTGGCTCTCCCTCAGTGAGCAAAAAGCGGCACAGCAGCAAGGTAAGAAATTTACAAGGATCAAGAACATTTTGATGACTGCCAGAAAGAAACTGCCTCTTTACCTCCTTTAGTGTAGCAAGAAATCCCAGCACATCTTGGGAAACTCATTTCCTGGATAACAATGAATATCACTGCTAAGATATTGAATCTGGACCTAAAGAAAGATTACATGATTTATCCAAGAGATTTGTCTCTTTCTAAAAAGAAAAAAAAACAAACCAACAGTCTTATATTATTGTTTTTAAACTGCCCTTTACAGCCTTTGTTGCTCTTGCTTTTTAAGCACATCCTACATGGTGGTGAGGTACTATTTCCACTAAAGAAGCTGATATTGCTGGGACTATAATTTTTCCTCTCTGTACTAAACTACTGCTTAAAGTGCCACAAGATATGAATAATCATAGCAATATTGATGTCATAGCAATGTCCCTGAAAGCCAGGGAAAGACTGAAAACAAAATTTACCATTAAAATATGTTTTGTCATTAGCTAATTCCTGTGAACATGCCAAGCATAATTTCTCATTTTCTTTGCCACATCCTGTCCATTCCTCAGCTGAAGTTCTGGTGCATCTGCACACCTAAAAAGGGAAGAGTGGGAATTTGGTAGCATTTTTTCACAGTTAAAACTGAAAACTAGATCATCAAGTCATCTGTCACATTTTTGCATTTTGTGTCAAAAAAGTCAAGGCCTGAAGTAAAACTCAGCTCTTTGAAGACTGCATTTGCTTGAGCAATTTGCAAGAGGGCTGATTGCTATCCTGAATATCCAGCTTATGACACACTTACAATGCTTCACGTTGCAAAGTGCTCTCTAAACTTTTTTTTACTCTGTACCTTTATTCATTTTTGGGACTGTCAGGTTCCTAATGCATTATAGTTATGTTTTTAGTTTTGTGCTGTTGAAACTATGTCTGTGATTTGGAGAGATGAGTTAGGTACTGCACGAACCAGAACCAGCAAATGGTGTCTGCTCATTTCAGACAGTTCTTTGAAATGCCAACATAATTTCATGTGAGAGGAAACACAAAAATCTTTTTCATCCAGCAGTTTAGTACAAACTGGGAAGATATTTATTGATCAGTTTGGTTTGGATAGTAATTCTGTCTTGCCATAACACCCACAGACTTTCCACAAACTAATTCAGGTGTGTGATGCAGAAGTTAAATCCATTTGCCAATATTTACTGGATCTAACTTCAGGCAGAATTGCTTAATCCTGAGGTCAATAGTTAGATTCACTACAGAATACTCTGGATATTGTATACATGTACATATGCATGGTTTTTGCCACTGAATAATCAGTTTCTGAAGTACAGTTCCTGTGACTGGGTGAAATCTGCCATCACAGTGCAGGCACTGCATGCAGAGAGCAGGGCTCTTAATGCACATGCCACCATCTACACTGAAATGTAGATCTCACATTTGGTGGGATGAATCACACTCCTAAATTCACAGTGTATGGAGATCAATAAGCCCTTGCTGTGCAGTATATCCTGGAGAGGTGCTCCATTCTGTCTGCTTGAGGAGACTGGGTACCCAGCTTTGGCACTGTAGCAGGTCACCTAAAGTTAGATGCATAAATTTAATTTCCTGCTTCACAGAGGATTTAGGATTCTTTTATGAAAAGTCAGCTCTAGGCTTATAAAGATGAAACAAAAATTTGTTAGAACTAATGCCTTTATGTAGGAGATGCAAAAGTCAGAACTAGTCAGGTAAATATCTAAAGAATTCTTTGCTTATTTGTGAAAATCATGTTGGGAGGCATTTCTTTCATAACAAGCATAGTTCTTGTTGACTTGTATAGACTCTGTTCACTGACTTCAGGCCAAGTTTATAATGGTGTTGAGCTCTGTTAGAAGAGAAGGCTCATCCTTTCTGGAACTGCTCTTTGCCTTGGGCTGACAGCATTTCTAGGCAGGCTGCAGCCCTGCCAAAGTATCATGACAGACTAAATATCCAAACTGCTTAGCTCTTGTTTTTTGCAACTGTTTTTATTTTTAGCAAGTACTTTTTAAAGGATTTTTGCATAGAATATACACTCTAGAAATGTTGTTGTGGTCTCTGCAATATTCTGCAGTGCAAATTTTCTCATATTTATTGTTGCAAGAGAAGGTGACAGTGCATAGTGCATCAATGGCTGGCATTAATCAGTTTCATGTCATGGTCATCACTGAGCAGGTGTGATGGCATTACAAAAGCAGCATCTCTTACTGAGGGTTTGTGAGTGCATGTGGGAGTATTAACAGTAATTAGACAGAAATTGATTAGCCATCACAGGAGAGATTTAACCCTTGGAACCCTTGAGCTGACAATATCTTGTGCAGACCTGTTTCTTTTGTAGTGTAAATGCATGATCATTCTATGGTGAAGATTACATCCAGGATATAAATGACCTATAGAAATGTTTAATATTTCTATATTAAAGAGGAATGGATTGGGTTTTTTCTAAATCCTCAGATCCTTTAGCTCCTAAGGAAGTCAACTGTGAAATACTTTCCCTCTTTACAAATTAATCCTCACTGAGACCGTGATAAAGGAAGATACTTACTTGCATCTCTGCTTCTCAATGCAGAACCAGCTTCAAAGCTGGCCCAGCTCTGAGCTGGGGGTTAGACCAGATGGCCTTGAGAGGTCTCTTTCAGCCTAAATTATAATTATTATTATTATTAATGTTTCTTTAAAATATATGGGTAATTCTTCATGGTCAGTTTTAGATCTGCTGACATCAGAGAAAACAGAATATTTAATGTATTGAATCACGGTCTTGTAAATGATACAGTGATTCAACAATCATATGGAAACATAAAAGTGCACATTTATTTTTAAAGAGCCCACTTTACAAGCTACAGCTTAACCACCTCTGGAAGTCTCAATACAAATTCCTCATGCCCATTCCTTTCTCTATGAGCTCCTTCTACATTATCCATACTCATGCATTCCATATTACATGACATTTGGAGTGAACAAACTCATTATTCTTGCAATTCCAACTCATGAAAAATGAGAGCATTTAGACTAGCTGGCAGTGATTTTGTAGTCACAGCACAGCTAGCTCCATGGTTTTTTTGGTGGTGTCACTATTTTCAATGCTAGTACAGCCTGAGGTCAAAACTATTAAGTATAATAAAATCCAATTGTAGAGGTAAAGTATGAGAAATATAAGCCATTTATGGCCTACTTTGAAAGATTGCATGATGCTCAGGTCGCTCCCTGTCTTTGGCAAAATCAGTGAAATTCACTCTCTGAATAGTCTTGTCAAGGACCTAACAAGTTTTAGGAGTATATTGCTATCAATCTAAAATTTCATTTCAGATTCAGAACATTTTATAGACTACTGATGACTTATTTTAGCTGTTGGATGAATTAAAGTTCTTTAAAAGCTTTGTAAGGTACTAAGAGAAGCTGATTAAGATTTTTCATGAGAATTATGTTTTGGATGCAAATGCATTTACAGACAAATCAAGTTTGATTTAGTTTTGAGTTTTTTGTTATGTTTTGGTTTTCTTTTTTGTTTGTTTTTCTGGTAAAGCTTGTGCATAAGGCAACAAGACAGTGAATATATCCATATAACAGGCAGATTTGGGCTAGTTTTCTCCTGTGTTTGCATTGTGATAGTGTTTAGCTGGGTTTTATGTGGTTAGTTCTGATCTGTAGATCTGACTGATTTCAATGATGTTTCTTCAACACAAACCTGAAAAGGGCAGTGCATCACCTGAACTTCATGCTGTGATTCAGAAAATGTGGGCACTTCATTGGCCTAGTTTAAAGCAGTTGATGTCCAACATCTTAAAAGAGCCTTGAAGGGTTTTCTTGGAGTGTCTGGAAGCAGGTGGTTTTTAATCTTCTCAGAAAGTGATAGAAATACAAATTACGTGGAATAATGTCAGGCAGCTGCTCACATCTGGAAGAATGGGAAATGCAGCTTCCAGACCAGTCTCCTGAGAGCAGTAGGTTTGTCCTTGTTTGCACCATTTGTTTTCTGCTGCATCAACCAAGGAAGCAGATGTGGAGAGAACGTAGAAATATTCAAATCCTACTACTGAAACAGAGCTTTCTTGCTTGACTTATGCCTTGAAGATTAGAGGTTGTTCCAGAGTGGCTCGAGGCCACCAACATTTAACAGAACAGCATATTTTTGTGAGTTCAGGATTCTAATCAAGTGCTGATATTATTTTCCACAAACAGGAGGGGGGACAAAAAAAAAAAAAACAGCAGAGAGAAACATTAAGGATTCTATTGCTTTTTGTCAAAAACTTAGACAAGTTTTATGATAAAGGAGAAAAAATTTAAATTTCATATCACAGAAAGTGTGGGGAGGAATTTGAAGATGAAGTGTTGTAGCTGAACTGACTATCAGAAAACACAGAATAAAGTAAAAGATATTATATGACGTGGCTTGCAATTGTGTAATCCACTCAATACACATCACTTAGTTTTAGTACCATTTCCACTCTTTTTACCCACTTTCACCTAAACTCAGTTTAAATTAGAGTAACTTTTGCCTTTCTCTGCCTTTCTCATATTGACAGAAATATATTGCTGTGTTTATGCAGCATGGTCCTTTCTTTCTCTTGGCAGCATTCATGTTTGTTAGGCAGGGATAATGCTATTTATTTTTTTTTCTCCCCATGCCTCCTTGTCTGCTCAGACTGTAAAGATTTGGTGTTGAAGTTTTTGATTCTGTATCTGCATAAAAACTGATCAAAATGGCTGGGCTGGAGTTTAAGTGCTGTTGAAATACATAACCATTAGTTTTGACTGTAACAACTGGAGACAGTTTTTTTAAAAAATTTGTGGCAATGCAGCAGTATAAACCCCCACCTTTTATAATAGTTAACTTTAAAAATCTATGTCTTTTTTATCTGGCAGCCCACGGAAACTACAAAGTCTGCTTCCCATCCAATCACTGGAGAAATACAGGTAAATGTAGTTTCTGCTGTGTAGATTGTTGATACTGGCTGTGTTTTTCTTTGAAATGAGTTTGCAGAAAAATATCTCCATTAATTTATTTCTTATTCAACTCCATTCCCTTAAAATGTCACTAATGTTAAGTCAGTGCTTGATTTTTGCACCCATCTTTAATGCTGAATTATGAAATACAACCAAAAAAATGGAAAACACTGCTATTCCCAAAGGATAGTTAAATTAATTCTAATCCTTAATCTTTGGCCACTTATTGTGGTTTTCCTTAGAAATTCCCAGTCTGCTTACACTGAAGAAAGAATTGCTGTGAAATTCTTATAGTGCAGTGTATTTATTTCCATGCCATACCAAGTTCATGGTTATCTTATGTAAATTATGTGATTTTACTTTAGCCTTTTAAAACACTCAAAAAGAGAACAGCAGAACAACTGAAGCCTAACTTCCTATAGATTTCTGGGGTTTTTTTGCCCCTTGATTAATCTCTCTCTTCTATATTAGTACTAAGAGTCTTTCCATAGTATAATGATATCCTTCTCATACTTGCCCTCCAGGTAGATAAGATGTGTGTAGTTAACACTCAATAAACTGGCCAGAATAATATCAAGGGCTCAAATTTCCTTTGCTTTTTCCTGATTGGAATATGGATGTTCCCATTTTTTTTTTCAAGGTCCAGTGTGATGATCTAGCATCTCATTCTAGTCAGGAGAGAGAGACAGAAACTTCTGGAATGTGTTTATTTGGAGGGAACATAAAGGTCTAAAACCCAATTTATTCAAAGGGTTTAGGAGATATTGAATCACTTAGTTTACTTTTGTTCAACTAAAAGTAACAAATAACCCTACTGTGTTTTAATGCATTCAATAGCTTCAAATCAACTACGACAAACACCTTGGCAACCTTATCATCCACATCCTTCAGGCAAGAAACCTTGCTCCCAGAGACAACAATGGCTACTCGGACCCCTTTGTTAAAGTTTATCTTCTTCCAGGGAGAGGGTAAGTGTAGGACAAATTTTAAACTTTCTTTTAGTTTAGGTTTGCTACATGTCATTAATAAGCAGAACTAAGAGTTATTGCTATAGAAAATCCAGGTTCAACACCAGCAAAAATGGTGGATTTTTAATACAGAGTCAGATCCTGTTCCCAGGAGAATACACATATTTTGCTAATGACCTCAGGAAATTTCTGGTCATTCCTGTAGATATATGTTTGTGCTTCTTTTTGTGTTGCCTTTTAAAAATTACAATACATGTAAAAATTTTAAAATAACAACAGGCTCAATGAAAATGTACTAAATAGACGCAATACTTCCTGTAATACAGAAAGCTGCATGTTAAGTCTAGCATGGAATGGTTGCTTCTGAATTTAGAATTGATTTGCAAAAAAGCAGATTTAAAGTATCTGAGATAGATTTATGGTTGCAGTAAAATAAAAAAGCCAAGAAATACTTGTCAGAAAATAAATTTCTCCATTGGTATTTTATGGAGTTTGTTTTTTTTTTTAAGAGTGAAGATACGGTTTTAAAAATACTGATAATTTTATATTTAATGACTATACAAGTCACTAATCACTTTTTCACAGATCATTGATTTTTTTGACTCTGTAATTACAACTAGCTCATTACTACTTCCTTTAAAAGATATATTTCTGTGTCAGCAATATTATAACTATTATTTTGCCCTAATGTTACAGAATGTCATATGTATATGGAGAGTGCATAAGAATACATGGTTATAATAATGCTGCTGACTTCAGTGGCACAATGGATTTATCTAAAATTAAGCTGATGTATCAGACTCTATATTGCAAAGACAGATTTGTGGAAACTCCCCTGCTTGTGTAATAATGCTCATACTAAAGGACTCTTACAATAGAGCACTGCAAATTAAAATCTGTATTTTTCTTCTACTCAGACTAACAGGAAAGTGGATGCTCAGGTCACAGCTCACCATTTGGGATATGGGCAAGCACCACTAAATGCATGAGTGGTACAAATAAAGCCAAACATTTCCTTTTGTGGCTTGCTAATTCCAGATATACAGTATTCAATATTGTTCAGTAGCACTGGGCTAAAAACTATTACTGAATGTAAGGGGAAGAGGTGCTTAAGCTTGAGAAGTTTTTAAACGCACCTAAGGGTCTCATAAAATGTTTGTCAAATCCCTCTTAATGGGAATTTTGCAGATCCATTCACTGATATGGAAATAAGACTTTGAACTAAAGGCATGTTCATCCTATGACATATCAGTTTAAACTTGTTGCCAAGTTATGAAGAATTGGATATTAGTTTTGTTTGGGTTTATTGTTTTAAAGCATGACACTGCTATAGTTTTGCATGTAATTTGGGCCTTTAAGGAATGATGAAAATTAAGAGCTTCTTAAAAGTCCCAGACGTTTTTTGGAAAGTAGAAACTGGGGTTGCTTCTGAATAACTTTTATTTGTAATTCAGTCCATGCTAGACTTATTCGTCCTAATACCTCTCTTTCTTTTGATTGTGATACTAAAACTACCCATTGTTCATGTTTTCTTCCATCTCTGTTCTCATTTTCTCTTATGCTGCTTACTGTCTGTTCCTAACTCTGTAAATTCTGGATGTGCAGACAAGTCATGGTTGTCCAAAATGCCAGGTAGAGTCTACTATCTTCCAATTTTATTCTTTCATTTTCTGTATGCATGAATGAGACAGTGAGCCTGTGCATTGAACTGCAGACTTCTCTTGAGTTCTGATGGCATGAAATTGTGGTGTGGATTTGTTTTTCATTTACTAATAAGGTCCTTTCAGGAACTGGAAACAAGTAGTTAATGCTCCTTTGTGCAGTATTATTCTAAGACCAAACTCTGACGACAAGCAAAATATCTTTTGAAGTCTGGAAGAATTTAGTTCAGAGATATCTAAAACCTCATTCTCACTCACTGAAAGTTGAAAAATAATTAACTGTGAACCTGTATGAAGATTTTAAACAGTGTTACTGCCAAGACAAACAGGCTCTTTTTGGTAAAGAAGCTGAATATTTATCTCTATTTATCTTGCACAGTGTACAGACATTAAAGCCAGGTATAATTCTAGATAATAGCCCAGATGGACAATTAAATCTGCTTGACCACATAAGTGGTTATTTGTGGTAAACAGACTTAAAATTTAATTATTGAAGTTAGGAGTGCTTTGATTATCCTGGAAACATAAGGCAAAGCTCAATTCTCAAGATATGCTAATATCAGCCCAGGCTAAAGGACATAAATATTCCAACACCAATTTTCGATTTGTTTAAAAGTAATACCCTGACTAAACAAGTGAGCAGATTAACTTCAATAAACAGATTTCTATAATCTGTTTCTTTTTTAATAACTAAAATTATTTAATGAATATGTTAAAATGACACTTTTCATATGTGTATTCTATTAAAATTTTTAACACGGTTATTCTATTATGCTTTTTTCATCATACTTAATAAATTTTATTTTATGCTAATAAATTATAATTAAGGAATCAGAGAGAAAAAATAAATAAAAGAGATATGCCATTTGTATCTTTTCACACAGTATACTCTTTGAATTTCAAATGCAAATTATTTCAAATTAAGTGACATACCAGTGACTAGTTTAATGAATGCATTTTATGAAAGCATCTTCATCTATTAATCTGCTAATTGTTACTCTGTTAATTGTTGGGGAGAAGGTGCATCAGGGGTATGAATGTAATGTGTTTGCCAGATCCTTCCCTTCAGAGCCTAGAAATCCTCATCTGCCATCCAGCTTTTCCTGGTTCTGCACCTCCCTAGAAGAGGTCAAGGTCTCCTGCCTCCCTCTGCAACAGACACAGACCATAGACTACATGGATGTGGGCTCAGCTCATCTGTTCAGTTTAGATCCAAACATTCCACGGACTTCACTGAAAATATTTCAGAGCTGCCCTGTTAGCAACAATTTCATCTTTTGCAAGCTCTGGAACTCAACATTCCATGAATCACTCTCACATACTTCAAAAAAAAATCAAAAACTTTGAAAAGGTGATGAAGTTCTACTATTGCAAGAAGAGATCCAAGAAAGGAAAGGGAATGTTGGTGTCATTTTCTTGGCTGAGTGTGCAAAGGATTCTTTTCCACTTTCTTCAAGACATGAAAGTATAGCAGTTCCCTAAAACCAGTAGGTCATAGGATATCTAAACAGGATGTTCTAGTCAGGGGATGCTTGTCTCATACCGGAGAGTGGGAAAAGAAAGCTTTAGTGGGAAAGAAGCTGAGGTGCTTTAGAATTTTAACTGCATTACTTAATACTGTTTGCCACCGAAATCTCATTTCTAAATGGATTCAGATTTTGTATTTCAGCTTTCTTTCCAAGATATGCAAAGAAATAGCTTTGTGTGAGTTCCTTTTTCATATGCTCTTGGTCCCCCTAGATTTTAAATCACCCTTGCCATGCCATGCTATGGCTGATAGAACTTCCTAAACTCTGGAGAGCTGCTTTCTTCTTGTAAGCAGAGGTGAACAGATACTTTGTTTCATGGGTCCCAAAACCATTCACATTTTTCAACAAACTGAAAGACAGTGGATATAAAGATGTCCAAGAAAATATGTGGAAATATATAGAATGACTAGAGAAAAAAAATGAGATGAAAAATAGCTGCAAAACCCTTTCACTTCAAGATATCAGGCTAGTAGGAAGCTTGGATAGAGCCACCTCATTTTGGAATATAAAGCCACCCTGCAAACCAGATTAATTAGGTGGGATCACTGCACAGCAGAATTGAGTTTACAGAGTGAAACTGCTGGTGCTGAAGTCCCCATGTCAACATATGTGTGCCAGTAAAGCAGATATATCTTTCACATAACCATAAATCAGAACTGTTCCAACCTGGTACCAGCTATGGTGCATCATTAGTGACTGGCTGATTAAATATGTTCCTGAATGATCCTTCTCAGTTAATCTCATATGAAAGGAATTAGTACATTAGGTCAGGGACCATGCCATAATGTTGTGACCATACACAATTTTGTATTCTCACAATCAGAAGTGAGGATAGTACACTACCAATGTACACAAAAGTTATTGTAGGGGAGCCATAAAAGAGTCTAATATAACATATACAAATTATGTTGTGCCATTTTGTCTTAGTGCTGGAAAACAGTCCTGGGAACATTTTATTTTGTAATAGAAGTAGCAGATATATATTGCAAATTGACAGAAAGAGTTTCTTTACCTTAAATCTTGTGGGTTTTTCAAAGTATTAAAATATTCTCATGTTCTCCTACCCAGGTTTTTTAGTTTTCCATTAAATTTATGTTAAATTAAAATTGGAATGAAAGGAAATCTAACATCAAAGCTCACAGAGCTAGATGGATCCATATTCTGTTTAAGATTAGTGTATTGCTTTCTCCATACTCAGGAAATGTAAAGTACAATATAAAGCATTAGTGAATTATTTTTAAAACAGATTATGCAGCCAAACCTTTGTTCTTGGCTATTGACAAAAGAAAAAAAAAAGTGATCCTGATGCACTTTTATGTTTCTTTCCAGTACAGTTAGAGGGATAGGCAGAAAACAGGATCAATAAAAAAATTAGTGTTTCAATCATTAACAGGATATTAGTTACTTTATGGCATTCATTAAATGTGTTTGTGAGATGGGATTCCTGTAATTAGAGATTGCAATCTATAAATATAATGAATTTGTGCTACTTTAAAGTGCTAATGGGATGGTCGTGGAAGAGAAATCAATGCATTATCACCTCAATTTAGAATCAGAGCCCAATACCTACAATGAGAGTACAAAGTCCTGTGTGCATGTGCTGACTGATGCTTTATCCTGAAATGGTTTAAGGCAGAGCAAGCCTGCTGAAGAGCCAGGAGATGTTTTAAAAGACTATCTCATAAAAGCATACCAAAGAAAACATCCCAAAGGCTCTCACTGTCCTCTTGTAACCCTGAATTGCTGCAGAAATGAAAGATGCAGCTCTTTTCTTTTTCTGGTTTTTTGGTTTGTGGGTGTTTTAGGTTTCTTTTGTATTAGAGCTGAAAGAAACAAAAGATCACTAATGTAATGTTTTGTTCCTTTGTTCAAATCCAGCGCTGAGTACAAGCGGAGAACCAAGTACATACAGAAAAGCCTGAATCCTGAGTGGAATCAGACAGTCATCTATAAAAATATCTCCGTGGAGCAGGTGCGTGACTGGTGCTGCTCTTCAGTGCTATTTGCTGCTTTATTATCTGCATGGTCTGCAGTGCTTACTGTGAAGGGAGCAGTGCTACTGGCAATTCTCTGACCCTCTGTAAAATCTTACCAGATTTAGGAGAAATTTGGGATTCTTTCCTTGCCTCTGATCGAGCGTCCTATGGAAATACTCTTTTCTAGCCCTTCTACTCGTTAACATGGTAATTTGTGGGGATTACACTCATAATCATAAGTACAGATGTGAGAAATTAAATAAATTTAATTTAAATGATAATGGAATAAATTAATAAGGTAATAAATTAAGACATACATTCCTGAAGTAGGTGCAGAAATCATAGTCACTCTTTGTTCCAACAGCCATGCAAGCTAACAAAAAGCACAGTTTCTACCATTTTTATTTTAAAAATATGTATAAAATGTAGATATACATTTTTAGATTTATCACTAATTTCATGAATCACATGAAAAAAAAAATTAGAAGGTATTTGGTTTCCTTGTCATAGAAAGATTTAGCTCACATCTGGGAAGGATGTCTGCAGAATTTTCTCTGTTTCTTGGTGGCTTCCCAACTCCAGCTGTGCTTCTGAAGCAGTGTGAAGCAACTGAGTCCTCTACTCCTCCATCTCTTCTCATAAGGGACTTTTTACAAATTTGAAAAAGATATAAGTGGCAAAATAATGATCAGTTATTTTTTAGAACTATGAAGTATGTTTTATAGAGTACTGGATTTTAATGCAGTCCTGAATCTTTTTGCCTTTTTTTCTGTTTTGTTCTTGATACTTTCAACTTCACTTTACACTGCCATTTAATCTTTCAGTACTTTAAAAAAAAAACCCAGAATAACCAGTCTCTTTAGTGAATAGAGTTCCCAATGCTTTTAATATTCTTCTGCATCACAACCCCAAGACCTCAATACAATCTTCCCAATTTAGAATTTCATTTTCTCTTCTTATCCATTGAGAGGAACATAGATTAAAATACTCGTTTTTGCGTGGAACAAAATGTAATTCCACAGAGGGAATTACCTTGTTGCTCATGTAATCTACACGTGTAGATTTAATGGCAGTAGCTCAGATTTCCTTCAGAGGTGTCCTGTTGTAGGTAGTGTTTTTATGGGGTTTTCTTACTGCTTCATGCAGGCTTTTATAAATGGTAGCTATTTGACAATTAAAAAAAACCCACACTGATGTTTGCCTAATTGCAATATAAATTCTACATTTTCTTCATTTGGAAAAAGGGTTTGGTAAGTCTTTAAATATTTCCAAACTCAGCTTTTCATCTAAGAGAGATTCTTGTGTTTTCTTAATTTGCCTGGGGGTTCTGCTGTGACTTTTCACACAGCTGTTATTAAAGAGTGCTGGAGTGTTGTAAATTCAGTGGCTGTTTGATGCTTTATAAACAAATAATGATATAAATATAGGACTTCCTAGACACTGATTTTTATGACAAAAAAAAATCTTTGATGTAAGTTTTTGGACCATTATTTGATTAAATTTGCCTTTAGTTTGCATGCTGAATGCTTTGCAGTTTTGCTTTCTATTTGCAAATCCCCTCGTTTTGCCTTCCCCTGAGACTTTTAGGCAGTGTTTATGGTTTTAAGTGTGTAAACCTCATTTTAGTACCACATATCTTTTATATTTAAGCATCTTGTCATACAGAACTGTGTGCAGGGAACACTGTTTCCTTCCATGCCTTTCCATGGCTTGTATCTACTGATAAGTAGACAAGCCATGCTAGGACACCAGTGTGTGTGACTTTTCTCCTACAAAATTCCACGCCCTGGTTTAGAGAACCTACAGTGAAGCACATTTCTAAATCACAAATAATCCAATGCTGGTGATAAGTGTCCTCTACAGTCTGAAGAACTCTCACCATGTAAGAGACCATCATTTGTACTCGTAACGCTCACAAATCTATATTTCAAAATAGTCACAGATAGAAATAGAAATACAAGACTATAATTGCATTAGACTGAGAATGAGAGTTCTGTTCACAGAACAAGTAAAACTGCATCACACACTGTTACACAGAGTTAACAGTCACATTGAAACATAAATTCATGAATTTTTATAAACAGCATTTCTTCAAAGAAATATTTCCTTTCCCCCATGCTTTTTTCTCTCCATCAAAGCATGCATTGCTTGCAGACAGCAAATAAGTATTATTAAATATTTCCTAATATAGTTCTTTTAACGTCACTGTCTAGACTTTAGCTGGTTGTCCAATTTTTTTATTTTCCTTTTCTCTTTCATAAGCTAGTTGAAATTAAAGTGAAAATAATTATTGGAAATAGATCACTATTTGAAATGAAACAGACTTTTTCAAGGTCAGAATGATTAGTTTTATCACATTTAGAGCAAATTTTGCTTTGACAGTTGCAGAAAAAATAAATTAAACTGTGAATATATAGTAATTTAAGGGTTTTGTTAGGTAACAAAATAGAAGTAATTAAAATTTGAGAGGAAGGCTGAGTACAATATTACAAATGTTGTGCAGTAACTGCTAACTCAAGTCCAATACCTACTCAGAGCAAGAAAGAAAGCATTAGAATAATTTAAGGAGAAGATGATAATAGTTGTAAGTTCTATTGCTGGTGACAGCACTGTTATGCTGTATGACCACACTGTGGTCATACACTTTGTTTGCTTGCCAGAAAGCAAACAAAAGCATTTACTTATATGGAATAATTCCACAAAGCAAATAGTTTTGCTGTAACTTATATCTGTAATTTAAAAGTAATATATTTAGAAAGAGTAATATTTTCAAAATCTTTGAGTGCTGTGGAAGCCTGTCTTACATCCAAAAGTAAGGAAATCTTTTGTCTGAATCAATACTGTGTTGGTATTTAAATCTTACTTAATATCTAGGACAAAAGAAAGTAAGTTCCTAAGTGACCTATAAAAAGTCTTTTTGTGCTCCCATGTACCAAAGTACATCAATACAGAGAACAATAAAATGTTAAATATGAATGTAAGCAAAAATAACTGTAATTGATTACCTAATGCATTAATTTCTACTCATCAAACATCCTGACTGAAATTACAATATTTTGTAATATCTCAGAAGTAATTATAGTAATATGCTTTTAACATAGAGGAAAAAACAAGCTGCATTAAAATTAGTTCTTTCCTAATGGAAATCCTAGTATGAAATTTTCAAGGAATATGGGTTAAATATTTTAATTAGTGCATATATAGCTACAGGCAGACACTATCCATAACATCCAGACATTTACAATGAGAAACAAGCCCTTCTGTACCTGTCGGGTTGGTTATGCCTTCCATAGGAGACAATATTTTTCACATTGGCTGTTTCTGCAAATTCCTTCATTTTCTTTAAAATATGGCTGTCCCTAGACAGCCTAAAGCTGACTGGAGTTCACATGCAGTAATGTGCTTCTACGTGGATTTCTATTTATTTTATTTTATTGCTGCTTTATTTTTTCCACATTGCTGCTTTATTTTTTCCAGAATGCTAAGACTGAAATTGTTTGGTAGCACTTTTTCTCAGAGTATGTTTGGAGCTCAGATGACATTCCCAATATGTGGAAACTGTGTTCCTTCTTTTTTGTGGCACTCATTTTCCTGTTGGTACGTTGCCCACTTGCAGAAAGCCGTGGTCAGACAGACAGAGGGCTCCTGCAACCCATTTCAGAGTTGCTGCCTGTCATATTCCTGATGAGCATCACAACTTCAGGATTCACAACCCAAAACTGACTGATGTAAGGCAGAACCCTTCTGCAGTAAGGCAGAACTGGGATGGTGAAATGGCTGCTTTTAAAGCCAGCAGCCATTTAGTGCTCTTTGCCCCCATGGTGGCGCACAGATGTGTCTCCAGAGAAGCAAATTTTCCTCTGCTTTGAAACTCGTTACATGCGCTCTGCCTAATAAAGGTCTTCCCATGGTTTTTCATTGTCATAATATTTTATAAAATCTTTATTAAACTAAAAGGCTTAAACAAGATTTTGCAAAGTATAGAGTAGTGTAAGTTTTCATCACAGTTTTATTATCACATTATTGCAAAGAAGCTAGCAAAGAATGGCTGCGGTTACTTGAAAATCTTTTCTTTTTTCCTCTTTTCTGCCAAAAATTCTTCAAACCTTAGGGGGTTTTTCCCCATTTCCTGCATGTATACATTTTTCTCTCTGTCCTTGCGCATCATCAAGAAGAAATCTCCTCTCAAAATAGCAACAACTGTGACAATACATTTCTGAAAAGTATTTGTGCTATCTCTTTTAAATGGTAAAAGTACATGTACTTAATATAGCACCTGGCAGAAAATTGTATCATCCAGGAAGTCAAAAGCATCATGGACCAATGGATGCTCAGCTCACTTTTTCAGGTTATTTTTCATGTTGCAGTTTCAATTCTGTCTTGGAACAGCAAAGAAAAGTTATTTTATTCAGTCAAGGAAATCAGCTTTAGAAATATTAGATAAGAAATTTTCAAAAAATAATATTTTTATCCATTCTTTCAGGATATTTTTTAAATGAATGCTTGAGAAGAATATTGCTTAATTATGTAAGAATAAAACAGAAAGATTAAAGAATTGCTCTCAAATATTTTTTTTGAAATCTTAGGTTTCAAGTCGTGCTGTTGTGTGCTTAAAGAGTACATTGTTGATGCTAGAAATAGTTTAATTCCCCTTTGTGTGGGTTTTCAGGATATGCTGATTTAAATTTTCTTTTCATAGACATTGGCTTTGCATAGCTGTGCATTTTTCCAAAGTTGGCTGGGAGCAGATGATATTCTGAATACATAATGATGAGATTAAATTATCACTTAAAGGCAGTTGCTAGGAACTGTTTTAGTCTGGATGAAGAGAAGGGGCAATGGAGGGAAACTGATGAGATCATGATGCTAATTAACACCAATGTTGTGGATTCAATCCTGGTTGTACAGACCATCCACTTAAGAGTTGCACTCAATGATCCTTGTGAGTCACTCCCAAATCAGAATATTCTGTGATTCTGTAAACAGCCAAGAGTGCTTTCATTGCAAGTATATGCAATATGTACAATGACTGGTATAGCTTATCATTTTGAGCAATGACTTGATCCTTTACTGTCCCTCTGTGACCAGCAGCCAGTTAACAGAGCAGTGAGTGACAGGTTGCTTCTGTCAGGATGATGACCTCAACTATCACATAATAATTAATCTTCTGAATTCTTTAATTCAAGTATGTGAAGCATTTGCTTTTCTTCAGTAATGCTTCCATTCTTCATTTGTAACTTCTCAGCCTGACTTTGCAAACACCTACAACCTGCAGGATTTTCTTTCAAGCCACATGAATTTATTACTGCCTTTGCAGCCACCTTACAGCCTTTTGCCCTAGCACACAAAGTCAGTAATCAATCCTGCCCCTACACATCCTCAGAGACCCCTGGAAAAATGCTCAGGTCAGTCCTTATTATAAGGTCAACTGCTTTGGTCAACAGTTTCTCTGTCTTGTGCTCTCTTGTCATATAAAGATTATTTGTTTCCTACTGTGTCCTACAGAAGAGTGCTTGACACAGCTATCATGTCTAAAAAGATCTGCAGATAATGAGTTTTGACAGCTGCCATTAATACCCAACAACTTGTCTGCATGCCTGGATCACTTGCAGACTCTCACTGACTGCACTGAATTCTGCAGGCATTAAAGCCTGGTCTTCACTGATGAGGTTATCTAAATAGGATGTTTGATATCATACATTTGAAATTCACACTCAAGTGCACTTCAGGCAGGTATCTGCGTTCAGACAGATCTGGTGATGAGAAAAGCTGCAGGAATAAAAAATGGGGCCTTAAAAATCAGTTTGACTCTTGTAGTGGACATGAATTCTGCCCAAAACAACTTGTGAGAATTCCTAAAATAGGACCAAGCCCAAACCCATCTGGCTTGATAACAAATAATAGTGCCAAATTATTTTTCTCAGAACAAGGTTGGTGAAACAGTGAAAATTACCTACCTGTCTCTATGAAAAAGGATAATGGAGGAAATAATCTATAGAAACCACCATAAAGACTTGATCTGGAGTTTATGAATTTAATTATCATTTTACTTGAATTGCAGCTGAAAAAGAAAACACTGGAAGTGACTGTGTGGGATTATGATAGATTTTCCTCAAATGACTTCCTCGGTGAAGTGAGTATCTTATTTCTTCCTCTCTACTAGTAAAAACTGCTGTTATTTGGAGACTGTTCTCTTTCAAGGTATGGTACACATGTTAAGTAAAACTTTTTTTTACATCCCAGTTTACTGTTGTCTTCTTAACAAATGCTCATGATTTCTTTAATTTAGACATGAAAGATAAATCCCTTTTATCTTGATTAACTGGGGGCAAGCTACTTTAGGACCCAATAAAGTGTTATTTGCTGAAAATTAATACCTTTTTTGAGTGTGAGATAGGGAAAAACATTCAAAGTGACTCCAGGGGAAATTCTTTTTATGACTGAAAGCTGTCTGACTTGATTTTACCATAACATAGGAAAGTTGAGGAGGTATTACTCTTTGTAAATGATTAAAGGATTAAATTCTGCCATCAAGCATATTGTAACACATGCAGAAGTATCTTCAAGTATGAGCAATTTAGTCTTGCTGATCAGTCTCATTTTTAACATTCTGAAAAAGTAATATCATTAGTAAAGTATGAATGAAGGCAAAATCTAGTCTTATAATTAATAATAAATGAGTGCTCATGGGAAAAAGGATTTCTCTTTAAAAAACAAATAAACAAGCATAGGCACATATAATACAGAATTACCAGCAATAAATAGGAAATAAAAATAATTAAAGATGTATTTACAAATAAAGATTTTAATTAGAAACAGAAGCCCAGGAAAATCAATCTCTCATACAGAGTAACTGGGAGTATCTGGGCTCATTCTACATTTGAATTCTGAAAAAAAAGCCACACAGTTTAGCTTCAGTTCCCCTTTGTGTAACTACCAAACTGAGCAATCAGTGTCACTATTTGAACAATTACTAAAATAAATATATAGGAAGCTGCTACATGATTGCTTATTTCCTGCATCCTGTGTCCATATTCTTGTTGAGTTCAGCATGTTTTTCCAAATGCAGGGCTTTACTGAATATTTACATCCTTGGTTTTTTATGACATTTGGAAAAGGGATGCTCTAGCAACTGCTTCTACATGAAGATTCAAACCTCTCCCCTTAAAATCTTATTCAACCTGTAGAACTACTTTTTTTTAAAAATTATTTTTAAATTGTGAAAGCAGTATTTTGGGGAAAAAGCAGTAGAAGAGACTATCCAGTGTGTCTCAGCATCAGGATGTCCAGAGGAATCCTGCACCATAACATCAGATGTAGGATATCCAAACTGTGCCCCAAAGACTTGCTTGAATCGAGCCAGCAGCACTTGTGTGCCCCAGAGGAAAAGTGACACATCAAGGTCCATATCCATGGAAAGTGAGACATCTCCTCCTACAGAGCAGAGCCCCCAGCCTACACTGCCCCTTGGCAACAATCCTCAGCTATGCTCTCTTCCAAGTCATTTTCAAAGCTTGACTAAAAACCACAACAGGGAACGTGCTAAATATTCATCTGTTAAGATTGATTATGGGTCTAACCAGAAAGACCAAGCCAGATCATAGACAACCTATAAAACTAAAAGGAAAAAAGGAAAGGAAAAAAGCTTTTAACCTAGAAACCATCAGTTGTTAGGAGACTTCCCCGTCCCTATACTTGAAGAGGCTTTCTTTAATTCAGGGTCTTGTAATGTGACAGGGTCTTGTAAAGTGACAAAAACATTGTTCCCTGAGGTAATTGCACACTTTGTTTGTCTAGCAGTTTTAAAACTTCCCTACCTGACATTAGTTTTAACCCTCTCACTTTAGAGCAGTTGCAAATCTATTTTTGACCTTCCTTCCTTCAAGATTCTGTGATGAATTTCAGTACTTTACATCCCTTGGACCCTCTCAACTGCAAGCTTATTAAGAGTGTAAGGGTCTTTTTGGTGCCAATGCTCTTTTTTCTTTTTTTACATCTATTTATTAAAAATATAAATATCTTCTATTATATAATATAAGAAATTTCACCAAATATTATATTATATAAGAAATTTCACCAAAATCCTGCTAACAATGAAGGTGGCTTACAGCAGACTTCATCTAAAATGTTTGCAGGTTTTTTTAGCCAGTTTATTTGTTTCATTCCCACATCACCATTGCACCTCCTGTTTTTTTTCCCTCAGTAATGTTTAGGTGCCTAATTCAGTTGAATTCTATTATTTTAGTAAAGTGTACGAGTAACCCTGTTTTTTTCTTTCTGTTGCTACTTCTGCATATGTGGATTTTTTAAAGACTCAAGAAGCATGAACCTCATATTATTGAAGACCTTAATGAAAGCAAATGTGCAACGTTTTCCCCCCCTTAAAAGCACTGATAAAAGGGAGGAAATTATACTGCTTCCTTCTCCTATTAGAAATGTCTGTACAGAGGCAGAATGGCTGGATGTCTTTTTAATGTCTTTTTACTGTAGCTGTCAAACTAGTGCTCACAAGCTGCCCTCTAAACTGCCCAGTTGTCTTTGTGTCCTTATGCCACAGCCAAAGGACTCAGCTCACAGTCCTGACTGAGGCCCTGGTGAGAAGACATTGGTTCAGACACATCAATGTGCTGCTGAATCTGGGTTTGGGGTCACAGCATGCCCAGGGAGTCCTGAATCTGTCAGCACATAGCCTTATACCCTTCACTCTTACACCTGATTGCAACTTCTGACAACACGGCTCTAGTCTCTTCTGATGTATGCAATCATAAATAGGTCAGATACAGGCCAGATATTATACTTTGATTTATTTGTAGGTATTGATTGAGTTATCCAGCATCTCTCAGCTTGACAACACTCCTCGGTGGTATCCTCTTAAAGAACAGAGTGAAAACATAGATCATGGGAAATCTCATTCTGAAAAGAGTAGCCAGCAATCTCCAAAACCATCTGTCATCAAGAGCAGAAGTCATGGAATCTTCCCGGACCCCTCCAAGGGTAGGAATGACTTGGTGCACCTGATACGAAATATTTTCCCAGATGATGTGTAAACCTTTGCTATGTGTAAGTTCTAATAGAAAAATAAAGATACTGGTATGAAGTTTGTATAAAAGTTTATTAAAAATGCATTTTTCTCTGTGATTAATTGGCTGGAGACAAGGTTTAAGTTGTCTCAATCTTGCCAGCCAGCTTACTGAGCAATTATGTCCTTAAAACAGCAGCATAGAGACTCTACTACTACTCTAGATGTGCTTTACACGTCTGCTATAGATTCTGTGCCCTTTTGATTTTCTTGATAGCCTTGGGCAAACTCAATACATATTTAGCTTTCTATTTTTCATGTTCCTTAAATATTCTATGGATTTTTTTTTCTGAAAATGCCAGGTTAATATTTTATAGAACAACAATTATGCTGCAATAATGCATATGCATTTCTAGTCAATGATAATGGATTGTAGCACATCTCATTCGTATTGGAAATCAGTGGAGCTGACATAGTAGAAATATACTAATGTTTACAAAAGCAGAATTGATCTCAGTGTCTCCTGGTTCAAGAAATTTATCTCTAATTCTTTTTTTTATACTAAGTAGTCAGTGGACAGGTGTTCTCTTAAAACACATTATGTGTCTTATCAAAGCAAAAAACATTCCATCTGCAATCCAGATGAGAGCCCAAGAGGGACAAGACTCTGCTCCATCTCCTCTCTATTTCTCTGTTTAACATTTTGCCAGGGACTGGTGTCTATATAAGATGTCTGTCTGAATTAGAGGTAAGTATAAAAGATATTGTAAATTAGGCTGTGATTGTCCTGATGGTATTATTCAGGATAAAATGACTTGCATTTGGTAAGTGTTTGGTACTGATGTAGGTGATGCTGCTTAGCCTCGACTTACTAGAGAACAGAAAGTGGAAAACACCATGCCATCATTCCACCAGTTTGAACCAGCACAGAAGGTCTAATTCACAGGTGATAAACAAACAATACTAAATAAATTATTCTCTGGGCCAGGTAACAGTGGGGAAGTAGAAAATAATGCTTTATAAGAGTTTCCTAATCGTGATATATCCTGATGCTTTAAGTGGAAAGGCACAGCTTAATCTTTATTCCTTGTTCTGGAATTCAGCTAGAAAGACCAGTCATGAGAAAGAGAATGAAAATGTTTGTTTTTAATAAATGCAAGAGTTGTACTTCTTCATTTTCCTGGTAGACATGCAGGTGCCCACCATTGAGAAATCCCACAGCAGCCCAGGGAGCTCCAAGTCTTCTTCCGAAGGCCACCTCCGCTCTCACGGTCCCTCTCGCAGCCAAAGCAAAACCAGCGTCACTCAAACCCACCTTGAAGACGCTGGGGCAGCCATCGCCGCTGCTGAAGCAGCTGTGCAGCAGCTCCGCCTTCAACCAAGTAAAAGACGCAAATAAATTCCTCAGCATGGCAGCTTAATGTTCATCTGTTGCCTTTTTCCCTGCTGTCCTTCCCTTTTCGGCTATTTTCCTTTTTTTTTTTTCTTTCGGTTCTTGGCACACTGTGCTCACTCTGTTCAATGTCTTTCTTTGTGTGCCTGTGTGTGAATACATATAATTACAATATACTCTTGTATTTAGAAGTCTTTTATTTATTTAGTTATTTATTTATTTTATAAAGACTGCAGTGAAACTGGCTGTTTCTCCATCAGTCCCTTCACTCATGGTCCATGATGTTCCATGGTTGTGCATGACCCACAGAGAAGTCCCTTGTGTTTTGGTGTCACTAAATACCTACCAATGAAATAATCAAAACCTGCAGAGATGCAACTGCCAGCTCTTCAAATTGCATACAAGACTGAGACCACATTAATAACAGGATGTACCTATAAGTAGTTATCATGAAGGACGGTACTATACACACAAAAGAAGATTTGAAGTTAAAGAAACTTTTTTTTAACTACATGGCTGAGATTTCTATTTTTGAAACACGACTGTAAATATCTATTTTATTTTTTTTTGAAAGGAAATATAAGGAAACTTTCTTTATATCTCAGATAAGATTGTGTTAGTGATGAGCAGAAAAGAAATACAATAAAAACATTAAACAAAATAATTGCAAAACCATTAAACACACAGAGCCAGTAACAACATCAGATTTCAACAATGTTCTCAAGTTACCAAACTCAAAGGGAGTTGAGAGCTAAGTCAGGTGTCAGAGTTCAATTTTTTAAGTAGATTTTTACCATGGATTGATTAAGGGTCAAGGTAGATTTCATCTGACAACTTCAAATAGGTTAAAATAAATTAAAACTATTCCATTTGAAAGGATTACTCTCCAGAGTATACTTCAGACCAGTATCATCTGATTGCTAGCTGAGGGTTTAGTTGATGGCAAATTAAATCTCTCTGACTGTGAAGTCATTGTGTTTGTCTTTAGGATTTGTTGATATGCCATAAACTCACCATGGTATAATGCAAAACTGAGGGAAAATTATTTCCCTTGTCTTCACTGTCATTAATACAGAAACAGCCAGTTTTGATACTCTTTAATGCTGTGCATGTGGTGTCTCTTTGGTGTTTGAAAACACTACTTACTTAAATACAGAAAAAAAACCACTTCTGTTTGCATGAATAACATTTAAGCTGGTTCCATCTGAGGATACATACTCTGGGTTTCCATTTCACCCACACTGCCACAGCAGCACATAAAAGCGGTCAGTCTAATCATGCCAGGAAGCAGCACAGACACAGCATAGCAGGAGTCCTCCCTATTCAAAGAACTCAGTCTGACAATCTGCCTCCACCAGCCAATGACAACAAAGACCAAAGCCAACTAGCCCTCAGGAAAGTGATGTCTGATGGACCAGTCAAGCCTGAAGGAGGTGAGCAGAAAGACATGGTTAAGAAACCAACTACATCCCAAATACTTCTTGCCATGTCAACTAATTCATTGCGATATTTAATTATTTATTTTACCCCTCCATTAAGTGCTGTAAATGTTAACATGAATCAAGAACTCTGCTTGATTTTCCCACCTATCAGCGCATAAATCCATCATGAAAAACTGTGCTAAGAAGCATTATGAAACAACAAATGTGTGCACTTCCATTCCACTGGAGTACTTGGAATTCTGTTGAAAAGTAGTATAGCTTTGCTCATGTTGTTGTCTAATAAAAAGCATGCATCCAAGCTGGTCTGCTTAAGCATGATTGGACATTTCTTGTACTGTGACAAAAACCTAACTGCACATTTCTGTTTCTAAAAATGTAATTGGGACAATGACAATTCCTGTTTCCTCTTCCAACACAATTGTCATATCAACAGTCATTAGCATAGATAATTTTTCAAACCACCAGTGGAAAGGAAAGGAGTTTTGATCCATGTATAGCTTATCCTCTTGATAATTTTCCTATCAGCATCTTTAAAAATTATTTTCTACTTGTAGGCACCTGTAATACCACATATCATCAATTTATTCCCTCATCACAAATAAAGAGCCAGAATCTCAATCAGTTCAAATTGCCACTGTTCTTTTGACTTCTGGAGCATCTTGTTTATTTCCATGGAATCTGAGGGATAATCCAAATAAATGTACTGACTGAACTCCCAGATGTTCTTTTGTGCTGTAATCCCTTCCTAAGCTCTCAAGATGCATTGAAGGTTTTTCTGTCAACACCATTGCACACATTGGGCAATATAAGCTGGCTGAGGGGTGCAGGAGAGAAAGAGGAAATGGTACTTTAGACAATATATTCTAAGGACAACAAGTCATTTGGACAACAAGTGTGATGTTAAAACAACTAATAAACAGGGCAAAAGTAACAGGTCTTTTTAAGCATATTTAGAAATGACAAGTTTTTTTCTTAGGAGAGCCTTTAGAATTCTTCTGTAAATCCAGGTATTTACACACACACACACACAGAGAGAGACGCACACATTTTATTACTCTACAGCTCAAATCTAGACACACAGCTCAGGCAGAACCAGGGAATGTTGTGGTACAAGCTCAAGCATCATGTCTGAAAGCTGCATACCACTCCTGGGGGGTAGACCATTCAAATCTAAATGACTCTTATGGTTTTTGAGATGTCATGTCTGTCAAGTTTTATCACCGACTCATAGCCCTGTGGTGATGCCTTTTCACATAGATATGTAATGCAAAACATTTTGCTTGTGATATAGGATTGAATATATAAAGTTCAGATATACTTTTATAATAAAGAAATAGGGAGTCTGTTGGCTTCAAGTGCCTGTGCCAACAAACTATTATTCTATCTTCTTTACTTTAGAAATTACAAAAAGAACATATACTGATATGTACTGGGCTCAGCAATATTGGAAGCATCATAGAGAGTTATGGGAAAAAGAGTCCCCATTATAAATAATGACTCCACATTATAATAATAAGAGTCCACAATAATATATAAAAAAGGTTAAAATTGTTAGGAAGACGTAATACTTTTATCTTTTTACCTCTGACAAATAAACACAATGCTTGGTCACCTACACAATGCTTACAAGTCTGGTTTCAGACCTGTGAGATGTTTTGGCTTTTCTTTGTTGTTCCAAAGATAGTTTGGAACTAGCTTTGGAAATTTATTCATATGAGGTGGGCCAGTAGTTACCATTTTGAGGTTAACGACTCTCATGGCTTTTAGCAGGAATGAAAAGCAAGATGATTTCACTGCAGTTTTGTGAAGTATGACAGTAAAATGAGATGAGTCTATAACCTCTAATGGAAAAAGCACCAAAGATACTCGAAACAGATTCCAACTTATTGACTTCTTTGTGGGACAAAGAGATGATAAAGAAAGGAGAGATTTCCCTTTCATTGTGAACTATGAATATCAGGGCATTATCAGTTTCCAAGTCCATTCTTAAAGGGATGATTCATGTTTGTCGTACCCACCTCCATTATTAATCTACTGTATTGGTAGCTGCAAAAGGACACGTTAGGAACAGGTTTTAATGACTGAACAGTCGTCTTGGCAAGTTAGTAATTTTTTGTTACTGTGTCTCAAAGCCCTTTACTAAGGAAGCCATTAGAGATAATACACAACATTATTTTTTTTTACCACAGCTATTTTTCTGTGCATTTATTAAACAACGGCACCTTTTAGAAGAATAGTTTGGGTTTTTTCAACCTAATTACACAAAGGTGATGGAAATGATTCTATGCTGTGAAGTCCTTCTATGCCTAAGATATCCCTCAGAAAGAGTCTCCTTTGATCTTGCCTCTCAATAGCTCCATTTTTTCTCTTGAATTGAACTGACTCTAGAAAAAACAACAAACCAAGCAAGACAAGGATCCTCAGTCATTCTGACAATGTCTCAGAGAAATCCTTCTCTAGTTCTGATTCCTAGGACCCTTTCTATTGGGTCCATTTTCTCAGTTATCAATTGTGTGTCTGTTGAGAAGTAACAAGGAAATCAAACAAAATCAGAACCTATAGCATAAATAGCATATTTTGTGAAAACAAAGGTCTTTCATCAGTTTTTTTTTTGTTGAACTGAATTGTTTCTGTATTCCTTTTACAGAGTAAAAAATGTATTTAAATCAATCTGCTTTAAAATTAAGGTGAAGATGCAACAAAAAACATAGGTTTTTGCTGAGAACCTTTGTAAAATCCAACAGTCAGCTACAGCAGTTAATTAAAAATAAACCCTGAAGTATAATTTTGTCATTGCCCATGAGAGATAAGAGTGTGATCTACAAAGAAACCAACTACATGCTACAATTTCCAATCACATCTCTCAGAGAGGAACAATACATTTCAGAGCCAACTCTTTGAAGCCAGAAGTTGCAAGGGATCCAAGTCAGAGGAGGGCTGGAGTTAATTTGATTTAGGTTTTGTGAAATATATGAATCATTTCCAATTACGCATTCGCTTAAAATTAAGCACATTCCCTTCAACATAAATTTGTGTATTAAGAGTTTATCCACCAGATGAGTCAGTTTTAGAAACAGTGTGATTCAGTCTACCACCTTTTCAGTCAGTAATTTATCCCACCAAAGGATCTTCTCATTATATGGAATTTTCTTGGTAGGTCAGTTGTGTTTTAAATAAACTATTTTAGAATTCTTCAGATACTTGAAAAGTTGGATGATTATTCAGAACACCACCAGTTCTCTGGATACATGCATATGAAAGAGTAGGTGTATTTGGAATATAATTTTTACTGATTTCATACAAAAAAGGCTTTTCAAGCCCAGCTTATATGTTTAAAGGACTGGAATAACATGCTTTAGTTTTAATACCTTTCAATAAAATGAATAAGAAAGACAAGGAACTGAAAAAAACTTCATCATCTGTGTTAAGCACAAAGGTGTGCTACTTCTGCCTCACCATAGTAGAAATTTGATTGGTTTGTCCTTTGCAGAGAAGATGCCAGCTTTTCCCCTAAAGGACATTGTACAATGAAAAATCAATTCCTTTATTACATTAGAATATCCAAGGGTGAACAAAAACCCATTACTTTATGACTAAATAAGATAATTTCTAGAAATTTATTTCAAACCTTCCTAGCATCTTTTAAGAACAGTAAATTAATATTTAAATTGTAAATGGCTCAGTAAGTGAATTTAAGTCTCAACATCATTGTAGCCCTATATATTTTTTATTCTTTCCTGCAGACACTCATATAAAAGAAGCTACAAGTCAACATGCTAGTTCTTGTATAGCTTTTGTTGATTGATGCCATAGGCAACTCCTCTTCTATTTGGCTCACATTAACCCAACCAAAAAAAGGAGCAATCTGCCTTAATAAAAACACTGCTATACTCACCTGAACTAGTTAGCAAATGTTAAAGATCTAGAGAAATTGCCATGTGCTTCAGTTAAGGCTCCAAGCATCCCTGTTAATTTAAGGTAATACCAGCATTATAATTCTACAGGAATTTCTGTCCAATTTTCAATAATGGAAAGATTTGTTCAAGATCAAACCTCAATCAACTTAAAACCACATTTCCTTAAAACATCCTCTGACACATGTACCTGGTATTATATTTTTTGTCATGAAAATGATGGGGTGTGGGAGGGGAGAAGGGAGAAAATGGAGCCCCACAGGATTTCATAGAGAAGATTTCATCTTTTCCATTACACATTTTCCGTCATGACACAACAGCTTTTCCAAACAGTTGTATGTCAAGTGATTCTACTGGCTGGGGGAGATATTGTTAGCTAGAATACCTCCAGTTTCAAAACTCTACATCAGCGTTTTCAAAATGTTACCCAATTAAACCTGTCAATTTAAACATCTCAAAGAATGCCAGTAAAACATTAAAACACTTTAGTTCAAAAGATAGCACACCTGCTTATAACTGTCTTTAACCAACAACTTTGATATGAGTTCATTTAAGTGTCAACATAATAGGTAAAGCTACACAGAAATGTGATGCAATGCTTGCATCAAGACACTGACATCACTGTTCAACCCATGACACAAGTCTGAGCCAGCACAGTGTAATTACTAGCCACTTAGCTGCAAGAAATTAAAATTTATATAAATTTTCCTTATCACTAAGTTCTATTTGCTGGCTTTAGCAACAATGGAATGAAAGGAAATTCATTCCTAGATTACATAAATCTTCTGAATTGGATATGATTGTGGTTTCAAATACCTGCTAATTTGGGATCTCTTTTGGTCTGTATCCATTTTCACACATTTAATAGGCAATGCCGTGTTTTAATTTCCTACATTATTTTAGGATATTTCCTTCACACTTATATAATTTATATCCCAAAGCTGTTTAGTGACTCATGTCACTAGTTTCTTAATTTCCAAGTTAAATGGGCCTTCATATTGCTCCAAATAACCCATTTCCAAGAATCATTATCAAAACAAGAACAGTTTGTCCCCACTCTCTGCAGATAGCAGAGTGTCTTTTCAACCTTGTTCCAATCTAATAGCTGGCCCATTTTGCTTTGGTTATTCCTGCTATTTACTCTTTCACCATTTTAAACTGACATGTAATTTCAGAGAATTGCTCCGCTTCTTCATTTGATAACTCTTATTTCAAAAGTATTTTTTTCAACATTTGGTAGGGTAGACTAACATTACAGAGTGCATGGAAAGTTATTTCATCCAAATTGCTTTCATGGGTAAAGAAATTACTTCGGTACAGTTTAAGAAATGTGTTTTTCTTCTGTTACTCATCTCAAATGGTAAATTTCTCTGTAAAGGGTTGTCTTGAACTTTCACAAAGTATCTCTGCTCAGTATGCTGTCAAATCCATGTCTAATATACAGCTGTGGCTGAGATGGGTGACACCATGGCGTAAAGTCCTGTTCAGCATGAGGGAGCATTAGGAAAATAAACTGTTTTGGCTGACCCGAGGTAGATGTGTTTGATCACCAGTTGTTTATATATTTCCAATCTGTTGCCAGTTCACAAACAATGCAACAAGCAGTTCCAACAACAGTTTTACCCTAACAGAGCAAGCTGGAGCAGTTCTTGCTTTTATTGCTAGAAAACACTTCATGAAAACCGGAAAACTGGCATGTGGGACACTTTGAGGTTGGAGCGCTTGAAACACAAGGCTACTGAGAGTGAAGAACAGCCAAGCTTCTGCCAAAGGACACTGCATGAGATGATCAGTCTGTTGGTCATCAGAAAATTACACACAGCAGATGGGTGTTTTCACCTTCTCCCATGGGCTTGCATCTCTTTAAGACTCAGAGTGATGCTTTCAGCCTTTTTTGTCACCCATAGTTTCTCAGAAGATGGACAGTTAAAAGAACAATTTCTTTCAAGTAATTAGAGGCCAGTTGGGGAAACTTAATCCTGAATCCACACTTGAAGGCATTTTTCCCTCCTCCTGTTTGGTTCACAAACAGAACCATAATTCCCAATGTGTTTTGACTGTGTAATTCTGTTTCTAGGCAGAAACTGGAAAAGGGGAACATCTACAGTTTATTCACCAGGAGAAAGTGCTGCTTGAGTCTATTCTTTCCTCCATATGAACCACAGAACTGTATAGTCAACTTTTTAAAATTTAAGTTTAAAAAAAAATCCATTCATTGTAGAAGAATGGCTGGAGTGGCTGAGAGTGCTGCATTGTTTCCATTTTCCTGCTGACTGATTCAGTAGCTCCTGGTTCTAGGTCTTGTGTGAATGATCAATCTTCCCCATATAAAGTTTTAAGAAAGCATCCTCTCTGTTGTCTCTTGAAAAAAGACTTTTCTGAAAGATTAAGTGAAATCATATGCCTTCCAAGCTTTCCTCTCTTACTGATTTTAATATTATATTTTCTTCATACTAAGGCATGACTTACACGTTTTTCTTGATTCTAAAGGTCTTTTTTCTAACTGGGTCCATCAGCCAAAACATAAGCAAATACATTTTTTTGCCATACTAATAATAATTTTTAAAAGCATAAATAAAAAGATGGAGCTGAAATGTGAGGTCAGTGCTAACCTCCATTATTGAATCAGCAATTCTTTTCCAAAAAGGCATAAGGGTTGAATTTATCACGTCCAAACGTTATTCTGTTGATTTTTTTTCTTCTTCCTGTAAACCATGTGGAGTACAAAAGGTATCTATCTAATCATTATAATTTTTTTTGGGAAATCCTGGTCCTACAGCAGGTATAAAATTATCAGCCACTTTCTTGGAACCTGAAATAATTACTGCAAGCAGTTGAGAACTTTTCCAACTCATTTATATATTATTCACTAGAATGACTGACCTGAAATTTCGCTCATGCCAGAGCCTGTAAAACAGGCAGTTAAACAGAATCACTCAGAGGCAGCATTAACACCACGTTTCAAACTACTAAATGTGACATATGTACCCATTAACATCCATTCCAAGTGGAGAACATTTCATCTCATCAAGGGAACTACCAGCTAAAGTAGGATTAACAGATGAAAATTAAATCAAACCACAACAATAGCTTTTTATAATAGGAAAATCTGTGCCCTGTTTCAGAGAAAGCAGCTCATATTAGGGTTTTAAACTTTCATTTCATATTTCTGTTCTTCATAGTTAAATAGCTGGGCAGCCCAGATATAAGGATCTTGCAGTCCTTAGAAAGTGCCAAGCACCAGATAAGGTGTGTAAAGAGTTTACAGAAATAGGGCTGAGGGGGGGTGAAGGGATATCTCCTTTCTCCCAGAGAGAGGCCAAATGAAGATGCATAATGACTTTCAGTTAAGTTTTGTCTCGTTCATCTACTGGGGCCTGACGAGTCTTTTCTCTAAAAATGTAAGGCTTTAAGAATCATATGTAATTGGCAGCAAGAGCTTGCCTGTGACAAGTATTTTAATTTTTTTAAGCTTCCTAAGAGTTTCTAAAAGTTGCTTATTGGGTTGGTTGGGTTAGGGGTTGTATGGGGGGAACATTACTTAAGAGCTAGGGAATAATTTGCAAAAACAAAGGGCAAGGAAGCAATGAAACACAGCTCTTACACACTCTAGGTACTTAATTTTCAAATGATGAAAAGTGCCTTCAGATGAATTCCCATTCAGATAAACATCGTAGATTTCTGTAAAGCAAGACTGTACCTTGTAGCTTCAGGCACCTGTATGACACCAAATGACAATATCTAATCTTTGGACCCAAGTGAATTCATATGAAACTGTTCAAATGCTACAGACCAAGGCACCTCCTGCCAGAACTTTCATGTCAAAATCCATGGACTGAAGAATTTTCTAGCATAGGCAGCTGATGTAAGAAGTACAGAAGCTCTGTAACTCAGAAGCTCTGTAACTCAGAATTAACCCGCCCTAATACCATAATTAAAAGTAAAATCAAAACTAAATATAATGCAATGGTTGCCTGTCCTTTATGTGGATATGCGCCCAATTGACCAAGCAAAGTGGAAATTGTTCTGACGCTTTCAGGACTTCACAGACCTTAGATAGACTGGTAAGACTAAAGGAGCAACAGAGTGAAATCTGACTTTCTTGCTAAAGTTTCTAAGATAACGTTTGCATGAGAAAGGGCAAGACTGCCAATGAGTGTGCATACTAGTTTCTTGAATATAAGAGCATGGAAATTGTTCTATCTTTCCACACAGAATAGAACTATAACCACAGTTATAACAACTCTTAGGGAAAATATTGCATGGCAGCAAGCATTGCCACATTATCAGAACTCCAAAGTTTTGTGTATAACCAGCAGAAACTTAGAGGTCTAGATGTATCTGTAAAAATCCCGACATGTAGAAAATGTGGGTGTCTCACAAGTTATGAGATGATCTCTGTATCCAGATTCTGAATTTGTCACGAAACCAGCTGTAAATCTATTTGTGGATTTCATTTCTTGTCACAAACTGACACTGTGATTCATTACTTTCATAGAACAGACAGGGAAAAAAAAAAGAATAACATTAAACTTTAGAATTTTCAAAATCCAGTCATGAATCTAAACTTGGATCCACTGTAACCATTCACCAAGTGAAGTGACCTTATGGAAAAAAACATCAATATGGAAAATTATGGGAATTGTTGAAAACAGTAGAAAAACTAAAAATACAGCATACTGAATGTGTAATCAGGATACAGCTGTTTCAAAAGAAACAGCTATGCATTGATTATAAATAGATGAAGCAAAACTTCTAACCCATTTCTAAGGGCTTCAGTCAAGCTTTTCTGGATTGAACTGAATTCTAGGTTCTTACTGGTTTTAGAAACCCACCAGTAAAGAGACAAGAAATACTATTTTTTACAGCAAAGTCAGTAAAAAAAATCCTGGGTATGAAAGATCCCTTCAGGCCACATAAGTCATGGTGGAGATATATGCTACACTGAGTAAATTCATGCCTAAGGGGAGAACTGAAGAATCTTTTCTGTGCTGGCACAATATTCTTTTGGCTTCCATGGGTTTTGCAGATGTGTTGATCTCCCATTTGAACTCACCTGTGAGGCATTTGTCATGCCATGGCACAAAAAAAAAGCCAACAAAACAACTTAACCTAAAGGAACCCTCAGAATTCCAAACAGAAAACACTGGGAGACATACAGGTCATGCAAAGACAATGAGAACTGAGGTAATGAATCAGTTTGGGACAGGCATGAGAGAGCCACAATTCGGGCTGTTAAATACAGGGCAGCTGGCAATGATATGTTATAACAGAGAGTTTGACCTCTCCTCACTGAAACATCACTCTTGCCCAGCATTTCTCAGCACCATTTTGCTGACCTGTCACCACTGGCTCTCAGCACCACCAGCTGAAAGTGATAGAGCAACCCCTGCACACAGCCACCCCAGCTGGCTGTCTCTGGAAAAACATGAGTGCCTTTCCTCCAGGTGAGATGTTGAGACTATCTGCTAATAACACCACGATTTTAAAATTTATTCCTTTGTATTTACATCCAAGAAGGCAGCCTATGATCAATGTGTAAAGTCATGGAATAGTGCTAAAGAATAATTTTATCTGAAAACAACGTAGACTGACAGATTCCACTTCTGGCTGTGGGCAATAGTGGAACAAAGGAGATGAATAGAGTTGAAATGATAAAAAAAGTTATGTGACAACTTGGTTTACCAGTGAAGAATCACCATGGAGAATATGGATTCCTTATCCCAATTCCTTGGATTGCCCAAGGATTGATGACATGAGAATTACTTCATTTATTGCTTCTAGCTCAAATTACTCACCTGTTTTTGCATTATGTTTCAGGAATTACATTCAGCTTCCTGGTCCCACATCAGGCAGCATGCAGCTTTTTTCACAAAAAAATATTATTCAGTTAGTCAGATATAAAAAATATTGGTTGCCAATTTAAAGCAAGACACTGTTGGGGCTCTGGCTCTTATTAAAATTCCAGTTAGATACTTGTCCAATTTATTTTTAAAGAAGAATCTCTTTTAACTACTTACATAGGAGCTTCACAGTTCAGCAAAATGACATAAAACCTCATTAAGTCTTCATAGAAAAATAACTTTGCAAAACATTATTTTGTATCTTCAGTATATATGCTCAGTAGGTTGAAATAGATGAAACATGAAAATAGCAGATGTATTAGAGGACATTTAGGAAAAAAAAAACAAACACCCAAATCTGTATTAATATTCCCAGACAATTGTGTTATTCAATATGAGAATAGCTACTCTCTTGTTCCTGTATTAATTACTATGTGCAATGTCAGTGTGTCCTTTTTCCTTTGTATTTCTCAACTTGCAAAATGCAAAATACTGGATGATTTGTTCATGTAGTGCAGTAACGTCCAAAACACAAAATAAGGCAATCTGAAGTAAAACTAACATATGGTATTCTAACACCAAATGGTATTAAATTAGATTAAGGCATCTCCCATCAAATTATGTTCATTAAAATTCTATGCATGCAGTAAGAGAGATCCAGATGGGTAGGAGCAGTTGAGAAATATAATGCCTAGCTGTGTTATGTCTGAAGAGGGGTGGGGATATTCTTTATGACTAAAGGTTCTGTGCTTACACACCTTTGCAAACTCCTCTCCTCAAAATCACCTAATGCAAAGAACATTTCATAAGGAATATGAGGAAGGCCCACGGGGGCTTTCCTTTTTACAAGATTATCGTATGAAATGTTTCAGATGAAAAACTGGTTTTCTGCCACTTTAATCAGAAAAGAAGTGCTGATCATTCTATCCCAGTCTTGTTTTTTCCTTCAGGCTGTTGATTCGAACTATTAACATGACTGGAGAAAAAATATGGTGGTGTACTATTTGGTTTAGAGCACCTTATTCTCTGTGAAAACAAACTTCATCTGCAAAATATGATAAAGCAATATTTGAATGTAAAATATAAAAGGGAAAGTGTTTGCAGCATGTGATTTTGATAAACCACTTTTTTTTTTTTTCTTAATATCAGTGGTACTGATGTCTTGCAAGTTTTTAGTAACCAAATGTTCCTGCCCTGTACAGCAAGGTCTGCTAATCACCGACCTGCAGAAAGTTCTGTCTCCACTGGCTCATCAGCCAGTAGCTTTGGCAGTGGATACAGCATGGATAGCGAAGGCAGCAGCAGCGCCACGGGAGAGAATAATCTATTTCCCATCCCCAGAATGTAAGGTTTTTCCATTCCTATATTGTATCCTCCAAGCACAATTTACAGCACTTTCATTGTGCCAGTCATTTTCTTAAGGCAGTTTCCTCTGCAGACTTGAGTTATGCAGTAGAATAGCAGCTAAAGGGGGGGATTCCCCACAGTTCACACTTTTATTCTGCTTTTCTGAGCACTGAATTGTTAATAACCAATCAAACCTCTGCCTCAAACTTGTGAATTTCTTCCTGTCATGTAGGAGATGTGCTGGTCTCAGCCTTTGATGAAGCATGTAGAGATGGGTTTAGCTTATGTTTTAAAAGTACAACTATTGTAGGATTGAAAAAGCTTAGTTTAAGTTTTCAGATTTTCCTCCCTCTGTAAAGAGATGTTACTAGTGCAAGGGGAATTCATATTCTAGATACAGCCCAGCTTTTCCCAATTTTTTAGGAGTTTCAGAAGAATTTCTCAGTTCTTGGTTGGAAAAAGCTTTTTTGGTACAGAGTCCCAGTAGGAATTATCAAGCTACTATCAGTGCAATGATCCTATAAAATGATTTAATTTTCCAAATTTTTTACCCAGTTAAGTACTCCACAGAGAAAAGTTTTGCCTGGATTTTTTCACCTCCTCTGTCAGCATGCACCATCATTTATCAATTTCATTTATATTCCCTAATAGGACAAAGTAACTTCTGATCAACTTAGTGATTCTGTCCTGAAAAAAAAATACAGATTGACAGTTCTCAAAATATTATTGGTGGTCATCACTCATTCATTCATTCATTGTCTGCAATAGTTGTTCAATATTTTCTCTGGAACAAAAAATTTTTGCTTTTCCCTGGAAGATGTGAACTATTAGTCACAAAAGATATAAGCTTCCTAGAAAAACTTGAATTACGTGAAAATTCTCTAGAACTGTGATATTTCTGAGTATTTATCATTTTAATAAATAAAGCTGAATGACATTTATCTACATCTTGTTAGTAAGTAAAGTAGAGATAAATCTAGGACTTGAATCTCACCTTCAGAATCTAGGAGGATTCTGTGAGCTTAGATTGTAGGGTGCTAATTGTTTGATTTGTATTGGATTTTTCACTCATGTTGTTCTAGGCTGTAAGGGGAAAAAATGTCTTTGACAACATCAAAAGAAAAATTAAAATATTGGGTTGTCATTCCTAGTGAGAAAAGCAAAGATACATAAAATCTTTGTGCACAATAACACAAGATGGAGCTCTCAATAGAAATGTTCTGTTCACACGTGCCAAATTTGAGTCCAAATAACATCACTTACTGTGTATTGACTAGCAATGTGACAGTACCTACAGTTACTTGCTATTTGGCTGGCAGACTCATTGCTCTCTAAAGCCTGAAATCAGCCCTGCTTCTACTGAAAAGCAGGAGGGTCTCCACAGCTTCAGATTTTCACATATAGAAATTTGTTCTCATGAATTATACTTAATTAAAGAAAATATATCCATGTCTCATTTTTTGTAAGGCCACACTGTTTTTTTATTATGGCATTTTAAACTAAGTTATTTATATGCTTACAGAGTATTAAAAATTACACAGGAAATTTATACAGACAGGACCTGCTTCATTTTTCATGTTAGTTCCCCAGGGCATTATATAGCAGTGTAAGGAAAATGAATGACAAAATAACTGTTTTACCATCAGATCATTCATGGAGAGAATGTTTAAAATAGATAACTGTTTCAATTTTGAATTCTGTATAAAAATTCTTATTTATCTAAATATATATATATAATTGAAATTCTACTCATCATTCACATTCACACTGTCTTGATAATGACTTCAGGGACTCTGACCTTGTACACTAATTCAGCAAATCCATAAGAACTCAGCTTACAAGCTGGATGTGAAGTATTAAGCAGGCTAAATATTTTCAAGTATCTTGGCATTTAAATTCTTTTTTGGTTAAAAGCTCCCTGCTTAGACTAAGTTTCTGGTCTATCAATAGAAATTGTTGGATATGCTGAGTTTTAAACTCTTTGTTTTAGTCCAAGTGTTTTTAACCATAGCAACAATTAGTCTTGAAGCAAAATAAAATAATTAAATAGTGACACCATGGGAATTGTTTGATGAGGTAGCTAATTAGAATACTTGCCAATATTAAGTAGCTATAACTATCAAGGGAAATTAATGATTATATGCAGTTACATAAATCTGAATATATCTTGTAAAGTCTTTCTAATTTGTTTTTTTTTAAATACTCCTATTATCCAGTAATATTCTTAAAAGCTACTCATGTTCTTATCTCTGATAAAGACCAGATTCTCTATGCCTTTGTATTGTGTAACCCGTTATAGCAGTACATTGGCTGTAAAATAAAATTCATTTTGAATGCAAAGGTGAAAATCAATTTAATGATGTATAAAGAATATAACCCTTGGGATAAATAATTCTTGTATCATATTTGTAAGGATTTATGAAGCATTATCTACAGAAGAAGGAAATAATAGCTTTCAGTTAAAACTGAATATAAAATCACTTGAAAAACTGTGATTTTATACTAATTCTTTAGTTCCCTGTGAATTTGGACAATTTCAGACATGAAGTTTTCTTCTCACAGGTAGACACTTTTCTACTCTCAAGTAAAAAAGAACAGTGCTGACCCTTTAACCCCCAAGGAATCACATGCAACTGAAGATAATGCCTTATAGTCTCTATCACAGCAGTCAGAGTCTTAAGGCAAAAAGAAAACTAGAAGCACAAATGTTTGAGAGTGATTTTAATCATGCCTTTGAGCTTGCAACAAGTATATTTAAAGATAGCTTATATTTTTACCTAACTTTCATTGGGTAAAAATAGACATTAAGATTCTAATGCAGGTTCTTTCTACATAAAATGCAGAAAAATAGTGAACTCTAGGGTATGATTTATTCCACTCTGTTTAAGGATAATGTAAAGTTTTCAGAATTGTTTCTTATGCTAAATCTAACTATAAAGTAAAGCAATAATTTAAGAAGATGACAACCACAAGCATGCCTTACCTTTGAAGTAATGGTATGGTAGACCAAATATCAATTTTTATGTCTGCTTATTATATATTTCACTTTTGACTATAACAAGATAAAGTGAGGAGAGAAGATATTCAGCCCCAGACTGATGTGGGAAAGGTAGCAGACAGCACCTGATAGACCCGTTCAGTAAGAAAGTACAGGCTTAGCAAGATGTGATAGCAGCTGCCTTCAAAAGACAAAAAAAGATAATATTCTTAAAAGAACCAAGCCTCGTTGGTTTAGATATATCATTGCTTTAGCTCTTATCTTTATATGGTTTTATTGACAACAACAACCATGTCTTTTCACAGAGGGAAGATGAGCCAGAATGGACAAGAACCAGTAAAGCAGTCGGGAGTAGGAGTGACTGATTCAGAAGGTAAAAAGAAATACAAACAGCTCCACAGTGGTACCCCATCTGTTTAGGAAGGATGTGCCTATTTCTTTGACTTGTCATGCTATGAAAAATTAGTCTATGCTCTCTTTGTATTGTAGATTAAAATCCTGACCTTCATTTTCTCTAGGGGCCCTTTACACAGAACACCAGTGTAATGATTCTTCAGTTTAAATGAGAATGGTGTCCTACCTGTATATTTAAAGTAATTAAATAGTTAGATTACAATGAATAATATATAATAATATCTGTCTTCTGATGTTCATTGCTTTTCAAATAAAACATACAAAGTATGGAGCTGACTCAATACTCAGTGGATTCGAAGAATATGTCTAATGCCTGTCAGGCTCTATTTTTATAACATTTCAGAATATTTACTTCATAAATCAATTATTAATATTAGTGTTTACATAAAACATTAATTTAAAATAAAAATATTAGCTGAGCAGGTTTGACTGCTGCACTTAATGCAGATGAATTATAATGAAATATTTATTGGATTGGGAAATCCTGAGTGATTTTGTTTTGGTAATAATGTGGTGCTGAGAAAGAAGAAGACACTGTAATATTGGAGCTGGAAAGCACCAGAAAGAATGACTTTCAAAATTTCATAAGGAATGTGATTATCTTTTTCATGTGTAATAATGGAAAACCACAGGAAAATGTACTGAAGGACACATTATAAAAATTAGATTTCCCTTTACTTATGAGGTATATTCTTTCAAGTGTATGTTTATATTGACCTCAAATATAAAACTTAATTATCATGAACTTCATTTTACTATTAAAATAGGACCTTTTTCATTTAGATGCATTTCAATGAAGCTTTTTGAGTATCAATTAATCCATAAATCAAAATTTATATTTATATTTGATAAATGGACCTTAACATTAGCCATTTAAAAAAAATCAACATTTTTCATGTTTCTAGAATCTCTGTACAAGAGGAAGTAATTGTTATTTCCATATTTGAGGTAAAAGCAATCTAATGTTCCACAGAGTTGAAGAAATCAAATTAGAATTTACAGGTAGATCTGAAAAGTTCTCTTTTCCAAAACAAGAATTCTTACCTGTGTATATGCATTTTACTAAAAATTTCCATACATAGTACTCATTAAAAAAATACTTAATAATTTGCTTTATCAAATATCAAATATGAAATACTTTGATAATCTTCCTATCAAAATTGAATTTTTCAATAGTATATTTAAGCATTTTAAAAAATCTGTTTTCTAAAAGAGAAATGGTGGGATGAAAATGGGAAGTCAGGAATTTTTCGTTTTTATTTTATCATTATGAATTTTGCACAGATTTATAATTGTAAAAAATATCTTTTCATTATTTTGTTCATCATAAGTTGCCCCTTAGGTTATGCCTTGGATTCTAAATTTCAGAGCCTACAAATACAAAATATTTTCATTTCTTATTGGTGTTATTAATTAACGCCAAACCCAAACAAATACAAGTAATAACAAACCAAAGAATATCCAAAACACCTTTTGAAACATTCTGAAAGATGTGCATGTAACATTTCATCTTACATTACCTTTCCAAAGTTATGTTTCTTCTTGTCTTCAAAATTTGCAAATGACTCAAGAGCTGCAATTCCCTAATTCTCTCTTACAATGCAATTCACCTCTGCTACCCTTGGGAGCTCTAAGTGTTGCAACTCCCAGTCTGATAAAATGACTGGTTCTTATTGAGTGTTCTTTGCCATTGACAGAGGCTGGTGCAGTCAGTCTGGATTTCAGTGTCTGATTTCTAGCTGACTAAGAGGGGAAAGGTCAATGTCAAAGGATAAATTAAACAGAGAGCTGGAAAACAATTCAAGAGCATTTGAGTTTCAGCCTGCAAATGTAATTATCTTTTGGGAAAGTAGTTCAGAATTTAGAGGAACTCAAGATTAAGTGACAATTACATCAGTATTACAGATTTATTGTGGCATACTTTTTATAGATGAATAAAAGAGAATGAAAATCTTAAAACCATGCATTTTCTGTAGTTCACTTACCTGTGTTGTGGACCAGATGAGCTCTGGAGTTAAGTGGAAGCAAATAGTCATTGCCACTTTTCATTGACTGTAGAGATCTCCCATAGCTGGCATTTGTATTCTTATTTGCAAATAATGACTTGGAGTTACATTTAAAATTTTTAATACTGGTGTTCTTTTTTTTACATTTTTAAATATTCTTATGGCATAACTTCTATAAAAAGTGGCCTTGGGTTAGTCTCTTTAAAATGGTGAAGAATAAATTTAGTCGATTGAACATGCAGTTCTACTGCTATGTGAAATGTTTTTGTCATCCAAGTCATTCACACAGGCCTGACAAATCTGGCAGGGGACTCAGAGGATCTTTAAGACCAGTAGCTGCAAGGAAAGCAAGGTGGGATCCTCAAATGACAATGAGAACTGGTTTCTGGGTGCCTGAAGCAAAACTGTAGCAACAGGGCTTGAGTTCAGCTCATGGGGATATGACAACAGAATTTAGGCATTTGCATAAGTGGAATCTCCAGGGAAAAATGCCCATTTTGTAATTGTTTGCCCATTTGTGTTAACATTTTATTGGGAATAGTTTTTGTGCTATCAACATATATCAGGATAGTTTTAAGCAAATACTGGAAAACAGTGCTATTTACTTTGCTGACATAACCAATGGTCAATATAAACAACTGTGATTCTGTCTATGACAATCTTTGTTTCTCTGAATATGTTATCTTCTCATAGTCTGTATTTTTGTACTACTTAATAATATAAAAAAAAATCAGAGTTTTGTTCTTGGACACTGTATTAGTTATTTTTATGATATGCATTGTTGCATGCTATCTTATTCTGGCCCCGAGCAGATGAAATACTTCATCTTCCTGAGCTTCAGTAAATCCTATTATACATATTGTGGTGTCCATTAAGTTATGCAAGTCAATTTGTGTATTTGTTTCAGAAAGTGCAATATACCTTGTTCAAAGATTTCTTATGACATGGTTAGAGTATTACAGACATTATAAAAAACTCAATTTCATCCATGTAAAGATTGAAACTAACAATTAAAACCACATGATTAATATCTTGATTCAGTTGTAGATCGTGATTGGTATATCTGTCCTGTGAAGTTGCTCAGTTGCTCAATAAGCTCCAGATGGTATTTTCCAACTACCAACCATTCACCCATTTAAAAAATATATGGGGAAAGTATTTCCATACATTTTAAAAGTGTAAATTTCCTAGGTAATCCCAAGATGACATTACTTCTAATAGGAGAGAGATAAATAGATATAAATAGCATTGTCATGGAAATGTTGTATCTTCTCCTCTTGAAGATTCCGTATGCATGCAAAATATTTGCAAATAATTTTGTATTGCATATATATATAATTGAAATTTTATATATATATATATATATATATATATATATATATATATATATAATTTCAATTATATTAGTGATTCAATTATATTAGTGATTCAAACACACTCAATCATTCCTCAGTCCTCAACCACTGAGGTTCATCTCAAGCAAAGACTCTTTTAGGAGTATGTCAGGGGTTTTTTTGAGTGAATGAGAACTCACAGTGCTTTTGTCATCCTCTGTGGCTTGCCTTATTGTTGTGAAGATTTTCAGTCAGAAATTTGTAATCTTTCTACAAGAGCAGTGTAGCAGTTCACCCAAATCTTCCAAGACAGAGGGTTTTTCTTCTTTTCTTTTTTCTTTTTTTTTTTTTTTTATTACCCTCCAGTCCATGTCCTGAATAGCAAAATCTTCTGTTCGCTGTTCAGCCACATCTCAAAGGTTCACTTTATGGCCTTTTCAATGGTCCTTTGAGCCTCATCCTTTGAGTGTAAGTAAAAAAGTTCTCTAAGTAAGAAACTGTCTCCCTCTACAGATGATTGGACCTGAAACAGAATTTTTCAGAATGTTCTAGTAAAGGCCCAGTAAATATATTCTCATAGGACAACGGAAGGAATAGATGTGTACTATTTCAAAATCTAAAGGTGCACACATACTGAATTTCTTCAAGATGATATGATAGAGATATATTCTCATTTAGTATAACCTTTGGTTAACCTCTAGCAGGAGTTTTCATTATTTAATTTTTTTTTTTGGTTATGCTAGTAATTTTCCTAAATTTGAGATTAAAGTAAATAAAAACAAAAAAAAAAGCAAGCACAACGACAGGAAGCCCCAAAGATATTCTGTGATCATATTTTAACAGCAAATTTTACAGTACTGTGGATTTAATTTTATCTATTCAGAGTAGTCTAAGATGAAAAAAAACCCTTTTATTCCCAATTTTTGAGCTCTGTGGTTCATCAGCCAAAATGATAAACTAAGAAATTCAGAATGGTTTAATTTCTTATCACTGTATTTCAATAATATAAGCAGTCTAATCTTTATTTATGACAAAAATTGTTGAAATTCCGCAGAAACCTTAAAACATGCGAGGAAGTCATTTTAATAAGATTTTGGAAAGGTGCATGACCCCCTCTGACTGGAATAATTTGACTTGTAAATGTTCCTTTATAGCTTTCTGAACCATCCTAGTGAAATTTTCCTCCATCCTTTCTGCACAGAATAGACCTTGGGGCAAATTGTCTTGCAAACTGTTTCACAGTTTCTCGGGAAGAGGAGCACCCAGGAGTGATAAGTGGATTAGCTCTCTTGAGTAAAACAAGGCATGAAACAAACTGACAGAATAGGCACAGCTAACCAATGCCATATTCTTCCGAGTAATTAAAACTCAGAAAAAAGAATTAATTTTAACTCTCTCTTAAATTAGGCTAAAGTAACACTCTTTAAACCTCAGGATTCATTGTACTATGACTGAGAACAGGGTGAGGGCTTGCTGCATCTCACACCTTAAAGTAGCATTTTGATTTCTTTTAAATCCAAAGGTTGAAATATCAGAAGTATAATATTATTCCTCTTGAGGATGTTCAGAGGAAAATGCCCTAATATTGGACCTTCAACCAGAAAGTTATAAGAGAAGAAAAAAGGCAGATGAAGAAAGTTAACAGATAATTATGATATAGTTACTGAGATTTGCAAATGCTTTTGTATGTGCACAAATCTGTACTTTGATGTCTGGTTTGTCCAGGTTAAAAATAGCAGGTTTACTGCAGGTGACAAAAATTTCTTGCATCAGAATAATCAGAGACAGAGAACCTTTCCTATGGAGACAGGCTGAGAGAGTTGGGGTAGTCCAGCCTGGAGAAAAGAAGACTCTGGAGAGACATTGTTGTGGCTTGAAATAGATAAAGAGGACTTATAAAAAAATGAAAAAAACTTTTTAGCAGGGCCAACAGTGACAACAGTTTTAATCTGAGAGTAGATTTACATTGAATTTGTGATGCACTGGATCAGGTTTCCCAGAGAAGTGATGGATGGCCTAACCTGGAAGTGTTCAAGGACAGGTTGAACACTGGCTGTTTGAGCAGTAGTCTAGTGGAAGGTGTCCCTGCCATGGGGTGGGGTTGGAAGCAAATGATCTTCAAAGATCCCTTCCAGCCCAAATTTTCGTATGACTCTTTGATATGAAAGTGTTGACAAAGATTTTTGAAGGGCTCAACACACAAACTGCAAATATGCCTGCTTGGTGTGAGTGGTGTTCTGGGAGCTGCTGTCCACTGAGGTGTTTGACAATTACAGAAGTAAAAAACATGTCCATCCTTCAGCAGTGATTTCTTCTGTACCTTTGATTAGGAGCATCAGGCACCCACATTTCACACACTTCATCCAGGGTTTTGTTTTGAACAGATAGGTCAGCAACTCTGTGCTAGGAAAATTCCACTTGTTAGTTCTTTGGATTGTTTCAACTACTGAAGCAACATGAAAATGTCACATGTACAGTACTGGGTAGCAAGAATCTGAGAACTGTTATTTCCAAGGAAAATTGCAAGTATAATAATATATACATAGCATACAACTGCTCATTTCTATATTTATGTCAGGAGTGACTGAATAGACAGAGGAACTGTGAATTCACATGCTGGAATACTCTTCAATTTACCTACAGATCATAAAGTAGTACATATTTATTTTTCTTAAATTTAATTAAATTGAAGGAAGCTGAAAATTTTTATTTTCCATAACATGATTCCTGACTCTTAGCAGTATAAATAACAGACATAGAATAATATATAGAGCAGCAATAAATGACCAAGTCAGAAGCAGTGACTTTCACCATGGTGGAGAATAGTTCTATATTTCTGGACCAAGGCTTAAACCAATTCTTTTTAAGGCCTTTTTAGATTGGTATTTCAAAACCACAGGAAGCATCATCTATTTAGGTCAAATACTATCTTTCACATTTTCTCCCTTCCCACAGCTCAAATAATTCTGGATTTTTTTGCACAGGTAATCCTAACATATCCCAAAAATGTATGAGAACTTGGAAAAAGTCTGGAATTGCAAGTATTTTTTTTGAATCAACGGAGTCTTCTACTGAGTATGAGACTGCTGACTTGATTCTAATGGATATTGATCCATGGATGTAAAGAGAAATACAGACAATCTGAAATGTTACCAACATTTCATCATCAGTCAGATTACCACTGACTTGAACAGTGGTTGAATTGTATTTTTTAGTTTTGAGTTCATGTCATGTACATAGCAAAAGAAATTGCTGCACATTCTTATTGTCTTTCCTCAAGAGCATTATAAACATGTTAATCTATTTTTAAAAGCCCATTCTTAAGAGTCTGTAATACCAGCTTTTATAGTCCTATTGCCCTTCTGATTTACATGTAGAAAATGTGGGGTTTTTTTTTCAAAATATAATATTACTGATTAAAATGTAACCCTTTCTCAGGAAGATATCTAATTGAAAGAACTGCCAAACTTCTCTACTATCCCTATAAATCAAAAGGGCTAAAATTCAACTGACTTTGTTTAAACTGTCTTTAATATAAAATCAGAACCTTGCTTTCTGCCGTTACATTCTAGCAAGGGTCTGCCATCTACTACTCAACACCATAATTTTAATCAATGCCAACAAACTTTAAAGCAGAAAATACCAGCAAAGGTAGTTTCTCTCATAAGCAGCTGCTACATTGCAGATCAAAAAAAGGACATAAGGGAATAGGAAAGAAGTACTGAAAGCACTTGCAGATAGCCTGTCATATGCTGATTTTAAGAATTTAAAAGATCAGATATACTTTTCTGTCACAAGGGATCCTTAAGCAATGAGTCAGGCCTATGCACTGACAGTAATCCTTATCCTCTCTCATTTTTAAAAAGAAATCTATATTTTATACATGTCCCCTTAAGCTAGGAATAGCCTTACTAATAATGCCTAAAACCCAAACTTTAAAAACTGAGTCAAGATAAACAACAGCAGCCTTATAAACCTAAGTATTATCAGCTTCCTCTCTAAACTCCGAGAAGTATTTTTTTATCTATCCCCAATTGGCCCCACATTCTAATTTCCTACCTGGCTCTCCAGTAATAATTGGAGCAATTAGTTCTGCCTTCCTGAGGTATTTGCCAGTATAATCCAGCTGGTTTTCCTAAAAAGAAGCAGAAAGAATTTAAATAAGAAAAAAGTTTGCAGCCAGAGATAAAAAAATTAGAGGAAAAGAAGGACAAGTTCTATGTTCTTGTATCCACATCACAAACATTGATTTACAGTGTTACAAATCAGCCTATTCCTGAACTGTCACTGTAAAGTGTCACCAAAAGAAAAGTAAAGAACCCAGGGAGACTGTGCTTAACTAGTAGCTGGTCTACAGATTCTGCAGTTCTGAGTTCTGTATGAACTTTGACTAAAAGGCAATTAGCCCTTAAATTATGTCTCAAGATAATTCTAAAACAAAATGGTTTTTTTAAGTTTTATTTTTAAAAATTCTGCTTTTCCCATGGGATCTGTTTAAATTTTTTTGAAAAATTACTAAGAAGACAAATGAAACAGCAAAATATCTGAAAAGCAAAAGTATTTACTCAGAAAACCAAAATATCACACCTTTGAAGTGATACTTCAGTAATCACCTGGAAAGTTAATTTGTTTGCCAAATATTATTAATCGCTTTTCTTGCCCTCACTCTTAAATACATTTCTGTTAACATAAAGCTTCTTGGAATTTTCAGAAAGCTTCTTTTGGTGACTTCTTGGAATTGCAATGAGCTCAGAGTTTGAGCTTGGAATCAGAATGTAATTCTGATTCAAGAGTAATGGTGGGAATTCAGAATGCAATTCTAATCAAGTTTGAGCTTGGAATCAGTAATTCCATCAAAAATCTGACAAATATATGTCATTTAATTTCAGAATAAAAAAATATTTGTAGAATTCTGGAACCTAGCTCTTTTAATAAGATGTGGTAATGAAGGAAATCTGATTTAATACTACCTGGCACATTTAGTATAAATAACCAGTTAAGAATGAAGACTGTCAACAGTGGAAAGCAAGCAGAGGGATCCCCCCACCAAAACTAAGTGAGGGTGAAAGTGCTGGAGTGTGATTAACTGAACCTGAGCCATGCCTGAAGAAGGGCTGCTTCATCTAGTGAGACATTTAAAATAGAAATAGAGTCACTTTCTGTGATAAATGTTCATTTAGGATCAGTAAAAGTCAGGTTGAGGCATTAATATGATAGAAGGTGAATTGCTAAATCCTGAATGGTTTCCCTCTGTCATGAAACTGAAACCAGGACTTAACACGTAGGGCTTTTAAATGTCAGTTTCCTGGAAAATTCAGGTGATCTCTTATTTTTAACACTAGGATTAGGATGTGGAATTTTGTGCATGCTTCAAGGGAAAAAAGTAAGCAAAATAGAACTGTTCTAAAGTCAATAATATTCAATACTCAAATAGCAGTAGGAATGATGTTAAGGGGGCTTCAAGAGGTCATCCCAATGATTCAAGGCACAATATTGTTCCTAAAAGGCTTAACTTGCACCAAAAATTCTTAGTATTGATAGAGATGTCACAGCTTCATTATCTGTTCTACTGATTGATTATCTTTAACAATAACATGTTTTTCCTATGTTCTAGTCCAGTTGCTTGATGAAATTAATACTCAAGGTCAGAAATAAGAATTCAAATCCAAGAGCTTCCATTCACAAATATAGAATATTTTATAAAGCACTTCCTGTAAATAGATTATTCTAAGCTTGCCTACAAATGATAACACAGCTGTTCCTATGGAATCATTCTGTATTAGAACTTCACTTTTGCTGTATTTATTTGAAAGGTTACAGAAACAAAAAACCAAGATTTTCATAACTTGTTTCTATACTAGAGAGTCCTTTATACCTCCTTAATGTCTTGAAATTCTTAAAAGTTTTTATTAGGCTAATTTATAACTTAGAAATTAAACTATTACCCTGGGGATTCAGAAAATAGGTTTTTTTGTTTACCCCTGCATATTCTTAAATACAACCCCTTTTTTTGGACTGATATTCAAACTGTTACTTGGGTATGCTGTTTAAATGCAAATAAATCTAGAGCATTTCCAGGTGGGATCACATGGCAAGCTAAAATTAAACTTCAGCTGATCTTCATTCTAGCATGTGAGAGTCCTCAAAATTATTGGACTGTAAATTGTGTTCCAAGAGAGAAGGCTTTAAAAATCAGTGCATTAGAATGAATATAAATCTTTCCTATGATGGCAATGCCTGGATATGTCCAAGTCTTGTGGTAGAGAGTGGGCTTTCATGTCTATAGCTAGAAACTCCTGCTTTGTCCCCACTTAATTTTCAGATTAATTTGCTTTCCATAATGTTCATTATTGCATCCTATGATAGTAGTCTTACAGGCTTGCAGCTCTAAGGAAATGTGTAATCCACTGCTGCAGTATGTGAATAATGGCTTGTCTGTTAAGGGAAAGCTTTGCTGTGTGTGTTTCTTATAAAGAATTCCTAACAGTTTGTCCTGTAAAGGCATCTGTAATTACTTTAGGCTATTACATGTTGGTCTTGCCTTTTGTGCATTATTTATTCTGGCATTACTAGGCTATGACTGGGAGGGAATCAAATGGACAGAAGACTGCACAAATCTAGTAAAAAGTAATGTACTCTGTGTGTTGAAGTTGACACAAAAGTTTATTTATCCTTATCTGCAAAGGAATTCAGGGTCTTCAAGCATAGGTGTATTCTGCTGTTTGAAATACTCCATTTTTCTACCTCAAACCAGTTACTGTTTCAGAAAGTTATGGGTATCCCATAGATTCTTAATCTAATCTGCCATTCCAAATCAGCCAGTCCTTTTCCTTTGGTTAGAAGCCAAAAGATTATAATGAAAATTTAAAGCATTTATTTTGGCTTCCTTATCTAATGTTTAAGTGGGCCATATCGGATGAGATTAGTGCTCCAAAAGGTCTGGCTTTGCATGTGTGGTAATGCCATCCATTGCAGAAGTCTTTGCTTTCTGAAAACATCCTTTGGTATGCTTTCTTTCTGTCATACCTTCTTTTTTAATATTTCTTTAGATATTTGATTTTTTTTTTGTCTGCCATATTGGCTTTGCACTCTTGACTGAATGTGATGTGATAACAACATGAGTGAATTTACATGCCTTGGAAAATGCAAAAATCTTCTGGAGATCAGCTGGGTCAAACATCTGATACACACACCTGCCTTCGCGTTTCACACCGCTGCAGTACCTACAAGTCCACATTCTTTTCAGAAGCCTGCTAACATGCTGCCTACAATAATTGGTCAGTTTGGGTGATTTACTAGTCCCATGTGTAACTTGCATCAATGCCTGCTGAGTGTGCTTTGGATTCTTGTTGTTTCCTCCTGCTGCTCGTCCAATATCTATAGCATTATTCATCAGCCTCCTGGTTGCCTTGGCTGTGCCTGGCTGAGTGTTTAGCTTTTTAGAAACACATTCAAATTCATGGAACACTCTGTTATATTCTTGAAGGAATTGGATTCCCACTGATCTGAATACAATTATTTGCCTTTTCTATAAACTATGCCCTTCTGACTAGTCTGATGGTCTGAAAAGTTCCTTTTTCTTGGCAAGTAAAAGAGAAAAAAGGGGATCTTTCCACCCTGTCTCTGGACATTTATGAGACTAACAAAAAAGACACCTTATCTCATTGTTTATATGTTGGTTTTAACACTATTTTGGGTTTCATTTATATTTTAAAGCAGTATGCAAGTCTCTAACTTTATAGAGACACATTTTCCCCATCATTTTTATGTTTGAAAAAGGGAAGCCTACACAATATCTGTGCTGAGTATCTTCCTTCCTACTTGGTGCATCCTTTTCAAACACATCCACAAAGAAAATTTATCTAAATTCCTGTAAAATTGTAATACAGATTGTTATGATTCAGAAACTATCAGTGCAACAATAGATTTTTAAAGCCCATGATAATTCTATACATGAAAGCCGCCATTTCCAAAGAAAAGAAACTAAGCGGTGTTAGGAAAAGAATAAAAGGAAAATAACATGAGATTTTTTTCTCCTGTTGATGAACATCTTGGACACAAAAAAGAGCTTTCACAGCAATAGTTAAACAGAATTTAGGAAGCAGATCCTAGGAGATGCTCTTCACCTCTCCTAGCAACCACACCTTACATAGATGTTGTTTCACTGATTAAAGGAGCTACTCCAAATATACAAAATTATAGAATAAAAATGATATATTGAAGACACTCACCTTCAGAAAATAAGTATACTTTGAAAAATCCTGCAGCATGAGAAATAGGTTTTTAAAATTTGTGTTCAGTTGTGGAGACAATGCCAAAGCATACTGTTTTCCACCAGCAACCAGAAAGGCAGCATGGGTGAGGCAAAGCCAGTTTTTCTAACATTTCTCATTCTCTGAAAAAAAAATCCCAGCAACCCATGTGTCATTGTACACTGCTTTTCCCCCCAAATTCTTGAAACTTTCTTATTGAATCTACCTTCTTGTATGCAAGTACAGATCTATCAAGGAGGAAAGGTAAAGAGGCCATAACCTTTCCATAAATGTCTCATTATTTTGGATATGTGCCTTCTTACATTATAAGGAAAAAACACTCTGATATCATAGCTACATACAACTATAATATGAAAAATCAGTTCCCTCTTTATTGGCAGCATCTACTGCCCTCAGGTTAGTTGTTCTGAATAAAATTCCAAAATTAAATATTGCTGTTTTCTTGTTGAACAAAGCTGACTAATTTATTTCAAGTACAATTTTCTGCCACTGGCTAAGGATTCTAAATTGAGGACAGCTTGAAAAACGGGTATAATAGGAAGTGATGCAAATCCTGAAAGAAAGAACACCCACACAAGCAACAAACACATCTTTTTTTTCTCTGCCCCTCTCTGGGATCAACTGAATATGTGGGTACATATTTAAAGCACCGACCAAAGGTAATAATTATTCCAATTTCTGTTATAGTTTTGAGCAGAAAGTTCTTTCTTGAGGATACTATGTCTGTTATGATCATGGATTAAAGTAAAAAAAAAAAAAACAAACAAAACCAGATCTTTTGGATGCATTTTGTGGATTTATCTACATTATTAGTTTTATGTTAATAATCCAAATCACACCATAGCAGATTTTTATCATAAAAAGGTCCTAAAAAATTATCTGAGCAGATATTTATTTAGGCATAAGGAAATTACAAGTTTTGATGAAGTTTTAACTGTTTTAATTAAAACAATCCCAACAAATTTTAGGAAGGGATGAATAAAACTGACATCTTTCTTAGTTTCCTAATGAATCATTTAAATTAATAACCAGATCTTTATAATGTAATGGCAAAATGAGATTTCCAATACATTCTCAACTGACTGAAGTGCTTTAAGTGCTTTGTTTTATGGTACCAAGTTACCTTTGATGGTTGGCAGAGGAACTTCAAGGTTTCCACATCATTTGAAATCAGTGCAAGTGCAAGACAGAGCTTCTATCTGGAGACTTTAGATAATGCACACTGGGCATTCTGTCTTTCCATTTGTTCTGATGGCCTTTAAATATCTCCAGTGAGGGAGACTCTATTCTCTCCCTGGGCAATCTGTTCCACTGCTCGGTTACCCACAAAATAAAGTACTTCCTCATTTTTAGGTGGAACTTGCTGTGCATGAGTTTCTGCCCATTGCTCCTGTCCTTTTGCTCAGCACCACTGAACAGAGCTCAGTCCATCCTCTTATCACCATCCCTTCAGATACTGATAGACATTGGTGATGTCTTCTCTCAGTCATCTCTTCTCAAAGCTGGATAGGCCCAATTCTCACAGCTTTTCCTCATGAGAGAGGAAATCATTTTTATAGCCCTTTGATGGACCTGCTCCATGGGAGGGATCTCCATGTCCCTCTCGTACTGAGGAGCCCAGAACTAGACACAGCACAGCGTATGTGGCCTCACAAGGGCTGAGTAGATGGGCAGGATCACCTCCCTCAACCTGCTGGCAATGTTCTTCCATTGGCCTTCTTGGCACCAGGGCACACATGCAGAGCTAATTAAGGATTCCCAGGTCCTTCTCTGTAGAGCTGCCTTCCAGCAGGTGTAATCTCTGCTCCTCCCCAGGAGCAGGACCCTGCATTTGCCTTCACTGAATTCCAGAAGGTTCTTCTCTGCCCATCTCTCCAGGCTGTTGGGGTCTGTCTGAAGGGCTGCACAGTCCTCAGGGGTATTGGCCACTCCTCCCAGCCTTGTGTCATCAGCCAACTTGCTGGGAAGTATCGACCCCTTCATCTAAGTTATTGATCATTAAGTTGAACAAGACTGGACCCAGTACCAGAACCCTTGTGGGATGCCACTCGTGCAGGTTTTCAGCCAGGTCTCTGTGCCACAGATCAAAACCCCCTGAGCTCTGCTGTTCAGCCAGTTCTCCATCCATCTCACCAGCCTTCTCTCCACTTGTCCAGCCTTCACTTAATGACTTTGTCTATGAGGATATCATGAGAGATAGCATCAAAAGCCCTATGAAGACTGGTAAACAACATTCCACCGCTCTCCCCTCACCTATCCACACAGGTTTTGGAATTCAAGTGATGCTTGTGACAGCAGAGACTGCCTTCAGTGAATTAAGGGAAGTTTTACTGTTGGAATTCAGTATTGCCCCATTTGAGTACTGCAATAAATTCTGAAATAAATTAATATTTTTCATTGCATTGTACAGGAAACATTGCTTCACTTCTGTATGAATTATATAATTATACATGGTCATGACACACATAGATGACATAACACAGCCAAATAGATGTAGTGGCCTGGATAAATAATGTTCAACAGTTAAGGTTGGGGTGTACTTCATGAAAGTCATGGAAATTTCAGCAGCCTAATATTTGCATGAGAGAAGAGGGATCACACAATGAGAAACTTTCAGGCATATGAAAAATACAGGAGTGGTGCTGAAGAATGCAGAAAAATTACATTTGAAGTGATTAGATGACTGAGCAACTAAAGTTGTGCAAATGATTCCTGAAAGTGGGAAATCTGTTCACTGACTAAACCTGAGCTAAGAATCAACAGCTTTTACTCTATTAGAGTAGCAACATTTTTGTCCTACTCTATAGGTAATCTTTAACTCCCCAGGTTATCACAGGGCGGATTCACTGTACTGTATTTACTTTAAATTAGCAGAACTATATTTCAGAAAGTTGCTTACATAAATTTAGAGAATCCTTTGTGACACAAACTTTTTGGAAGTCAAATAGCCTGTCTTGTCTTCAGAGAAATATCCAAATTATTATTAATTTTTTTGCTCCTCTAGTTGGTTTCTGTACTGATGCTAGTGGCATTTTTTGGTCTTTATTTTCCTTTTTTTATTGCAGTAAATTGTGAAAGGGAAGGTAGGATCTATGAACCATTTCAAGTGGAAAATTTGTATAATGCTACATGGTAGGATCAAAACATTATCAGCATTTTGGAGTTAACTTACACAAGTCTAACTCCATAAACTTAAATTTCAGCCCAAATATTTAGACTTGATTGGTTCAACAAGCAAATAATTTGTGCTGAGGCAAGGTAGATTCATACTTCAATGATATATATGCTTACATTTGAACAAATGAACATACATCCATACACATGTGTTAGGATCCAATTATCAAAAGATGCTTCTGCCCAAATTAAGGTGCAAATGAGACCATATGCCAATGTCAGGAGAATGAATTTTATTGAAGAGTAGATGTGTGGTAGGGAGGGCAGAGAAAGAAGGGAGAAAGATTAAGTAGCAATGTAGTCACCGCCTCATGGATCGCTGTGGCGTTCTTCCTGCCCTTCCTCCTCTGGTCTTCTCTCTGGTGGGGGTCCTTAGAGTGTTCTGGAGGTGCCACCTTTATACAATCTAACTCCCAGGTATCCACAGAATGTAGATGCTGTTCCCACAGCTTGGGCTGTCATGTGTATAAGGACTTGCTTCCTTTCTCACAGTTTTCCATGATGGGATTTTTTGGTCCAGATAAAGTTCCCATGCAAGTTCCCATATCACACTGGAGTTTTGTCCAGTGTACTAATTCCAAACCTTCACCTCAGTTTTGGCCTGGAATTAATGCCTTCCTGGTTGCCAACTGTGTCTTTTGTGGTGCTTTATCTTAAGGGAATTTCCTTCCCTGACAGTGTCTTGAGGTATTTCACTGTATTTTTGAAGTCCTGACAACACGTGTGCATGTATATGTAGATAAATGTACACATATATGAGTTATTGAATCTCACATAGATATATACATACATATGGACACGAATATTATAAATTAATATTTTTGACATACCTCTTTAGAAATAAAAAACAAACCAGTGTTCTGAATGAAATGCTTCATCTGTGTCTGTGAGGTTCTTCATAATTCAAAATACTGCTTTTGGTTCATTAACTTGTATTATCTGGAGACTGAACATCACTGTTTTTAACTGCAATGGATAACAAAAAAATATTAGACCTGTGTTGCATAGTGGCTCTGATACAAAAAGGCAACAAATCCTATCAATATTCAGTTTTACAATTGACTTTTACCTGGCAACTGCAATGGTCTTCCTTATTACAAACATTTTAAATAATTTGATGATGAGTGATTTCACTGGAAATTTCTTTAGAATCTTAAATGAAGGATAAGGAAAATTATGATCTGATATTTAATATTTTGCAAGCAGGACCTGCTTAAGTAGTTTGGGTGTTTTGCTGAATAAAAAAGTTTTATTTCATTCTCTTACTCATTCTGGTTCTATGTTAATTACCTAATTAAAACTTAGAGTTTTGTCTACTCTACATAAAAAAAAACCTAATTCAATATCTTTTTACAGCTGGGACCTCTGAAATAGGTAATACAATGAGAAATTTCATCATGGGATTTATAGGAGGATCAGCTACTTAAATAAAAAAAAATTATAATCAGTGGAACGAAATAACCAATCTGAAGATACAATTGATCTGACCTATTTTAGAGCTCTATTTGCAAGTAAGACCAGCTGCATTCTAGATGGGCAATCCCTTAGATGAATACAGCAACACTCAGACAGATGAACCCTAGCAGCAGGGTTACCTAATGTCCAACAGATGTTAGGTGACAGTCACTGTAAAACATTACTCTAAATGCATCAGGAAGTAACTTTTAAGCACATTTAACTTTATTTGAAAAAAAATGCTAATTTGATTTGGTCTGAAGTTCTAAAATGACTGCGGTGCTCAACACTGAGTGCAATTACCATTTTGGAGTGTTAAGTTCCATATTTATCTTGAGTTAGCAAGAACCACGAGATGGTGTCAATTTGGGTTTTTTTTCTTTTATTTGTTAGAAAAGGCTCTAATTAGGGCATGAAGAATAGAATAGGGGAGAAGTTTTGAGTTAACAGTTTGCTCACATACAACATAATCATTTTGAAATCATAGACATATAATTGTTATAGAGAACCAGGATGAACACTGAAGCAGGTCAAAAATCTACCAATTTTGGGCATCTGTAGATAGCAAGTACTAATTCTATTTTAATTGCATTTATATAATTTATTATTTTCAGTTTTTAGAATTCAGTGTTTCTAACCAGTCTGTTGGGGCTGCTTTTGTTTTGTTTTTGTCTGTTTATTCATTTTATTGCTTGATTGGAGTTTGTTTGTTTGTTTGTGTTGGTTGGTTGTTCAGTTGGTTGTTTGGCTGGTTGGTTGCTTTTTTATCAAGGCAAAAGGAATTTTGTCAGGATTAGTGATCAATTTAGCAATAAGTTTCTCTTTTGGTTCCTCTTGAGGAAAACCCCACACTAGTCCTCTCTTCTTTCCACCTTCAAATCTCCCTGGAAAAAGTACAAATAAAAAAAACAAACCCAGCACTGTAGGATGATATTGTGTAGAATTCTTCCATAGATGCATTTACTAACACAAAACTCATTACAAAGAAGTAGGAATATTCCTGATTCACTGTATCTTGAGTTCTGTAGATCTACAGTTATTGAATGCCTTCTATTTATTTTGTTTTTCTCTCAGAGGAGTTGGTTGTATTTGCTGAAAGAATTTCACCCACAAAAGACATTAGCAGACAGCAGGTTCCCTTGTTGAACAGTGACAAGCCTGGCAAGAAGCTCTGGGTGCCTAAAGAGATTAGATGAGTTCTCTGAATCCTGTACCTCTGTGGAGATAAGGGGTCTGTCCCTGTTCACTTCACTGTAGCTCACCAAGAATCATAGCAGAGTTAAAATCTGTTACAATCTTGAGGGAAAAACAGAGAACACAAGTAGATCATATTAAAACACAACACATAGAATTAGCAACTTCCTCTTTTTTTTTTTTTTTGACAGTGTCACTAATATTTATCATCAATGACAGTTCAAGCTTTCTCAGATTTGAACTATATATATACATCATATAATTTTAGAATTAGGCCTTAGGAGAGGCATGGAAATAATATCAACAATTCAGGAAAGTTTACTCTCAAATACTCCAGTGATTTCTTCAGGGCTCAAAACCCACTGCATTTAGTATTTAGACTTTTAACTCACTGTTGGTTAATGGAAGGAAGAAAAGGATCCTTCACTGGCTTGGAAGATGGAAGTTAACAAACTCTGGGAGCTCCTAGGGGAACAAAGTTGAAACGGGAGAATAAGGGACAAAGGTGATGTGGGAACTTGTCAGAGGGCATACAATAATTTTAATGTTCCACACCATAGGCCTGTTTGGAAGCACAGACTGAAATTTTGGGGAGTGGGCAGCCCATGAAGAAATCTGGCCTATGTCTGTCAAAACACAAGTGAGGAAACCCATAAATTTCATTCTTTAAATTTTTCTATTGAACAGTAACAAGGGACTGAAGTCTCCTTGAGCTCTGAGGTATTCCCAGGCTGTTACATTCCTTCTTTTGATTTTAGGCTAACAGTTGGGCCAAAGAGAAAAGCCAACCTGCTCACTTCTCAGAACTAAGCTTTCTTTAGATAAACTCCACATTCAGCTGAGTCCAGCACACTTCATGAACACTCATTCCTAGCATTATAAACCTTTGGGATTCACAACCAACCTTCAACTTATATAGAGCACATCTAGCCATACGTTTTCAGACAGAAAGATGCATCCAAAGCATCTGAGCTCTCCAGCTCCCTCCAGCAAAAAAGGAGCAATGAAGAACTCAGCTTGCATTGCATATGGCACTGCTGACTTCTATCTCCTGCAGCAAAACTCTGGAATGAACTGGACTTGCTTTCATGCAAGAGTGCTAACTTGTTGATAGCACCACAGCCATATTTAAAGCTCTTTTCCTGAGGCAGCTTTTCTTTATTGTTGACAGTAAAATAGATGTGCTATAAAAAGAGATTTTTGTTTTCAAACCGTTGGAACATAATGCAAGGACCACAAAACAGATTCAATATTCTTTAGACTTCTTTAAAATGAGCAAAACTGAAAATATGCAATTGGTGCCCAAAGCTATTTTAAAATTACTGAAAGTCCTGGCATTGGAGGCAATGCCTTTTTCCCACAAAGCAATAGATTTTTTTTTTTCATGGTTTCATAGCACAATGTGCAGTGTCCACTCTGTTCTGCTCCAAACAGAGATTAAAACACTCTTCAAATCAGATATTTTTCCAAGAAAGTCACTTGTAAAATGAAAGCAACAATTTTTCTTGACAATATTAATTTAGAAAATGTCTTTGTGATCATTATTAATAGCAAACTGGGCGGTAAAATTAACTATGCAGGGAGCAGGTCATAGGAAAGGATTCTTCTCTTCCACTGGGTGCTTATTAGTATGAAGAAGATGAAGCCAGACTCTTCTCAGAGCTCAGCAGTCAGAAATAGGAAATAGATAACATTCACAAAATGAAGAAAAGGAAATTCTAACTGAATAAAGGGAAAATAAAAAGCAAGCAAAACCAAAAACCCCAACAAAAATACATAAAATAAAGTTTTTGTCTAAAAGCTCTACAGAAACATTCTGTTCAGCCTCATCTAATGTTAACCCTGTGAGTGTCAGGTTGGACTGCAGTGCTCAGCAGTCCTTCGCTCTGTGAATCATTCTATCAGTTTACAATTGTTCCATAAAGCATGCTTTAAACCAGTGTTATGTCTGTGAAATGCCATTTTTCCTTTCCCTGAACCTCATCTCTCCCTTCGTGGTGACATAAGGCGTGTGCTGATTCAGGCTAGGTGAGTAACCCAAAATCAAGACACTGGGGTGGGGCAGAGAGGGGGTGAGGTTACAGTGAGCGGGATCCTTTCTGCCAATAAGCTCATTAGGCAGCTGTACAAACCTTATGGCTACAGGAGATAAAGTCAGGGACACTGTGTGGGGAGCAATAAGCAGCAATTTGGAGAGAGCTCTTTCACCACCAGTGCCTGTTTACAGCTTTTTAAGACTTGGTGATTAGTTACAGGTAACAATCTTTTCAGCTAGACTGGTGCTGAGGATGGTATCATTTTCTTTAGGGGAACATCTCATCAGAAAGAGTTTAAAGCAGCAATCTGCTTCAACTGTTTATTAAAAACTCCATAGTCTTTTTCATAACCACTGAGCTGGTTGAATTCCTCCCGGGTAAATTGCTTGATGCTCCCTGCTGCAACTGCCTTCAATTAATGTATTCTTTTCTTTCCCTGATGGTAACAAGACCTGGAATATCTGAACACAGGCTTTGTAAATAAGGGGTTATTAAAAAAAACCAAAATTGTTAAATAGCAGAAAAAAAAATCCAAACCAGGTTGTTTATTTTGCACATTCTTTTTCTGAAAGGATGATGGTTTTACGGTAAATCACTGAGGAAAACAGTTGTTTTTTTTTTTTTTTTTGTCAATGCCAGTTGCACCAGTTTTGTCTTTTGACAGCAGAGGAGTTAATTCTGCCTTTACTAGTGCCTGTTTTCAAAGTATAACAGCTTTCAAAATCAGAAAGCACAGTACTCAGCGGGGGGTAACAGACTTGCCTTCTGTTTCTTGAAGCATTCTTGATAAAAAATACTCCTTTGCTGGAACTTATATTTCACATGGAAAAAGGCAGTAAATTCAGCAAGAAGCTTGAAAGCTTGTTAGCTTGTTGCCTCTATATGCTTCTCTGAGATAGTTTACAAAATAATGAAGATTACCAACGTACATTTAGTTGCCATTACTCTCTTTAACTGTAGTTGCTTCACCTTTCTGATTGGAAGTACTACACACAATTACTTATATTTTTGTGAAAATAATGATTCTAAAATATAATACAGACCGCTATCCTTTCTAAATTTTAGGGATTTGCTAACTACCACTAGCATTATTATTATTAAGAGATAAACCCAAACATATTACAAAAAATAAGTATTGCAAGCTGCTGAAAGTATCTTTTCTATAGTCTGTAGAAAAGGTCTGAGATAGAAATTTTGATTTTTTTGAGGTAAATTGTGACTATTAGCTTACAGAATGATGGACATCTCTGGCTAAGCTCTGTTTAATGTAGAGGTTGTTTATGTTGTTCTACTGAATTGTATAAATTTTATTTTGAAATTGGAAGTTGAGTGCTTTGCACAGGATAATTAGATATCTTGTGAGCCATTTCAGTAGCAAGTTTGCAGTCTCCCACATCAGTATGATGGTCCTTGTTCAGAATCATGAACTTAAAATCTGCATTCTTTCCTACAGCCAAACTATTTTGGGAAGGAGGAATGAAAATGTCCAGAGAAGTTGAATTGGTGCTCACCTGAATTACGATGTTTACATATGCTCAAATTTCAGACAAGGTAGTAAAATGTATAGATTTGACTGGTAAATAAAGCTTCTCTCTCTTTGGAAGAGCTACCAACAGAGACTTTGTGACTTCAACACTGAGTGGAACATGAGCCCAACAGCACTCAGAGACTTGTGGTTCAGCAATGGATCCACAAAGTTTTGCTTCTGAAACCTCATGCGAGGGGACTTGTGGTACATGTGGGCAGGAGAGGGTAAAATTGGGCATCAAAGATAAAACAAATAAAGATATAACTTCAAAGATAAAACATGGTCTTCAGCTTCTTTGGCCATGAAATCCTGTATTTCGCAATGATAATCACAACAGAGAAATAATTAGCACTACCACCAATCAATAAGTCCATTTAAATTCATAGGAGTATGAACACGTCATATTTTCCAAATCAGATGGACAACTTGATCCTGCTCTCAGGGAAGAAAACACAGGTCAATTTTACATGATGAATATCAGATATCATACTTCGCATTTGAGAAAGCTGCTCATAGATTTTAGCAAAATATTTCCTTCCTACAGTAGATCATAATCTGAATTAATCTTTAGTGATTTTATTAATGTTCCTGAGCTAATCTATATTACTACCTCAATATTTGCATATTTAATTATTTCTGCATTTATTTTTATGCTTATGTACTCAGTGATTTCTTACTTTCATTGGGAACTCAGTAAAAATCTGTTCAAGTCACTAAAAACTGTCAAATGCTAATGAGAACTACTGAATCAGTCTTTGAATATTTTTTTTCCTCAGTCCTCAATCATTTAATATTTTGCATGCCCTCTAATCAGTTAAAATTATTTCTGAGATTTTATACAGCTGGTAATATTTTTTCTGACCTAGAATTAAGAGACTTATATTCTCTGAGAAAATATACATCACAGACTGTTTTTTGTGACAGATGCAGAAACAATTTGTTGGGCAAGATTGCTCACAAATAGCACTGAAATTGTAACCTGACAGTTTCTTCTATGTGGTGATAAAGGAGGAGTTTGATCTGGTACTTTACTGTTTGCCAGGTTTTCTCTCCGGTGGTGCTGCGTGTCTCAGCTGGTGTGGTATCTAGCCATGGGCAGGCACCAGCTTGGCAAGTCATTCTTCATGAATATTACCCAAAGGGACAGTGTTTTCTTGGGTTTGAGCCAATTCCAAGCAGATACTCAGTAGTCATATTGTGTCTCTTTAAGTTATCTGAAAGGGCAATGCTCTAGAGTTTTTAAATATTCTTTACTTCATCAAGACTCCTTTTGTGGTGGCTCTTTGGAGGAAAGTATCTTTCTTCAGTTCATGTACACCTAAACTAGAGGATTAATAAATCTGTATATCAGATTTTTATTCAATCTTCCCTCTTACAGTATGAAATTCTTTCTGAATAAGTTAAAAATGCAGGAAAATATATGTTCTGGTTTCCTAAATCTGTCTTTGTTTTTAGTTTACCCCCCCCTTATTTTCTGTTCTAAATTCACTGAAATTGTAAAGAAAGGCTGTGCAATTTCTTCAGGTATTGGCATCATATTCATGGATAATGACTGCAAAGGCAATGCTATACTTTATTACAAATTAATAATGAATACATAACAGTAGTAGCTTGGGTTCTTTCCCATGTCCCAGTTATTTAACATTTCAAAGCTCACCAGACAAGTTTTAAATAACATGCAAAGAATCTATGCTGCACCTTCTCTTTGTGAGGTCTTGCAAAACCCTATTTTCAATTCCCATATGCACAGCTTTAATTTTTAAATGTAAATTATGAGCAAGACTTCAGCAGTCATCTTCAAAAGAGCAATATTAAATCTCAGAGATTCTTGACAAAATCATGAGGGTTGGCCTCAGTGCATAAAGTCTATGAAGTATTAACTCTCAAAACAAGAGACAGCTTTTTCAGTTGCCAGAAAGTAAATCTACATGAGATGTCAGAGCATCAGCTCACTATGAGATATTCCTTTGTATTCATTATTGGAAAGATTCAGCTAATTATAAAAGTTCCACTGCATGCATACTGCCCAGAGCATAAAAGGACTTTGAATTAGTTACGAAATATTTGAGTTTCTTTTTATCTACAGATAGATGGTGTATGCTTCAGTGACTTCAGAAAATGGAGAGAGTTTCTAAGCCAGAGAGATATAAACACCAACATATGTGTTTTCTTATCCACCTTTTCTGGTGCACATCACTTTGAGAAAACTTTCATCAGAAAAATTTTCCAGTTGCAGGTGGAATTGATATAAAATCCAGGTGAAGGCCAAGAAATCATAGCCTCAAACCCCCTCATTTGGGACACCCTCAGATTCTAAGATGGGATTACCTCTTTTCTGTGTGGTGCCAGGGAAAGATCCCAGCATCTGAAAGGAATCAGTCTCTGACTTTTTTTTTTCTCTAAAAAGTCCTGAAAAATATTTTAGGTGACCATATTGAAAATTTTCAGTCTTGCACTATAAATCATCTCTGCTGAAAATCTATCATATTCTCCCATGAAATTGGGATTGAATATTAGGCCCTTTTATTTTACTAAAATCCATGAGTCCCAGGTCACCTTTCTTTGTGAGAGGACTTCGACTGTCTCTCCCATTTCCCATGGAAGTTCAGAAAGTCAGAAACATTTGTGGCATTTTCACCCCTACAGAAGATTGTGACCTCTTCTGTATCATCATTTTGCCACCTGAAACATGGACTTAAAATGCTGGCTTTTGCCATTGTTTTTTTACGTTACATTCCAGTTAACTGGAATTAACTGTTAACTGGTTTCTTTCCAATTCACGAACACTCTAAACAGAAACACATTTTCCCTTTCTCATTTTCTTTCCATCATTTCAGTCTTCATCACAAATCTGAGTGGATTTGAATAAGTGCTGTACTGTCCCTGTACTTTTTCTTCTGCTCTAGGTTTTTTTACTCAGAAATATCTCTGTGGAGCTTAGCCATACACATCAGTTCAACAGTGCAATGAAATACCAACTTTAGGATGTCTGTTAGAGCAGCTTGAGGGAACCAGCATTGCATGAAATAAAGAGTAATGGCACTGCTGAGTGCTGAATGAGAGGGAAAATGTAAAGTATGCATTCCAACAAAATGCAGGTACATTAGTCTATAAGCATTTCTGGTGGAAGGTTAAAAACTTGGAAAAAAAAAAAAAAAGGCATTTAATAGAAAACTCCAGGCAAGAGCCAAAGGTAAATTGATATTTCTCCAGACTGGCAACTTTAGGAACTATGCCTATATTACTGTAAGATGCTTTAAAGCATCAGTCCTCTACAGACTATAGGACTCTGAATAATACTATGGAATGCTCTGCAGACCATTTCTGTTCATCCCTCCTGAGCAAAATTTGGATTAACAGGTTTTTTTTTTTTTAGTTTTGACTTAGCTGATTCCATTTTTATCCTGATTAATGGAAAGGATCATCTTCCATTGCTCTGTTGGGCAGATTATGCAGGTAGTAGAATCCCAGTAGGGATTACAAGTATTCATTCTTATGCTAAAATTTCCTAGGTTCTCTACAGCCAGCCCCAAAATGTTCTGATGGTCCTGGAAGACAGATTTGGTTTTATTTCCTATGTTAGTCACAATGAGCTTTGTTAGAATTATCACAGCCCTTACTGTCACACAGAATAGGCAACGTCTCTTACACTAAGTAGTCCTATTAGCAACAATAATTTCAGTAATCGTTTTTATTTAATGCAAAACAAAGAGCATCTCAACAGTGAGCTGCTACCACTGCACCAGGAAATGTAAGTATGCAAAAGCAAATCTATTAATATAAGAGCATACCTGTCTTCCACATGAACAGTCAGTGCAGAAGCTTTTGCTCTGGTGCCCAAGCTGTGCAGCACACACGGCTGTGCTCTCCAGTGTGTAGCTCCAGGGAGGTATGAGCAAGACTTTAAGCATATTTCACTGAAAGTGCCTCAGAGCTGCAGTATAAATCTGAGGGGGGAATCTGGAAATCATGATGTGAGGAGTGAATAGATTTGTTCTTACCAAAAATTTTCATCTCCAGCTATCATGATAGTGTGCCTACTAGGTTTATAGCACAAAACAGTGCTAACATATTGTGTTAGGTTTGGTATGTGTATGGATGTATTTGTGTATACAAATGCCATCTTCCACCTCCTTCTCAAAGAAAGCCTTATTAAGTTACATATGCCACCATGTGTTAAGTAATTTTTTTGTGGGCTATAAATGACTTGGCCAAGCTGTGAAATGAAACAGCTTGTTCCACTGCACTAACAGTGCAGGCTCAGTGCTTATTGTCTGTGCAGTAAGTGTTCGATGAGTCACTCTCCAAACGAAGCCACATCATATGTGGCTCTTACACCAAGTTCTTTTCACTCTGTATGCATCCTTGTGATAGGACAACTTTAGGCAAAGAGAAAATATCGAAATACACTATTGTTTGCACTTTTAAGTCAGAAAACAGTGGTTTGGTTTTATTACAGGTTGATTACCTCTTCTAAAAACTTCAGCATGTCTCATAAAACTAAGTCCGCATTAGATGTTTAGGTAACATCTACTCCTGAACTTAGAATTTTACCTTTGAACTAGTTTTCTATTTATTTTTTTCTAATGAAAAGAAATCTCTTAAGAGATGCATCTAATTTTATCCATCTGCCTTTGAAGATTGTTTTTTTGTTGTTGTTGTTACTGTTTTCATTAGACTATATGTCCAAAACACTACAAGTAATAAAAAATCACTGCTCAAACAGCCCTCTGCCAAAGCAAATAGGGAATTTCCTAGGTATTCCTGTTATGCAACACATTCTTGGGTTTACATTCAAATGCAACATGACTGGTTTTGCTTCTGCCTGACCCAAAAGTTCAATAGACATTATAGAAATAAACTTTGTCTTCATGTTATTCTTCCCACTTCTGAGTGGTCAGCAGGTTTCCCAACAGAAAACTACTTTTTGCAAATGCAATCTGCAAGCCTTTTCTTTTAGTTATTTTCAGTTTTAGCTGCTTTTATTTAGGAAATACATTATTCTTACAACATCTTCTAAGCACTCCATGTATTTTACTTTAGGTTGGTGAATATTTCTTTTCATCCCAAGTAAAAAAAATATTCTGTTTAAATTATTTGTTTCTCTTTGGATTCCCAAAAGTGAATACAATAAATGCAAAACCCACTTGGTAATCTAGTCTTTCCAAATATTATGCTACATAAGACTTCTGAATTGTAGTTGTAATTACTGGATCCTCTTTATTATGTCTTTAAGGACATTTTCCATTATGTCTTGCTACCATACAGGTGACTCATTTTTCTCCCATTAAATTGCTTATACTATTTCTATTATACTTCCATTGTATTTTAACATAAGACAAATGGACTTTAATCCATTTCCTAGGATTTCCAGCATTTCAAGCCAGAATGTCTAATTTCTCAAAATCAAGCTGACACAATGAATAAATAAATCTGTTGTGATATTCAACTTCATATGTATATTCAGAGTGAGCAGGTGCAAAATTTTTCATTATTTTGACACAGAAAGTAAAGGCTGTCTCAGAAGGGATTTTTTCATTTCAGACTATGTTGTTGAACCCTCAAAATCTTGCATATCAAAACTAAGAAAAGATAAAAAATGTCTTTATCATGAGAGAGGGAAAGCAACTTAAAAACTGTCATTTTTTTATTGAGAACCTAAGCAAATCTAGCAAAATCCTCCCTGTTTTTGTATAGCTGAGACCCACTTTGTGTTCTCACACTGACATGGGAAAAAAGTGCAGACTCAGTCGTCCCATTTAAATAAAAGATTTATGCTGTGTTACACAAAGATTATTGTAGCATTGTGCAAATACTTAACTGAACTCTTGTTATGTCAAATTCAGACTTTTGCAGGCAGTTTGCAATTTTTTTTCTCCCTTTAGCAAAACATTTTCTCCTTGCTAAAGCTGCAGGAGAATAAGCTTAAATAGTCAAGGTTCAGGTTGCTCTGTATGTACAGCATTAGTTTTCTTCTTCTCCGTGTATGAAATTATTTTAATACAAAAAGCCAGGGCAAAGTGTGCTTTTCATCATCAAAATTTCAGATGTGCTGTGGCAAGCCATCTTTTATGCAACTGAATCTGCAGCCTCTGATATGTCTCATTATGTAAGATGCTAAAATTGTGAGGACTATGAATAGATATTTAGACTTGGGCAGTGATTTATGGTGAGGATGAAAGGGAACAAAGGTGTTTGAAGAGAGTTTTTCCTTCTGAGATTGCATAGTTTCCCCTTTCAGATTCAGGCTGCACCTATCTTTGAAGTTCAATTAAAATCACAAGAATAATTTCAACTATAATTTCAGCTTTCTCTCAAGTTTTAGCTTTCCCTGAAGTTATGGAAAATTATGGAGCTTTAAATTTTAATTTTGATATGTTTAGCCTAGTTTCATTGGCTAAAAGTCTGTTTTCAAAATGAAAGCCATTAATTTGCCTCTCTACTAACACTTTAAAAAATTAAGGCATTACCTCCAAAAGCATTTATCCATCCAACAAACAAAAGCTTAAAAAGTTATTATCCCTATTGCCTACAAAATTCAGGGAGATTGCCTTAGACATAAATCCTTCCTTATGAATAACCCTGTCATTAGTTTGTAATTATAAATCAGAGATAAATTTTGGGGAAATCTGGTATTTGAAGGAAGTGCAGAGAGCATGTTGATAGAATTATCAGTTTAGAACACAAGAATTCTCTTCCACAGAAGTGGAACATATAAATAAGAGATAATCTAGTAGGATGTACTATGAGTTGTGTAAATATCTTGACTTCCCTCACTTCATTTTCTTTCTCTCTCTAGCTACTACCAGTCAAATGCACACAGGTATCCTGTGTTCATCTTCACTGTCAAAATCAACCTGTGGAGTAATCTGATCACTTAAATTTCATATTTACAGGTCTCATTATTTTCCCCCCATTAATTCCAAATATCTCTTTGGTACAGGGACAAGTCTGGCTAGATTACTGGAAAATAATCTTACTGGAGAAGTCTCTGATCCCCTATACTGTCCTCAGCACAGGGGATCAGAGGCTTCTCCAGTAAGATTTAGGTTTATTTCAGTTACTGGCTTGGGCAGCTTCTTATACTAGTGAAACTCTTTAATCAGATTCATGTCCTCTAACATTATTCCTTCATTATATTCTTCCCACTGCCTCACTTTTCCTGCAACATTTTAGAAAGTCAGACAACAGAAATAAAGCTGGGTAAAGTGGATTGGAACATGTCTTTATTTGTCATATTTCAGCATATTGCAAAGTATCAGTGTTATTTTCCCACACATCACATTACTTCAGATCAAGAATTTTTACCAAATATGGTGTCTTCTGATGATACATGGATTTCAAATATGGTATCAATGTATAGTCAGAAGTGAGTTTTGGTTTTGTTTATTTTTTTTTGTTTTGTTTTGTTTTGCTTGTATCTTTCAAAGTGATGAATAAAACCTACAAAATAGGGGCACACATAAAATGACCAATAAATGGAACAGAGCTTTGATTTTATTCTGGGAAGTATTCCACATCTCAATAGGCAAAAGACTTTCTCTGTTTTCAAAATAGATTTCGTAAAACAGATTTTTGGGTTTTTTTTTTTTTGTTTGTTTGTTTGGGGTTTTTTTCTACTTAAAATCAGGATTTGGGGCATACAGGCTACATTTCTGCAGAAGTATATTTAAATTTCTCTCTGCAGTGAGCCTGCTATGTCTGAGAATCACAATGTAAAGCTGCCAGCTTGCTCATATGCCTGAGCCTCAAAGTCAGCCACCCTCAGTGCCCACAAAATTGTAAATTGTGTTTGCTGCAAGCAAAGTTGCTGAGTTCTGCTCCTCTCCCCCATTGTATGATCACATGTGCATCACATCTGAGGGCACTGGGAGATGTTAATGAACGACCTTCCTTGCTCATCTCATTATGAGATAATATAATATATTTTATACATGATATATATTAAATTATAATATACATTATTAATTATAATATAATATAATATATATTGTGCATAACATACACCCTGTCCTCAGCAGTGCACAGTGCAAGGTAAGGAAGGGAAAGAAGAAAAGAGAGGAGCTCCTTGGGTTCCTGCCTGCTCCCACCACAGAGCATCCCTGCTCCCAGAGGGAGCCATTTATCAGGAGTGGAACTGAGTTTGCCATCTCAGAGGAGAATGTGCTGCCTGCACAGTGTCCCTGCCTGTGCCAGATAAGGGACAGAATAAATCATAAAAACACCCAGCCCTTCTTTTGTAACAGCACATAGCCTTTCCACAGGCAGATTAGAGAAGACTCTGAACACAAATTAGGGACCCTTAGCCACTGGAGTTCCTCTTCAGAGCAGAGGTAGATGAATACAACCTTTCTCTGAGCTTCAGTTTGTCCCATGAGCTGTTCATTGTACTGTGAAGAGCAAACTGAGTATCCAGTTGTGAGAGGAGCAACAAATTTCAGAACATATTCAACCTCATTTTTATTGAGAAAAACCCATGGTAGTAATCCCAACATGTATTTAAAACACTGTGAGACAGGAGGAAGTGGTTGTTAAAACTGTATTAGATGTCTGTTTTTTCTCACTGAAAAAAAAAAAAAAAAAAAAAAAAAAAGCTGTGGCAATTTTCATAGAGAAAGAAATACATGTGCAAAAGGTAAATGACAAAGCCAAGGAAATGAAAAAAAGCGATAAGGACAGAAAATGTTGGAGCCTGTAAACATTGAGAAGTGCTGTTTATAAAGGTTATTAATCATTATTTTGAAGCAGCTTTCCCAGTAGCTCATGCCCCAGCAAGAGGATGAAAGGCATGAATACAAACAGCTGGTACTGCAAGTAACTTGTGTGATGGTAAAAAAACAAAAAAAAAAAAAAAAAGAGAGAGAGAGAGAAAGATTTGCTTAAAAAAAGAATGGAAGGTTTTGGCTGGCATTTTAACTTCTTGATATATGTATTCTTAAAATTATACTGAATACTTTTGCTTTACCTTCAGCTGGCGTTGTTTAGCTCTAACACTGAAATGTATATACTATATATATCTATAGATAGCCTACTATTTACAGTAATACTGAATTATTTATTGCAATAAGATCATGTTATCTTGTTTTTCTGAAGCACAGCTGTCTGCTGGAGGATGAACATCTGATTCTTAAAGTAGCGTTAAAGGATCCCAGCAGAAACGTGTTTCTTGGTACAACAGCAGTGTGTTAGACAGAAAATTATGTCTCTACAAGCTTCATGGGTTACTGTGGAGACATTCTTGACAGTAGCAACGTCCTCATCAGCCTTCCTAAGACTTTGTGTTTTCCCCTGGGATCACACTCCAAAGTCCTGTCTATGTTTGCACGATCAAAGTCCCTCTCTTCACAGAAAATCCAGCCTTAGTTACTGAACCCAAACAACTCTAAGAGATGTTATTAACTCCATCTCTGGCAGATGAAATCTGAGATCAGAAAGCTACTAAGGGACATTGGTCTTGTGACAGAACCCATCTCTTTTTTGTTGTCTTTAATCACGTCCCATATTTTGAAGCTGTAATTTTGTCCATTTTTAATTCAAGTTTTCGATACATGGATTGGAATCTCAGATTTCTTAGATTTTATGACATGCTACTATATGTTCTAACTCTCTCAGTATTGCAAACATATAGCTGAATTCAAGATTTTGTTTATTTAAGAAATGCAGCTACATAGGAGTATTTTATTTGTTTTATTCTGGAATATATTATTTCTCATCACACCATGTTAGAGATAACTATCCAAGTCCAAGTCATTAAATACCTATGAGACAAACAGGAGTTAAGTACATCCAAAATATTCCTTTATTCAATCAATAAACACTATACAGAGCCCTCAGAGGTACATTAATTTAATCTCTCAGTGTATCAAAACAGATAAACACCTAAGGAGATTATGCATCTCTTCAGTAGGCCAATATCACCAAGAGCTGTTTAGAAAGATCTTCCTCTGATTTAAAATCTTTCACAATAAAGTGTCTGATTCCTGAAGCTCCAGAAGAGCATTTCCTACCTATTTTGTAAACAATAATTTCATCTATAAGCCTCATTTGAAAAGAAGAGTGCTGGGAAATATTTGTTAATTTTTTCCCCTTGTATTTTATGTTTAGTTCCCCTGCTGTAGCACCCCCAGTCACTCTTCTGGAACAAGAGAGCCCATACCAATTTATACACAATTATGAAACAAAATGTCAGTTTATGTATTTTCCTGATTCTGTTTTCTGGCCATCTGGCATCCACTCAGGAAATTACTCAAGTATGATGTTTATCAAGTAGCAGCATTTAGGCATCTCATATTTCAATTTCCAAGTTCATACATTATCCTTCATACATTATCCTTCTATGTGAAAATACATAGTCAATGTCAAGAAGCCATTCAACTTATTCTAAGATAAAAGGGCAAATTATCTCAGAACTTTACATTTGGACAATTGAACTGAATAAAATTCCTGCCATTCTGCAGTGAGATTTACTTGCTCATTTAGTGCATTGCTGAATTAGACTTGATAACACAGAATGATGGGAGGCAGCTACTTACTTCTGTCTTGGGTAATTCTGTTTGACAGCAGGCATTTGATTAAAAAGGAATGGGAGCACAATCATACTTATCAATCTCTGGAATTGACAACAACAGTGCAGATGACACATCCTGTGATTTACAACAGCAGTCAATTAAAACTAATAGCAAAACTAATTAACCTTTCACAATGCAGAGTGTGACAGTCCTACTAGAACAACAGCTTTGGTGTTGCCATCGCTACAGCAAATTTAAACTCCTTGACTTCTAAAATACCTTGCAGCAATTTAGTTAATAACACCTCCTTTTAATTGTTAAAAAATTATTAATAAATATGGTCCCCTAAAAAAAGGTGTGCAGTCATTAAAAAAAACCAAACAATTATGAATGTTTTTAAAGCTTTGTATAGATATAGATATAGCTATAGATATAGATAGATATAGATAGATGATATAGATAGATATAGATATAGATATAGATATAGATATAGATATAGATGATATAGATATAGATATAGATATAGATATAGACGATATAGATAGATATTTAAGAATTGGTTGCTTACAGTTGGCATGTTGCAAAGGTGAACACAATGATACTGTTCATGACTGTGGTCCTCTTGTGGAGGAGTATCAGTAAGTGTGTGCTTGATACATATGAAACAGGTAAAATATCACACTAATTCAGCTTGAATATCTCTTATCCTTATTAATTTTTACTCTAGCATATGGTTGTAGAACAACTCTTTTCCCCTCCTTGTTTCCTAAGCTAAATTAGACAGCAATTTTTTAGTGCTTTACTATATGGTTCCTTGCCACTATGATAATCCTGGTTTGCACCTCTTTCATCTGAAAATAATTCTGATTGAGGGAAATTTTACTACTCAAGTTAAAAATTGTTTTTCACTTCTTTGGGAAACCATATTAGTACTTCCCTAAAATGATGTGCACTATCTCTTTTTCAGGGTTGAATTGTAGCATTTATCATCATCCAATGTATCAAAATACCTGCAATCAGTTCCATTCTCATATCTCTTATGATTGATGTTTTCTAAACTTATATAAGAAGGCAAAAGATTGTGATTGGGTGCTGTGAATTTTGTTCTATTCCCTCTAATGCAACCCTTGAGGTTATCCAATCCCACAACACCCTGAGGAAGTTTATTTCTGTCACACCAAACATGACATTCATGACACATTCATGTGCAGCTCAGCCCACTGTGAACTCTCACCAGCTCTAAGATGGTTTGCTATTAACCATTCCCTTCATCACTGTGTCTCTCATTTTCATTTAAAGAATCAACTCCATAAAACAAGGCACACATGCTCTATTTTTGCACATCCACAAAAGGAAAGATGTATGGAAGTTATATATGAGAAAGGGGAAAAAGCTAAGCAATAGAAGGAATAGGAGTCCCTTCTGAGTCTACAAAACTCTGGTGGGTTCTAAAGTTTATTTGTTTTAATGCAATGTTTCATAAGCCTGGTGTTAAGGCTCCTTCACTCATGCTGTGGGAGAAATGAAAATTAGTATGGAAGAACAATAAAGCTGTTATGCTTCATGTGTTTGCAGCTGTAGATCATTGTTTTCCCCACAATGTTTAAATGGTGAAGCAGGATTGCTTGTCCTAAAGAGTATCTGGCAATATGGAATAGTCCATGAAAAATTCCCCGATTCTGAGAAATAGCATTGGAATATTTAAATATAACTTGTTGGAAGAATATATCCTTTTTTTCTGGCTCACAACATCACAAGTGGCATCCAAACTACCTCATCTCATCTTAAGCTTAGTGAACACCTAAATGAAAAAGGAGGCACTAAGGCAATCAAGATGAGGGCCTAACAACTAATGCAAATAGAGCTTAAAGGACAGAGAGGGAATCAAGAAAATAAGCCAAGTACATTTTCCAGAAAAGCCTGAGATTAACGAAAAAATGCCTGAAACAAATATTAGGTTTGTCCTACAACTTTCCATGCTGGGTTTTTTTTCATGTTTCTGGGAGTCAGTGCAAGAACCAATACTGATCACAAATTCAGATTTAAACAACACCTTTCAGATGTGTCATGCCTTCATCATGTGGTTTGAAAATTTTATCTGCAGAGAAAAGAAGGCATTGTAATTTTGTCTTCTATCTCTTTCAAGTCCTTCAAAATCCATAGTTTAAGCAAGATGGACCCAGTGGAAACTCAACTCTTTTCAGGGAAAGGGGCATTATAACAACAGGGATATAATGAACAATAACAGGGACATTGTTGGTCATTCATTCTTTGATCCCACCTATAAATGATCTTTTCTGTTGGGATCACAAAATGAAGACTTCATTATCTTTGCACAACCATGTAGCAGGAAAAGGTGCTATCATTGCATATTCAAACCTATAGGAATGGTTTTGTGATTATTAAGTATTGTGAAAGAATCACTTGCCTAATAAAGGGTCCTCTCATACCTTAGAAATAATAGAAGTGCTGGCTCAGCTGAAGCTGAATTACAAATTTATTAGGGACTGTAACTAAATTAAATTCTAGCTTCAGTTTGTGAGGGGAGTTGGGGGCCAGTTTATAGCTGTGATTATTTCTTATTACACTTTTACTCATGATCCCTCAAACTATTTTAAGTAGAAAAAATATAGAATTTACATCTGTGAAAAAGAAGCTGTCATTTTAGAGGGTGTTATTTAAATTTGATTATACATTTGTGTAACAAGAAATAATCTTTACATGCCACTAGGCAACTTAACACTTTTTAATTGAGAACCTTCTTCACATGTGTCATAACTGTTTACATTCTGCAGAGTTGCTTTGCACCTTACATCATCTTGGCACAAGCTTCTAGAATGTCCAGTAAAGTGTTAAATCCTGCTGGCACCAGAAGCTATGTAACAAAGAATCCCAGCTGCTTTATGGTTTGATTTCTTTTGAACTAATGTCTAAAGTGAAGAGAAAGGTGAAATAATATTTTCAGTAGCAGGACAATAGATATAGAAGCACAACCCCCACTCTGAGATGATGTTAGTGTGGAGAGAATTGAGCTGAGGATGCTCTGCTCCCACGCCCCTACACATTTAGGAGATACAGCCCTGCTCCTCTCTGCCTGGCTTCTGTAAAGGCTTGTGGGAGGACAGGCAGAGGAAAGGCAAAAGAGCTTTGTCTACGTTTCCTTCTGTGCCTTCTCTCCATCTCTGAACTTATTTAGAGAGGAATTCATAAAATGTAGAAATAATGGCCCTGCATTTCTACCCACATAGGCAGAGAAATTAATTTTAAAGGTCACTCCAAGCCCTTCCCTTTAAACTGTGTGAATGATATTGCTCCATGTATATAGGAAGGTGAAATAAAGTGCTGACTTCACCAGCCTTTGAATATCCTACCTTTAACACTCTATTGAAAGTTCTCTTTCTTCTTTTCTTGCTCTTTTTTTTTCTTTTTTAAACAAGATAACTTCAGAGTCTTGTAGCAAATGTTTCTGCAGTGACCATTATGTGAGTTGTAATAACTCCTAGAGAAATTTCTATTCTTGGGTAAAAGCTCCACTGAGGCAAATACATTCTGAAGCATATAATCTAGTTATACAAGTGTATGGCATGTGCCCACCATTTGCTCATCCAAGCCATATATTTTCCTTACATTCCTGTCTGAAAACTATGAGCTATAAGTATAGCTATAAAAATTATAAGGAAAAAAGCCCAAACAAACCAAAACCAAAACTAAAGTAAGCAAACCAAACCAAACCAAACCAAACCAAAACAAAAAAACCAACAAACAAAACCCAAAACAAAACAGAAAAAACCCAGTAAAAATTTTTACTTCTATCCAAGTTAGAAAGATACATTTGGTTTCCTCCACATTAACGAGGTTTGCTTTTTCTGCTTCTCCAGGTAAAACACAAGTTATGGGTGAAATCAAGATTGCATTAAAGAAGGAAATGAAGACAGATGGAGAACAGCTGATAGTAGAAATCCTTCAGTGCAGGAATATCACATACAAATTTAAATCTCCAGATCATCTTCCAGGTATCACTACGAAAACAGCTTCATGATACTTTGAAAACATTAAGTAGGTTGTATCTTAAGTCTTTTAACATCATCACTCAAGTGGAAAAGAAAATTGCTTCTTAGCCAGGGTGACATATTCTACAGGATTCTTTTTGAAGTACTTATTTTCTCCTATGACCAAGTTTAATGAAAGTAAAAACATTTTGTAGAAGCAAATTAACTCTCAAAAGTTAATCTTCTTTTTTTAGTTTACTTCTTATTTTAAAAATTAATCAATTTTTAAATTTAGTAAAAAATTATGAATCCTTAGTTTATAAAAGAACAGAAATAACTAGTAGAGGATTGTATTTTTGTGAAAAAGCTTTTTAAAAACAAAAATCTCATGTTCATAATGATATTTTCATACATAGATATAGATATCAAGGTATTTTTCCCTTCAATGAAAGTATTATAAACACCAAGTAATTCCCTTGGATTTAGTGGGATGTGATGTGGGATTCACATTTTACACCATGTGAGTGAGAACAGAATATCACTTTGTAGAACATAACTTTTTCACAAAAATTCCCCTCTGCTGAAATCATTAACAACAAAGATGACTTAAAAGCTTCTGTATTTAACTCATTGAACTATTCTTCCCCAGACCTGTATGTGAAGCTGTACGTTGTCAATATCTCGACCCAAAAGAGAGTAATTAAGAAGAAAACCAGGGTATGCAGGCATGACCGAGAGCCTTCGTTCAATGAAACATTTAGATTTAGCTTGAGTCCTGCTGGGCATTCTCTTCAGGTAATTCTGCATTTTATTAAATCCTAATTTTTGATGTTGTCTGTGCTGTGCTAGGGGCATTTGAGCCCAATCTACTACCTCAGTTGTTTGCTGAAAAGAGAAAACTACAAATAAATTACCACAGTTATATAATAATGAAAATATCAGGCTAGAGGAGACATTAAAAGATGGATTACTCCATCACACCACACTGAGGAAGGGTATTTATAGATCAGGCCTGAAAATTTTAGGCTTGATCTGTTCTTAAAATCCCCCAGATAAGGGAGTTATAGATGTTTTCCAAAAATAATTTTCTACGTATTTAGAAAGTTTAGTGCAATATCAAAAACAAGTCATATTTTTAAATTAAGCTCACTTATCCTTAAGTATCCCCACAAAGTACAGAGGAAACCTGATTTGCCTTCTTTTTAATTAAAAAAAAAAAAAATAGGATTTACAATGAAAGGCTATTATCTTACCTATCCTCTCTACTTTTCCAGGCTGAGTCAACCAAATTTCCTTGCTATGTCCTTTTGCCTAAATGCTTAATCATTTTATCATTCTCTCAATTTCTCCAACTTCTTTAAAAGTTGTGATACCTAGAATTTGACACCATAGTCATAATCTCAGATGCTGAGAATTACTGATTGTGCCCAGCCAGATATTCTCTGGTACATTTGTAATGGAGTTGACTTTTCATCAGTCTGTGACACATCAAATCATGCATGGAACTGGTTCAAGAATAGTTCCCCTCCTGTGTTTTAGTTGCTTAGACAGATTTGGTCATATGGCCAGACTTGCTTTTTTTAGACAGGTTGGATTCAGTTCCTCCACCTTCATTTATTTTCACATTAGGAGAAAACAAGTATAAGCCATATATTCAGACTTCCTCCCGTCAGTGGAGAGGGATAAGCAATTCAAGTGGTATCTGCATGCCAGCCTTAAAAGTCAGTGGAAGGCATTGTTGGGCATATCAGCATCCAGTTAATGAACCTTTAAATCTGTAGACCACCCTGAATAAGACAGCTACATTATGGTGACTAAAGTTAGTCTGGATTACCTCAGTGCCAACATTATGCTTATTGCTTGTATCATTAACATTACAAATGGACATTACTTACAAAACAAGAGCCCCTAAAAAACAGATACTCTTTTTCCTCTGTTAAGATGTCCTTAAATCATATTGTTTCAATAGAATAAAGAAAAGGCTGTTTAAGAATTGACATTTTCTGGGAAAAGATAAAATTATCAATAAAGTCTTGCCAAAGTTTAAGAACTCCCATAAAAAATTTGCTTCCAGTGGTGGCTTGAAGAGGAAACCATATAGACCATAAAGAAGAATTCACAGAGTCCTATAGAAAAATAATCCATGAGGTTTTAAGGAGGGAGATAGTACGTGACACATCCACAAGAACAGTTAGCATGAGACTTGACAACATTTCCTCTGGAACTCTGTGACATAAAGACAAGAAGGGACTGGGGGGAGACCTTGTTGTGTTCTTCAACCCGCTCCTGAGGGGAACAGAAGGGCAAGCACTGATCTGTTCACTGCTGTCCCCAATGGCAGGACTCAAGGGAACAGCCTGAAACAGTCAGGGAGGTTTAGTTTGTACATCAGGAGAAATTTTTTCACTCAGAGGGTGGCTGGGCACTGGAACAGGTTGCCCAAGGAAGTGGTCACAGCACCAAGCCCGAGAGAGTATTCAAAAAATATTTGGACAACACTCTCAGGCACATAGTGCAATCATTGGTGTGCCCTGCACAGGATCAGGAGTTTGACTCAATGATCCTGATTTTTGTCTTTAAACTCAGTATATTTTAAAATTCTATGATTTTATCATATATGCTGATGCTGCATACCAGAACTAAGAGAATGAAGGCCATAAAAATATCCTGTAAAACTATCAAGGAAAAAGTTTAAAACAAAGAAAAAGTGTTTCTGCTTCATGAGAATTGGAGCTTGAACTGTAAAATATATTGCCTTTATATATTGTAAGTGATAAATAATTTCAGAGAAAAAGGACCTGGAGAAAATGATAGGAGAATATTACAGGTGAAAGACATCAAATTCTGTTAAATACCAACTTACTGCCTGTGAGTCAGGATGGTCCACAGACCTTAGTAGGTATTTCGAGTGAATGTAATTACTTAATTGCTTTGTCCTTATACTATACCTTATACACTACCCTCTGCAGTTTTGCAAGCAAAATATTTTTTTCTGGAGGGAGCTTTAATCTGACTCAGTGAATCTGTTTTTATGTGCTCTTCAAGCTCAACAGTCTATTTGTTCCTATGACAAAGCCTGAAGCTGTATGATTTGAATGCTGAATTTGAGTGATGAACATTTAGGACCAAAGAGATGGACACAGTCCAAAGAGATTTAGGGGAGAGGGAAATTAAACAACCCAGAATTTATAGAACAAAAATGGAACTGGAAGATGATGGGAGAAAATAGGATCAGAGAGAGGGAGTAAGATGAGATCAAACATGACAATAACAAAAGGTGCAATGTAAAGGGTGATGAGAACCAACCAAAGGCAGAAATTAAGACAAGGGACTGCAGTCTAAAAATCAGCAGCAAGAGCTGTGAATATTCACCATAAAACTTAATCCATGGGCTGTTGAGGAAAAAGAAAAAAGAATTAAGAAAAAGCTAGAATTGTCTGGTACAAAGTCTTGGGAATAAATAAGAAACAAAACCCCCGGGGATTAAAAACTAAGATTGGCTGATCCAGGATAACAAGACTGGAATTTAAGGCCTGGAACACAGTGGAACAAAGGATGAGAGACAGAAAAGCTAGAGAAGATAGATCCTAGAGTTCCATCTGGGACAAGTAGGGAGAAGGATCAAGGACAGAATTAATGAAAAATTGGAAAATTTTTTTCTGTCCCAAAACTGTTTATTGTCTCAGAATGAAAACATTCTGTGGAAAACATTTTGACAGTTTTCAGACAGTCACTTTCCTCAGCCCCTGGCAGTTTTTTCCTCACTTCTCTGATTTCCCTGTCCTTGGCAACTCACCTGGGACCCTTCTGGAAAGCACTAAACTTCTGGCTCCTGGCTCACTGCAATTAGAAATACATAATGTCCTATGCAAGGATAATCAGAAAAACCCAGAAGAACAAATTTCACAGATGTTCTGGTTTGGCTTTCCAGCTTCTGGGCAGTCCCTTCTTCAGCAAACACCAAAACTAGAGACCTAGAAAGCCAACAGCAGGGGAGCAGGCTGCCTATTTTCCTCAAGGACAAATTTTCTGATGAATGGAATTTCCTGTAGTTCAATGCCTAAGAGTTTTCCTTTCTCAAACCTTTTGACTAGTAGCCATTAGGTATCTAAACTGTCCAGGTTGCCAATTGATATCAAAACTGGACAAGGAAGTAGAAAGCCAACTCAGAAAAACATTTGCAAATTTCTTCCCTTTTGAAATTTATTTTAAACTTTATTTGTAATGCAAAGTTTGCATTTTTTACATTGTTTTCCAAATCAGAATGGAAGCTTTTTGAAAATGGTGAAGTTCTTGGTTACAGGAAATTCTAGTTCTACAGATCTGTTACATTTCTACTGCCATGTGGTTTCAGCAGAGTATAAAACCCTTGTGTTCTGTCATTTTTCTTCTGGCATAGATCTTTGAAACCAAGCAACAAAATGTTCATTTTTCCCTCTTGCTGGTTCACATGGAGAGTGACACGCTCCTCTCGTTATCCATTACTTCCCTTGCTTGTTGCTGGTTGAGGTCTGCTCAGTAACTGAATATTACAAACCTGCTGCTAATGCTGTCATGGAGATGCAAATCTTCATTATTTCTTTCTCTTTTAGAAAAACTTAGGAAGTTTAAAAAAACCAAAAAAAAAAACAAAACCAAAAAAATCCCCCACATTGTACTTGTTAATTCAGTTACTGAAGAATTAAGAAATACTAACATTTTTCTGAATATGTAACTATAACTCATACCATGAATTATACGTATTATCAAATGCATTTTCTTATAAACATGTATAATGAACCTATAGATTTACAGAATGAGACAAGCCCTTCAGAAAAGTGTATTGTTTGCATGGTACAAGATTCTTTGGCTGGAAAATATGTACTTGGATGACATTTCACAGAAAGCTTTGTAGCCAGTCTGCATCAGTTCCACAGACTTAACAGGAGCTGCTACTTCACTTGTACAAAGCTTTATCTTGTAACTTAAAACTTGACCTTATGCTCATCTTTGGTAACCAGCAGGTGAACAAATTGCTCATTAATATTCAAGATTGTCATCTTCTAATTGCTATGCCCCATGATAAGGAAAGAGAAGCAGGAGAAGATTCAATTTTCACAGGGCTTTCTGTGAAGGGGAAGGTGACTCTAAAAAGTGATAGTCAATGTTTCTTTTCTGTGCATAGCATATTTGAGCTCAATGTCCTGAATCTTTCATGTTTTGCTAGTATTATGTTACTGTGCACATTGATGATGATGATGATGATTATTATTTTCACAGATTCTTCTTGTCTCCAATGGAGGGAAGTTTATGAAAAAGACACTGATTGGGGAAGCTTATATCTGGCTTGACAAAGTGGATCTAAGGAAAAGAATAGTAAACTGGCACAAACTGTTGGTCAGCTCCACACAAACACACTGAGCAGAGCTGTCTGCTTAGGGCACAAAACATGCAGAGTCTGCTCTAAACAGAATCACTTCAAGAATATAGTTTGATATCATTGTGTTTAGCTAGTCTTTCTGATTACAAAGTAGAAAAGAGCAGTCTCTGGGCTACAAAGCACACTTAAATGAGGGCTAGTACACTTATTTTTGCTGCAAAACACAGCAAAAGGAGAAGAAAATCTGGGCCCAGAAGTTAAAGTGAGGCTGTTTGAAACGAAGACTGATAAGAGGGCTCCATGCTGTTGGACTCTTTGTGAAGAGAGTAACTGTGAAGGAAATGAAGAAGGCTGGAGGCAGGCGCTAACGCAGAGCTCGGCTGCAGCTGGAGGAGTGTGATGGGAAGTGCAGTCTGGTTTTCTGTGCAACCAGAAGGAGATCATTTTATGCAAAACCACCTAGGGTGACTGACTTTCCAAAATCTCACTTATTGAAAGTGTAAAACTTGCTCCTCTGCACCTTAGGATCTCTGATAATATGCTGTAGTGAGATTATGCCACTTGACACAAACTGCAAGGTGTTTGCAAGAGTGATAATGTTATTTTACACTACTTTTTTCCTTCTTTCTTTTTCCTTCAAAAGCTAGGCTGTGGAGAATCAGATCTGATTGTTTCATTTGTTTCTGTGTGTTAACAATGGATATAAACCACTCTCCTAGAATGTGACGAATAAAATTATATAAATGGTCTCTAACTTGGATGTGGTTTTAAAGAGGAAGGACAGGTTATAAACTACACTACATCAGAAAGATAAAATGCTGTTTCAATGTCAGTGACACTGTGTTTCACCCCACCCTTTGAGTCAGAAGGTCTGAATCAGTTTGAGATTGAAAGGACTTAAGTACTGGGACTGATGCAGTTATTTCAACCAGTCCTCATGTTTTTCAGCAATCAATCTTGCTCTGAAACTGTAGAAAGATGATGAATTTTAGGCTGTTTTGTGGCACTTGGGAGCAGCAGCCCCACCATGCCAACAGTGAGCCTCTCAATGCAGGGCTCTGTATCAACACTAGTGACACATTTGGAATCCAAGGGGAAGGGACAGCAGGGCAATTCCTGACTGGATGCTGCTGCGTCAGGATGAAAAATATCCTCTTGCCATCTCAGGTGAATGTCTGAGTATAATCCACTCAACAGCATGGCTTCTTGGTTAGGAAAGGAATAAATAAGAATGCAACTTGCAACTTTTAAGTCTGTGTCAGCATTTCCAAGCATCAAGTCCCTTTTTCAAGGGTTTGAAGCCAAGCAGTTAGCTCACTTGGGAAGAAACTACTGCCTGCCATGGCTTAGGCTGGTTGCTGTATTTTCCCTTGTGCCACGTTTGAAGAAAGGAGAGCATTTTCTCTCATTCCTAAAAGTCTAGCAAGTTTGCTAAAAACCAAGAATCAATGGTACTAACTCCCATGTTAGTCAGAAGTCATTTAATTCATTTCACAGATTCAATAAAAAGCAGTTTCCCTGGAAATATGATCTCATGACCTTTGCATACTTAAAAAGAAAATGAACAATTTTCTGCATGTCAAACATTTATTTTTCTGGCCCAAAAAAGACTTTCCAGTTTTCATTATATAATTTGATGTACATTGTCTTATATTTTCTGGATATATGTAATACATTTCCGCAGGTTGTGCAAGACCAGCTGAAAATATTCTTCTGGAAAATATAATAGGCTTTAAAAAAAAAAAAAAGGAAAAATAAACCTTAGGTTATTAAGCAACTGGATTGACTGTGAAAAAGCTACACTATTTAATCTGGTAACACTTCCCACATATATTTTTTGGTTTATGTTTATCAACTTAAAATATCAGCATGGACAGGAATATGAGAAGAAACATACAAATTATATAAATGATACACACACCAAGGAAACTCCTGTTGTTCATAACCTGCTGGTAGCCTGCTTAACTTGCAAGCAGAGCAATCTTACCAAAATCTTATTATCTGTCTTAAAAACACAACATCACTGACAGTGGAAGTAGGGTGTGTGCTTTAATGTTGAATTTTATGCTTACACCAGTATATGTATACCCTAACTCTCATATATTTTAAGAACAGTCCTCTGGAGTTATTGTAAAAATTCTATGTTTTGATGTTGTATCTGTTTTTATAAGAAAATACTTCAAAGAAAAAATCCCCAACTGAAACAAAAAATCCTGTGTGGCTACATTTGACATAAGTATTGCTCTCTTGGTGGGTTATCTTGCATTCCCGATGACTATACTGTGTTTGTACTTTGAAAAAAAAGATCTGCAAAAAAAAAAAAAAATTCTGTGCGAAGTGCAAGCCACGAGGTGTGCAATTTTGTGCAAGCTGCTGGTGATTTTGCTCTTGCTAAGATTTGCTACAAAGGCAGCAAGTCACACTGGTAGTTGCTATGGAGATTTCTGAGAGGAAGGAGCAGTCTGTGGCTGCCTGACTGGAAGCCTGTAATCATCATCTGTGACCGAGAACGTGGCCAGGCGCGCTTTGCTCTCACACCCATACAAATGTGGCCAATATTTTATTGAACACTTGTGTTGAGTGAGGCTGTAGGGGCCAGCTCCCTTTGAGGCTAATCAGCAGTCGGACACTGGTTTAATTCAAGCATCTTTGGTTCTCTGAGCAACGCCCAGAAACGTTTCTGCATGTTGAAATGGCAGTTTTGGGCTCCTGTCATGGAACACCAAGAGTGGAGTTTGTGAGGAACGCGGCGCTGCCTTGGCCAGCTGCAGCAGGGACGGGGCTCCTCCGGGGTGGGTGTGTGTCACACCTGGGCACACACACTCGGCTTGCTGAGGCAGCAGCATGCAGAGGTCAGAGAATGCCACCAAAGTGTGCCAAGTTCCTTTTTTTTGACCAAATTTCTAGGTTGTACTGAAATCACTCTATGCAACACAGGTTCATGTTTGAATGCATAGTTTCTTTTTTTGTTGTTTGTTTGATTGTTTGATGAATGAAGTCAGGAAAAACTCTCATGACAATGTTTTTAAAAAGAAAAACCAATCAAACAAGGACTATTAGTATTTTTTACCGTTTTTGTATATATCTCAGTATTTTTTTTTTCTTTTTCCTCATTAATTTTTATTTTATCTGGCCAAATATACTTAGATGTGGCAACAGCTTTTATCATTTCTGAGTGATTGATTATTAATGAGTTCACATATTTCTATGATTGCTTTGAAGATACATATTGCAGGGAGGCAATAGCAGAGGCATTTAACTCTTTTGATTCATAAATCTTCTGAGAAAACAGAAATTGAAGCTGCTTCTTAGTTCAAGCCTTGTAGAGTGGAAACGATGAAAAATGAGCAAAAGCACAGTGTGTGTGTTTACAAATGACAGGGATTTATAACATTATCATTGTTATTAGTATGCATAAAATGAGCAGCAAACAGCCTTTTTTTTTTCCAGTTTAAAACGAGACATGAGAGTTACTATGATGAATGTTGAGCTAGTTTTTTATCATTACACTTTAAAGGGATAGTATCCAGTGGCAATGAGTGCTGCTTCTTCATTATTACCCACAGTTTTACATTACATGGATCCTGTATGGAAGAACCAAAAACCAGTTTAAGTCAGTTACAACCAATCTGCTGACTTGAACTGGCTTTAAATTAAGACCTAGGAAATATTTGAGTTATTTTTCTGGATGCTGGATGTTTGCATGGCTACATTGTGGGATATGGTAGCTGGTAACCAGCTGATATTGATTCATACTTTGAGAATGATGATGAAGAAAAAGAAGACATCTATTATATTGTAAGCTAGTGTGAGCCCAATAGAGATTATTTAATTAGGATTTAGTTTCATGGAGATATCATAAAGATGTTAATAGTATTTTTTTAAATTATTATTTGAATCATAACTGACACTATTTTTAACTAGTTTATTTTCATTGCTACGATGTTGAATGTCCCAGATTCATTATTTGAGTATATATCTAGATATGTACATACCTATGTGAATAGCAGAGAAAATTTGTGTGAGTGTAACTTATAAAGGTAATTAAACAGAGAGGAACTTTAGCATAAGTATCCACCTACATTATATTTAAACACTAGTCCTACATGCCCTGTGAATGTTCTGTACACCTGGCATGTAGGATGAATCGCTCTTTATAAATACATATTGCCTTTAGAAGGAAAATAGGAAGAATAAGTGACCGGATACTCTCTCTTTAAACCATAAGAAACATTTTAATGTTTTCTATATGTTCTGTTTTATTATTTTGAAAAAATTAATAAGCAAATATATTGATGAGCTCAAAAGTTATAATATATATAGATATCCATAATTAAAACTAGATTATTTGATGAGAGTCATTTTCTTAATTTGTTACCCTGTAAATAAATATACATTTTTGTAAAACAAACTGAGTTTAAATTATTAACTCCACTTGACATCCAAGCATGTGAGTGTGTCCTTATTTGATTGTATCTTATAGATGTTCAGTGATGTGCTCAGGTGCTCAACAATGGCTGACTAACGTGTGTGCTGTCATGCTACAGACAACATGTACAGCAGACACAACGTTTAAAAAAATCCAAAAAACACCAAAAAAAAAAACCCTGCAAAAAACAACAAAAAAAGAAGAATAGTCCTTGGGCAAATGTAATGTTTCTACAGTGAATGTTGCATGCATAGGTGGTGGTTTGTTGATATTCATTTCATTTTGAATTTTTTTATTATTTTTCATTTTGCTTCCAGAATCATCAGAAAAAATGAAAACAAAAAAGACTTGTTCTAAAAGTTGTAAAAACTGAAACAAAAGCAGTATGAGATTGTATAAAAATGCTTGTAAATCTGTCCCAGTTTTCACTTTATGTATAAATCCATGCCATGGTTTTGTGATTGTATACAGGATGTATCTTGAGAACTTATGCAAATTGTGCTCTATAAAGGCTGTTATCCCAGTCTGACAAATAAATATTTAAAATATGTGGTTTGGGTTCTTTTTCCTGATTAACATGAAAACCTATTTCGCTGGTTTATATTTCCCATTTGTTGACCACAGTGGGTTTATGGTGCTGCTGTACACATTGCCTATACTCTTCTGTCCTATTTCAGCATTAGCAAACCTCCCAGGGTATAACTCATCTCCCACACTTAATTTTGAAATAAAGAATGGTTGGTTCATCAGAGGTTTTTCCAAACAAGTCAGAACCAGAATCACATTCAGCTTGTTGATATCTTCATACAATTTCACCTCTGGCATCCTATACAGGCAACAAATATGTGCATACAACAGCACAGTTTAGGAATATCCAGGCATTTGTCTCCTCAATGTGAAGAAAAAATGAATTAAAAATGTAGCCTAAATTTTTGTCCATGTAAGTCTCTGATGGAGAGATAACAAGAAAGAATATGATAAATCCTAGAAGGATTTTCTTTGGCTCTTTCCTCCAGCAGAAAGAAGGTTTCCAGGAACAATTTATTTTAGACTTTGCTATTATAAACAAGAAATATTTTTCTTTAAGCAATCGTTTTTGTAGTACTGAATTTTACCTGACTAGCATAACATTTTTGTTGCTTTCCCATTAAGACTGTATTTTTGAGCTATGTCTAGACCTATATTCATTATATTTGCATAGTTTCCCTATTTGATACAAATAATTTTAAAAACCCCAAACATGGCCCCCAAGCAATATAAATTGTTGTTTTAGTCTGACACCTGAACATATAGACTAGAATTATTTTCTGTGAGTTGATGCCTTTTTCTCAGAAAAGAATGTAATGAGAAATAGACAAGAACTTTGAGGATGCCTCAAGAGCAGAGGTGCCCTTTTTCACACTACAGAACTGACACAGGCTGACTTTTGTTCATGCCCATCAGGAAAGGTACTCAATTTCCCAGTGCCTGCCTCAATCACTAAAGTATGAGTTCAAGGCACTTTGGGTACCTCTCTCTGAGAAAACGACAACAATGTAGTTATGACTACAACAAACACTTTACCCCACACACAGCGTAAATTTTTGGCATCCCCTTTTACTTTGATGAGGGAGCTCCTGTTCAGCATACTGGTCCTCTGGAAATGGTTAGAAAACATTCCTGAAGTGCTAAGGAGAGAGAGCTGACTCGAATTATCTGCTGTGGAAGATGTAGGTTTATCTGAATCTAGCTCTGGGAAAATAGTTTACAGACAGAAAGCCCCAGTGTCTCTTCTCAGACACAGAAAGAATGATTAAACAATATGCTTCTTTTTAAATAATTAAAAATATTTAACAAAAATATGTGTTTGCTTACTCAGAGAGCTCAGCAAAGTGCAAAGTATGCATGAGCTATTTCCTCACATAGCTTAGAAGCTATGATGTTAAACTGGGAATTGGGATATTCATGGAATGTTTTTTAAAATAAGCTGGACTTAAAATTCATAGAGAAAGAAGCTACTGAAAAAGATACATAGAGATTCATCTTAGCATTCTGGCTGTGAGGACAAGTCTCTCTGGAAACTCCGGCAATATCTTCAACATATATCATCAACTTTATTCTTTTCATAGAATCATGGAATCATAGGATAATTTTCATTGGAAGAGACCTTTCAAGGTCCTGCAGGACAGAGGTATGAGCAGGGACATCTTTGACTACACAAGGCTGCTCAGAGCCCCATCAAATCTGACCTTCAATATTTCCAGTGCTGGGACATCTAGCATCTCTCTGGGCAAGCTGTTCCAGTGTGTCATCCCCCTTACTGAAAAAAAAAATCTTCCTTTTATCTATTCTTTTATTTCCTAGTTTAAATGGTTTCTTGTTGAGAAGGATGACAGTTTAACAAGAAAGTCTCACAGATGTGTATGCTTGGCAGAAAGATTTTTGAATGTAGAATCTGAAGAAGGAATAAAAATGAAAGCAAGTTTTGATATAGAAAAAAAGAATTGCTGAGAAAGTCTTACTGGATAACCAAGGAGGCAAAGGGTGTGTTATTTAGAAGGGGTTTTTATGATTTAGACAAAGGATAAACCCACCTCAAACAAGATGTTTTTACCAAGCAGAAAGATAGCACAGGCAAACAAGCCTGCCTGTGTTGCAAGGAGACAAAAGGTCTCAGAATTTTCCACTGCAAGGAAACTGAAAAACAACTTCTAGCTTAAACTGCAATGTACTAACTTTTAGTGATTGGAGAACAGTAACATGAATATGGTAATTACAGTAGTTATGATAGGCTATAGATAAAAGTTAAGGTACAGATTGGTTCTTCTGTATTAAGATGCTTAGCAAAGAAAAGTATAGAATGCATTGTAACCAAAATTAAAGGGTCTCCAGGCCTGCCTGCAGCTGGAGCTGACAGCTGTAGGCACAGGCTCTGTCACCCATGACCCTGGACTGCTCTGATATCTTGGATCCAATAAACTGCATTTTGAAGACTCGTATCCCTCATCATGGCTCCTGTTTATTTTAGTTTGAAACCATATCACCTCATCCTACAGCTACAGGGTTTACTAAAAAGTCTGTCCCCATCTTTCTTTAAGTATTTAAAAGCTGCTCTAACATCTTTTCAGAAGAAGCCTTCTCTTCTCCAGGCTGAGCAGCAACACCATGAGCTCTCAGCCTTTCCTCCCAGAAGCTGTGCTCCAGCTCACTGGCCATGGTGATGGCCTCCTCTGGATGCACTCCAGCAGATACACATCACATTTGGGACCCAGAGCAGGACACTGAGGAATGCTCCACAGGGGCTCTCAGCAGAGGGTCAGAAACAGCTCCCTCCCTGCTGGTCACATTTCTTGTGATGTAGCCAATATACAGTTGGCTTTCTGGGTTGCAATTGCATATCCCCCGCTCACCTCCTGTTTTTAACCACTAGGATCCCCAAATCCTTGTCCCCAGGACCACTCTCAATTCATGTGGATCTATAAAGGGAAATTAGGAAACTCTTCTTATTTTTTAAAGGTGATTTTCCTGGCACACCTGATGCAGAAAGAACACAGTGCTTCTTTTCCAATCCTACTTTATAAGGGCGCACATGATACAAATTTCAGTCTGTTAGTTAAGGGTATTAATGAATTTAATAAAAATAATGCAATAAAAAGCAGTTAACAATAGCAAATTATCCAAATCATACATGCATGCATCACTTTTAACTGGGAAAAAACCCCAAGCAAATACTAATAGTTGGATGATTTATCCGTATCAGCATAGCTAAAATGTTATGTTTGTTTGCAGACAAGGACTCAGACACTGTAGGTCTGACAGAAGAAGGATAGCTTATCATATAGCTTGAATAGGTTGGTCATTTTGCTGCAACGGAGAGGCCATTACTTTGACGTTTTCAAGGGATCTGTATTGCTGTGTCCTTCATTTACTGTAAGAGGATCTTCGGGTGATACAGTATCAGATAAGAGTTTTAAGCACAGGTGAAAAAGCAAAATATAATTTTTTTTCAGCACAGACTTAAATCTCAGAAAGTTGCTGGTGTTTGCAGTTCAGCAGCCGCACCTAAGATAAAGATAGAAGACACTGACAGAATACTGGGAGCTGGGATCAACAGAATGCTGGTAGGGTCCTTGCTATCTAGAGGAGCCTTGACTGTCAGGAGAAATGAGCTGATGGGAAACTCATGCAGTCCAAAAAGGCAGATGTGAAGTCCTACATCTGAGATTAAATAATCTGATGTATCAGGCTGGGGCCAGCTGTGTGCCAAAACCGGGTCAGGCCTCAGGGAACAGCTCTGGTGGGGCAAAGGCACAGAGATCCAAGCTGCTGCACAGTCATACATCACCTCTCCTGCTCAAGGAGCCTTTAAGCCAAAAATAAACAGACAGCAGGATAGTCAGCTACAAGTGGGATGAAAAATTCAAGCAAAGAAGAGCTGAAACTTAATGGTGAAAGTGTAATGGAACTAATGCAGGGCTAAAAACTCCTCTAGTCCTCATTTTATTAGAGAAGGTACAATATTTACGGAATGACACGATGGCACACACCTACTGAAAGTTTTCCAAAACTTTCTAAAAGTGGTCTTTTCACTGTGCTGTGGTTCTAACTGCTCTTACACATAGCAAGTTCTTGATTAATTTATTCCTTATTATTAAAAAGATTTCCAATGCATTATTAAACTGAAATTATTGCATGTACATATGCTTAATGAAAATCACTAGTGGTTTTGTTTAAAAATTCAGATCTCCAGTTTATCATGAAAAATTCTATTAAATTGAGGATTTAGGGCTTTGCAGATGATTTTAGACATTCTCTGCAAATGCTACAAGAACGAGCTCTAATGTCTTGCATACACAATTTCTTCTTCCATATCTAACTTAAATTAATTTTTCTTGACTGACATTTTAAAATATAAAGGAATCAAAATGTCATACCTTTAGATTTTTTTTATAGTGATGGACAGAGGCCATTTGAAAGTAAGTCCTGTTAATGTGAAGAAATTGCTGTATCTTTATGATAATACAAGGGAAAATCTAATTTCTCCGAAAGTTATCTTTTACCAATTTTCAAGAACAATAAAAATTATTATTAAAAATTTACCATCTATTTCATCAATTCAACCTACAGATGGTAGGGATATGCTATTCCTGTTTTTTAAAGATGAGGAGCTAAAGGAGAAGTTACAAGCCTCCTTACAAAGGTTTTCAAGTTATCATGACTTGCTAATCTCTCCTTTGTAAATTATAGGCCTTATTTAGTGTCTTCCTCTAAGAGGAAATCAAATAAAAGAAAATCACATTTCAACTCTGTGTTCTGAAAATCAAATTAATAAAACCTGGAATAATTTTGACCTCCTCCTGAGAGGAGGTCAGAACAGAAGCTACAACTAAAGGACATTAAGGAGTTTTTTTGACAGTAAGCATCTGGAGATTTCATGTTTTGTGAAGCAAATTTGGGCTGAACACATTTGGGCAACTGCTCAAAGCCTCTTGCAATCTCTGCTCTATCTCACTGTGGTAATAGCAGGGTCATTTTCATTAATGGCTTTGAGAATTCGGAGACTTTGCAACCTGGAGGCGCTTCATTCTTCCTTCAACCTAGGCATTCAGAAGATGTAATATGGAAAAAAAACCTTCCTGAAAGCTAAAACTCACTTTGTTAGAACTATATTCTGTTCTCAGTCTCATCTAGCGAGACTTCAGGGCACAGTAGAATTCAGTATTGTTGTCTTCTTTTCCTTTTTGTATTATACATAAAAGGATGCAGGCATGCAAACTTTTCAACAGCTCTCCCTCTCTCTACCAAAGTTCACTTGATGTCATCTTTATTCAGCTAATATTGGTGCTTTCTGCTCTGTTGCTCAACAGAGTTTTTTTTTTTTTCTAGGCGTGGTGTATATCACACAGACAGGATCCCCTCACCTAGTTCACTCCTTGTCTCCCACAAACATATGATAATGGTTCTCCAGCTCCTTAGCTTGGATTAACTCTATATTCAACCACAGAAGAGCAACACAGACTTAGAGGCCTGCATTGTAGGCATTTAAATTTAGGTAAAAAAAAAAAAAAAAAGTCATAACTATCATCACAAAATTTCAAGCCAAGGAGCTCGTAGTTTTAGGAGGAATAACGGTGCCTGCAAAGTACATAAGAGTGGTGTGGTTAAATGAAAATAGATTCTGTACATAGTTTGAAATCCCCTGTTCATGACAGACAGACTAATCAATACTCTACAATGTTTCTTTAGGAAAAAAAGAAACCCCACAGCTACAGACTGACTTTGCTTCCCACCACTCACAAAATAAAAATAAAAAAAGGATTGATCTGAGCTATTCAGGGCATTGCTGTCACACTTAAAGTTATCTGAAATTTATCTCTTTCTGTTGTTTTCCTGAAAGGCCAGGCTTTCCCTGATAAAGAAGTCTATGGGTTTTCAATAATTCTGACCATATTTCAAACCACCTAGTATAGTTAAAAGACATAAGACATGTATAGTGTACTCTCTAATAGCTCAAACACACACACACACACACAAAACGAAACAGGCAGTGTATTTTAATGTTTTTTTCATATACAGTAAAAATATATTTTTAAATGACTGAATATTGCTAGTCTTGGAATCAGTGTTCCCAGAAAAATTGTATTGCTGAATTACTTTCCTCTAAAAAATAGGTAGTGAATGCATGCCAAGGAAATGTGGTTTGACTCCCTGAAAGAGCAGTGTTTGGTGAAGTGGATCACAGCAACTTTTGCATACCAATTTACATAAGAATAGTAAAACAAGTCTGTGCTTTCCTAATGATGTGTTAGAGGGGAAAAAAGTAGCCTGCATACAATAAAAGCTTATTAAAATCAGGCTTCAAAGTTCAACACAATTTTACAGACTATGTATGTTGCTTTACTGCCATGAGGCTTCTCAAAAGTGTCAGTGAGTGAAATTTGAGAGTGAAATTAGGTTTATCACTATCATTAAGCTTATTTTATGCATCTTGTTATGATCAACATAAAGAGTAAATATTTGAGGGCATAATAAATCAATGTGCCCACAGAGAACTCCAAAGGGCAATATTAGTCATTATAATAAGCTCTCAAAGGCAAGGCTTAATCACATAATATCATCAGATTAATAATGAAGTAATTGTTAGTATATAGGTCAACATAAGAGTCAAGAGAAAGAGAAAGAATCTTTAATTATAGTGTTAATGAAGAAGCCATGTAACAATATTATAAAGTCTGATGCCTGTGGGATAAATGATTCCATCTATCTCTTCATTACCTTGAAAAAAAATCATGGGCACATCTTTGTGCACATTCCAGATAGAAGAAATAATCTCTCTAAAACATGTTCCCTATATTTTTGTTTTTGCAAAAGTTCCTAGCATTTGGGAAAAGAACATCAAGAATTGAAAGTTTCAAACTGATGTTTTCAGTTTTTAATATCTCTGACAGACACTAATGCAGCAAGTGAAAATAATCACCAGTATTTTCTACTTTTCCGAGGCTCTTAAAAGCCCTCCTGCTATAGCAACACCAAGTAACAATATCAAGCAGCAGAATTTTTAACAGGGCTTTCTGACTTCATTTAAGGTCTGATGTGTCCAAGTTTGCTCTGATTCAGCACTGTGCTGTCACCTTACTGTGTGGGGAGGTTGAAGAAGAAAACACACACACACACATGCCCACACACCTGCTTAAAATTCTGATATCCTTAACCTAGTTACATAGGCATTGGAGATGACTGCTGAGTTACAGCAGCAAAATATTGGGAATGGCAAATAAAAGAGAAACTGCTGTTCTCTATCAGAGGAGAAGAAGGAAGAGGAGGAGCAGGAGGAGCTGCTGCACATACCCACCAGCACTTAGCATACACCAGCACATACCACACAGAAACAGAAGTGATCCTGCTCCACTTCCTTTCTGTTCCTGCAGGAGCTGTGGCTGCCCTTTATGCCTTCTTGTTATCCCCTTTGTGCTTTCATGCTTTATGGGGTGCTTTTCATGCAGTGCTTTACATTTTTTTTTGGTCTCAGCTGTGTCTGAGCCAGGTTCTGCCCAGCTCTCAGAGCTGCATCCCTTCACTGAGCAGCAGTACAGCAGACAGGATTTGGATCCCTGCCCTTAGGAGCCCTGGTGTCACACTACCCTTGTACTCCTGTGGCCTCTGCTTATAGACAGGCAAAAAAAGACAGCACCAGTGACTTGTATTCCTTGGAATAAATCTAGTCAGTAATTACAAGTCCCTAGTGGTTTCATGCCATTTTCCAATTGCACAAAAACTCAATCTATTTTAATGGCTGTAATGCACAATCTGTCTACAAGCATTCAAGAAGGAATCGTAGAGGCCAGTGAGGTTCTGTGTGCATCAGTATGAAGAGCTATAAAATAAAATATTATTTTAAAACCTTGAAAAAAATTGTGGCATGTTTTCAAATTCAAAAGAAAGAGAATCCCACTATTTCTTTTTTTTTTTACTCTGTATTCTCTTGATTATCAAACAGTTATTACATTTTAAAGATTAAGGCACTAAACTACAGGCTGGAGGGAGGCAGTTTGTGACAGTGTTCACAGGGGTCTGAGGATGAGGGAAGAGATGAGGATCTGACTCCATGTTTCAGAAGGCTGATTTATTATTTTATTATATATATTACATTAAAACTATATTAAAAGAATAAAAGGAAGGATTTCATCAGAAGGCTGGCTAAGAATAGAAAAAGAAAGAATGATAACAAAGGCTTGTGCTTGGACTCTCTGTCCGAGCCAGCTGACTGTGATTGGTCATTAATTAGAAACAACCACGTGAGACCAATCACAGATGCACCTGTTGCATTCCACAGCAGCAGATAACCATTGTCTACATGTTGTTCTCAGCTTCTCAGGAGAAAAAATCCCAAGGAAAGGATTTTTCATAAAAGATGTCAGTGACAGCAGTTTGTCTTTTTCAAGAGTAAAAGTTAAAAATCTTTTGCTGGTCCTAGACACCTACAGTGGACTGAAAAAGAGATGTTTTCATAAAAGTTGATATTTTCATATTTTCAAAAGTTGATATTTTCATTCATTCAACAATTAGTCACTCATCTGAAGTGTGAAGGGTCATGGTTCATACACCTCTTTCCTATTTGCTTCTCATGAGGGTCTGAAAAATAGGATTTTCTTCTTTGGTGACTTCAGCAGTCCCTTACCTGGCTCTGCCCTGTGCCCCAGTACCCTGGTCTGGCTTTCTGCAGGACTGAGGGTGGGCACAGGGCCTTATACATGGGCTAGGCAAGAAATCCCTGCTTCTGAATGTCTTTCTGGGAACTGCAGAATTGCTGAGTCTGAGAAGATCCTTTACACTCCTGCAGCAAAAACCTGACTCACCAGACTGGTGTTTTCCAATCATTCCAATTTAAATTATTACTCTTTGAAGTTAAAGATGTTTAAAGAGGTTGTTGTCAACCACCCTTTGCAGAGTCCAGCTCAGTGTGTAGCATGCAGAACCTGCTCACCAAGCCTCTGAGTGTGATGATTAAAGACAGAAGCCAAGAAGAGTGGCTGAAGGGCCTTGGTTGAATTAACCCAATGGGGCAGTGCCCATATGGCAGCATCTATTTCAAACTTCTCAGGTCAGCAGGGCCTGTGGAATTCAAAACATGGCTCAAAATCCAGGCTAGCTGAGGAACTAATCTGTCTCAAAGCTTTAACATTGCAGATTTGGTTTGTCAGAATTGAATGTTAACCGTTACTGTGAAAATTTTTAAAAATTTTTCAAGAATTTACTATTTCACATCTTTATAGATGACAGTAAAAGTAAGCAAGCATATGGAAAGTTCAGGTTTTGTGTAGAAGTTACTGATATAGTTCTGTGTTAACCTGAACAATAATGATAACTATATTAGATAGCTATTTTTGCTTGAAAAAAATGGTATTAATTATTTCCGAGGTTCCCATGTGTTCTGGGTTTTAATATTAATTTTTAATCATAGTAATCTTGGGTCTGTGATCCATTTCCAGTATCAAATACAGTTCAGCCAGTCTTTGAAAACATTGATTCAAACTTCAAAAGAATATGAAGAATGCTGACTAGGAAAGAGCCCAGAGATATAAGCATAAGGAATAAACAAGTGAGCAAACTCTCTGAGGAAAAAAACCCAGGGGCTACATAAATCTGGGGCATTCCTCACAAATATGTGCAATCATCTTTATTTAGAAAACATCAGTTGAAGGTGAGGACAGTAAGATTATTTTTTAAATATATAGATATGGTAATAAATTTAGGGGAAAAAAAGAGGATTTTTTTCTAAAATTATAAACTAAAAATAAACATTAATAACCATTTAATGGTAAATTTCTTTGTGCAGAGACTTCTATTAATTTCCACGTTTTAAATAATAATGACAGTGATGTGACTACTTTGAATAAACCAGTTAAATAATTTTTATATGTTATGCAAAATAAAGTTGTAAGCTGCAGTTCTTACAACTTTTACTATGATTTATGAAATTCAGAAGTCCTAACCCTAAGCTGATATCGTATTTTTTTCTCCTGACTCTTTGGAGGTTGTAGATTTTAAAGTCAGCAGCAGATGGCAGCAGTGCCATCAGCACGGATCTCAGGTTTCCCCATCCCGCATTCAGACCAGAGAGCAAGTTTTAGAACTTGCAGTGGACTTCACAGGGAGAAACTACCCTAATTAGTCTGAACCTTAATTCTAAGGCAAAAAATTAAACAGAAGCATAAAAATTCATTTTTTCATAACATAAAGTGTTATGTGGAAACATATATTTACAAATGCTCTCTTAGCCATGTCAGTGCTGAGGAAATGTTGGGTTTAGAAAGCAGCAAAGGCTGTGAGTGGATCTAATCCTCTATTTTATTTTTCTTTCACTAAAACCTTTGTCTTTAAAATAAGCAAGAAATTCATTATACCAAGAACTTTAAGGCAAGGATTTAACATAAATAGGATGTAATCAGTACACAAGTTTCTTTAATGTATTTCTGAGGTCCTTTGTTAGCATATAATGTTCATTATACAAGTTTGACATGTTGTGGACAGCCCAAGATTTTCAGCAGTGATGTTATAGAATTCCAGACTTATGGAAAGTTCAGGGCTCTCCTCTTGAAATCCTAGGCTGTGCAGCCAAAAATAACTAAAAAACCCTTTACCTGCTGGTTAAAAATCTAACCTGCTAAAAAAACCTAACCTCTCTATAGGACTTCTGCTGAACTTCAACTGATACTTTTTGATTTTTTTAATGAATCATTTGCACAGACAAGGTTACTTTTGCAAGGACTAAATGAGGTTTTAGAAATATTGGGAAATACCTTTTAAAAATTATCATTACCACATTAACCACTTGCTAATGCTCTCATAATCAAGTCAAATGAAAAAGCATTTTTGATAGTTTGCATGAAGAAACTTGACCCTGCTATGTGTTTTATTGCTTACACCAGCTGTTCACTCTCTTCTGGCAAGCCCCAAATAAAAGACCAGAAGAAATCCTCAGACAGTCCTTCAGCATATTTATATTTAAGTATCATCATGACATGATAACAGACCATTGGTGTCTGTTGAGATGTGACAAAACATTGCCAGCAACCTCGAAGACTGAAAAATTAAGCCAAGACCAGGCCCTCATCAGTTTCCTTGTGTTTATGTACACCTGTAATATTTTTCCTCAGATCTATAGGCAATTAAATTATTTCAGAAATCATTTTAATAAAAGTTGGTAGAATCACGTTGTTGAAGGATCAGAAAATTTCTGCCAGAAGGGACCTTAGAAGTTTGTGCCTTGTGTTCTTTGCACTGTGGAGACTGAAGCAAGAAGCAGAATAGTAAGTGCTCCAGAAATCTTTGTGACACTCACTTTCTAACCTCAGAACTGATTTTCTTTACCTACTCATTGGGTGTTGGATGTGGATTTGACTCTTCCATACTGTCATGAAGGAAGAAGAGAAGGCTTGACTATGGAAGCAAAAGGGGAAAAAAAAAAGTTTGTTTTCACTGAGGGATTCCACCATAACGTTGTACACACTGCAAGTAAGAGGATGTGTCACTCTACTCACAGACCACAAAGTGCAACTGTTCCTAAAACACTTCACAAATTCTTTAATATTTCTATCTCTGGTTTAACTTTTTGTATTAAAAAGCTGCAGATAGTATAATTCTGCCCCTCCAGCCCTCATTAATGTACCACAGGCTATGGTAATTGAAGCTCTGGTAATTGAAGCTCTGGTAATTGAAATGAGCTGGAGATGTGAACTTCAGGGGAAGCACTCAGCTATTGTTTTGGTTGGATTTATAAAAGTTGCTTGCAAAACCCCTTTTTGCCAGGAGATGGTGACATAACTCTATAAAATGCAGATGTGTGGTTTCAACAGGAAAGCAGAAATACAGATTTTAACACTGCTATACAGAATTTCAAAATCTACCCATGAAGTATTGAGCCCCAAGATTATTTCAGTTCTGAATGTTTCTTAAATTTCTCTGGTTTGGGGAGTTTGATTGCTTGTTCTTTGATTTATCTATAGGAAACTAGTCACGTGGGTAATTATGCCCAGAACAAAATCTAGTTTGGTTTCCTTGTCTTGGCTTGTTCTTTATCTTAGTTCACATCAGTAAATGTGGAAGTTTATTAATTAATTAATATTGAAACTACAGATAGAGAGATAATCCAAACACTGATAACTGTTATGAACTGCTAGTGAAAGAGCAGACAGGTATTTTGCATTGATAGATAAAAGAAAAAACATATTTGATTGCAGGATTAATTTGAAAACACCAAGAGAAAAAACTGATTTGGGATTATTAGGACCATTACAGAACTTCCTCTTCTATAAATCTAGCTATGCTTCAAGCCAGCATTTTGCACCAAATCAGACTGGCCCACATAAATTGAACATGCTCAGTACTTTTCCTTGTGCCTTTCATTTTATTCTTCATTTAGGAATATTTTGACCTTAAAAAAACCCAAACAACCTGCTTACCTATATGTTACAGAACTTGAAAGAAAGAGATACATTTAACTGACATGAGTTCTGTTAGTTCCATAACTAGCAGAATTGGAAATATTTTCCACGCAACCAACATCCAAACTTTTTTTCAATTTTAATTTTCAGCTTGTTGCTTAGAACTGAGAATTTTCTAAGAGAAATTATTTTGATCATGAAAGGATCTTGTTAGATCAAAGATTAAACAAGCTCTAGATTAAAATTTGTTTAAGCTCAGACATGGGAACGTCCTGAGGAGCTGGAGCACTGCAAGGATGAAGTCCATGTGCATCACCTGAATCCCACCTGAGGTCATGTTATCTACAGACTCTGGCTGCCTTTTTAGCAGGTGCCAGAGGAAAACCCTTTTAAGACAAATCCCAGGTTGTCAAGCATATGTTTGATGATAAGGGTAAACCACCAGAGTGGGTACAGCATGATTTGTCTCTACTACTTCTAAACTCAAAGACCAACCAAGAACCTCCTTTCCCTACCAGAACTCAAATGGCTGACTCGAATGAAATCTTACCCAGGGCATATTCCAGGTTTTATATTTCATCCTCTCATGTGGTCTGTTTGTAGAATCTACTGTCCACTGAAGCCCAAAATTATTTATCCATCTTTACAAAATTTATTTTCCATTTTATGCCATTTTCTACATCTATCATGGTTTCTTCCAAAAGAATTGCTAACCAGTGACCCAAGTCAAAAATCTAATGTATTGACAGACCTGAGGTAACAAATTCCAAATGTCTTGAAGATATCTATTGACAGACTTCTTTTAAATATAAAATTTTTCTGTCATCTTAGAAGTGATAATTATGATTATATTCTCACAACTGAAAAGAACCATATTTATGCATTACAAGCCTACTTTTCAGCAAAATTTTTGTAAACAAAAAGTAATTGTCTATTTTTTAATGAAAATTGCTAGAAATACTTAAAGGCAGTATTAAAGTTTATTTACACTTTTTACTGAGCTTAAAATGTGTCGATTTGAGGCTTCTATATCTTTTCTGCCTGGCTTGCTTTGACCTACAACTTTGTTTTAAGTTACCAGTGGTGAGTTTGGAGTGCACAGAGGCAATCTTAAAGGTAGCAAGAAGAGACAAATCTAGTATAATTTGTTTAACACACACAAAGACCACAGTACATGGGAAATTCATGTGTAGTGTGGAAATGCAGAGCAATGAAGACAGATAGTAAATATTTAGTAATGGATCCATGTTTCTGCACCTGGTGGGTGATGTGACAGCCTCAGTAAGACCTGAAAATAAATGGCTTAATAAGCTTTCATAAGGCAGAATAAGGAGAGTACTACAGACAGGGAGGAAATCCCTTTGGATTTCAGATGCTGGGCAGTCTGTAGCTGTACAGCTTCAGATGGAGCCCACATGGGTTTCCCCACAGAGTGCTGCAAAAAGTGAAGCAAATCCCATCCACTGAGAGATGCTTTCCCTTGTGATCATATGAGATGTTATATAATTTTCTTCTGAGGAAACAACTCTGTTCCTAACAGATGTTCTCAGGAGAAATTCCTTGCTGTAGTGTCAGATAAAGGCAAGGCCAAGTTGGTGGCAGTGCCACACATGGCCTGCTCCAAGTCACCATCTCCTCCAACTCAAAGTCTGCCACAAGGCTCCCAAAATGCCTTACAGAGATCCAGAAATGAGGAAAAGGAAACCATTGCCATGACAAAGGACTCCAGATGCTGGCAACTCACTACCTACCACTCCCTAAAGGAAGCTGCCACCCCAGGAGCCAGAGGAGCCAGGTAAGGATGAGCATCACACCTGGAAAGGGGTAGAAATGAAGCACATATATAGCAATTTTAACTGTTTTACTTCTATTGCTGAGATTTTCTAACTCTATTCCTCTTTGTCTTTAAAACTATATCTGGTTATGAAAGAGTTGATGCCGCAGTTAACAAGAAATGACCAACAAATGTCATCTATTTAAACTTCTATAAAGCTGCACACATCCTTATCACCAAACTGGAGACGCGGATTTGTAGGATGGACTATTCAGTGGATACAGAATTAGCTGGATGGATGCAGCCACAGAATTTTGGTCAATGTCTCCATATCTAGGTGAAGGCCAGTGGTAAGTGGTGCCCCTGAGGGCTCTGTCTTGGGACAGGTGCTCTGTAATATTTCTATCAATGACACAGCCACGTCAAGTGACCTTTCAGCAGGTTTGCAGATGACATGGAGCTGAGTGGTACAGTTGACACAAAAAAAGGAAGGGATGCCATCCAAGAGAACCTGGAGAAACTTGAGTAGTCGACCCATGAGCACCTAATTCAGTTCAACAAGTCCAAGTGCAAGGTGCTGCACCTGGGTTGGGCTGTCTCAGGCATGAGAACTCCCAGAGAGGAGCCCTGTGGAGAAGGACCTAGGGGTTCTCAAGCATGAAAAGCTGGACATGATCCAGCAATGCGTGCTTTCAGTCCAGGAGGCCAACCTTATCCTGGGCTGCATCATAAATAGCACGGCCAGCAGGTTGAGGGAGGTGATTCTGCTCCTTTACTCTGCCCTGAACCCACCTGAGCTACGGCGTTCAGTTCTGGGGTCCTCAGCACAAGGAACATGTGGATCTGTTGGAGTGAATCCAGAGGAAGCCACAAAGATGATCAGAGGGCTGGAGCACTTCCTGTGAAACAGACATTACTGAGATGTTGGCATTGTTCAGTGTGGAGAAGAGAAGGCTTTGATACTGAAAGTGGGCTTAAAAAAAGAGAGTAAGAGTGACTTTTTACAAGGACAGCTAGTGATAGGACAAGAAGGAACAGTTTTTAAATGAAAGGGTAGTGATTTAGATTAGATGTTGGGAAAAAATTCTCTACTCAGAGAGTGGTGAGGTACTGGAACATGCTGTCCCAAGAACCTGTGGATGCCCCATCTCTGGAAGTGTTCAAGAACAGGTTAGATTGGGCTTCGAGCAATCTGCTGTAGTGCAAGATGTCCCTGTTCATGGCAGGGGGGTTGGAACCTGGTGATCTTTAAGGCCCCTTTCAACTCAAACCATTCTATGAAGAAGAGACTAGTTTTGTCTCTTGTTACCTTTGAGATCACCTCTGTGCAGCTCCAAACTCACCACTGGTAACTTAAATCAAAGTGAAATGATTCTATGGTTCTATTATAATAATAATTAAACTTTTGAGATTCTGTTTACATAAACAAAAATTTCCTGGCTCTATATTAATCTAATGCATGCTTCTTCTTTGTGAGAGTAAGAATCTAGATTTCTCTCCTTTGTTCCAGGCATTGCAGCTCTCTCACCTCCCCAAAGCTGTAGTGGTGAAGGTCCAGCTCCTTTCCAAAGCTTGCAGACTGACAGATGCAAAACTATTTTGCTCACTGTTCTCCGTGTATTATTTCAAATGTTCAAGTCTGGTGACAAAAGTTTGAATAGGATTTCTCCTTCCATGACACAGCATTTCTGTTCTCTCAGTATCTATCAGTGAGAGCCTGTGCAATTTTGTGTGTACTGGAAATTGTCTATAACATCACAGTTCTTTCTGGGCTTGGATAAACACTCCAAAACATCTGTAAGAGGCTAAATAACAAAGGTTAATATTTTTAAAACAGTTAAATTACTTTATTTCTGATCTCTAAGACTTTATCTTACAAGGAAAAGACAAATTTTTTTTCAATGATATTGGGAGCTGAGATTCATAATTCTACTGGGTACACAAAGAAGCAAACTCAGTACTGGTACTGTTTTTAGGACATGCTCTTATTTTCTTCTCCTCTACTAAATTGTTACAGAAATTACCCAGAAGATAACTGCCTTATGATATTTATTTCTTTTTCTCTTCTTCCCTGCTCCCTGGCCCTTTTCTTAGAATATGCAATCTGATTCACAGAAATCAAACACCTTTTCTCTCAGAGATGACCTTACCAATATCTGACTGCCTGAAAAACTGTTTTCAATTTCCACTTAGCTTTAAAATGTACCTTGCCTATCTTAAACCTGAAGAAGGGCTTTGACACTCAAAAGTTTGCTTAATTTTTTTCCAGCTATGCTGAGTACTCTGATGAGACATTTTATTTCACATTGAAAAAATGCTTTTGCTTGGATAATAAATGTCAGCAATGCTTTTTCGATGGATTACTTATCTCTCTATGGAAACTAACATCTCATCAAAGGAGTTTATAAATTGTTCTGCTTTGGGTCATAAGCTGAAGGATTCTTACTGTTTTGTTTGTGTGAAGAAGGCACATGGTATTTACTGAGTCGTGATTCAGTCCTGAGATTAGATGAGTTCATGAGTCACTCACACCTGGTATTTAGATGTGCCTACGGTAAATCTTTTCCACTCCAAATTCATTACATGCTGATTTTCATTTGGCTGCAAAGCCTGTTTCTAGCACTACACCACTTCCAGTAAGTTGTCCCTCAAACACACAAGTATGCAAAATTGCCTGCTATTAAAATGTCTAGGATATAATGTTAATCTGAAGTGGTTTTTTTTATTTATAACACTTATGTTTCTTAGTTCATTCTTGTACTTCTTTCAAGGATGAAAATCTCTAATTTTGGAATTTTTATTCATAGCAAGAACAAAAGAAAGATACTTTCAATGGACACAAATACATCTGTTGGTATAAAACAGTTGATGCTTATCAGCTTTCAGTCCTTCACCTCATCCATACCATCCTCCCAGGACTAGGTTAATAGCAGAGGAACTGATGGTACAAGTATGGGGTAGGACCACTTGTTCTTGGGGAATGGCAGAAATCTCAACTCCTCTATACTGCTCACTAAAGCAGTCAGTCCCAAGAGCTGGGCAGAACCTGACTTGGGCACAGCAGAGACAATATGAATTTTGTACTAATTACATGCAAAACATTCAAAAATGCATGAAAGAACAAAGGGGAGAACAATAAGGTATAAAGGAAAATCAGTGTCCCTGCAGGAACAGGGGCAGGAGCAGAAGAGAGAGAGCAGGATTCCTCAAGCCCCTCTTCCCAAGGTACAGATGTTGCACCTGGGCAGCACTGTTGTGTATCTGAGCAGGTCCTCCTCTTCTGGTAGACAAAGTTCACTTCTTTTATCTGCCATTTATCACATTTTGCTGCTGCAGCTCAGCACTTATCTCTAATGTGTTGTCTTTTCCCATGTAGTTAAGTATATTCAGAATTTAAAGCAGATTTTTGGGGATGTGTGTGGTTGATTGTGTTTTCTCCTCTGGCTTCCCTATGTAGTAAGGTGATTGGTACTGCAACCCAGAGTCAACAAACTTGGATGCAATAGTTCATAGAGTCATAGAATATCCTGAGTTGGAAGTGACCCACTAGGACCAATGAAGTCCAACTCCCAGGCCTGAGCAGGACAGCTCCAACAACCACACTGTGTGCCTGAGAATCTTGTCCAAACACTGCCTGAGCTCTGTTAGGCTTGGTGGTGTGATCACTCTCCTGGAAACCCTGTTCCAGAGCCCAAACAACATTTGGGTGAAGAACCTTTTCCTAATATCCAACTTAAATCTGCCCTGACACAACTTCAGTCCATTCCCTTAAGTCCTGTCACTGGTCAGCAGAGAGAAGAGATCAGTGCCTGCCCCTCTGCTTCTCCTCATGAGGAAGTTGTAGACCGTGATGAGGTCTTCCCTCAGCCTCTTCTTCTTCAGGCTGAGCAAACCAGGTGACCTCAGCTTCTCCTTGTATGGCACTGGTGCAGAGCAAAGTGGGACAATCCCGTCCCTTGGCCGCCCAGTGATGCACCACAGGCTACTCCTTTCTATCCTTTTCACCACAGATATGCAAACAACAACGCTTTCATGGATAATTAGTTTCTCTACAGACAGCAGCAGGTTGCCTCTTCTCTCTGTCTCTCTGCCTTTGTACCCACATAGCTGCATGCAGTATACAGCACTTAGCAAGCACTTCATGAACCATTTATCCTTTAAAACTGTTATTTTTTTTCTAAAGAACAAGTTTCATATTTTGTTAATACACTTGGAGACCTCAGAGACTTCATGTACATTTTCTTTAGAGCTCTGACTTTCTTCTTTCAACACAATAACACTCAAAAGATTTTTTCATTACAAACATGTTAGGGAACTTCTAAAAACATTCATTCCAGTCCAGGCTTTTGAGATAACTAGAAATACACACCTTTGCAAGTTTCTGAAGAAAATTGAACTAAAAGTTACATGAACTGATGCTAAATATGGAAATGCTCCTACTTGGTGTCTCTACCTGGTCATGAACTAGATCCACAGATAAAATTTTTAGATCTGAAACATGAAATTCTATATACTGAATCTAGCAAACAAAACGAGGATTAATTCAGGCAAATGAGGATACTGCAAACATCGAGCTTACATTGGAAAAACACCTCTGAGATAGTATATTATAGGACTAGTCTGTAAAGTTCCATTTTTTGCCATTTCAAACCATACCAGCTATCAATTTACATAGATATTCATCACCTTAAAAGTTTTGATAAAGTGTTAAATACTTTAAATGTTAGAATTCTTCAGGCAGTACCCCCCAAAGTGAAGCAAGAACTTAATTCATACTAGTGACATTTTTCTGAGGAAGCTCTGTTTACCAAGCCACAGTGCAATCATACAGAAAATAGGACTAGATGTCAGTGGGAAGATTCTTATTGATTTTGGTGAAAACTGGAAAACTGGAGAATGAAATGTGGGACCAACAAAGCTATGGCAATTGATAAATCAATTTGTCACCTAATGGGATTAAAATTGCCTATAGATCAGAGAGCTGGAGGGAGAGCATAGCTTTTAACCCTGCCAAACATCTCAGTTAAGATTCATTTTTTTTCCCAGAAGGAAAGAACAGAAGTAATTTAGCAAATTACAAGTTGTAAATGGCTTAGACTGTTCTAAGACATAAAGTGGGATGAGAAGGTGGCACACTGGGAAATCATATAGGGAATAAAGGATACAAGGAATTCCTGGTGTGTTTAAAGAGCTCAGTCTACCAACACATACATGACTATCCAATAGTTTTGTGTCCGTACATCTCTCCCTCTAGTCTGAAATATGGTCGTAATTATTTTTGTTTAAATGACACACTGTAATTTAATGATCCATATTTCAGACATAGCAATTTTTTCCATACTTTTTTTTTCTGGAAACTGTATTTAGAAGATTCTTTTCTTTTGCTTTTGTCCATGCAGTAAAATGTGTGCACTAGATGGCAGTCAGTGCTTAATGCTCAATTCTTTGCCCTGTCCAGAAATGAATTTAAAGGGCTTAGTGAAATGATTGCTGAATTCATGTTACCTTGAACAGTTAGGATTGCTAAAGACAGAAATGGGTATTTATTACTTTGCGATTATGTTTGTAGCACAATGAAATGTTGAAAAGGTCTTGTTTACACCAGGTTATCATGCAATGAAATAGCAATATGAAAAATTTTAAATCTCCTAAAATTATATTGAATTACAGAATTCCCACCAAAATTCAGGCAACAAAGTCCTAATTAGAGCTTCTACCAGATGGGAAAAATGTAAAAACAAAGGAGCTATGAAGAAAATATTTTCATGGACTGTTGCATTTTTAACAGTGTAGCTGGAAAAGGAAGGCTTGAGCTCCAAAGGAGACTTCCATGCAGAAGTCTCCACACTGTTATGTTCTTTGATATGAATATTATTTTTGTTCTAGGAAAGTATCATTAGCTTTATATATCACAGTTTTCTCAAGTACAGAGTAACAACAGAGATTTAGAGTTTTTAAGATAGCTGAAAATAATAGGTAAGTTTTAATATTTATTAATTTCACTATAAAATTCTACCTTAATTTGATTATAAGCTAACTCAGCAGGACATAATTCACAACAAAGCAAGAATACACAGAGTTAATGGAGCATTTCTTGTGCTCCTTTTTCCTTCTGCTTGGACTATTGTGTTTCTGCTTTCATACATAATCATGTTCTTTTCCAAGCAGAGTAAGCCTGGGGATGCAGCCAAGACCAGTTCCTATTATCTCCCAAACTGTGATAGTCACACAAGGAGGAAATCTCCATGATATTTTTCAAGAATAATGAAAAGTCACATAAGAGCAGCAAAATTAACCACTTAAAATACCAAGCATCTGTGGCCCTGGCAGGGTTTTAGGAGCTGATATTATATCAGAACAGCATTCTTGGCTCTCCTGCCTGTCCTTCAGACAGCCACTGCCCCTCTGGCACCCAGAGATTCAAGTGCTCTCTTAAGCCACCATCAGTCATCAGAGCCACTACATTCCCTGTGCCTGTGTCATGGTTTGACACTGGCACAAGGCCAAATGCCCCCATGAAAATACACTTTCCCTGGTGTCTGATGTGAGATTTTTTGACCAGGAATAAGCAAAGCAGGCTCTTACTTGAAAAAAAGAAAAGTTTATTAACTAAACTACAAAACAATAACTAAACTACACACAAAAGAAAAAAAAAACACACAAGGAAAATGAAAACCTCACAAAACCACTCTCCTCCTCCTCCCCCCTAAATTCCCAATACAATACATCTTCCAAAATCACCAATTCTGGGTCCAGCACCACCCTTTAGAATGCTCAACTTTCAGTTCCTCAAGAGGAGAGGGAGTCCTTCCATGTGTCGTGGTGGCCTTTTCCATCTTGTTCCGGTGCTCTCACCACCCAAACAAGGATCAGGGCTGCTTCCAGGGTCGTCTTTTTAAGGATGCTTTGTCCAGTTCCAGAAAAGCACAGTCTCTCACCTTTGGGACATCTGTCCCCCCCATATTTTATATACCCCCTGGGGCCAAGGGGTACCCACACTGAATCTTCTTTGTCTCTGGGGCATTTCTCCCCCTGGACTCAGTCTCTGTATCACACGGAAACATGGCTCTGTCCATGGCTACACAAAAGAGTCCAGCATAAAATGCCACTCCATCTTCTCCATTCCTCCAACATCTCTCACCCTCTCTCTCTGATCCAGACCTTCATCATTCGCCCATTTCCTTCTTCACCTTCTACTCTTATCTCTTGTCTAGGAAGGGTTAATGTTCTGTAAAGTTTTCACTGTCCAAAAAAGGCTAAAAGCTCCTCCAGCCAGCCGGACTCCTTCTCGGTGCATCGTCCCCCCCCCCTCCTTCTCCACAGGCCGGGCTATGCGGGCAGCCCATATCAAATTTCAAGGTAACAGTCCAGTCCCAAACACCAGTTCTCTCTCTCTCTCGCTCTCTCTCCCTCCATCTCCCAAGGTGGGGGGGAAGGCTTCCCCATGGCTCCTGATGTCTCTCTCGCTTCCACCCTTCCACCCTTGGGGGCCAGGCCTACCTCTCCCGGGCCGGGCTGCATGGCTTTTCCCCTGCCCCCGCCCAGCCAGCAGCAGGGCCGGGGGGAGAGACCGAACTCCTTCCCGCCGGAAATCCAAAAAAATTTTTCTGGTGAGCGGCTCTGGTTTTTAACCCCTGTGTGTTCTCAGAGGCGGACCAATTTTTCAGTAACCAAAATTTCAGTGGTCAAACCAGTTGCCAATGTTAAAATCTGAGCACTCATTGGCCTGACCACAGCATCCCAGAAATCCTGTTTCCAGGTCAAACCACGACAGCCTGCAAAGGCTCCAGTCAGACAGGTTGGAGATAACTTTCATAAGAACAGACACAATGAAGTCTGAACCTTTTCACAGTAAACTCGATAGGATCTAAGACACCATCTAAACTGGAGGGCATAGGTGTAAGAATTCTGTGAAACACTGAAGAAATGGCAAAACTACAATCCAAGATATCAATTCCTTATTAAAAGTCTCTTCTATTGGATCAGGGTTTCCACCATTTTGATTTTAATTACTTGCTGGAATTATGAATGTTTCTCATCAGCCTTTCATCATGAAGTATTTCTGAAAATCTGATCTGGTGTCTCTTTGAATCTAAGAGTTTTTGAAAATATCACTCTTGTCACCCAGGGGCGATGGTACTGGGAACCTTCATCCCACACCTTATGAGGTAGCTATCACAAGTTTGGTGTCACAGCTTTTGCTAGATTTTGTTGTTGGTGTTGACTCTTTTTGTTTTAGTAATTGTCCACACAAATAGCAGAGGAAACTTTTAGCTTTTTATTATGAAGAAAGTTTTTCTCAATAGGATGTGTCCTTAATCTAAGCTAAATATCCCAAATCAATTTTTTACAAGGAAGTCTCCAGTTTTTCACTGTTAAGGAGTGAGTTTAAGTGCAAGGTTCTCTGTCTATATGTAAAGTGTTTCCAGACAGAACTATTGATATCAGTTCTTCTCTTACTGTATTTTATTACTTCTGTCCAATTTTATTTACTCTGTTTTGTGGACTGAGAGGTCTTTACCCCACTATTATTTTGTGATGCCCTTCTGTATGCAATAGGAGAGATTAATTTTAGCTTTTGCACTGTGTTAGCATATTTTACCTGTACATATGATGTGAGATCTCAGCATATTTTCTATTCATGTAGCAATAACATACCATACTGGAAGCAGTGGAAACATAATCTTTACATTATTTTTGTTCCTTGACAACAAACAAATTATGTTTCAATGCGTGAAATTAGGCTTTTTCTAAAAAACTTTCAAAATCTCACAAGAGTAATTAGCATGAATGCTATATTAACTCTCTAGTTTTCATTCTACAAACAGTAAAATTTAATTCAAGAGACTGTAGATTTGATTTAGATTGCTAGTACTTGCTAGTAGAAAAGAACAGAGATTCCAAACAACTTTCATTGTAATTAAGAAAAAAATAATACCTTCTGCTACATTGCAGTCCATAATAGCCACCCCATTAGTTACTCTAGATTATCTCCTGGCTTTTAGTGCTCACTTTCAGTTATAATGGGCACTTGTGTTCTAAAGGAATATCATTAATGTTTTGCCCAGAGTGCACATGGAGTTAATCAACAGGCCATTTAGGGGGCCACAAAGTCCAAGTCATGCAGATACAGCCACCTCAGAGTGTGATAAATGAAAATGTTAGAGGAAAAATACTTCAGAAGCAAACAATATGAGTGAAAAATTTCTCATTCTCTCTGCACTAAGATCATGGCTTCTCCTTACCTTAGTGTATGTTATACCTAGATAGATACCTAATCAGAGATGACTCTTTTCAATATTAAACTGCTCCTGAGTTCAGCTACATAAAATGCTATTTTCAATCTGAATTTTTATTATTCCTCATCTTCCCTCTGAATCATCTGCATATCTGAAATGAAAACTATAAGGCCATCTTTCTACGCTAGCTGCTTCATTAAAATTTAGCTTTCTGTTACCCCATATAATTCACAGGAAGGTGCCAGAGAGAAAGAAGTGCCTGTGAAAAATCTATGGGAGCATTTGAATTCACCCAGTTCAGACATTCTATTCAATGGATGGATTAAGGTAGTGGTTAAATGTCTAGCTCTTTTCCTAGATCAACAGGACAAGGCAGACACTTTGATCAGCCTGTGTTGTCATCTTATTGTGAAAGTTCCATACATTCTCAGGTGATTTCTCATGGGCACCTCCTCACAACACTGACTCCTTCACAAAACAACCAACAAACTCCAACTCTCTCCTCACCCAGCTAACTTTTGTAGCACTCTTCTTCTTAGCGGACACAGCAGTGGCCTATTAAGGGCAGGCCTGTTCCTAATCTTTGGTGATTAGTACAGCTGCAGTTCAGGTGTGAAACTACCTTCTGCACTATTTTCTTACATTCTATCCCTCCACAAGCCTGGAGTCTGGTCTAAATTTTCTTGCTGAAGGAACATGGCATTATGGTGGTGGGGTTTAACATATTAGGGTTATGGAGGCACAAGAAGAGCAGGCAAGTTGGATCGTGGGTTTAACACTGACATTGGCATGTCTGGCTGCGTTGGGGAGGTGTTTGATCCCTGCTCCCAGGATTTGCAGTGGCTTTTTTAACCTGATGAAGATATGAAACCCCATTTCAGGGAGGCAGGTTCAAAGCATCTTGCCTCCTCTAAGAGCAGACTTGTGGCACCAAATCACAAGTTGAATTGGGCTCTCAGTCCCCAATTCTCCAACTGGTCTTGTTTTTCCCTCATGTCTGCATCTGGTGTCTCCATTTCACAGTTCTGAACACTATTCTGTCCACAGGCAAATGGACTAATGTGGATCTTACCTAACTGTGTCACTGAAACCTTCTGTGTTTCATACTCAGAAATTAATCTTTGGTGTCCTGGTCTCAGACACACCTGATCTAATGTGGACAGCTATAGTTAACTTTCTGGAGACCCTTAGCTCATACATAAAAGCCCCAAACCCCTGGAGAGCAGACCTTCAAGATGGCAGTTTAGATTGGATAGACAGGATGCAACACTCTTAGACATAAGCCACAATTTATCCAGGAAATAAGGAGATTAAGGGCTTATTTATCTAATAATAGGTTTAATGGGAATGTTTTGTTTATAAATTCAGTAATTTAAATTAAAGGAGAAATGAAGATATGAAAAAGCAGATGTCAAGCACCAGTGAGGCCAGAGGCTTCCTGGGTGGGTTCCAGAAGCAGTGAGTGTTTGGTGTGGCAGTGGACCACAAGAGGATTAACATTCAAGGCAATCATAAAGATTAGATAAGTGAGCACAGTTACCAAAGATTCTATAGATTCAGAGCAGGTGAAGCTGTAGTTTATAAGAAAATAGCAAAATTACCTCCTGTAACTCATAAAATCATAGAATGATTTGGGCTGGAAGGGACCTTACAGATCATTTTGTTCCAGTGCACTTTCCATGCACTTTCCACTAGACCAGGTTGTTCAGAGCCCCATCCAACCATGTGAACACTTCCAGGAATGAAGAGACCACAATTTCTTGAGCAGCCTATTTCAATGCCTCACCAACCTCACAGTATATAATTTCTCCCTAATAGCCAATTCAAGCCTTTGGTCTTTCAGTTTGAAGCCATTCTTCCTTGTCCTGTCACTACATGCCCTTGTCACAAGTCCTTCTCCAGTGCCCCTATGACACCCCTTAGGTACCAGAAGGTGCTGTGAGGTCTCCAAGCCTTCTTTGCTAAGTCATTCAAATGAGCAGGGTTTTCTAAAGGGTTTACAGAGACCGGTGTGTAGGAAGGGACTTACAACACAGACAAACCTTTAAAGAAATGTTTACATTAAGTCAAATCCTGAATTCACAACAAGCTCTCATTGATACAGAGGTGCGATAATTTTACAAAATTAATTTATCTGAGTTAGAGTGTGATTTTTTCACTTAACATCTAACTCTATGGCAGTGCTTCTCATTACCATATTTGTTCAAACCCCCCAAATTTTATAATCTTATTTGTTCCAGGAAAGCAATTCGTAAGGTCTGGAGTACTTTACCCGTATTAACATGCTTACTTGATGCATTTCTTTGAAATGCATCAATTGTTCTTTGAAGGTGAAGAGGTCTTTACTCATTTCCTTGTTTTTGCAAACACTGAATGTCTGGTAGTTTCTAATGAAATCCATGAGATATTGTCTGTTTACCAGCTTTAGAAAATAAGGCTAGAATTTTACTTATTTGCTTAATTTTGTATTTCTAAGTCAGGTTACATATCTGTGTAACAAACATTCATATCATTCAGCACAGTTCTAGGCTTTTTTAAAATTATTGTCATTATTTAATTTTAAACAATTCTTTCCCTTTCTAAAAACCTCCTAATTTTATCAATATTCACAGTCAGCACAAGTTTCAATGCAAATGGTAATAAAATAAAATATTACCTTTCAAAAAGCAAAGTAGTTGTAGCAGTTCCCCTAAAGTTATTATTGTATTCCATCATATTTATGAAGATACAGTGCACTTATGAAATATAATACAAACAAAGAGGCAGTTAGCAACAAAGCAAAACAGCTCATTTTATGCTTAGCATGACAGTTTCATTACTGCCCTACACAAATTTCATAGCTGTAATAAGATCTGTAGTAAATGTGAGCTATTTTGAGACTAAAAACACAGCATGCCTGACTTCTGGTTAGCTGTGCAAGTTTCGATTTTATGAATCATAATATCTTAACTTGAAATTTACATTAAAATAAGGTTAAAATGATAGAAAGGAATTGTGGGACTCTAGTTAATCTCATTTAGTCATCCTAAATGCCTGATTCTTAAGATTAGAAACAGTCCTCTTAAATAAGTTAGAGAGAGGGACAGAGAGAGAAAGAGAGGGAGAGAGGGAGAAAGAGGGAGGGGAAGGAAGGGAGGGAGGGAGGGAGGCAGGGGAGGGGAGGAGGGAGAGAGAAGAAGGGAGGGAGAAGAAGGGAGGGAGAGGTATTTCTGAAGGGCTTAAAGAGAGATTTGGTCTGTTTAAGTTATGACATTTAGGTGAGGTAGAGTGGTTCCTATTCCAACCAGTCAGGCCAGGCACTATAACTAGGGACACTACTGCTCTACAGCTGGCAATGGCCTGTTTTACATAATTGCTGTGTTTATAGAAAATCAGACAGTCAATTGGTCCAATAAAGGCAACCCATCCTCATACAAAAAAAAAATTAGAAATATATATTAGATTTTTGTATGAGGTCTTCATGTATTATAGCCTTTTATGAGTCTCAGCAAATAGAGAAGCCATAATTGTTCTGTGAAAACCTTTCCAGCACTATTTTGTCTGACTATTAAAATGTATTGTCTTCCACATAAGGCTATATATATGTAAGGTTATGGAACCCTATAAAATATTAAAGCTGTTCCATTATTCTCTATCCATAATATATGAATACATACATATATTCTATGTTGGGACTAAGCAGAAAGTGTATGGTCCTACTTATAGAGATTATTTATAAATTTCAAATTGTGGTTACTTTCTGAAAGAACCATACTTTCTTTCTAATGGGAAATGTGGTGATTTGGTTTCATTGTGTTTATCTACAAGGCTGGTAGAATCAAAACTCCAATCCTACATTTATAAATTAAACAGGATACAAATGCTTCCTGTTACACACTAGTAAATTTTTAGGCTAGATGTAGTTTTGGCCCATGCCATGGGAAACCCTTTCTGATGTCTGCTGGCATACTGCAGGAGTTAATCTGGACAAAAGACAGACACACACAGAGGTGAGGCAGCTTCAACATGGCCACCTTTTGGAAAGACAAGAAAATGGAAATGCCAGACACAGTGCCAGGGTCAGAGCAGTGCCCTGTGCAGTGCCAGCTTTTCAGCCGGTTATCTGATATGTTTTGTCTTTCCTGGGGAGCAGGGAGTATTTGAAAAGCCTAACCCAGACATCAGTGCCCTGGATTTGGACTCCTTGGAGATAAATTCACACTCACACCAGTTTCTTTTTGCTTTAATAAAGTTGATTAAAGCCACATACTTTTCTTGTGCCATAGGCCTTTCATTATAAGATGGGGTACTATTCCCTTCCTTGACATCGCTGTATCTCTCAAGACAGATATCCATTCCTGACTGAAAAGAGGAAATCCTGCGAGCATCCACTTGTATAATGAGGCAGGTTATTTTTCAAGGTAAAAATTTATCGAAAAGATTCAACAGTGGGAATTCCATTCTCTTCTCTGGGGCAATTTTAGTAGCTGTTTCTTGTATTAAAATTAGAGTCCAAAAATAACTAATGCTTCATTATGGATGATTAACCTGCTGTAACTAAAAAAAAAAAAAAAAGCAGACAAGATTTTCCACAGAAATAATTGTGATTCAAAGTGATGAAGTGGAAAACATTCTAAAGGAAATCTTGCAGCTTTGGGAGAAAACTCTTGTTCCCCTTACACTGCAATACCCCTTATGATTTCTAAATATAAAACCAACGGGACTCTGTGCACTGAATTATTCGTCTTTTCTCATTAAGTTTGAATTTTAATAGTGTTTTTTTTCTCCTGTTCTTTTATTGAGGGAATTATTTGGAGTTTTACATTGCTTTCAGATTCATTTGGGAGTACAAACCACCAAACCAGAAAAGTTTACAAGCTTTTCACAAGCCCTTGTGAACAGAAGCCACCAAACATTTGACTATGTGATGCTCATTGTGACTGCAGCATCATGCAGGGCCATGATAAACTTTAAACCTTGCAAAGCCAGAAGCAGTGGCAAATTCATGTTTCAGATCTACTCAGAGAATTCATCTAGAGATTTCCATCACCTCCTGAGTTTGAGCATTGTATGTAATGGAAGGGTTAGAATGTATGGAGCTCACAATTGTCAGTGGCACAGTTGAGAGCCTTTGGGTAAGAATCAAGGGACAAACAAACAATGTGGATGTCATCATGGGAATCTACTGCAGACTTCCTAGCCAGGAAAACCATGACAATTAATTATTCCGTGAGAAACTGAGGGGCACTTCTGAGTCAACTGCCCTTGTACAGTTTACACAACCAGGCCAGAAGATTCCTAAAAAATATAAATTAAAACTTTATGGAACAGGTGCTTAGGAAGCCAACTGAGAAAGATGTCCTCCTTGATCTGCTGCTTGTTCACAGAGCAGAGATTGGAAGCTGTATTCTCCGCAGCAACCACATAGTGATTAAGTTTAAAGTTTCTGTTGACAGGAGGAAAAGTGCCAGCAAAAACTCAACTCTGAACATAAATACAACAGATTCAAGCTGCTTAGAGAACAAGTGATTAAGAACCCTTGGAAAAAATGCTTTTGCAGGTGCTGGGGTCCACCAGTGTGGGTCACTTTTTAAGCATCAACACATAAGCGCACAGGAGCAGCAACTCCAAAATGTCAGAAGCCAAGCAGGTGAAGCTTGGGGTTGGCTGAACAGGGGAACTTCTCTTGGAAATAAGTAAAAAAAAGGAAGGTCTAGGCCTTTTTTTTTGGTAAGCAAGGTCAGGGGAAGAACACAGAGATGCTGCCTGCCACTGCAGGCAGAAAATTTGTACAGCCAAATCTCAGAAGGAGTTGAAGCTGCCTTGAAATGTGGGAGACAATAAAAAGAGTTTTTCAAAATTCATTAATTGCAAAAAGCTGTGTAGAAATAACATTGTCCTGTTACTGGATTAGGATGGTCACTTCATATGAGGCAGAGATTTTTAATGCATTCTTTGCCTCTTCAACAGAGATGACAGACCAAGGAGGGTGAGCTGGAGGAGCATGACTGGCAATGATCAACTCCCAGGTGACCCTGAGCTTGTGTGGGATCTGCTGGTCCAGCTGGATCCCTACAAGTCCATGGAGCCTGATGGGATTAATCCTAGAATCTTCAAGGGGCTGGCTGATGTCATTGCAAAACCTCTTTCAATGATTTTTGAGAAGTCTTGGGAATCTGGAGAGGTCCCAGACGACTGGAAGCTGGCAAACATTGTCCTGATTTTCAAGAAGGGCAAGAAGGAGGACTGCAGAAACTTCAGGCCTGTCTCACTTCAGTGCCTGGCAAAGCTATGGAGAAAATTATCATGAGATATATTGAAAAACACATGGAGAACAATGCTGCCATTGGTCACAGCCAACACAGCTTCATGAGAGAAAAGTCCAGCTTATCAAACCTGATTTCATTTTATGACAAGGTACCCCCCTAGCTGATCACAGGAAGCCAGGTAATGTAACAGTTTTGGATTTCAGTAAAGCTTTTCATAATTTCTCCCATAGTATCCTTCTGAATAAAATGTACAGTGTAGAGCTGGATAAACACAGCATACTCTGTATTTGCCACTAAAGTGAGGCACAGCATCATTCTTTAAAGACTTAAGAGGAAGTTTCCATCAGCACTTCAGATTTACTTATTAAAACTAAATACAGAACCCTTCTGAGCTTCAAACACACTGGCAACATACCTCCATTGACTGCAGGGAACTCAGTATACATTTGGGAAGAATTTGGTTCTAGGAGCTTAAAGCTTGAAGGAAAATCTAAAGGACCAAGGGAAATCAAGAATATTGAATGAATTCCTGATGCAAATGTATTCTTTTCATTGAATTGTCTCCTCCAGGGTTTATTATGAATGCATAATTTTTTGTCAGAAAAAGTTGTTCAAGCTTTATTTTTTAAAGACAAAGAAAGAGCCATAGGATTATAAAATTATCTTCTATATTAACCTGCTGTTGAGACAGAAATTTCAGCCAAGATTGTAAGATGGTTAAGGAGTAGTCATCTCTACCCACTGAATTTGAAATGCTTTAGGCTTCAGTGATTATGGATGCCTCAAGCTGTAAGATGTTCTGCCACATTCACATACATCTCACATCTCTCCTTGCAGGCTTGTATTCTTGGGGGATGTTAGGAGATAACAGCAACTTATCAACAAGTCTTACCAGTAGCAGCCAAAAATCTGCTGCTGACAGTTGCCATGACCAACTAATCAATCTCAAAATTATGTCAGTTGTTTTTTTACGAGCTAAACAGGACACAATTTCATCACTGAGAAGACAACAGAGAAAATCAGCCTGTGATACTTTCATAAAGGACCATTTAAAAATATTTTAAATTTTAATTTTCTCTTTCAAATAAATGTCCTGTGTTCCTATACAGACACGTCAATGCATAGGTATGGAATAAAGAACGAAATAAAATATATGACTCAGAAATCTGGCTTGCTGAATGGATTTAAAAGTGCCAAATATGGAATATGCATCCTTAAGACAGAGTGTAATTAGCACCTAATACTGAGAATGTTGCTAACACCAGATGTTGTTCTATTTAACATGGCTCATCATACCTAAGCTTTTCCAACTAATTTGCAAGGACCCTATCTAATTAATAACTCTATGTAAGCAGCCTGAGCTTTTAATTAAGGCAAAACCAGTGCTTGCAAGGCATTGATCTAAGAAGGTGTTCAATCAAATACACATTACTGCTTTGGTGGCCTTTGGGGAGTATTGTCTCCAAGTTGTTACTTAGGAGAACAGAGCCAGATTTTAGGTGTGACTAGTAGATGCTGCAATAATATAAATAAAATTTATATTATTAATCACAAACTACTTTCAAAATCATAAGTAAGGATAAGATAGCCTTACTACATCCACTATGATGTAGAAACTCGCTGCTCATTATTTGGGTAGATGCACTCTTTCCTGGGTGAAAAACTTGCTGGAAGGATGAGACCAGAGAGTGGTGGTGACTGGAGTTAAAAAGCCTGGCTGGGAGGCCACTAATGGTATTCCCCAGGGCTCTGTATTTGGGCCAGTCCTGTTTAACATCTTCATTGATGATTTGGATGAAAACTCAGTAAGTTTGCAGCTGGCACCAAGTTAGGTGGGACTGTTGATCTGCTGGAGGGTAGGAACACTCAGCAGAAGGATCTGGAGAGGCTGGATTGAAGGGCTGAGGAAAACTGAGTGAGATTCAGTACGGTGAAGTACTGGGTCCTGCTCCTCAGTCACAACAACCCCAGGCAGCTCTACAGGCTGGGGACAGTGTCTGGAAGTGCCCTGCAGAAAGGGACTTGCGGGTCCTGGCTGAACACGAGGCAGCAATGTGCCCAGGTGGCCAAAAAGGCCAATGGCATCCTGGCCTGCATCAAGAATAGTGACCAGCAGGACTGGGGAATTGTCCCTCTGATTGTCCCTCTGTACTCAGCACTGGTGAGGCCACAACTTAAATCCTGCTTTGTTTTGGGCCCTTCACTAGAAAAACGTTATTGAAGTTCTGGAGCGTGTCCAGAGAAGGGCAATGGAGCTAGTGAATGGGCTAGAAAATGAGTCCTATGAGGGGTGGAAGAGGGACCTTGGATTGTCTAACCTGGAGGAAACAAGGCTCAGTGGGGATGTCATTACTCTCTACAACTACCCAAAAGAAGGCTGCGTAGTGAGGTGGGAGTCAGTCTCTTCTGTCATGTCTCAAGTGAAAGGATGAGACGAAATGACGTTAAATTGTACATGGGGAGGTTCAGATTAGATATTAGGAGAAAAAAATCACTGAAAGAGTGGTTACATACTGGAATCAGTTGCCCACGAAGGTGATGAAGTCACCATCTCTGGGAAGGTTCAAGAGGTGTCTGAGTGTGGCACTTGGGGATATGTTTGAGGGGTGATTATGGTGGGGCTGGGTCGATGGTTGGACTAGATGAACTTGAAGGCCTCTTCCAAACATGATGATTTTCTGATTCTGTGATTCCCTGTTTCATCAGTGCTGTAGAGTCTTGAATATGCTTCTTTTTTTTCCATCCCTGCTGGATCTCTCTGATCCAGCATCTACCTGGAATGCAGCAGTCCTTCCATGCCTGCTTTCACATCATCTGCCTGGCTAACAATCGTTTTTTCATTGATAATTCCTTCCCAGCTGAATACTCCTTTACTTCCTCCACCTAGCACATGGTGCCTTCTCTACCTTCAGTGATTTTGCCAGTGTTCCCAGCTCTTTGTAACCATGTACTCTCTACATTTGTTTGCAAGAGTTAGAAGTCTTCCTTTTCTGTTTTTCCACCTAAACACTGGAAAGGCTGACTGTTAATAAATGTATCTGCTCTCCATTTGAGTGTCCTGGGCAGCATCTATGTAGCACAATATGCACTAGTCCAGATAAGAATGAGGAATATCTTGTTAACTGAGTGGAGGGCATCTTAATTTAATCTAAAAATTTATGGAAAGTATGTTTTAAAATTTATTAATTTGAACAGCCATGGTTCACATTTCTGAATTATAAAAATCATCTACCTGTCATTTATCAAGGCCCTGCTGCTTGAAGGCGCCAGAATTTTAAAAAGAAATGGCAATATTTTCTGCCAAGATCTTGGCTTGACCATATTTCTGAATACGTCTTGTGATAAATATAGAAATTAAACAGCTTCTTTGTGTGCCAATACTTTATTATTTATCACAGATTAACAGATGCTATAAATCCTGTGTAGACTTCTAGGACTATCATTGCCACCAACCAGTTTAACCCCTTTTAGAAACAGCTTACATTGTGAATATTATACTATTTGTTCTGTCTCTCAAGAAAAGTTTAAAAAGCTAAGCATCCTGCATAACATGAACATGGGCTTAAAATAAAGCAATTAAGCCAGATCAAATAGACAAAGCTCCTGCAGGAAAGGTAAATTGAAACCAGCTACAATTGAAGATGAATTGCATACTTCTTGTATTTGTGTGAATTTATATATTCCTTACACAGTCTAGTTCAGATATTTTCAGTCTACCATTAATTTTATCAAGCAGTCGTAGTTTTTGCCTTAATGCTTACACTCCTCAAATGTTGTACAACAATTTTAAACAATTCATAACACTGATATAACCTAAGACAACACTAAGGACCCATACCATGTCAAACCTGATGTACCTGAGAATATTTCCTATTGAATGAAAATCCTTCATGCCACAGAAATTTAACTAAGTCCATGCAGCATATAGATTATTCTAACAGAAAATAAGACAAAAGTATGAGATATGGAGGAGAGATGGTACAGTCCACATAAGATAAGAGCCACACATTTTGATGTCCAGACTGGAGATTTAATATGGGTACCACCTTGCTAACAAAGCCATTTCCATTTCACACTATGAATAAAAGGAATTGCAAGGCCCCTCAGTTGAAAACTGAAAAATGTAGTGTAATAAATACTAAGCAATTATACCATAAATCTGTACATTCCTCTTTAGATCAGTTCCTAAATGCAAAGTTTTGCCACCTTTGCCTACCCTAATAATTTTCAGTCTTCTCTAGAAAGAATATGAATTCTAATGAAACACTTTAAAAAATGAATAAATCATTGAGTTAATCCCCCGTGATAATGTGTGTGCTGAAAAACTTAATTCCTAATTTCCATTGACACACACACAAAAATGAAATTTTCTTTTCATTAAAGTTAAAATGGCAGATGTGAGGTGTTTTGATTAAAATTGATGGCAAGCCATAAGTTTTTTAAAGCTTCTAATGCTATATATGGTATGCAAGGTATGAGCAAATCATCCCCATGGGACTGAGTTGTGATGCTAGTTTACCAGTGATTGTTAGTGATTAAGGTTTTATTTTCTCCATTATATTAAAAAGTGAGAAAGGAAATAGCAGCAGTAACAGAACAGCTCAGGCCTTATTATCATATTCTTTGCTCATGAAACCTAATGAATGTCGTTGACAGTCATAAATATCCAGAGGCAAGTTTAAACTAGAAAGGGAAAAATCTTAACTTTCAAATTATCCAAAGAATACAGTAGAAAAAACAATTCATTTAATTTTTGTTGGTTGTGTTCATGTTGAATATTAAACTTTCCTATTAGGCAGACACCAAACCCCCTCATCAAAAGAAACACTAAGATACATATTTGCACTAGGGTGTATGAATAAATCCATAAAAAAGTCAATCAGAATCAATCATAGAATCATATTGGTTTAGCTTGAAAGAGATCTCAAGGAAATAAATAGAGTTCCACAAGAAAAAAACCCAGTTTTGCCAACATTATACAGGGACTTGAAAGTCTAATTTGAACTTCAGCATGTTTGTGTACAGGATATATATAGATAAATAGAAAGACTGATGCTAGAGGAAATGTAAGGTTACCTTAAAAATTATTCAAGTGTTGAAACAGCCCTCAAAATCTTCCCTGGACCTGTCATACTCACTATTTTACCAAAATATTCACTACTATCTAAATTTTAATTTTCTTACATTTTAAGCTACAGCAAACCAACTTTGATGATTTGAAATTTGTGTAACCATAGGGCTTTTGTCTGTTCTGTATATTTTACATAAGCTGAAGGCTACAGATATATTTAAGCACTACCATATTGCTTTGAACAAATTGAGAGTTACAATGTGAAGAAGCAGAACTCCACTTTCTAGCTAAAGATATGGCAAATGTGGTAGGAGGAAAAAAGATATAAGACAAAGCATTTACAAGACTATGTGGAATAAAAACATCTCAATTCCATCTCATTCGTATGTAAAGTTTTTATTTCAGGGTAACAAAATCAAGCTGACAGAGTTGGCTAGTGGCAGTGTTCTGAAAGAACTCCAGATTCCTGATTTCCACTCGATTTCCTCCATGTTGAAACACATCACATCTTTTTCAGAAGAGTAATTGTATCATGGGGAAGCAGAACTTCCAGAGGCAGAACTTTCTGTCACTTCAGCAAGATGCTTTACACGTCACACTTTGATGAGGAGATCAGCATAAAGAAACATAAATTGAACATAAAATGTTTGCCAGCTCATTCTTTCCTACCTAGAAATATGTCCTAATAAATTACCCATATTTGAAATGGGAGTTTAATGAAATGAAGTGTAAAACACAAACAGATCCCCATTTCCATGGCAAATTGAATCCTTACTGCTTTATTCCAGAATGGCCATAAAAATACTTTCACGAATCTTTAGAAACATATTTTAAATTATTCCCTTAAGCCTACTCAGATATGCCTTATGATGAATGTGGGAGGTTGAGTGAGAGCACTTTATATGCCAAGGAGCAGGGAAAGAAAAAGACAAAGGACAGATTTAATAATAGGAAAGAGGGTGTTGGTTACACATTCTTACGGTTTCTTTTCCCTAAGTATGTCTCATGGCTCTGTTCTTATTTCCATACACTATAGCCAAATAGATATTTTTGCTATGAAAGGAGACTACTGGTTATAATTTGTATTGTCTTTTGTATGTTTTCTGGTGTATTTACCTCTTTAAATATCAGTTACAGGCAAAGCACTTTACTAATCACAGTATTTTTAAGATGTTTGTCATCTGAGTTCTACAACTGGATAAATTCAATAACTGTAATGTAAAATATCATTATCTAGGTTAATTTTGCTGCCTATATCCTGGAAGTTTTGTATTCCCCTAATTATTTTAAACTTGCAAGGAACAAGATATTTCCTTGGTCTATATAATTTTTAAAAGCATGCTTGTCTTCATTGAATACTTCTATCTACAGAATTCTTTCAAATTAAATTAAAGTACAGATTTTCATAGGCTCTGTCACAGTTCTTCAAAAAACACTTAAAAAGATGATAATTATTTCAAACAGGTAACAAAAAATTCACTGAGCGAGTATGCTCGAGTGTTTATATTAGCACAGCTTGATGGGTTCCAACACACCTTCTCAAAACACCACAGGACAGCTATGATCTAGGAAAAGACCAGACTTTCTGAAAACCTACGCCAAGGGTATATCTCACATGTGGGAAATGAGCCAGAATCACAGAGGTAAACACATTATGATATCTGAGGGACATCAGCTCAGAATCCAGCCTCCCTGACTGCTTTCCAACGGGGATAACACACAGACCTTTTCATACCACTGGGCATTAATTAGCCTGCTACCAGTTATAAATATTAATAACGTTGTATGTTTTATTCATTTCTCTAAGTGGCAACTTTAGGATTCTTCCCATTTTACATGGGCCTCTAAAATATGTCACACCAAAATGTTCTAAATTTTTAAAAAAAAAAGTCAAGGTAAATTTTTTCTACCTTTATCACGAAGGGAAAAGTGTTACTGGCACTGAACTCGTAACTGCACTCTCTCTTCTGAGAGAAGATTTCTGCTGTTTAACTGCTACACATTCCTCACATATCTTTGTCCACCACATAAAGACCAGGTTACCTTTTTGATTTTCAGTGCAATTACTCTCCAGTCAGTCCTGATTTCCCCAATATTGTCTCCATTCTGCATGGTCCTTTTAAATAGATATTGCATACAGAATAGAATTGCATACAGATTGTATGTGCCTTTTTTACTGTGATACAATCTCATATAGTAGCCAATATCACAGCTTATAACCAGAACAAAGCAACTTATGCCCTCTCACTTTAATCTAGTAATTCCTACTCGCGAAAAATAACATTTAGGTCTGATGTCCACTTTGCACCTCTAGGATTTAACTCTTCTGATAACAGGTCATTACCTATTTAAAATGCTTTCTTTGGATGTCACAAGGCATCCACTCCAGAGCATGTTCTCCTTGGTGATTGCTAAAAAAGTTTAAAGCAGCAAGCTGAACTTTAAACAAATACTTCTTGGATGCTTAAGATGGAAGCAATGTATCCCATTCAAGCTGTCTGAAAGTACATTTCTGTAACAGAAGGTAGCACTGGAGAACTGATATTTCATTTCTGCTTCAGCTGTACTCATAGGTCACAGATTTTTGAGCAAATTAATTCCTCTTATTTTGCTTATTTTGCAGAAGATAAACTCATTTAAAGATTTAGGCTTGACAGCACAGAAGTCTGCAGCTCCATACACAGAGAATTGAACTGCAGAATAACAAGAGACAGACACTACTTGCAGAAAAAGAGATACATATCTCCAAAGCTAGGAAGAAAAGTACTCAGGGATAGGAAAAGCTCATGTTTTCTTATAGAAAGGTCCTTTTTGTAGCTCTCGAGATGGGCTGCTGGCTTCAAGTGTCTAGTATAAGGATATTTACCAATAGGTCGGTAACTATCACCCTGGGTACAAGAGTGGGCCAAAAGCAGGATTCAGAAGAGTGTTACAGTACACTAAGGATATAAGAAAAAGCCAGAAATGAGACTAAGGAATGAATTTTGATGAGTCTTTTTTTGATGAGTCCTTCTTACAATGTATTGTCAAACCATCAAGCAAATGCAGGAATGAACTAAGCATCCAGAAATTAAGCACAGGAGGAAATCTGTAACCAACTACATGTGATTTCAAATGCCTTGCTTGAGAAAGAAATACTTACTAGGCAATTTAAAGTTCTCTTAGTCTGGATTTAGTTGAAATTTCATTAGGATTAGCTGGAATCAAAGGAAACCAGTCTTAACCAAGATTCTGAATATTGATTCTGGCTGCACAGCTTTGCTTTATGGTTGGCCAGCTAGGCAATGATCCTGTTATTACAAATATTCTTAAACTACTTGTAGGATGTTCTCTCTTGGCAAGCCAAGAAATCATCCATGCTTACAAGAGGTACTATGCTTCTAAAATGAACAAAGTTTTGGATGTATTAGGTAAGACAAAAAAGCAAGGCAATAAGGAAGGGTAAGAAACACTTGAGGATTCCCCAATCTAAACATTTTATGCCTCTGTGATGAGAATGTTATTCAGAACATGGTAACTCAGTGGCAGCACTCTCAGAGGTGTTTCTAAAATGACATAAACTGTTTCATGTGGCTTAAATATGGGACAATATCCTCAAGACAAAAGAGTTATATTTCATCCCTTTCAATCTTTTTTTTCAAAGACTTCAACTGTGGAGTCTCATGAAAACTAAACAAGAGAAGAAGAAATTATTCCAGAAAAACAGTTGTTAAGATTTTGTGTTGGAATAAAGAAAGGTAGGGAAAACTGTAAGCAGCTGCTCGTGATACCACAGTCAGAAAATAATCCAGTTCTCCTACTCAAGTATTGACTAAATTTGCAGAAGTCAATGGAATTACTCACATAGTTACTCACCTCTACATGACTAAGACTATGCAAACCCACCCCAGACAATGAGTATACTCAATGGTATAATTCTACTTGTGCTTCACACTTTAGTGAAATGTCATCCCTTTTTCCTGAGAAAATCTTTCCCTTACAAAAACAACTCTATAATTTTGTGCCCATCCAGATTTTAAAGCCTATAGACAGCTGAAGATAACAAGAAGAGCCATTCACCCATTCATTTTCTCGTGCCATCCCACCATGGCCAACACTCAATCCCCAGCCGTTGTCATGGTAATGTCAAAGGACTCCTGAGACAAATCCAAGGAAGAGACAGAAATTTCCATTTGTTACAGACTCAGAACAGTTCTCAGCCCAAATTTTCAATGAAAACATTGAAGCAAACAAACAAACAAAAACCAAAAACATGCTAACAAAAGAAAACAAAAAACCCAAACAATAAACAAAACATAAACCAAAACCAAACCCCTTAAAAAAACAAAAGAAAATACCCCTCCCAAAAACCTGAAACAAAACAAAAAAAAACCCACAACAAACCACACCACAACCAAGAAACAGCAACCAAATTGTTTCTAATTCTGAAAATGTGTGTAGATACTAAAAAAAAAAAAATAAATCTCGATTTCTAAAATTTTCATCATTACAGACTGAAGGAAAATGCTCAGGCTCATCCTATGGCCTATAGAAAAAAGACAGATCATCCCAAAAATATTGTTGTAGGAAATATTTGGTAGAATTAACTGGAAATGTGGTAGCATTATTACAGAGAGATGAGTACACATTTGAGATGCACAGTTTATTCTGCCTTTGTTTACTAGATTCCCTGTGAAGCAAAAATTGGCACAAGGAAGACGCGTTGCTCTGATAATTTTAATTAAAGTTTGTAATGCATCAGTGGATACCTAAACCCAAATATCAAACTCATCAGCTGTTCTGCCACTACTCCTTCCCCTGAAACACTCAGAGCATATGAAATGGAAAGAGCTGAAGATCTGACCATAAACCTTCATCAGCTATAAAGCTGATTTCAGCTTTTTTTCTATGGATTAGAGCATATCCAGGAGCCCCTCTGTCATATGCTATTGGGAGCAGAAAAGGTTAGGCTCAATCTGCCTGGGAGTCCCTTCAAATATACATGATAGGAAGAGAACTTTCCCAGAGCCAAGCACTTTATTCCTGTCTCCTGGCAACTGACATAGAATTTCCTTGAATAAATGACTAATCAAATTGTACACAGAAACTCCTGCTTGGCAAAACACTTTATAAAGAGCAGACATATCTAAATGTCATGGCAAATGTTGCCATTATCGCAAACGGTTTATGGTTAATGCCATGAGCAGTGCCAGAACCTCAGGATTTATGGAAGATAACACACAAGCTCAGGATTATATATCTTCCTCACTTTTCCTGTGTTCCTCCTTAACTCCACATGTTTCTCATATCCCTTAAACTTGAAGGCATGCTACCCATTCCCTGATGCCAGTGTCTCAGCTTGCCAAATGAAAAATGCATGTTTTATTCATTCTCTAGGGTTGTAACCACCAGGATACTGTGTGCCACCCCAGCCTCTGTGAATGAGCATGCAAAATCAGCTCCTAATGGTTGCATTTGTAATGTCTATATAGTATGCACAAACATGTGCACTATCTTCTCTTTCCCATCAGGATTTATTTCATAGATGGCCCAGCTGCTGGCTGGGAACAAGAGAAAAAACTTATTTACAGGAAAAGATCTTGTTTACGTGAAAGAAAACAAGTAGGAATTCCTCTTTCCTGTATATATAAATCCAGAAAGAAACTGGAAAGAACACAGGAAAATACCAAATTAAATGCTGAAGAATTTTGTTAACATCAAAAATTATCATTTGTTCTTCCTTAAAACAATTAGACATATTCCTGCCAACATAATAAAATCTGTACATCACTGGTACAATAAACAAGGATTCCATAATGCTTTACACAGAAGTTGAAACTGTGAATAAGATCAATATAAAAGAGTAAACTTTTGCATTTCTCCTCTGCTCTTTTCCTAATAGACTAGCCTTTAAAGCCAATGCAATCTTTTTGATAGCCTGTGATTTCCCAGCACTGTATCTGTCTGTGATTGTTATGAATGAGTTTTGGAGATCTTAAAAAATCATCAGCAAGGCTGATATGACAAAAGCCATATTTAATATTAAGTGACAACGCAACAAAGTTTTTTGGCAAAATTCACTTTACTACTCTCTTGGATTGCCAAGCAAATTGTATTCTATTTGCCATCTGTATGGCAGTTATCTTCTGTTAAGTGGGAAGTTTTCCTTATCTCTTCCACACCCACTCCTCCCTCTGGGGAGATATCTGCTGATAACAGGCTATTGAATGTCACTGCATGACTGATAAGAACTACAGCATCCCATTGTGAGATGCTCTGCCCAGAGGGAGGAGCCCAAGCATTCCTACCTGGATATAATCTAGAGGTTCTGGAACACCAGCATGGCCTTTCTCTACTGGATTTCCCAGAGGAACAGCTGATCTCTTCCACTGGATCTTCAGAGGAAGAATACACCTTTCTACAGGATCCCTACTCCAGCAGAACCATACCTGATACTCCAGGTGGACTGCAGCCACAATTCCAATTGGACTGCTACCAACACCCTGACCAACAGGGTGTCAGGTTGTGTTCTGACTCTGTCACTGTTGTTTTGGTCTACTGCATTGTTTATCTTTTTAAAATTTTTCTCCCCTAATAAACTGTTATCTACTGTTATTCCTGCTCCCATATTTTTACCTGAGAGCTCTTTAATTTCAAATTTATAGCAATTCGGAGTGTGTGTGTGTGTGGGGGGTGTTATATTTTGCATTTCAGGGGAGTCTCCTGCCTTCCTTAGCAGACACCTGTCTTTCCAAACCAAGACAACTACTTATGGGAAAGTTAAGACACACTGAGGAAAAACAAGCAACCAAAAACCTTAACAAAATCCAAGCAATCAAAACAGAAATGAACTGGGAACAGTTTAGGGTGTATGTTTGTGTGTGTTTAGGTACATGTGAGAAAAGGACAAACGCAAGAATAAAAAGGAATACAGCCTAAAAGTTTACTGGCATTCAAACTTTAGAGCACTTTAACATAAAGGTAAAGCTATAACATAAGGTATAACATAAAGTATAACTTTAACATAAGTTATATCTTAATTCTAACACTAACAAAGGAGCAATACTTATCTCTAACTTAAATTAACCTTAATTTATAACTTAACCTTAACAATTTAACAGAGAAATAACACTTAACAGCATTTAACCAAACTTAAAACTTCAGTTATATTTGGCAACTTAGCAAAAGAACAACACTTAGCTGCATTTAAGTAAAGTCATAAGTCACAAGCTTACAGGCCTAACTTGCTTAGACATCTAAGGTACTTAAACATCTAATAAAGCAGTATTTCTCCCAGATTTGCTCAAGCATATGCACAAGTTTATGCATCCAGACATAAAGAGTCACTGCAAGCATGGTACCTGTGAAAAATTCCCCCCAGAGGTCAGCAAACTACTCACTTTGGAGCAAGGGTATCAGCCCAGGAGTCATCATTGCTCAGTGATCCTGCAAGCCCAGCAAAATGGGAGTTCCCTGGCTCTGAGAGGCCCCACTCAGAGGAAGGCTGCTGGTCACAGCCTGCTGCAGCCCAGGAGAGGCCAAGGGTCTCATTTGGGACCACTGTTTATAGGGCCTCAAGGCAGTGGGTTTAATCATAACAATGTTTCATCCTGGTCACAGCTGGGGTTGTCTTCTTCCAGTGTGTGAACAGGGATGAGGTGCTGTTCAGGGAAGAAAAGTATTTTCCAAGGCTGTTTATACAGAAGACAGGAGCTTGTTAGCAATTTCTGGGGGCAGACAGTACTTCTGATAATCTCAGGAAGAGCTGGGCACAGGTGCTGCTTTTCAAGGCTGAGGCCTAACAACTATTTCTCAGATCACACTGCAGCCTGGAAAGGGTATGGGGGGAAATGCATCACCACACATTGTTTCTTCCAAACCACAACAGCACTATTTAATCATAATGTGAAATAGATGCAGATATAGAAGTGTGACTGTAAAACAAATACACTGGTTTTAGTTGTTTAAAACTTAGCTAGCCATTATGCAGTCATTCCAAAACTTTTCATTCTTTTTGTCTACCAGATTAAATTTTGGAGTGAATATCTCTATCTAAACAATCAAGCCTTTCTGCAAACAAGAAAGATATTGGTTTTGTTCAGACCAAGGAGCATACAAATCTTTGAGCGTTCAAGTACCTTCACCCTCTGGGAAAGAAACAAAATACTTGACAGAGCATTTCTCCTTGCTTCAGAAATGTTTTAGCATCCCGTGAGATTTTCCCTATATCTGAGCATCTGAAGATTCCTTCCTGTGGACTTTTGCAGAACAGCATATCCATGCTGAGCATGTTCCATCCCAGGGGAGTCAGAAATTCCTCAGAAAGTGAGGAACCGTTCCTCCCCACCACTGCCCCCCACTCCCAAGGAATAATCTGATTCTGAATTCAGAAAATGAGAGAGAGTGTCTGGGGATTCCAACAGACCCAAAGGGGGTGCATATCACAATTCATATGCAAAAGGCTCTAGAGAAGGTTACACTGCTAATATTAATGTCAGCATTTGACTACTTAAGCATAACATTCTGGAAATTGTATGTAATTTTCTGTAAATTGGAAATACAAAAATCCTTTAATTTCTCTATTTCAGGCTGTTGCTATTATGTATTTGTAGTTGTTTCAGAGGAATGGCTCATCAGTTACTTCTCCTAGGAAACCTGGTCATAGACTAAGAAACCTTGTTTTAAGCTGGGTTTTTTCTCTTGCTGTACATACTAATCTTTTTTCCTTTTTCATCTCTTTAGTGGGTTGACCCTGGCTGGATGCCTGGAACTATTCTATCACTTTACTCCTCAGCTGAACTGGGAAAGAAAATATAAGGCTTGTAGGTTGAGATAAAAACAGGGAAAGATCACTAGCCTGTTATTATCATGGGCAGAACAAACTCAGGGAAATTAACTGAGTTTATTACCAATCAAATCAGAGCATAATAATGAGAAATAAAGCCAAATTCTAAAAACATCTTCAACCCACTCATCACTCTCTCCAGGCTCAACTTCACTAATTATTCTCTCTCTCTTTTCCCCTACAGAGTCACAGGGAGACAGGTAATGGGTGTTGTAGTCAATTCATCACATGTTGCTTCTGCTGCTCTTTCCTCCTCAGCAGAAGGACTCTGTCCTAGGCTGACTATATGATGCTTTTATCCCCAATCCTCTTGTTCTGTTTATGCTGAAGAATAAGTTTTGCACCTATAAGACGTGTTCCAGAGAGTGAAGGGGGGAGAGAAGAAGCAGCAGTTTGTTTTCAGACACTGCACTCACTCCTCCACATTCCTGCTCCTGGACTGTGCTGTCTGCAGAGGGACAGACAGCGGGACAGAGCTCTCCTTTGCTTTTAATTAGTTTTAGCTAGCTGAGGCAAAGAAGTTCCCTGGACTATGGGGTTTTTTTTTCTTTTTTCCCTTTTTTTGGACCCCTTTAAACCTGCTCTGGCCTGAACACCAGCAGAGCACCGGCAGCTCACAGCTGAGGCCCACCAGGCCGGGCCTGGGCCGCGGCATTTCCAGCACTGAGGGACTGATCAGAGACTGAGTGAGCTGAACTGCAACCTGGGGAGGGACTTTCTGACTTTGTCATCTCTTTTGGTGCAGCAAGTGATTTTATTTTTTAATATTGCTTTGGTTTAATTGTTTAATAAACAGGTTTTTTCCACTTTCCTCCAAGGAGGTATTTTCTCCCAGACCGGTAGTGGGGAGGGGCCAATTGAATCTGCTTTCCTTTGGGGGTTCTCTCCCAAATTTGCCCTGAACCAGGACAGACTCTCACACTCTTCCTCTGCTCGAGCATGAAGTACATCTCACAGAATCACAGAATATTCTGAGCTGGAAGAGACCGACAATGATCATGAAGTACAACTCTTAAGGGAATGGCCCATCCAGACAGTCTTCCATGAATGTGCTTCTCTAACAGGAGTCTTTCCCTGGGCTGTAGCTCTGCAGGAGCTGCTCCAGGGTATGTCCCTTCTCGTGGGGTGCTGTCTTTCAGGAACAGGCTGCTCCCCATAAGGCCACAAGTCCTCCTCTCTCCACGAGTCCACAGGTTCTTCAGGGAACTGCTCCATCTTAGGCTTCCCACAGGGTCACAGTATTCCTCCAGGTTCCCGCTTGCTCTGGTGTGGGGTCTGCTCCACCATGGATCTCGTAGGGCTACAGGAGCACAGCTGCCTCACCATGGTCTTTATTACCAGCTGTTTCCAAGTATGGAGTACCTCCTACCCCTCCTTCTTCACTGCTTTTGGGGTCTGCAGGGCTGTGGCTCTCACATGTTCTCGCTCCTCTTTCTGACTGTGGTTGCTGTTTTGCAGCAGTTTCCACCCTCCCTCCTGTCCTGCTGCTCCCAAAACCTTACTGTGCAAGCCAAATACAGAAACTGTGAATGCACGCACATCTGTTCAAGGTTGCAGAGCACTTGAGCCAGAGTATCCAGAGAGCTCCTGGTGGAGTGGGCACAATATAAAACCAAAAGGAAAGAACCTCTACCTAAAGAACACCCAGAAACAATCTATGGGAGATTTTGTTTGTGGGAGCAAAGCAGAAGTGCAGGAGTGGTCACTGTGTAAAATCACTGATTGTGCCCACTTGCAGTGTGTGTGGACCCCAGCACCCCATTAGCTGCTCAGGCTCAGTGCAGGGCACATTACAGTCTGACAGCAGCTGTCCAGCTTAATTCAGCCAGCAAACTACTCCTAGAAGACAGACACCTTGCACAGTGGTTTCCTCAGCTCCCAACTCTGTTCCACTTGGTGGATCTTTGTGGCACTTTAAATAATGAATCTGATTTTTTCATGCCTGATGTGTTGATTAAATGTTGGGTTTCAAGTTTCAGCAGATCTTTCTCTGTTTCACAAGTTCCTATTTATGTTTTCTTCCAAGGCAAAAATGTATTGTAAGGCTGTTTTATTTGCAAGGCAATGTTTAACAAAACAGTATGAGATGTAGCTGATTAAAAACGCAGCCAACAATAAAGTGATTATCTTTCAGCACAGTGTGTGGTGCCATATGGTGACTGAGCAAGTGGGAAGAACTAATGCTTGAAATGCAGCTCTGGTGATTTATGGTTACTGACTTCCTGTAGAAAATGACTTCTTCTTTCATAAAAAACTAATTATCCTAAAAAGTACATGTTCGCAGAGAAAATTTATATTGATCAAGTTGCCAGTGCAATATTCAAGTGAATTAATGATCTATAAAAAGCTCAAGAGGTAGGTGCTTTTTGAAACACCTGTCTTGATCTATCCTGCTGACCCTGATCAGGAAATTTGCTTGAAGTAACAATGAGCAGCTGTTTTTAATTTTTTGTTATTGTTTATTATATGTATAAACTGTGTATAATTGCCCCAAATCAGGAAACATACAAAAAAGCAGCAATCATATTTTCACCAAGAAAATTTCATGCAAAACTTTTCATTGATTTGATAGAACCACATTTATCCTTATTAAATTCATTCAAAACACCTCCTCTTTCACCATAGTATAAATGTAAAATAATGCTACTGTGTTAATATGTATAATTCTGAAAGGCAGGCACCTTAAGAACCATACTTTTAGCCTGCTAAAACTCTTGGGAGCCTTTACACTGAAGTGTCTTACTCCATAGATTAGATAGAAACATGTCTTGTGCATAAGACATTAGATAATTTCTAATATGTAAAAAAAATCTGTCATGTGGGATATCACAGTAGATGCTTTCATTATTCCTGTGTTTTCTGTTCAATCTTTTCTTCTATTGTGCAGGTATCTAATGTCTTCTTTTTATCTCCTGAATGCAGTATTATATAAGTGAATTCCTTTCACTCAGTCAATCTCTCATAGAAAAAATAAGCTGAATCCCACAGAGGATGGTAGTGGCTCAAAATATGTTCCTCATTTCCCTCTGAAGATGACAAGTGCAACTGTCCTTTCTTCATACTCCACATTATTTATAATCTCATTTCTCTTTTTTCCCTTTCTCACAGTTATTAAAATTTAATATTATTTATATGTAAATTATATAAACTGGTCTTCAATTTTTTCTCTACCCCAATTACTTTAAAGGCTCATCACCTTGAGAGAATAAAACTGTCTGTTCCTTCTTTATCCTTGCTGTTACCTTTTTATTTCTCTGAGAAAACAGAATCATTATTTATCACACAATTGTATATTCTAATTCTTCCTTATCTTGTGCATATTTGAGTTTGGTGATTCTATATGGTGGCTCTATTTTCTGTAATTTTTATAAACTCAGGTGTGGAGTCAGGGTAAAGAAGAAATCATGCACATTGATCTTTATGTCTACAACTGACTGATGAAGGCCCAGTAGTGTTTTAATATTAGTGCAGAACAGTGTTAAAGAGAAGCATCTTTACTGAAAATAGCAGCTGCAATGATTTTTTACTTGAATTTACTTCAAATTTAAAACCAGCAATCAGTTGAATGAAGACTGAGGGTATTCTAGCTGTTCCTTCAACGACAGAATAACCCATATTGCTTGAGGGATATAATGGAGAGACTTTTTATTAATTAAAAAAGTAAAGATCTGGGGCTTAGTCTTTCTCCTGCATATATGCAAATCTTTAAGATCCGCTGGGAAAAGAACATGAACTAGCAGAATACCATAAATCATATCCATCTGTTTCTATACTAATTCATTCTCAAAATTGCAATAAAATGTGTAGCTTAATGCAAAAAATATGGTTTACTCTCTAGCATTAACCAAAAATTGCAAATATTTGCAGAATATTAAACTATATTCTGTCTATTATTCTGAATTTGGTCTCCTTCCTAACAAAACAACATAAAGAACTTATCTGCTAACACTACTTCAAAGGTGCTATTGTAACATGAGTAATGTTGTGAAAGTAAAAATATTATGGAAAAGCCCCTAAGAACTCTATGCAATGAGAAGACAAAGGAATAGCAAGTTTGTTTCTTTCTTTCTTTCTTGAGGGGTTAAATAAATTAGATCATAAAGAAGATAATGATCCCAAAAGACAACAGAGGGAAGGGAGAAGGAGTATCAGAGAACAGGACACTAATGTGCAGAAAGCACAAATGCTACAAGTTTAAATGAAAGGATGTTCCTTCCTCCTCTAGAAAGGATGTTCCTGTCTTCCCTGGCAAGTTTTGTTGCAGAATTGAAAAGGCTGACAAAGCAGCAAGGACTGCAACATCTCAATTCCATGGATTCCATCAGAAGATGCCGTTGCATCTTCTTATGTGTTGCATGTCTGATAGAAACTGGAGGGTGTTTCTCTTGCATTGGGGTGGAGCAAAAGAAAGGATAGAGGGCACGACATAGAATGAACACTGAAAGAGATTGACAAAGTTCTGGAGCGATTTAGCTTGGGAGAAATATCTGAAGATCATCTAGTCCAAGTGTTTGCAAGAAGAGTGGTTTACCTCAAAATCAGTGAGATTGCTTAGAGTCTGTCAAGTTCAGTTTTGAGTGTCATCAAGCTCAGAAATCTCATACTTCCCTGAAAGACCAGTTTTCATTTTTGTCCACCCTTATTAGCAATTGAAGCTTCTGGCAGAGGAATTCAAAATATTGCTGGCAACTGTCAAAACCATATATGCTCAATGAAATGAGCACATTTTATTGTGTTTTATCACATTTTGACGTATGATTAAAACAAAAACATGGGTAAAACTGAAACTGAGGATAACACACTAGTAAAACAGGCTGGCTGAGCTTGTTTGGTGGCTTCTTGTGAATTCCAGATTCTTATTATGTAGTCCACATAATTTGGACTTCTTTGCCAAAATAGTACATCAGACAATCCAGAGATGGTGTCGTGAGCCTGTCTCTTCTGTGTGAATGCATCATGGCCTCACAAACATGGATAGAATATTAAAAAGACAGAGAATTAAGTTAATTTATCCATTCTCAAATCCATATATAATCTCACAGTACAGATATTTTGATTTCAGTTAGATGACTAATTTTAAGTACTTAAGTGCTTCGCTAGGTAAATATGAGAAAAAGTACATTATATCTTATATAAATGCTCCCTGAGCATGGATCACAGCCACATTGGAAATGCAGTCAGTGCGAGGGATTCTTATGCATCACAGCCCTTTCTTACATGACATTTTTGTGTCTGAGGGTATTTTACTGATCTCAACATAGAAATTATAGCATCTGCTGGTTTCTGAGGTTAGGAAAAGGCGATTTACATGGATCTTTTACAACTGTCTGTTGCTATGTTTCTAAGTTCATAGAACACAGATCATTAGCTGAAATTAAAATTTCCTGTGCACATATAAAAAGCATGAAGGCTAACATGATTTTGCATAACAAAGAATAGCATACTTAACATGTGTCACATCTGGCCTATAAAAACATGATGTAACAATCTAAAGAAGTGGGAAATAGAAAACAAAGATTCCTTTATCCAACTCTGATTTACATAACATTTTTACACAGATATATTTAAATTCCTTAAGCCATGTCCTAAACAAGAGACTACTGCTAAAACCTGATTTTGCATAATTGGTTTTTTAGTAATTTTAACTATTTTAGTATTTTCCCTCTGTTGTCATAGCACTTGTCATTAAGAAAATTATTTAAGATTATAGTATACCATATTTGAGGAGAAGAGGTGATGTGATGTAGAGGAATACAAATTATTAAGGAAATTTAAAATAACTCTGACCTGCAGACCTGCATTTGCAGAAAATGAGGAATTTTAATATATTGAAATCAACAATTGCTTGTCATTCACAAAGATGAAAAGGCACAATGGAGACAGTCTTATTTCAACACTGCTCAATAATAAATCAACAGGCCAGACATGACTCAGAGTCTGCTCACAAATTAGTCTTTTGACATGGAACAAGGAGACACAAGGAAAAGGAAGACAGAAAGGAGAAAAGAAGATAAATAGCAAAACTATGCCTCAAGTGGCTTTCTGCTCTATTGCTCTTAGACAATTACATGAAATATTAAATAGTGAAATTAACGACAAAAAGAGTGTGTTAAACAAAGATGCTGTAATGGACCAAGTTATTGAAATCAATAGCAGATTAGCTATAAATTGATGGAAGGCCATTGTAGGTGCAACTGAGTTCCTTAAGATACAACAATAGGCCTAGACATGATTCCCATTACACAAACAATCCCCAAATTGGCAATTTTGAGAACATAAAAGTATTTCTTATTCCTATCAATGGCAATAGCAAGAAAAAAAAAAAGATTAAATTGACACAACATTAGGAATTTACATGGGTCAAATCTGCGTGACACAGAAGTCCCACATTACACCTACAGTAAACACAACCAGGTCTGTCTGTTTACCACCAAGGAAGCTGCTGTTTGATTTAGAGATCTCAATTATGGGCTTATTTTACCCAGAACGAACCCAGGCCTGTTGTGTTTAACTTACAGTTGAAGGTGATGTTGAAGGGACATTGGCAGTGTGCTGTCCTCTGCCTGCCTCTTTTACATCTGAGGTGGCTCGGTTAAAATCAGAGACCTGACAGATCTCAACTTTTTTTAAAAAAAAAACAATGAAAAACTAAAGAAAAAAAATCTATATATACGTTTTGAGGTGTTTTCTATGTATAATGACAACAAAGACCATCTCCTATACATCCAGGACACTTTTTACCAAATAAATGGGGTTCAGATGAAGAAATTCAGTCAATGAAACTGAGACAAATGTCTACCACACCAACATGTGTAATACAAGCCTGCAAACAAAATTATTACTGTGATTTCTGTGACTGTCAGCATTCAGGAGTTGCTAGTTTAGTAACAAAGCAGCACCAAAGCCCATCCAGCTGTATGGTATTTTTTAGCAAAAAATGGGGCTGAGTTGCAAACTAAATAGCTGTTTAAGAATCTTAAGAGCCTTGTCTTCATCTTAAATGCATTTTCAGTGTCATACTAGGAAAAGCTGTGAAGAGAATTAAGAGAGGATGAGTTCCAGTAGTATAAAATTGAAATCAGTAACAATATTTTTTTAATATCTGAAGCTGAAGAAATAGGAGATTTTGGAGAATTTGGGAGTATTTTGAGGTGGCATCAACACCACTGTTAAGAAATATACATATCCTGACTCTGTTTCCTCATTGTGACTGAATAATTGTGGCAAATTAAGTGTTAAAATTTCAGGAGAAAGAAATAACAGTTAAAAAAAAAAGCATAATGGGTTCAATTAAGGATTCAGAAGCAGAACAAATGAAATAATTTAAGTTTACTTTAGTTATTATGATTTTAACTGCTTTGATAAGCCTCTGAGCATGGCCAGGATAAACAAAAAGCTTTAAATTTAGATTTAATTGGGAACTCATTAAACTGCTATGTACCAGATTCTGTTGCTTGTGAAGTGTTTTATTTAACATCACATTTCTCAGTCCAGTGTGAGCAGGAGGGACTGGTTTGGCTGGCAAACTGAGTGCAGACCTGCATCTAGCATTGATGATCACAAACACTATGCCAATGCAACCAGATGGCAACTGGTGGAGAAAAAATCAGTACTCTGATTTTTTCCCACTCTACTATGCTCAAGATGTTTTCTTTTTGTGTGGGTTTTAATAAGCATGTTGCACCTATACTATAGGCAGAATTGGCATATTCCTGTCTATTTTCCTTGGATACCTGTGGGAGTGCTAATTATTAGAAGCTGGAAAAGTACTGTGTTTAGCCTTCTGATCTGAGTTTTTGCACCTGCGAAAACACTGTGTCCTTGGGCATCTCTAAATGTGATAACAAGGAGGCAGAGAGACGTGGGAAAGTGGAATGCAAGACTGAAAGAATGAAGAAGAGTTGATATATAGCTTAACGAATAGAATGCTTAGGTTACAGAATATGCATGAGTTCATAAACACTATTATAAAAGTGTGTAACCTGATCAATAAATTGGAGACTAATGATCATCAACCCCTAAGATGTGCAGGTTTCCACTTCACCTTCCTCAAATGGTGACCCTTCCTCAAATGGTGGACATTCCTTAAATGGTGGATTCTCCTTAAATGGTGGATTTTCTTTTTACAGATACCAGCATATTTCTGTAAATCAAAGAAGCTCATTGTGCTAGACTGTTCAAAGGTGATATAGTTCAAAAGAGATTTACAGCTTCCAATATGAAAAATTTATGGGTAGAAGTAATATATCTTATTTTTCGACAAGAACTTTTATGCCTCCTGCCAGAAAGATGAAAGGGCCTGCAGAGATGAGCAGCTAAAGTTGCCTTTATGCAGCGTGGACAGCAACCTACAGGTGACAACAGTGACAATGCATGAGGGTCTGAGGACGGATCATCCATCAGTGCACTCTCTAATCCCAACCCCTGAAACATCATCCAGGCAGCCAAAATTTTTACCCTTTTTAAGGAATTATCAACCTTTTTGCTGAAACCCTGGACTTATATCTGTCTCAAGTTCCCAGTGAAAGGAGAATTACAAAAAAGCACAGGCTAGGAGGAGCAAACCCCAGAGAGTTTGCCATCTGAAATTTGCATTGAAGGATCGCACACAAGACCAAAAAAAACACAGTGAAGGGAAGCCTGCAAAGTGAATATCTAGTTCTAAGGGGCTTCTAAATTTAAATTTGAACTTTTTAATAAAATAAATTTTCTTAAAGGACAAATGTAGATCAGCAGGAACTCTAGAGAATGGTCTGATTTTTTTCATTTATTCTATCACATCTGTTTTCTTTAGCTTTTCCTCCAGAAGACAGACTTCATCATTTGCCTGTATCCATGGTTGACACCTCCTTTTTTTCTCCAGTTGCCTCCTCACCATCTATCATATGGACTGTTTTCCTTTATAATCAACATGTTTAATCATCATGTTTCTCGCTTAAAAGGAACAACATCCAACAGCCCAACCCAAAAGAAGTCAACCAGAAAACACAGAGGAACATGCATTGAAATTATCTACTTTGACCAGAAATTGGTGATAAAAAGACAGCAGTTCAGCTTGTTGCTAGAGGCAAGAATTGCTTTTTCTGGGTGGCTGCGTAATTGGGTTTCAGTTGCACATGTGTGGGGTTTCCAGAATTTACAGTTCTGGTGGTCAGCATGATGAGTGGACAGGAAGAGCAGACAAATGATCAGGCAGTGTTGCCACAGGTGAATGCAAAACCTTGGTCCTGTGCCTGCAGCCCTTCAGCTGGACAGGAGCTGCAGGTGGACACTGCAGTGTCTGCATTTGGGCAGCTGGACCGTGCTGAGTGTCCTGGAGCTGTCACCACTGACACTGAAGAGTCTGCTTGGGTGAATCACCAGGGAGAAATCTGAGTGCTGGGAAACCAGGAATGAGTCTGGAACTGGCAGCAAATAGCTGGAAAGTGTTACAGGAATTAGCTATTCAAGATAGGGAAAACTTAGACCAAAATTAGAGGCCATTTATCTTTTGTCCCTTCTTGTCCCTTGTCCCAAAAGATTTTTCCTGCTGAGGATCACATTGTAAAGAAATGAGGTAGCACTTGTCTATATAGATAGAATGGGTATGAACAAAAGTACTGTTTATGGAATTTTTATGCTGTAAAGAAGAAATAGCAGAAATGAATAGTTAAATTATTTATTAATTTTAGCTTTTAGTATTAATTTACCAATTACAATAAACAGAAAGTAGTGCATTAGATCTTTTAAAAACTGAAACATGGATAGTTGTTGTTTTTTTTTTTCATTTAGCCTAAAATCCCATCTTGCTCTTTTCTCCATTTGTCCATGTTGCTATTCCTCCATGACAGTCCCTAGTACCTTAATCTTTCTCGGCCACTGAAACAAGTATTTAAATACCTGACACAGACATAGTGTTATCCTTATCACTAAAATTATTTCTGTCATCCAGATGACACTTGGACCCAACAGCATTTTTGAAGTTTTCATACATTAATTTGCTCTATATTTTATTCTTTCAGTTGTCAAAATAAAAATAGGCTATGAAGCTAGAACTTTAGGACTCATCAAGGTTGTCACAATGAATCTTAAGGTTACTCTTTTGTGTGTTTTCAGGGTGATTTTCTGACGGACAGGGATGAGAAGTTACTTTGTTGAAATCAGATCTCTTCTCACCTCCCTAACACAATGAAGGCCCATCAAGGTAGAAAAAGCGGCTTTAGAAGGGTTAGAAAAACATAAAAAAAAAAAAAAAAAAAAAAAAAAAGCAGTAGCTCAACAGTTGACAGAAGGGGTGAAGAACTTCTTCAGGTCAAATTGAATCTCTCCTTTTTGATGGATAAAGGCATGAAAAAGTTGTCTTGTCAGTCATAGTCTTATACTAGCTGGGATAATATTATGATGCTATTTCTTCACAGGACACAGCTGTAAAGTATGAAAGTCCATTGCAAATATTCTTTTTTATACAAATATTAGAAAAATAATGATCAGCTTAGGACATTTTTTTTCTAAGTGCAGCATTCTAATAATGAACTGTAACATTGTTAGAATAATTTATTTCAAGATAAAATAATTTCCTCAGAAAATAGTGGGACTCAGTTTAATGAATGCTCCATCAAAGGGCAGTTAGACATGAATCAGATCCAGGCTTGAAAGACTGTGTCTTCTAATGAGATTTCACAGCTGTGGATGCTTCTGTTGATAATATCTAGAGATACTTAGTAAAGATTCATTTGACTTGATTTCTAGGTATGTCTATGTTCCTGTGGTTCAGATCTCTCTGAGGGCCATGAGGGAACATCAATCTCAATTATTTACCTGGGCTTTAATTACTGCCTTTAGGACCTACCTACTGTGAGTAACATACAGTGAAGGTACTCAAGAAGAGGAGCCTTGGGGTTTTTCTTTATTATGATGGACCAAAGTCTCAAGTGTTTTTTTATGTTTTTAAATTATATTGAAACATATTGATGAGAAGTTCCGTTTGGCTACTTCAAGTAGTCATCAGCAAGTGATTTGTAAAATATAACAGACTTCCTGCATCAAGAGTCTTTGTCAAACCTTTTGGACTCATGTAATCTTCTTTTGAGTTATTGTTAGGACATAGAGCTCGTAGTATTTTCTTTCTTTCCACCAGTTTCAACATCCAAAAGGACAACAAAATACTTCTGTCAAAATTTTATTTCACAATTTAACAATAGAGCTACAAACACATTTATTTTGATCTTTATTAGTGATCTTGTTTACTTTTAAGATTTTCCCTGAGGTTTAATTTAAGAATCCTTAAGAGTTCCACAGTCAGATAAAGCTCTGTTGTACGACATTTGGCTGCTTATGTTACTGCTCAGAATGTTAATCAGCCTCTGCTTAATACACATTTATTCAGACTGTAAGGAGCCCCAGACATATCTTCCCCTGAATTTTAAAGGCTAGAATTAGCTGAGGAGCTAAGACTTCTGTGCTGCAAATATTGCCGTTTCTTACACCAGTGACTTGATTAGGTCAATACATATGCATAGGCAATATCTAGAAAGGATAATGAACTCCATGAACTTCAAGAGAGGCCCTTCTTTCCTGCTTCTTTTTGACTTCTAGCCATTTCACATTGGCTAGAATTTAGAATATTGCTAAATTAGCAATGAGGACTTGACCATTTTCATCTGTACTATGATATTTATTAAAGTCTCACAGTAGCATTATTTAACATTTCTTTTGGAATTACATATAAAATAAGGAGATCTTTATTCCTTTAGTTTAACATTGGCAGTAAAGAAATGGGGATACATGCAAAGCCAGAGAGAAAAAGCCCACAAATATCATAATCCCAATGGAAAATGCAATTAAATATGAGCTGTGGGCTTTTTCTAACCCTCCTCTATTTCCAGAAAAAGGGAAATTATAAATCCCAAAGGGCAAGAAAAGCTGTGGGAGTAATTGTTCATTGCCCTACAAATTCACAGAGGAAATGCACTGCATACAGATTTCAATCACAGAATGGCTTGGAAGGGACCTCAAAGATCATCTCATTCCAACCCCTTCCTCACAATGGGCAGGGCCATCTTCCAGTAGATCAGGCTGCTCAAAGTCTTATCCACAGGGAACTGAAATTAGGACCTTGACTTACTTGAACCCTAATAAAAATTTTCTATGTCTTTTCTATCATTTTTTGTCTTTTTACCATGATTTTACCACTTGTTCATTATCTGGTTTAGTGTATATTGAGACACTGATAAATAGCAGATTGCAGGTAGTTAGGTTTGTTGTTCATTCTCCCCTAAAAGTATTGAAGCATTTTTATATAAAAATTGTGAGGGATGTTTTTCAATATAGGAAAGAAACAGAAAAATGAAACATGTAAAATTTTCAAATATAATTGGAATAATAAAATATTCATTAAGCAGATAATGCAAACTAGCTTTTAATGAAGTGATTTTAACATGCTAACACCATCAAGTAATTTGGGTAATATTTTCTTTTGATAAATATACTTTACATCTAAAAATAGTAACAAATTTTGATAGAAGAGTACATAATGAAATTCAAAATGACAAATCTGCAGGTAATTTTTGCAGAACTTCTACAGAGTTTATTAAAAACAATATTTTACTGATGCTTATGAAACTAAACAGCTCCAACATCCTGCCAATAATTTATTGGCTAATAGTTTTCAAAAGTTAATTTTTGAAAGGAAAAGAAAGAGAGAGAGAGAACAATTTAAATTCTACACATAGGCTTTTGGTTACTATCCCTTACAAAAGAATAAAAAGCATAGCTGAAGGAGTTTGGTACTGTTCATGTGCACTATTGCTGGCCACCCTCATTAAGCCCTAGAGGGTGCTGGAAACTTGACAGAGTCCCTGTAAACTTCCACAGAAGTCCTGCACCAGTTTAGCCCCACCCCTGAATCCACATGTAAGTTGTTTCAACTACAGGCTTGTCAACCCACTTGGATTTTTATCCATGCCTTCCAGAAAACAAAGGAGTCTGACTAGTGCACAACAGCAGTGTCACAACAACATCTAAATTTCCTTGCTGTTCAGATTCATGGTCATGAGATAATCATAATAATACAAACAAAAAACAAACAAAAAACCAAAAAAAACTCAACACAAATATACACACACACACAAAAAACCCCAAAACCTAAAAAGCCAAACTACCCCAGCCAAGTAAAAAAAAGGGAAAAAAAAAATCAAACACAAAAAAACCAACACAACCCAACCCAAACAAAGAAACAAACCCCAATCTAAACAAAACTAAAATCCCAAAACCCACCAAAAAATGTCAACCAAAAAACCAACCCTAAATAACCCTGTCCCCTAAATAACAGGGCAGGAACAAAACAGAGAAGGCTGAGAAACAGTTGAACCAACTTAAAATTATTTCTGAAATCCATGGTAATTATGCCACCCATTAAGAGTCTTCTTCTTGTGCTCTTGGTCAACACAAATCCAAACAGTTCTTTAAGTTTCAGTTTAACTGCAATGCTCCATGACAAGCAGATGTAACTCAGAAAATGCAGAGGGGAGGTATTTCTTTCATGCCTAAACATATTCAACCCCTTAAATCTTCTTTTCTTTACGTGGCCTGAATTCCCAATTGTACTTTTGATATCTGCAGTTTTGAAGGGTGCAATACTGAGTGCCTCATGAGGCAAGTGGCTTGCACTGCAGGTCACAAGGTGGGGACATTCTCCCCCTGCTTTGCAACCTCTTTAACTTCCCAACTGCTTCCTCCTTTCCTTCTTTGGGCCGAATAGCTTCCATCTTGGATGAAATGGATTTTAACTCCCACCATGACTGAAATTAATTTTAATTGGAGCTGTACCCATGCTTGGCCTTGTAAACCAGTTTTGTATCTTTGCACCTAGTATTTCCTTAATAAATGAGACATAGCAAAAAACATGTGAATTACATTTATCAGTGGCAACAAAGTTATTTAAGAAAAGATCAGATTTGCACTTACATACCCAGCAGCTTCTCTAGGCAACAATTCTACATTGAAATCCATTGTGGATGTAGAAATTTGTAGAATGGGAGTATTCCTGCTTTGACATGTTTAGATTCCCTGATACAAGCAGAAACAAAGGTGGCTAAAAAAATCATGTATCTTAGTTTGCCAAAGGTTTAATTCCCCTAGAAAAGAGTGCAACATGCACTAACTAGGACAAATTACTTATCTTCTCATTACTGCATGTTGTAAAATTACTTTTGGCTGAAGGAACATAAAATGGGCTGTTCAAACCCAGCCAATAAGCTTCTTTTACAGTGAAAAGGTAAAATTTACAGGCTGCATTGTCTTGCTTCATCAATATATGATCAGGTCTATACTAAATATATGTGATATCCTATTACATATATTCATATTACATATATTCAATATTACATATTAGTCTATACTATTGTCTTGCTTCATCAATATATGATCAGATCTATACTGAATATATGTAATATCCTACAATTCAATGTATATATATATATTAAAAAGGAAAGAAACTGAATCTGATTAAATAGTTGTCCTTAATTATTTTATTTCTTAATCAATATTGAATTACATATCTTTAAAATAATATTTTCTTTTCTTGTCAGATGCACAGAAAATTGGAATGCAATTTGCTCTCTGAAAAATATATATTAGTTATAATTCATATAATAGACTATATTGTCAAGTCAGACAAGGCACTTATCCCCCTTGCTTTCAAAAGAAAATTAAATAGTTTTATCCTTAGACATACTGCAATAGAGAGAACACATAGTTATGGTCTGGAGAGAGTGCTATTGACTAAAACAGGAAATAGGAAAACTTATAGCAGAGCTATATTTTGAAATTAGATTATTCAGGGCAAAGAACTCAGATGCCAGTTCTCTGATCATCACCTTGCTGTGTTCTGATATGAATCCAAAAAATGGTCTTATTTAATCTTTGATATTTCATTCTGTTATGCTTAGCAGGAAGCCACTGCAGTCACTAAGGCAAGGTAGGTCATCCTCAGCTGTGTGCCAAATTGCATTCAAATAAGCTCAGAGTATTCTAATGACCAGCAATCACTAACTTGTCAACCTCCTCGATCTAACCTCCCTTTTCTCTTATATAACCCACATGCCAGAATCGAGTTTGAATTCAGTATAGTAATTTTGTTATTTCAGTTCTATCCAGAACATTTAATTTTGGACGTAAATTCTGGATTTTGGCACCAGGTCTGCACTGTTCTTCACTAGTACTTGTCTGAAATGGAAAAATTTGAATTTTTATATTTAAACTTTTTCTGAACTCCTCCTTGAGGATGTCTTTTTGCCTTTAAAGTATACAAAATCATGTCAGATCTTTCTCCTATATCAATTCCAGCTTTAACAAGATAACCTCATGTAGAAAACTATGTCATAAGCCAAAAATATGAAGAACAAGAGTCTTATTCTATGTGAGAAGTCCACCATTTCATTGTGTGCATGTTATACTGACATAAATGAACTATAACCAGTCTCATTCACAGAATCACAGAATCATGGAACTGTTAGGGTTGGAAGAGACCTCTGGGGATCCAAGGCAGAGTCATCTAAAGCAGTTACATGGGAACACATCCAGGTGTGTTTGGAGTGTCTCCAGAGAGGGAAGCTCCATGACCTCCCTGGGCAGCCTGTTCCAGGGCTCTGCCTCACTCAATGTAAAGAAGTTCCTCCTCATGTATAGGTAGAACTTCTTGTGTTTATGGTCATTGTAACTCACCCTGTTGCTGGGCATCACTGAAAAGAGCCTGGCATGATCATTTTGGCACCTGTCTTCAAGATATTTATATGCATTAATGAAACCCCCTCTGTCTTCTCTTCTCAGACTAAACAGGCTCAGCTCTCCCAGTCTCTCCCCACAAGAGATGCTCCAGACCCCAGATCATCTCTGAAATGGTTCTTCACTGAAATATTTCCAAACTCACCTCATCTTTCATGGACTGAGAGCTGAGAATTGGACAGAGCACTCCAGATGTGCCTCACAAGGGCCAAGGAGAGGGGGAGGATCACTTTCCTCAACCTGATGGCCACACTCTTCCTGATACAGGCCACACTCTTCCTGATGCACTCTTCCTGATGCAGGATACCCAGGATTCATGTTAGTTCAAAGAGACATGAAAATTTAAATACTATAAACTTTAATCTCATATAAAATCTTTTCTCCTGACCCAAGACACTCAGAGTGAATAAGAAACTTTTTGCTTACCTCGAGGGACTATTGAGTAGATTCTTATAATTCAATATTTAGGCTTTTTGCTTATTTTCTTGGAAAGCACTGAGATAAAATGCTTATTGTCTGAACTGTGTTGGAATATCTATAAGGAGGGGTGGTTTTCATACTACCAAAATAGCTCTTTACAGTACTGTAAGTTTCTTCTCTGGTTATTGAGCTCCTTTAAATTAACATTATCTGAAATGTACAGAATATGGGAATTCTAAAATTTAATCTTCCTCACTGACACCAAGTAGTTCTGGTGCAGTGGCAGCTTCAGTTATAAATTCTGCAATATTCTGGTTCTGGTGTCACATCCAAAATTTTCTCAGATTGACTAGTTTGTATATATCAGAAAAGTGATATTATGATATTTGACCATTCCATTGGCCATCCTTAGTTAATCCACAGCTCCCCTCAGATCTGATCAGATTTAGATCACTTAAGTTTAATTTTGTCTGACCATTGAGATACATACATATCACATACACACATATACAAATCATAAAAGCTCCCAAAGAACCTTTCTTTTTATTATTCATGAATAGGTACCAAGTAATGATGATTTCCAGTCACTGTGCTGGGATGAATCCAAATCAGATCATATTTCTTTAATTATCCAGTCTTCCAACTGCACCTTTTTCTTCATAAAGAACAAAAGAGACTTTTCCTTTGCTGATAAAGCCAGTTGTATTCATTAGACAATGAATAGTTAATGAATTATAAAAAATGAAAAATTGGCTTGTTTTGAAAAAGTGGACAAAACAAACAGTGACCTACACACCTCTGGAAATTTTCTATATATAGACAGTACATTTATCTGGCTGCAGTCAGATCAACACCTACAGACACTTTTTTTGACAGATTTATTTTTTGGGCCTTTTTTCCCTTCTAACTGTACATTCCCAGAAAACATGGTGTTCTTTGACAATGAGAGAGCTAGGTGGAATTCTTTGACACAGAGTGAATTGCTCATTAATTCAGAATGTGTTTTTTTTCATTTTATTCGTGCTGCCTGAAACACCAAAACACTTCACGAATGGACAGCCTGGCACTTCTTGCAGGGTAAAGTAATTTAACTCCACTGAGTTCCTGATATATTGGTAATGTCAGGCTGTCGCGTCATAGAATCTTTTCTCATGTGGAATGGCTTCCAGCAAGCATTTCTATTGCTCCTGGTCACAGCCTGTGCAGCACTCTGCCATGAATATCTTCATGCATCCTGCACATTTATTTCCTGAATTATAGGCCATACACTGGCCAGATTCACATTTCATTTTGATAACTTCTTTTGTTGACCAAGGTTGAATTGCCATGACTGCAAACATTGTTATATAGCCTTTATAAATTTGTTGAAGTGGTATGATTCAGTATTATTATCTTTATTGACATAGGTTTTAATTCAAGTCATTTACTGAATAGCACTTATGTCCATCTGATCTTCCATAATAATTTCAACATACAAAACATTGTAACACATTGGTTTATTTTTCAGCATATTGCCTTGGATGCCTCATTTGAAAATCTGCATCTGAAATACTGAGAATATGCAGAAAGATGTACTGGAAGAGTGCTCATTAGAGCACATCTGCTTTGCTTCTGAGAGGGCAGCAGTTTCAGGCAGGTTGTTTCATGTTTGTTTACAGAAGAATGTTCTCTTCCTGGGCACTTCAACGATATGAAATACACAGTTCAGCACATTCAGGTCAGCAATCTCCTTTCAACCCTGGAAGCAGGAAAAAAAGGGCTTTTTTGGTTTGGGAGGAAAAACAAACAAACAGCAAATTTGTCTCCCTAGTTTGTGTCTTTGCAAGAAAGAGCAATTGTGTTATGAAACAGGTTAGTTCTGCCAGGCTTTAGTAAAAACCTTGCCTCACTTATCATAACCTGTTTTCCCCCTCTCTATAACAATATTCAATGAGCATTGCTGCACGAAACATCATTGCTTGAGCACAGTATGAGTGGAGCACTGAAAGAATGCATAAATACTGAGCTTTGCAAGTCTTTGTAAAGACTTTTCATAGAATTGCTTAGGTCGGAAAAGACTTCTAAGATCATCAAATTTAACCTAATATTGCCACATCCACCATTAAACCATGTCCCTAAGACTACATGTCTCTTAAATACCTCCAGGGATGATCAATCAATCACTTCCCTGGGCAGCCCCTCCCAATGCTTGACCATCATTTCCATGAAGAAACTTTTCCTAATATTCAATTTACCCCTCCCTTTGTGCAATTTGAGGCTTATTTGTGTTTTGTCCTATTGCTTGTTCCCTGAAGAGACTGACCCCCGCCTCTCATAATTTCCTTTCAGATAGTGATGAGGTCCCTCTGAGCCTCCTTTTCTCCAGGTTAAACACCTTCAGGTGTCCCAGCTGCTCCTCATCAGACTTGTGCTCTCAACTCTTCCCCAGCTCTGTTCCCTTCTCTGGACACATTCCAGCACCTCAATGTCTCTCTTGTAGTGAGGGGCTACAAGAAAGGTGTGGCCTCTCCAGTGCTGGGTAGAGGGGCACAATCACTGCCCTGGTCCTGCTGGCCACGCTGTTCCTGCTACAGGCCAGTCTGCCTTTTCTCAATACTGACAAAAAAAAAAACCCTACATACATGTAAGCAAGCAAGCAAGCTGCTACTGACAACACAAAGTACAGAAAATAAATGTAAATTCCAATACGCACTGGTTGAAAGAGTCATGACATTGGATGAAGACTTCTTGAATGGAAAAAAAGTACAAGAAAGACAAAACTCAGTGAATGCAACCTAAAATCCAATCCACCTATTTTTAGGAGCCTAACTTAGCCAGGAACTTTTATTTTCACAGGAGCCCCCTTGTCTATATTGACACTAAAACAAATTTAGGATTTTTAGCTGAAATAAAACATATATTTTCAATAAATTCATAGCATAATGTCACTGTCTTCCATATTTTCATGATTCATGAAGTACAACTCTACTTCTAGGCTCTGCTGCTGCTGGCTGATGCTTCAAGTGTTTTATTGCAAGCCCTGACTGTCCTGCTGGTGAAACTGTACATAAAGGACCATAGAGAAGGAGACTGGGGGCCTTGCATAAACCTCTCAAATTATTGCTAAGAGAATTCTGAAGGCAAAGGCATTGCAAATAGATTCTTCTTGGTTCAAGTAAATGCTAGGGAAAATCTAGTCTCAATAAGATAATGAGGCCAAGCTTGGAGAAAACGGGAAAATCAATTCTCAAGAATAAATTTCATCCTCTTCTTCTATCACTGTACACATGCAGATTTAGAAAAAAAAACAAAACAAAGCAAATGAGAAGCAATTTGTGACTGTTTATTCCTGTAATAGGTGAAAAAGAAAGTATTTACAGTAACTTATCCATTCCAAGCCATACTATTGTGAACTGAAAATCTCAGCTCAACTCATTGGCTTAATGCCAATTGAACCTCATCAAGACTTTTGCCTGTGGCACTTACATAGCTATTATGTCTATTTTCACTCTCTCTGCAGGGAGAAATGCATATTCTAATGCTTTGAGTGTTGCTACTGTCTTCATATCCCATGAAATTCCAGAGGAGAGGAATCCTAGATCTCCTTGTATTTGGAAATGACAGATGGGAATATTCCTCAGGCCTTGTCTTATGTTCAATATTTCAGAATTAAAATCTGGGGTTGGGGAGGATGGGGAGGGTGGATTGTTTATCTGGGTGTTTTGTTTTTTTTTTAGTGCAGTTCCCACAGGTGCCATTCTCTCATGGTAGTAAATAACCAAATCTGATCTGCTTCTAGATGGAATAGTTGGGCTTCAGGAGCAGTGTAAAGCACCACTATCCTTGCCACAGATAGTCACACCACTGTCCTTCAGTCTGGCTTCATTTCTTATAAAGGATCCATGTTGTGCAAACGTTAGCACTTGCTTGAAGGCTAATTTCTATTTTTCTAGACTGTGGAAAGACTGTCATGGTTAGTGCTCCAGAGCTCAGGTGAAAGCAGTGTCTGACAGTGTTCTACAAGCTGAACTGTGCTCCTGGTGAGAAAGTCTGGAGCTGAAATCTGGTGTCAACATCCAGGCCAATATGTTAGGCTAGCCAGAGCTCAGCACACTTTAGCTTTCTAAAACTGAAAAACATGCACCAAAGAGCCAGGAGGCGAAGCAACATGACTGTCTCTGTGCTTTAATTAATACCCCAAAGCATGCTCTTCTCAGTCCCACTGATCATTCCTTCTAGATCTTATTAAAAAACCATAAACAAAGCTGTGGGATTTAAGAGATATATTTTGGGCAAGAAAACATATTTTTCTGCACATAATGAAAAATGGTACTCGTCTCCAGAGCTGTCATCATAGTTTGAATGGCAGCAGAAATGAAGATAAAGTTTGTCCAAATTCTCTGCTTGCTCATGTGTTAATTTAGTGTGATGCTGGAAAGGAATAACCTCTTCAATAGTAATTGTCAAGTCTAGGATCTCAGACATTGCCATATTGTGGGAGATTTTGACCTTCATCTGATATACCAAAGGCCAACTACTGTGAAAGACAACGCATTATTCCCATGTCTTCACAGCACTTTACAAAGACAGAATCCTACCCTGAGGATCTTGCTTCTAAATTAGCTACAATAAGCAACATATATCAATAAGGAAAAGACAGAGGGACATAAGTTAGTTAAGGCTGAAATACTGAAATAATGAATGTCATATTCTGGATATTTGCTGATGGTTCAATTCAGCATCATTTCATTCCTGATGGATCAGGAATGAAAATTATAAATTCAAATGTCTTTTCTTTTTTCAAATGCATAATTATTATGAAGGTATGGACAGAGAAAGAAACTGTCATGATGCTTTGGACTTAGAAGATGCTACATTTTCCATGATAAATTTTCCACAGTAAATCTTCACATTTGTAAAAAAATTTAGTGTTCATTGCCAAGCATTCATTCTAACACTGGAACCAAATATTTTTGGCCTTATCCACACCTTTTGTCATGCTCATCCTCTTTCGACATTTTTGTTATTGAGTTTTATTAGCAGAAGTTCTCAGAGATAGTAATTTTTTTAAATGGTCTAATACAACCATGAAAAATAAAGGGATTGACTTCCTTATGCATAATACATATGTGCAGCTTTTTTCAACAGGAATAGTAATTGGGGGAAAAAAACCTTTTTTTTTCACACAATACATTTTAACAAGAAATGACAACATAAGGAGTAGTCAAAACCAAAATATGGGAGTACTTTTGTTACAAAAATAATAGAACCAAAATTTCCAGTGGGGAATTTTAGCTTCTCTGCTGAAAAATAATTCTACAATTCCAGTGATATTTATGCTGCTACGGTGATTTAGTAGCTGTAGAAACATTTTCTCTTCTCCATATTTTGGTTATTAGATTTGAATTCCCTAATTTTATGTTATCAGAATTAAGTAGTGACATCTTCTCTTTCCACAAACTCTAGAATTTCCCCATGAGTTGAAATCAGTTGAAATACAGGACTGGAGAAGATTGCATAATGGGGCTGATTTTGTTTCACATTTCATGCTGACATTTTGTCTACTCTACAGAAAAAAATCATGTAGTCTAGGAAACTTACAGACATGGTTAATGCTGATTGCTACAGCTGGAACATAAATTTTGAAAATCATAGACTGTTAGAATCAAGGGCAAAATTTACTTCAAGATTCACTCAAAAGATTGATGACTCAATTCAAAATATTTCAAAACCATCTAAATACAGTCTTTATGTTTGGAAATACCCACAACAAAAGCCATCAACTCCTAATTTCTCCCAGTACCTTACCCTTCAAAGTCAGAATAATACAAATGTGGAGGCGCTGCAAATTCTGTGTTAGACAAGATGTAACACCAGCCTCTGCAGCCTACACATTCCTCTAGGAAAATGAGGAGCAAATGTGCCAGGGAACAGCTTCATTCAAAGTACTGCAGCAAATGAAAGCTCTTCCATGAACAAGCGGCCAGTTTAAATCAACCCCTCGTTTGTGAGTGACTAAAAGCTTGATTCAAAGCCCATTAAAGTAAATGTCAGTTTTCCTATTGACTTCAAAGGGTTTTAACTTACAACTGAAAATCAAAAACTGCAGACATCTGCTCGTGTCTGTTCACAGGCCAAGATGAAATTAATTATTGTTGGTGGATTGGGTTTTGATGTTGTTTGTGGTGCAGGCAGTGATCTGAGATAAAGCCCACCCTGTGCCAGTACAGAGAAGAAAAGAATAGTGAGAAACACTGCCTACACAACTCACGATGGAAAGTTCTTTCTTTCCCTTACACCACAATGTTAATCATCCTACACAAGAATGTGAGAGTTGAGATTTAATTCAAAAACCATAATGTGCTATCATGACTCTAAGGATTTATTTGGTACAAAATTTTCAGTTCCTCTGGGCTAATCACATACATCAGAGAAAGAGGTACCAATTTACCACTGGGTTCTAAATAGGCAGATGAATCCTTATTTTCCTAAATAAGCATGTAATTCGTATTAGATACTTGTGTCTTGAAACCTCTGAGTCTAACCAGGTTCAGACGATGTTTCTAAAATTCCCCTCCTACAGGTAGATTTTGGGACGCAGATTCAATTTCTGTAAGCATCCCTGATTCTGGAAGATCTTTTGGTGCAGACTACCAACTTAATTTCAGCAAATCCGACTTTTTTTTTACACTAGTAGCTGTTCTAGTTACAGTAAACTACATGTATGAGAACAACTGAGAAATTAAGATTTGGAATTGGTAGGATCCTGCCCAGGAGATAGATTTATCTACAGAAAACTACTACATAAATCCTTAAAGGAAGCTATGGGGAAGGGGAATAATTCATTTTTCAAATGAAAAGTTGAAGTTTAGAGGTGCAAAGTGTAAAGCAGTAACAAGGCAGAATGGGATATATAAAACCAACCAATTAGCATTTCATCATCCATATATTATCTAGGCAATATAATTTATTTCATAATTATAGATGCTATAAAATAAAATCAAAAGTAATACTCAAGATATCTTTATATGTATCTAGCTACCAGGCAATTAGATTGGAAGACTATTTAATAGTTCCTAAAATATTTACAGCAGTAAAGATTTCAAATCCTATAAGGGTGTGGGTTTGCAACAGTGGGAAATCAACGAGTTAGTGAATACCAAGCAACATGAGAAGCATTTCCAATAATAAACACAATTAGCAATGTAGATGAGAAATCTATCTGATTTATAGGCTTCATATGCAATTATAACACATTAATAAAATGTTACCCACAGAGCAATCCAATAGATTTGTTTACCCATGCTCCCAGATTAAGAAAGTAATGTTGTCAACCAACCAATTGTGGGCATTACATATTCAAGATTAATTACCATCTGCATGGGACAGATGTTAAATCTTCAATTTCACAGCAAGGCATCTATAGCTTATTTCCCTTGGACGGCTTCTTTCCCTGATCAATAAATGTATCAGCCTAGCTGTTCATCTTGCCACAGAGGTCAGAGGAATGACAAAGGTACATCTGGTTTTGTGTCAAATAAGGGCTGAGGAAATGAATCCTATCAAAGCAGATAAACAGCTCAGCTGCAATTGTCCTTCAGTCTTACTCATCTGCTCATGATTAAGTTTTGATCATTTGGGGAATTTGCTAGCAAAAAAAACCCCTCAAAATCAAAACCAAACCCCAAGACCAAACCACAAAAAAAAACCAAAACAAAAACCAAAAAACAAAACAAACAAACAAAAAAAAACAAACCAAAAAAACAAAAACAAAAAAAAAAAACCAAAAAAAACCCCACACAAAAAACCCCACAACCTTTTAAGTAATTTCAAACTAGAATTCATGTTTAATTTTCCTATGAGCTGTGCTACATTCCCCACTGCACCTTCAGATAATTCAATCATGCCAGTTTAAAAGCAGATTTTGGCTAGGGGTATACTTGCAAAAACTCTAATGTTTATTATTATTGTTACTATTATAATTTAATTTTGTTGCATAAAGAAAGAAAATCAACAGTTGAATTAATTCTCATTTTAGTGACCAGAAAGTGCTGGTTTTGAAAAAAAAAACCAAAACAAACCCAACATAATATATAAATTGTAAAGGCATAATGACTTCACGAAACAATGCATAAGAACATTCTCAAATTAGGACTTGACCAAGAGTGATAAAACAGCAATCTTGCTATGGCACACCATATAGGTCTCTACTCTTCAGCTGCTTCCTTACTTTGCTTAAGGCTCTCTGCAATCTCAGCAACCTCAGTTGGTGCCACCTCTGACCTGAACTGACCTGACAGACAGATCTCAGGGTCAGATAAAGACACCTGTGCCTTTGATTTCAACCCATCAAAACAATTACCAGCTGTGTGTGAAGAGTGACAAGCCAAAGAGTTTGAATAGAATGACAGTGAATTAATCACAGGGTAAAAAAGTAGAATTTTGGGGTTTTTAGAATGGGGGTTCAAGAGGCAAGATGGAGGAATCTGGGCATGTCCTTTCTTTCTCCTCCTTCTTCTTGTCCTCCATCTTCTGGATGATGGTGGCACTTCTGGATTGGTTTAGGGTAGAGACAGACTAACATAGGTGATAGGTATTGGAAAATTACTGTAAATAAAGTACACATAGTTTTTAGTATAAAAAGATAACACTGCCCCGAGGGTGGTCAGTGTGCCATGAACTGACCTGACAGACAGATCTCAGGGTCAGATAAAGAATGTAATAGATAAGAGAAAATAAACAGCCTTGAAAACCAGAGCTGAGGAATCTCAACTTCTTCAAGTGTGGGGCTGGGAAAAAAGACTTTTTAATACCTCAGGAGCCATTTCAGCAACAACAAACCTGACATTGGCATCCCTGGGTGGGCTCCACTCAGGGGGCCGGGGTCTGGACCACTGAACAGCATCCCAGCCAGAGAAAAGGCACACCAACAGAGAAGAATTCCTGAACAAACATCTGCTCTCTGCAATCTCAGCAACCTCAGTTTGTGTCACCTCAGTCACTCATGACTGCTCTGAATGGTCTGCTCTGTGAAGATGGGAGCTGTAACACAGTCCTGGTTAGATAGACAGCTGTTCCTGTTCTGTTTAAGTTCCTTGGAAATGTCCAAAGGCACAGAAGGAGCCAAGGCCACAATTTCCTTCATCCGGCAAAGTGACAGCTTTGCTCAGCTCTCACACACGCACCAGGTCACCTCGGTCTTCTTCCATTGTTACTAACTGGGATGTGACCCTTTGTATTCCCACCCCAGAGGAGTGCCCTAAGCACCATGGAGTGCCCTGGGCACTAAACACCTCTCTGCTGCTGATCAGTCCCTGTGCAGTCAGGTGTGCAACAGTCAGTGCAAGACAAAAGGCCTGACAACAACTGGGAAGGAAAGGCTTCCAGTCCCTGCCCTGAGGGGAGATTTTAATAAACCCAGCGAAACTCTAATAAAAAGTACACATTGCTTGAAACTTTGCATCTCCCTCGACGTGTGTGTGGGGTTAGGTCGCTTTGACCAGGATAATCAATGACTAAATCCTCCTTTTGCAGTCTGAGCTCAGTCCCTGTGGGTGTGTATAATGGGCTGAGTTCCTGGGTGACTGATTTGGCTTCTGGACAATTACATTAAGACAACATGACATTGGCATACAACATACTATTAAACATGCTCTCAGTAAATGTTAGTGATGTTTTCTCCCAAGACTGGAGATGCCAGACATTTCTGCATAGTTTCCTGAACTGCCAGGAGCCAATTAAACTGGATCTTCTTGTGAAGGGAGAGAGAGATAGTAAATTAAGAGGTCTAGATCTCCTGCAGAGGCAGCTGAGTAAGGCATTCACATGTTTGTATTAAATTAGGCTGAGCATGGTTTCCTGACTGAGAGTCTGTATGTAATACTTCTGTGAGGCAATGCCTACGTTAGACAAAACACAGGCATGGTCTCAGGAGCTTTAATCTACCCAAGACTCTAGATGCAATAAACATCTAGATGTCTAGATGCCTTAAAACATTTGCTTAAATAAAAACTGTGGACAATTGCCACAGTCATAAAATTGCCGAATGTTTTGCGTTGAAAAGGACCTTTAAAGGCCATCCAATCCCACTGCAATGCTCAGGGACATCTTCAATTAGACCAGGTTGTTTAGAGCGTCATCCAGCCTGACCTTGAATGTTTCCAGGGACTGGACATCTACCACTTCTTTGGGCAACCTGTTCCAGTGTGTCTCACCACCTGCATTGTAAAAAAATTTTTCCTTATATCTAGTCTGAGTATACCCTCCTTTCATTTAAAACCATTATGCTTTGTTCTAAAATGACAAGCCCTGCTAAAAAGTCTGTCCTCGTCTGTCTTTTAAGCCCCTTTCAAATGCTGAAACACAATAGGTTCTCCCCAAATCCTCGTCTCCAGGTTGAGCAATCCCAACTGTCTCAGCCTTTCCTCTTTGGAGAGGTGTTCCATTCCTCTGCTCATTTTTATGGCCTTCCTTGGAACCTGCTGCACCAGGTCTGTGTCTTTCTTGCTCTGAGGATCCCAGAGCTGGATGAGATGGGCTGGTGAGAATTCCAGGTGGGATTTCACCAGAGCAGAGGGGCAGAATCACCTCCCTCAGCTTCCTGCCCACACTGCTAGTGATGCAGCCCAGGATACGATTGTTTTTTTGGGGTGTAAGTGCACATTGCTGGGTCATGTCCAGTATTTCATCCACCAGCCCCCAAGTCAGGGTCACTCTCAATACCCTTTATCTCCTAGCTCGTATTGATACCAGGGGTTGTCCTGACTCAGGTGTTAAACATCATTGCCCCACTCCTCAAGCTTAAAATGCTATGTATAAAGGCAGAATTAAGGTTGCACAACTAAATTTTACTTTGATTTTTTATTCTTGATTACCTTATCAATACTGACACTGTTACTAGGCCAGAAAATGTAGTTCCCATTTTATAAAGGATAAGGGTAATCCCAATTTTATAAATGGAGAACTAAAGAAAAGCATAGACTTCGTAATCTGTCTAAAAATTAATTTCTTTACATGTGTTCTAACTCCTCCAAGGTGAAGTCCAAGTGAATTTGCTTCCACATTCTCTTTTTTTTTTTTTTTTAATCTCAGATATATTACAGTAACAATTGTCACCAGCCCTTTACTCTGTAACGAAGGCGAACACACTGCTCTCAAGATGTTCTATCTTGTAGACACTGTGTCCAGGACACAATGTTTTTGAGAATCTGGTTTATGATGGACCACTTTATCTGCTTCCATTGACAGGGCTCTATAAAAATAAGTACACAGCTGTGCTGCTGGAGTTTTGTGCAAGAGGAACTCATTGACTTTGAACCTTTGTTATTTTGGTTATATTTGTTTCAGTGGAAAAAAAGGATAAACAAGGCTCTGAATCACTTTACACAATACATAGAAAACTTGAAGATTTCATTTATACTCTTAGCCATGAACTATAGGAAAAACAGCATTGTCCACAGAAATACTGTTTCCATTAAAAATAAGCTCTTCTCACTGCTATTGTTGCAGCAACATTTAAAATGTGAACCAAGTGAAAAGATAAAACTCCTACTAAAGACCTGTGGGGACCTTGCTGTTGTTGCTAGAGGGAGTTAAGTGGAAGAAACAAAGCAGGCAGTGGAGTTAGTCTAACAGAGGGAGGCTCAGAGAAAGGCCAAGGACATTGCCAGGGAGCCAGGAGCTGCAGTAAAGGCATTTAACATGCTGGACTCACATTTGGGCATGGGAGGAAGTGTTTCTTTCATACGATTTCTTTCAAAATCCAGAGAACACCATGATAAAACTGTGATAATGGCTCAAATCTCCTGACTTCTTTTGCTGCCATGCTTGTTTATTACCTGCAGGCTTCAGAAAATATTTTTAGGAGCCCTGTATGCCAGGTAACTTACTATCTAGTGGAGCAGAAAATGTTGGGGTTTTTTTCCTTTGGACTTTTAAATATAGAATTTGTACTGTGATTATCTGCACTTCTTCAGTTAAAGGGGTCTCATCTGGCATGAAATTAAAGGATTGTAGTGAGAAAAGAAAGGCAGAAATGGGGAATGTGATTTTGCAGTTAAACAATACTACCTTAGAAAAAGGGGTTTAATAAACACCAAACAGGAGAAAAAGAAAGATGGAGCAAAAGAAAGTTGTCAAACACTAGAATAGGCTGCCCAGGGAAGTGGTGGAGTCACCATATTTCAAGACATGTAGATATGGTACTGAGAACGTGGTTTAGTGGTGGACCTGGAGATACAAGCCTAATGTTTGGACTCAATCTTTAAGGACTTTTCCAGCCTAAACATGTGACTCTGTGTACTCTAACATTACTCAACTGGGACAGTCAGATTCTGGTGTCCATTTCTGCAACTGCTTCCATGATCACTTATTGACCAATAATTTATTAAAATAAGGAAGGAGATTGCCTCCTGTGCACACTGATCCAACTAGGAAGGCAAGTGGAGTTTTAAGGATGCCCCACTATGAAACATCTGCTGTCTATCACCAGAGTTTTCTCATGAAGTAAAGAGATTTCCTGGAGTTGTTACTGAGATATTTAACTCTATTGGCTTGATATTGACAGATTTGTATTGGTGTCTTATATAATTTCCAACTGACCTCCATGGTATGATCTTTGTAAGAAAATTTCTTTAAAAAGTAAACATAAAGAAGAAAAACTGGTTGCCAGGAAATGACAAGTGACAGCAACAAAGTTGGTTGGCATATAGGATAGAGAAAAGGACAAACCCTGGAAAAATTTTAGGTGATCTGTCTCACTGGAGATTCAAATATTTTGATGCTTGTTTTGTCTCAGACAAGAGAGAAATATACTGAAATGTCCTGTGGGACCCACCATGGTACACAATGTTGGCACATGCTGAGCTGTGGGCTACAGGAATGCATGGCATTCCAGCCCATGGCAGGTATTGGAAAAAAAAAGGAGAATTTAAGAGCCAGTGTTGTTGGTTTTCATTTAATACTTGGAGATATTTTCTTAAATAATAATAATGGTACAGATTCTCTATGTTATCAGAACAGATATTCTCTATATCTATATAGATATAGAGAATATATATCTGTTCTGTATCTATGTATCTTCAATATTCTCTATATTATCAGAAAACTTCATCCAAAAAGGAATATATTCCCTGCAAAACTCACCCTAGACTTCGCCACTGAGACATGGAATACTTTGCAATTGCAGAGATGGGACTTGTGATTCTCCCTCTGCAAACCCCTGCTCCTTTTCTTCACCTCCTGAAGCACATACTTGAGATAAAAGAGATTTTTTTTAAAACTTTCTTCTATATTTTCTATATAGAAGATTATTTCTCTTATGTCTGTTGTTAACTGTTCCTGCTGCTCTAGTTTCTACTTGTGTTTCCTGATACTCATGGTAATATCTCTGCTTTTGTGGCTGTGCTTTGCCACAAATGTGGCTAATTAATGACTCATAATATGCTTTATAATTTAGTATGGAACTGTGTTGCGCTGGAATATCAGGTGCATACTTTATACCACACAATGAAACAGGAAAGGTACTGAAGCAGTAAATTTTAATTTCAAAATGACATGTGCTTGCAAAGTGCATAAACTTCGGACAGATAGCAAAAATAAAGGGTAATGAAATCCTGCAGGTATTTTGTAGGAGGCCTCAGCAGTGCAATAACACCACAGCCCACAAAGGGGCACCCAGATGCTGCATTTAAATCCACAATCCTCTAGTGCCTTCCCATGTGTATTTCCAGACACTTTAACTTTAGAAGTTTCCAGACAAAAGTTTCCTCTCACCATGACACCACTCCCAAGTCTTGGTGAAATCCCAGCCTATAAAAACCTCTGCAGTCAGAAGGATTAATTTGAATATACATTTAATTAATCTCTCTTCATTTATTACCCTGACAACTATGATGCAAAAGTAATTTACAGATATTGCTTTTTTCCCTGCAAAACTACCGACATGTTTTAGACTAATGAAATTGAGGCCAACAACAACATTAAAAAACAGCCTCAGAGGAAAACTGCCAAATGCTTGTTTGGCCAGAATGTTTATCATAAAAATAACATTACACATGCTCAATTCTTATCAGTCAAATGCTTCTTGAATTTGCTCTGTATGCATTTGGCTATACCCTTCCCTTTTCTGTCAAAGTCTATCCACACAGACATTGCAATTTTGTCCCTTTCCATTGCTGAAAGCTCAGATATGACTCAGCTTTTCCAACAAACCCCCTACATTCCCAATTTTCCTGGTATATTGCACTGAACATATGTATGCTAGTCGTTTTTTTTTCATGTGAGTCTGTAGCATCTCTGACCCAGTGGAGAAAAAAGAAGTGATGGGCCCAGTTTTGAGGCAGTCAGGATGTCAATGTTATTCTCAGCTGTTAAGAAACCTGAAATGAAAGGGGATTTACAGCAATTGTATTCCACTAAAAAAAATCTGCATAATGAATATATGGCCATGATTTCTGCCCCGTATATTTGCCAGACCACTGCTTTAAATACTAATATTCTCTGAGAAACAGAGCTCTGCTTTTTGTATGGCTGAGAGGCCAAATCAGGATAAATCAGACTAACTCAGCCAATGAAAGCAATAGTTTTACTCAGAAACAGCTGACTGGCATGTCTACATGAGCATCCTGGTGCACATCTTGTGTTTTAAGGGAGCACATTCTACAATTCTAAGCAACATCAAAAACATCTTCTTGTATATATATAAAAAAAAAATCACTATTTTGCCTTGCTAATTAAAGAGGAAAAGTATGCAATGATTGAAGAGAGGGCATTAGGGGAATGGCAAGCCATCAACTTCTATGACTGTAAATTCTGCCTGTCAGTTTTAACTCTGCCATTCTCTTCAGAACAGTGCCTAATTCTGTATCTGCCATGACAACATCCTATAATATGCATTTGCAGAGGTTTAAATCAATTTACAAAGCAAGGAAACACATCACATTTCCAATAAAAATCACACATTACATCAAATGGCAATAGCTTTGTCTCAATAATAGTGGCTGGAGAAGGGTAGCCAGTGGAAGTAGTGAGATTTGAGAGATTTTATTTGGAATACTGTGTTGCAAATAATCAGTGTAGTTATTATCTGAGAATCCTCTCAATTTTATCTATTTTTTTTCAAAAATAAAATTGTGCAATGAGGTAAGCAATCCATAACACAGATTCTAGCTATAGATGATGTTTATTCTCACTCATTGTCCTGTTGTTTTGCAGACAAATAACAAAGATGGCAATATTGTATGTGACCAGCAGCGTGCAGGAAATGTCTTTGGAAGTAGGGGGCTGTTTGTCACCACCTGAACTTGTATTAAGCCATTTAGCATATGCTTGCTTAAAATCTTGCTGCAGAATGAGAAATGAAGTGTCATGAACTCAGCTGTAAGATAATAGTGCTCAGCCAAGCACATTTGTATCTTGATATGTCTGGTACAAAAGAAAGATTTATTATGTCCTACCCATTTACAGCACATTGCAGGCAGAGTTCTAATTGGCCAGGATGGTTAAGATTTGATTTAAGACAATGCTTCTATTAGCTTGATTTTTGCTAATAGGGCATAAATGTTCCACACAGAATTATATCTTCCTATGTTACAACCTACCCTGGGTATACTGTGGGCTGAAGTCACATCTTTTCCTGCTTTTTCATCATTTGTTATGAGAGAATACAGAGGCATTTATTTGATCACTCCCCATATTTACACAAGGAGAATTATATTTCTCAGCAGTTTACCCAAAATGTCACCATTTTCAAATCAATAATGATTGTCAAGAGGATTGCAGACTCCACTTTGACTCACTAGGACATTTGATGGATTACAGTGATCATAGATAAATACCCTTTGGTATCAGACAAAGGTCTCTTTTTTAGACTTGTCCAATGCAAAAAGATAAAAAAATTAGATGACAAATGAACATTAGTGAAGTGAGTAATTAGAAGTATGGTTTATGGCCAACAGTAGTTAAATGACTTAATCTTTATTAGAATTATGGTTTATGGCCAATAGTAGTTAAATGACTTCATTTTTAAATATATATATGATGAATCATATTAGCAGAATGGAGTGTAATGAAGGTAATGAATGCCTAATTCTCTTATGGAAATGCACAATGCCAGTTTCAGACAGAATCCTAATGACATAATTGTGCATGAGGATTTTGCTCTGTTTTTATTTTTTTTTCCTGAAGTCAGACCTTTAGACAGTTTTAAATTACATTCTTAATAGCTCTTGCTTTATTTTCTTTTTCTGAGAGACAAGATGGCACAGAAGGAGCCATATGAAATCTTCCACCTCTAATACCTTATGGCAGTGACTTGGATTGTCCCCAGGCTGATAGCAGTCATGTATTAGTAACATTAATGAATGGCTTTTTCGGTAGATTTCTCAGTTAATTTTTCTCATGGACTACAGCATGTAGGACAGAGCTAACAACAGGATTTGCATCTTCACTGGAGGCATGGAAAACACTGGAAGCTGATGGATGAGGTATGCTGGTGGGGCAAGATTGCGTTAAATTCAAAAACTGCAGCAGCTGGTAGCAGCTTTCTAATGCTCTGGTATGGAGAGAAGTAGGATGCCACAGTTCTAATCTACTGTTGTGTCTTTCAAATGTGAGGAAACGAAACAATTGAGTCAGACTTGTTAGAGAGTGGGATTTCCAGTCCATTCCTACTTCCTTTGGTTGAACGATCTCATGGGCTGTATTTATAGCCACCTCCTCCTTTAACTTGTCCTCCAATTAGCTGTCACTAGTGGTTAAATGATACAAAACTAAGTTTAAAAGTTTAGAAGTTTCAAAGTTCTTTTCTTTGATGACAGTTTCTCATTTGATTTGTGACAAGCCAACTAGTCTCTCACACTCCTAGTGCATGGAAATAACCCACCATGATGTGTTTTGGCTTCTGCAGCACCTCTTGTCTCAAATATCCAGATTGCCTTGACACAGGGAGTAGAACATACAATTGAGGACAGCACAGAAGGGCTTCCAGGTCCCTCAGTTTAAACTTAGACATGGTAAAAAAGAGAAAGAAAGAGCACTTTCCTCTTACCCTGTTTTAAACTTTGTGGATATTTTGGAAGTGAACTCTATTTGCTACATTAAAAATTAAGTCAAAGTTCCAGGAGGTGTTGCTACCAATGCCAAATGTGAAGACAGTACAGGCAGGTGTTTGGATTTTTTTGCAACATAGGTTGTGCTGTACATGCAACTCATTATCATGTTTTCACAGGCAATGACAACACATTGGGAACTTTTTGGACACGCTGACTGTAGGGGGATAAAGTATGGGTAAACGAAGGTGGTATAGAATGTAATCTTACCCCCTAAAGAATTGCAGCTGAGTTAATTATTAAGGATTAGGAGCAGGCCTGAGGTTAACAGGCCACACCTGTGGCTAATAAGGAGAGTGTTATAAAAGAGTGGATTGGTTGGTTGAGGGGAATTGGTATCAGTTGGGCACTGTGAGGGTAAGGAAGAGTCAGGGCCTAGAGGAGCTGTCTACAAAAAACATCAAGGAGGTATGAAACTCTGGCAATATGGAGCCCTTGCAATGTAATGACAATAGAAACTCTTGCACTATATAATGACAACAGCTGGCTTCCAGGATTCTCTTGCCACAAGTTTGCATCTCAGCAGAAACATGATCTAGACAAGTTGCCTGCCTTTTTCCCTCGGCCTTTCTACACAGCCAGGCTTTAACAGTAAATAGTTGATGCAACAGCCTGAAGCAGTACAGAGAACATCTTAGTAAAGGAAGAGATATTTGCTCCTCTTGCTGTTTCAAGGAAGAAGAGTTCATTTATTTTTCCAACTTTTTTTTCTTTCAGCAAAATTAGAAATGCAAAGAAGGTCCACATAGCTGTGATTTAATTAAATTGAGCCCCATGTAATGCTAAGAAAAGGTTGCATTTAAAGATACTTATCTGCAGACACTGTTTCTTTCAGAAAAATGTCCCTGGTTAGGAGGTTTCTTGCAACTCCTGTTTTAATTCATCTCATAGAAAGTAAATTTGCAAAGTTGTTGTGCTGTCAGGGAAAAGGAGCTAGGCTACTGTGTGTTGGGGGTTCCAGAGGGAGAGCTAGAGAAAAAAAATCCTACCAGTCTAAGTCAGTGCAAAACAATACATTGCTTCTCGTATGTTTACCAAGAATCATTGTTCTACCATTTTTTTCAGTCCTTTTCCATGAAATATGCTTCACAAGGGACTGTTGGCGTGTACACAACAAAACAGACAAACACAATGTTAAGGCAGATTGTTTAAAAATAAATTAATAACAAATGTTAAAGAACCACAATATGATACTCTGGGGAATGTTGCAAGGGAACAAATGGCTTTTGCAATTCAGGGTATGCAACTCTGGTCTGCACAGAGCATCAAATAGGGGTGAAGATAACCATATGATTTTAATTGAAAGATTATGCTTTTAAGCCAGTGCTGGTTTCCTTTGTTACATGATGCACCAAACCACTCCAGTCAAAGGACTCAAGTGACTGAGCTGACATTTGAACAAGCACTGAATTTTTGGCTATTTTTTATTGCCTCCCTTAATTTGCAGGGTTAAAAATGCCCACTAATATTGAGATATGACAATAATCTCTAAACAATTAGGAATTCTCTTGGTTAATAAGTAAGATTGGAATAAATAATTTTTCTGTTTGTGAATTGTGTTCAAAGAAAATTCAGTTGCCAGTCTTTTACCAAAAAATGGACGGAATAAATTAAAAAAATAATTGTAATCCTGTAGATTACATTGTTTAAATAGTTTCTGGTGTCAAAAGGACAATTGTTTATCACATATCTCAGATTTTATATACAGCTGCCAGGGAGGCTACAATTGTTACCAAGTTCAGGAGTGATTATTTCTTAACTTCCTCTTTTAATTTATGTGTTGCTGAACAATTATTGAACAGACTGTGGTTATTTTCAGAACTAAAAAATTTGAAGGCTGTATTGATTCTTCAGCAAAGTTTTCTGGATATGGAATTTTTTATACAGTTTCTCAAGTTTTAATGCATAAATTTAATCTATTATATTCTAAATCTCAGTTTCTAAGCAGCAAGGAATCTAAGTGAAGATTATTTTTGCAGGCCAAATATAAACAATGCATATAAGTGGCTGAAATGGAGTTACTTAATCATAGCACATCAGGTAGAATTTAAAATAGAGAAAAGTTCCAAATATCCAGAGTTTGCATGTATTATTTTAGAAAATAAAACAGGAATAGGTCTAGGACAAAAAATAAGCCCTTTCTTAAAATTCAAAATTTGAAATTTAAGTTCAAAATTTCAAATCAAACCCAGTAGTTACTACACCTGTCTGGCCCAGGGGTGGGGCAGAATGTATGGATGGCTCCTCTCTCCCATAACTTAATGTTGGCTTATTTTGATTCATTTATCACACCCCAAAAAGTGATTTATTGTCTCTTATTGTGTGTGTGGTATATTGCTGTTTCATGGAGCTTTTGATGCAGCCCATCTTTCAACATGTTCCAGGAATCAGAAGCTCCAGTAAATACACAAGCATTGTTTAGAGTGGTTCTGCATCATATTTAATGTTGTGGGTGTAGTGGTTATCCAGGTAACTCTCTTATCTAAGAGGCATTCATCTTTTTTCCTTTCCTTTTCTCTCTTCATCAAAAGTTAAAAATAGGATTGGCTTTGATGCAGAACATTAATTCAAGGCAACTGATGTGAGGACCACAAACGAAACCTGTCATCTCCCACCTGCAGCTTTGTCAAATGTGAGGTGGTCTAATTTGCCAAGTTTCCCAGAGATGTCAGGCACAGCTGCTACTCATTTATGGTTTATAAAGGGACTTTATTCAAACCTGTGTGGACTCTCAGGGCTTGCACCAATGGCAGGGATAGACTGAATTCACTAGATCCTTATTTATTAGTGTAAAGTTAAAAGGTTTTTGAAAAATAATATCTGGATGCTGTAGTTGGAGAGATTGGTAGGATTAAATATAAGTACAGTAAGGGCTGCACAATAAATATTTGTTCTAGAAGAAAAGTCAACAAAGATGTAGCTTCTGAAAGATAAATTCTACAATGGTAAATGTCAAATATTGGGGCAGTGCTAAGAAAGAGATTTAATATCCGATGTCTTAGGAGGAGAGCCAGAAAATGAAAGCATTGAGATTACACACAGGGTTTTTCTTCACATAGTAATTTAGGAGGGATGGAAAAAAACAAGGATGTTGGTGCAAAGAAAACTTAGAATCTGAAAGAACTGCAAGTTTGTTCAGCAATACAAAGTTTCCAATGATCTTTAATAAAAAAAATAGTGTCTCTGAGGTGGACCTGAAAGCTGAATGATTGGTAATAGCTCTCACAAAAAATTCAGCCTTCCATTTGAAAAGTTCATCACAAATCTCTTTTTCTAATTTTTTGTCTTTATTTCTGGTAATAGTTCTAATTTCTGTGAGAAATATCAGCTTGCATGCTAAATGATTGTTTGAACCAGGAAAATCATACTTTGCTTGTCTGGCAAAAATAAGGAGAAATTTTAAGTTCCCACAAAGGCACAGCACTTCATCTTGAAGGGAACTGCTAAATCAGTTATGAAGGACATAGAGAGTGACATATGTTCACATCTCACAACTCAGCAATTGGCTGTAGACAAAAATGGTGATTTGATGCCAAAGGCAACAGCTGATGTATAGTCTTACATGAGCTGCAGGTTTAAAATTAAAAAGAAAAAAAAAAAAAAAGGAAGCTTGTCTAAATCAGCCATGATCTCATTATGGCTGAGCTAATAGTCAAATACAGGGTGCTGTCACTATCAAAAAAAGAACCATGATGTATTTCACTTGCTGCTTGTGAGTAGGTAATGGATTATTTCAGTGGGTGGCTGCAGTGGTCAGGAGATCACAGGCTAATCAGAACAGGATGACTGTGTGCCAACAAACACTAATGAGCAGCTATTCTCATAATCAGTGGTGGGACTTGCAGGCCTGGAAAGGGCACAGCACAACAGCACATGCAGATGGGACACATCCAAGTCTGGCACAGCAGGCTATTTGCCTGAATACAGGAATTGAAATTACAACACTGATAAAACTGGGCCATTGGTGTCTGCTAGATATGTGAATAAACCCATTGACCAATTTTAAAACATCTAATATTGTTTTTGTGTGTTCTGACAGTGGTGGAAGGTAGTCAGTCAGTAGGTATCTCATTAAATGTATGTGGGACAGGGAGAATGACTCAACAACTTTGATTTTGAGCTGCTGCTGTAACATTCAAACCCATTGTGTATTGTTTGGTCACTATCATTTTGCTTCCTGCCATTTATTATTGCAGTTAATGAGTACAGAATGTATTAAATAATCCAGGATTTAAATATTTCAGAAAACCTTGATTATGGGATAAACAAACTTTGGAGGAATGAAAACCTGGAAATATTATTTTATTGCAATGCTAGGAGAATGCAAAAGTGAAAGGCCACAGAAAGCTGGAAAAGGACCAGGAAAAAGATAGGAACTTTTCCACACTACCATGGTCCTTGCAGACTGAGCACTTTTTCCAGGTCACCCTCAGATAGTTACCTTTCCTAAAATAAAAGAAATATGAATAAAACATAAAAACAGCTCTACAGCCATTTGTGTGTGTGTGTATTAATCTTTTCCCTTCTGGTGAAATTATTCTCATCACTAAGTTGAGGAAGTCAAGTCCTTCCCATGCTGTTTTCCAGTCATCTTATCAAAACTGCTGACATTACTCTGGCTGAACTCCAAGACTGCCCTCTGCACGTGTCACAACACCAGCTGACAGGCTGGCCTTATCCACTAGATTTCAGTTTTTCCTTTAGCCTAACTTTAAAGACTTTTATTTTTCTTCTTCCCCCCCCCCCCCGCCCCCAACACAGATTTCTTCCCAAGTACCTTCAACATCTGTTAATTTGCTCTTCTATTTTCAGCACTGGACCTCCACTGACTCTAATCCCAAAACTCCATTCCTTGAGCAAAGCTCAAAACAGTACCATATTCTTATAAATAGAGCTCCAGTTAAGTCATCTGTTCTCTGTCAGATGAGCACAAGAAGCTAGGGAGTAAAGTGAACTTTAGACCTGGAATCTGTACATCACAAAGGCCCAGTGCATCTTCCAATGTTTTATACCTAAAATGGAAAGACTTGATAAATTTAACTTTTATCCTCTGCGTGAGAATGCAGACTCATGTCCTCAAAATTTTGGAAGCAAGGGTTTGGTTTTTCTTTGAGAGTAAAATATTCTGGAAACTGCTTTGTCTGAAAACTGATATTAGGGAAGCTTAGCAGTAAGAAAGCTGACCTAGAGAGGATTTTCTCAACACTGCAATATCTACAAATAGATTTTACCTTTTTGAATCTAATGCATCAAAAAAAATGTAAAAAGAATAGCTTCATGTCTTAAAGCTTTAAATATCAATTATGGCAGGGTTCCTTTCATGGAAGTGAGTTTATATATGTTCAAAGTAGAGGTACTTACCCATTGTGGTAGGGAGCAGTCCTATTTCTATAGATACTAACACTGGACAAAGAGTCCTTCTTTTGTTCTGTTCTTTCTTCATTTACAGTAGAGAAGTAAAGCTGTTCTTTTCAACACCAAATATTTTTATTTGAATGATGTCTGTCTGTGGACTTTTCTCACTACTGTCTCAACTGACATAAGAGCTTCAGGTGCTCTGCTCATCACTGAGCTTAAACAATCTGTTCTCTCAAAGTCAGATAGCATCGTTATTTACTTTTTAGAGTTTCTGTTCAGGGCTAAATATATCCGACCAGCCAGGCCACCATAAGACTGTGCCTGGAAAATAATGTTAAAGCTGTCCAGGTAGCAAAAGCATTGTGCAGTATGCTTCAGTAAATGGATTAAATGAAAGGCAGGCAGTTTTTTTCTGAACTTGTTCTTCCAGCAAACAGGAAAATGTAACAAACAGGCTAAGTACCCACTGTTCTCTCTGTCCATACAGTGGTCAGGTTTCCTTATTTCATTTGTGGCCAATGCAGTGATTTTATGAGTCACTTAGACCAGTTTTGACCAAGTATTTGGCAGGATTAATTTTTCTGAAATATCCATTGCTTCAAATTATACATAATGGCATTTGAATGTAATATTGTGTTCACAGTAAAACTGTCATTGAGCACGTGGTCATTTCTTTTCATGGTGCAAAGACATTCTGCACATGCTTTAAACCCTCAAACTGCAAATAGAGAAAGGTGCCACTAGAGAAAGAATAGACAGCTAATATTTTGCTGGACTTTTGGACTGGGTTAGAACACTGAGGGCTCATTTCCTGTCTAGAGATTAGGCCTGGGGCTGCAAGATCTGGCCTCACCTTGCTGCCTCATCCTCACTCACATGGCTGCATCACACACATCTGCTGCATCCATGCTCTCCCACCTACAACAGATAAGTCAATGCTTATCTTCTTTGCATTGCTTTTTGTATTAAATAATAGCTGTTTATATTTTGGGATATCAACAATTAATATTGCAGAAGTACCCTTTGTGGTTTAATCCCACATGGCAACTCAGCCCCACACAGCCACTTGCCCCACCTCCAGCAGGATGGAGGAGAGAATCAGAAGAGTGAAAGCAAGAAAACTCATGGCTTGATATAAAGACAGGTTAATGTTACAGAAAAAGAAGGGAAAACACTACTTCCAATAATAATAATAATAATAATACACCAAGTAAAGGATGCACAGCGCAATTGCTCACCACTCACCAGCTGATGACCAGCCAGTCCCTGAGCAATGGTCTCTGGCCAGCTTTCCCCCCAGATTCTATACTGAGCCTGTCACCATATGGTATGGGATATCCCTTTGGCTAGCTGGGGTCAGCTATCCAGGCTGTCTCTCCACCAAAACTTCTTGTGCCCCTCCAGCCTTCTTCCTGGCAGGACCTGCAAAGCTGGAATGTTCGTGAGTTAGTATAAACACTACTTAGCAACAACTGAAAACATCCCTGTGTTACCAACATTATTCTTCATACTGCATCCAAAACACAGTGCTGTATTAAATAATAGGAAGAAAATTAACTCTATCACAGCAGAAATCGGGACAGAATTTCAAAGTCACAGAACAAATATTCTACTTCAGACCATTATTCTACTCTGAAATCCTTTTATTTTTTAGCAAGGAAGCTGTGTTATTAATTTCTTAGGTCTCCTTTCCCCCATGTTTACCATTCCCATTTAGATATGCATCATACACAGATATTGCAGGCCTTGTGGGTAGACAAGAGCAACTCTATCACTTTCCGGTGTATAAATTGAACAGTGTGTGCATGGTGGGATCACAGGATAGCTCATGTTGGAAGGAACCACTGGAGGTGCCCTGGTCCAGCCCCTGTGTGAGATTGCTGAGCACACCCAGAGCCTTGGAGGATGTCAGGATGTCAGAGACACATCGCTGAAGGCAGCACTTCTAGTACATTGTAGTAGACTAAAAATAATAGATTGAAAATCTGGCAAAAAAACCAAAACCCTCCCACAATCTCATTATCTTTTCATATTTACCAGGAAAAGAAAAGCTTTAACAAACCTAAAGCACATGCTCTATATTACTGTTAGAAAAATATCATCCCCCCAGTAAGGAGCCTGTGCTGATATTTAACAGAAGAGGTCCTCTAAGAATTCATTGTCTAATCCAGCTCTTATTGAAGTATCTGAGGAAATTCCTATCAGTGAGCAGGATCATTCCTATTTCTCTTTTTAACAGATTAGTGTGTGTTTACATGAAGGCCCTGTAGGCACCAATTAATCTGTATTCATAGAACAACTGCAGAGCTTAAAAATCCCTGACATTTTCTTCTATTGGTAATTCAGAAATTTGCCTTGGCAAGCAACGGGACTGAGAGCATCCATCTCTTTTCAGATATTAAAATTTCAGCATTTCTTTGTTGAAATGTAGTTGTTAACTCATATAATTCTAAATATTAAACAAGTATAAACCAAATACAAGGTAGTTTTAAGGTTTAGAGAAATCCCAGAGTTTCTGGTCCTGCTCACAGCTTTGCTGAGAATCCTCAGAAAGGAATTTAGCAAGTGTGTTCAACTTCACAGTTACACTGTCAAATCATGTGGGCAGAAGGCAAACAGTCAAGAATTACATGAGCCAAATGCTGCTGCAACTTTTCAGGAAATTCTGAGCAGCAACAGAGGCAGACAAAAAACACAAGACAAAAATGGTCAAAGCCTAATGGCTTCACCTAGATGCTCTCCAAAAAGAAACTTCTGGACTTTCTTAGCTCCTTGCCCATCCATACATTTGCATGCCCATAGAATGCTTGCACCACATAGGGGAATACATCATGATAATGGGAACCATGTGTTTTATACACTCCAGAGGATGTGTCCTGTTTTTTCAGAAGGCCCAATTTGCAGGATCATTGACTGCACAATAAATGGGTTAGGTTTTGAAATCAGCCCAGGGGTTGTCTTTAGGACAGTGCAGAAGAACATGCTGCACTCTGCAGCCTGGAGGTTGAAGGGAAAATAGACTGCTGGAGATCACTCCTTTTTTTACTCAAGGGCCTTAAGAACAGAAAAGGGGCAGAAATATTTCTCTCATGCAGCACCTAAAACAGGCAGCCAATGGTTTATACATACATATATATATATATATATGTAAAAATATAAGATATTAAAAAAAACCAAATATGTTGAGGTTTTACTTTGCAGAAACGAGGAATTCAAATTTTTTTTTGGATGAAGGGGGTGAACGGGGTTGGAGGGGGAGGAGAGCAAAGCATTATCAGTGTATTCTCTATTCCTGCCTTTTATCTGTGCTTAGTAAATCTAATCCTGCTGACTGATCTTCTTGTACTTATTGACTGAGAACTTCCTTTTCTGTGGTGCTCCTTTACCCTCTTCCTTTCTGTATAATGCAGATATTCAAGACAAATGCAACTGTTACTGCAAGAAAGAGAATTATTGCTAATTATTACTAGTGTTAGACTGTCTGTGCAGGTTCATCTGGTGGGATACAGAGCTCTGGTGCAGGATGTGGTGGCTCATCACTTAATGATATAGGTAAGTGGTAGATAAAAATAAGGTAGAGATAAGGTAGAGAAAGCCTTGTCAAATGAGCCTCAAAAAGAATTGCAAGTAGTAGCAATATGGTGAAAGCACTGCCATGAGAAAGGACAGTATGAGAGCGTGGTTTATTTAGCATAGTAAAGAAAAAGCTGAAGGCAGTTTTGATTGTTTCCTAAAAATACACAAGCAGAGTGAGAGAAGTGAGAAAAGGAGAATAAATATCACCAAGGGAGAAGAGCTTCACTTTCTAACCAATACCAAGACAGGGATAAACATATACAATGTCCAAGAATATATTCAGGGTAACATTTTCTTTTAATTATAAGGGAAAAGTCCTGCAATCACAGAGTGGATGAAAAAAGGTCTTCAGTGTTAATAAGATAGAATTGGAGATGGTCTGATTGACAGAGAAAAGGGAATATATAATTCAAAATCTTCCTTTAGTCCCTCTAAATATGACCCATAGAGTTTTGTGGAGGTGGGTGGACTGAGGGCAAAGTTAGACAAACAAAAGATCTGCTTTGGGGCACACCTGGAACACACTAAATTGGCAAAGAAACAAGGAGTAAGACTGAAAAGTCCATTTAGGAATTGCATATTTCCAACATAAGTATGCTGCAGTTGGGTGATAGTTAATGAAGCAAGAGTCATAGAGCTCCTGGGAAGCCATTTGGAGTATGAAGGCATTTTTAAACAAAAGGCAAAAATGTAGGCTGCCTAAGGAGCCAGAAGGTCAAAGTATGCTGAAAGATCTGTTGTGAGTCACCTGGCCACTCTGAGTGCCCTGGAAATATCAGATATTTTTATGAATGTGTTTGGTCTGGCTGGGATGGAGTTACCTTTTCCCACAGTGGCCCTCTCAAAGCTGTGCTCTGTATTTGTGGCTAGAATTATGTTGATAACACACCAATGCTATGCCTTTAATGAGTCACAAATAAAAACCATGGTAGAGCACTTGCAGATAATCAGTATTTTTCATTGATATCTGCTATCTGTATTTTTGTTGAATTGGATCATGCATTGACAATGTCCCCTGCATCAGGCAGACCAGGATTCAGTGTGCCCTCTTTTGCCAGCACTAGCAATGAGTTGCCCACTGAGCTTAGGGGTTTGGTCTTCAGTTCAATTTCCCTGTTGTGCAGGAATCTTACATTTGAATTTCCTGTGCTTTAAGCAGGGGGTCTTTGAAATGAATGAATGAATATTCATTAAGCCAGACAGAGTGTATATAACCATAATGTGATGATTTAAACACCACTGTGTGAAGGGACAAGCTGAGCCTGTGTTTGAACCAGTGCTATAACCTGTGACCATGACTGTCTGCAGTAAGGAGAAATTTTCACATTTTCACAAGAGTAATTTTCTTTCTTACACTCTTATGAGAAAGTTCTGTGGCTCACACAAATCAGTAAATTTTTTGTAACCCTCCCTGCACGTGTATTCAGCCTAAGGAAAACGACTTGATTGTAATTAAAGAGGGTTTACATTTTCCCTTACCTCACAACTGTAAACACCTAATGTCTACAGCAGAGTACAGACACAGGTGAAGGAGAAGCACAGCACTTGTGTTACAAGAACAACTTACCCTGATTAACAGGAAAGCACGGGGAAGGTTCCCTGGAGCTGCTAGAACTTTTGGCAAACAGATATCACTGCTTTAGATTTCTGATCCTATGAATTGTTTATGTCTCTGCAGAAATAAAATGATCCCTCAAAATCTTAAAGCAGCTATTGATATATTTTGTCTGTATTAAAATTTATTTAATCTAAAATACTAAATCATTGGTACAAAAGGTGGTAAGTAGTTCTCATTTCAAGCCATGGTCTTTGGTTGAAGTTGTCAGGCACTCTCATGGGGTTTTGTGCCCTGCACAAATCTTTTCAGCCAGTACGTGATAATTATCAGGATTTCTCATGTAAGTGGAATAAAAACCCTGGGCTTAGTTTGAGCTGCAGAGCCCTCAGGCACTGCCTTTCATTTGCCAGCTTCTAGCTATTATGTATTAGAAATATATGAAGGGCTCTGGGAGACAGGTGTATTTGGCTATGCTTCACTCAAGTATAATGCACCTTTGCAGAGGTCACTGGAGTTGGAAGAAGTCAAAAAATAGAGAGTGATAATGCATTTTGTACCAGACCATGGGTACTAACAACCCTATTTCCCACTGTGCTGTAAATTATATATCAAGGTAGGAAGGACACTCCTCCAATAGACACCACTTCAGGTATACTCTAATAAAAAAGGAAAACAGATCACAGCCCACACGATAAAAATGAACCCTATTGCTTAATATTGCTCCATGAGCCACCAGATCAGTCCCTAGGAATCCATTGTTTATCTCATTTTTCCAAGAAGGAGTTCCTAGTCCCGGTTAATTACATGTGGGAAGACCCTGCATTCCAGCCCACTCTGCCTCAGGGTGGCATTTTCACAGCCTTCCAGAGCAGGTTCCACAGGCAGAGGGTTACAACAAAGGAGAGAGATCCTAACTATGCCCTTCCACTAGAGTTTAAGTTACATGAAGGGAGAGATGTTGGAACAGCCATCAGTGTCACAGGTGCCAGTTGTCTGATTTATTCCCTCTCAGAGGAACGTCCTGGCATCTGTGTGCATAGTGACACCTTGCCAGCTGGCCAGGGGGCTGTCCTCTCAGCTGTCCTTCCAGACAGATGAACTGCACAGTGCACATAGCTGCCTGCCAAAGGACAGACTTTCCAGGAGAAGGAGAGGGGAAAAAAACACTTCACGTATTTCTGACAGTAGTTTTACTTTAAATTTGTTTACAGAATTCAGTTTATTGGACCAGGTTATCACCAAAGTCATCTTTCTGACATTGCCGTAAGTTACTTGGATTGTGCACCATAAACCAGAGCAATTCACATACTAATTTACATTCTCTCTAATGTTGCTAAGTGGGGTATATTTTTCTCAGTCTGGTCATAACACAGTATGGGCAATATGATCTTACTTAATCTCCTTTTTTATAATCCTAGATTGCTCAGCCAAAATAAATACCTCTACCTTTAGGTAACTATATTAAATAGTTAGGCTTTAAAGCCTGGCTTTTTGAAGCTTCAAATGGTCTGAGCACTCAAAACTCTTGATAGAAATTCACCTGTGAAACTGTGCAACAAAACCTCAGCTGCCTTTAGGGAAAAGACAATTGTTAAAACCTTCACAACTCAAATGTTAGTACCAGCCAATGAGCTGGTAGTGCTGATCTACTGGTTTCTAAATGGTTTCTATAAAATAAACCCAAATGGGGTTCTTTACTCCTTGACAGTTTGAGAATCCTGTGCAATTTAACTATGAAGTGAGAATGAGTATTCCTAATTTGTTTGCAGAATGTAAACACATGTTCTGGTGTGTAACTAAAAGAATGGTAAAAAACAGTATTTGGCTGAGGTTGAATTGAGCTAAAAATACAAAAAGATAAATAATGGGTGAAACTATTGCACAAGATTTGTAAGACTCGAGGCAGTAACATAATAATGGCATTCAGATACTGTGAACAGTAGTAATGCTTTAAAGAAGCCTGGGAACTGTATCTATTCACCCTTAGAATATACACGTCTTTTCCTGAAATGAATTAGCAGTGATTTTTTTTTTTCATGTTTATACTCTTATTAATTATCTCCTCCAGTTTCCAGTTCATTCTGCCCACAGAACTTACATGGTTTGGCATAGAGCCTTTTACAATGCTGATCACATTGTTTGAATATAAGAAAAAACTATCTATGCTATTTTAATGATAGACATGTCTGCAAATGTGAATGCTCATTGTTATTCTCTTTAAACCTCATGCCCTTTTACTCACTCATTTAATATATTTCAGCTGAGTGAATTAAAAGCAGTATTAAAGACAGTGAATGGTTGTTTCTGGCTCATCTGGGTTTATCCAGTGCATTCTAAGTAATATACCTGGTTTCTCCACAGAGACAGGAGTTTGTTTCCTAACCTTTTTGAAGCACAACTTCATACAGGCAATAGCCATAAAATCATAAAATCATAGAATGGTTTGGGTTGGAAGGGACCTTTAAAGGTCATCTATTCCAATCTTCCCTGCAATGAGCAGAGACATCTTCAGCTAGATCAGGTATTTAGGCATAAAGCTAGTGCAATGACTGGACTGCATTTCAAGCCCTATAATGTACTCTGCCTTAAGTCCTAACCTAGGAAATTTGAAACTTCTCATTTTATGGTAAAGTAGCAAAGGAGCTGCTGGATTTCATCTCTGCTGTCTATATCTCAGGTAAAGGGGGAAATGAAGCAATGTATTACTCTTATATCTGCATCAGTGAAGAGGAAGTAGTCTCAACATTTATATGGTGTCTTAGCACATCTAAACAAGGTCTTACTTCTGCAATTATAGTGGTTTAAGTTTTAATCCAAGGTTCATTCTTACTGATTCTTTCCTGAGAATACCAGTTCTGTACCTGAGCCAAGTCAATGGCATGAGTTAGTGCATTCCTAACACTAAATAAAATCCTATGGCTTAGTCTCAGTCAACCCTAAAGGATGTTTTTAAATATGTGACTGGACTTTTCATCAAGGATGAGCAACGTTCACAGTAAAGGCTAAATGTGGTTTGCTTTGCAAATACAAGTGAACAGCTGGGCAGTAGAATATTAAATCACCATAACTAGACATGGAAGGCCACACTATTCATGCCCAGAGCTCAAGTTCCCATTATTCATCCGTCTATTTCCCACCCCTATTAGAATTGGACTGTGTTCAGTCTGATTGAAATTACAGGGGCTACTCAAAAAAGCAACATCTTCTATACATGTGTTTGTGACTGCTGGACTTTCAAAACCATGTTTTTTCTTTAATTAAAAATATAAAACTGTCATGTTCCACAGATGGATACTGGAAATGTGAGCTTTTGCCATATTCCTCCTTATGTAAAATCTTGATGGCAGGCTCTGTGATGCAAAGTAGCAAAACACAGTGCAGAAGCCATCCAAAGCTCATTTGGATTCCCAAAGGACTTTGACCCATCCTAGCAAGCACACTTTAGACTGATTATGTAGCTGTCAATTAAACTGCTGTTCTGTGCATTGAGATTACTCAGACTGTATTCTTTATCACAACCAAAATAAACCTACTGCAGTGGATTGTTTTCTCCCTACTAAACAAATGCATATTGAACATGCATAAGTAAGCTTGAGCACTGAATCTTTTTGCTCAGATTTGCCAGTGACATACCCAGTAAATGTCTGAAGTTCAAAGCTGACAACAAAGGTACAGATACAATTCTGCTTTGTGAGGTGAGGATTGTGACACTGTATAAACTTGGGTTTATGAATTATGAAATGCAGTATTCATCATGTGTATATTATAGGATTGCATGGCATTAACAACCTTGGTCTCCATGACAATACCAGAAAAAAATGTTGGATGAAAAAATGGCTATGAAGAATATGATTTAAATAAATATCACAATATTTCTGAGTCTTTTTTTTTTAGCAGAATTTTTAACACATTTAAAGTAACAAAACTATTATTTTCCTTCTTTATCTAATTAGACACAGTTTTCTCAGAGACATATCAACTTTTTGCTACCTGTATGCAAAAGCCAAACCAGATTAGAGATTTATGGGTGATGGGTTGCATCTGGCCAAATGGATTTAGTATACCCTGCACTCAGTTTACAAAACACTGGCACTCGAAAATGCAATGCAAACAATTATATCCCACCCTCAAAGTTTCTGGGTTTCCCTCTTGATGACAATTATATCCCACCCTCAAAGTTTCTGGGTTTCCCTCTTGATGACAAAAGCAGCCTCAGGTGACAAGACAGACAGAGCTAGACACTGTGAAGGTGGGTAACAGCAGTGTTAGCAAGGCAGGCAGGCACAAACCTCTCTGGGCATCCCTCTCTAAAAGCTGTATGATTGTGTTTCCCTTGCCACTAATTAGGTGGATCTTGAATGGGCTTATGTTTATGTTGTCAAGTGAACATGTGGGTATAAGTAAACTGTGACTTATATGGAGCTCATTAGCACCATTGCTATACAATCCAGTAATATACATCATTTCACAGCAGTCAACAAAGACAACTTCTCTGTCTTTGAATTTTAGTTCCTTCTTCTGGACCCATTCTTCATTTTTCCTTTCAGGACCATAGGTTCTCTGAATAGAAGATAAGTTCAATAATAAATAAAAAAACCCACACAAAACAAACAAAGCCATACAGGATGGTCAGGAGCATATAGTTTAAGTTTGAAAGGAGTCACACAGATTGTTTTAGGATTGGATTTTTTACATTTTATTAAATCAAATACCTAGTTCTAGCCTTAGATCTATTTTTATCTGTATGAACTATTCACTGGAAGCGTGCTGTGGTGCTGCCACTCTCTGTCACCTCACCATTTCATATTTGCAAAGTGGTGCAATAGTAATTTGGGGGCAGCATTAAATTCTTGTTATTAACTTAGTGCCTGGTCTCTTTTTAGTCTTTAATATACACTCAATTCTCACATTGTCCGCAGAGAGATGAAATGCTCTATTATTCTCCTAGTTTATGGCATGACAATTTGAGCAGAAATTACATGGTGTGCTTTATGTAACTCCTGCCTTGGAATAAATGCTCCTTGTTTTGTTTCTTCTCAGCCCTCTTGCTCTCACCTTTCCAAGGGAGATACCAAAAGAGGAACTCAGACTGTAAAACTCAAAGATTGCATTTTTCTTTAAGCAAATTATTAACAGAAAATATTCTCTTCTGGTTTGCTCCTGTCAGACTTGAACATGCAAACACTGCCTGACTGCAAATAAACATAGCCTCCATGAAACTCCTATGTAAGGATCCCTAATGTAAGAGGAACCTGAATGCTCTAGCTGCATGTACTTGTTTCAGTCAGGATGCCTCACTTTGGCAATGTCTGTGCTGTCTGGGTTGGATAGGTAATTACTAAATTCATTCTAGATGTAGTACAAAGAATAAACATTCTTCTTTTTTCCTCATGGCTGGTTCTCCTAGATGACTTTAGTCTGCTACAAGTGACATGGTCTTCCATGGCATCCCTTGTCTAATAGTGCAGTGGCTGGAATATGAGTTTTGAGAAATATCACACTCAAACTTCTGATGACTACTTTTGAAAAAAAACAAACTTTTAAAATTATTTTAAAAGTTTATTTATTGTTGATGATTTGCTTTTGGCACAGCATTATTGAAAACTAGAACATTCCATATTTTTAAAATGTGACTTGCAATATTTTTTTACAGAGGCTTCAATTAGTTAGAATCAGCCTTTTTAGAGACTGGAATCCCAATCAGATTACAAAAATAGCAGCTTCTTTTTATTCAAAAGGTGCTTCATTGACATCAGATATAAAACAAATACATGAAAATAATTTTTCTTTAAGAATAATTCATTTGAGGCACTATCTGTCTTTGAAACTATCATTTCAAAGTAGCTCTAGGGCATTATTAAGGAACCCTATTCCTGGATTTCACTAAACAAACAAAACTTTTCCAGACAGATTAATTTCAATACTTCTCTATTAATAAAGATGAAGGCTCACCTTATCCTCAGCTAATCATCCCCAGAAGGTACCATTGCTCCAGTGCCTGTAAAAATCTTCTTCCATTTAGAAAAAATGCAAACTCAGGTTACATTTCCAAAGCATTGGCAACAAGGCTCTTTCCTGTCTCCTGGCTGGTCATGAGGTCTTCAAAGTATCATGGAGGTCTCTCTGACCTCAAAACAAATGTTTGATATGGCAAGCAGCATTGACATATGTGATAAAACTCAGTAAATCAAGAGAAAAGAAAATATTTTATCAAATGTTTTGTCGACATATGACTTCCTGTCAACACTGGACTCAATATAATTTTCAAGTCTAATTCACATTTTTACATGTTTTACTAGCTGTGTGTTTTAGAAAGCCAGAATCAAATTGAAACCAGAATGCCAGGTGCTTGCAGAGAAAGATAGAAACCCATTACAAACAGAAATACAATCAGTTTTTCCTTAAACAGGGAGATAGAATATATTAAGCATTTTGATCAGCCCACATTTTAAAGAAGATCTGATAGATTTCTTTTTTATTGCCACAGCTGTGAAAAATACCTTTCACAAATGATTGTGAGTTTTCATCACAAAAATGAATAGCTAGCATATTGCATCAAAATATTGCCATTCCCAGAAAATATGTTTTAATACTTAGTTTTCCTTTTAGAAAATTAATCTTTTCCAGACATTTCTTTTCATAGCTTGTTTTTAAATTACCATGGGACAATAACAGCTACACTTTTCAGATGTTTGCTTATGGGTTCTAAGATGTTCTGTGGCAGCTGTTCCTTCAACTTGTCCTAGAATAGAGAACACACTCCATCATATCTAGCAAAAATTAAGTCTATGCTACCAATGTCCAAACTAGCTATTAACTCAGTGCATCAGCTGAGGAGTTTAGGTGTTCTTAAATCTTCAGAAAATAATCCTTTTCTCCTCTGACAGCATCAGAGCTTTCTTGGGCTCAATTCACATGGCAACACCAAGGCATGGGAACAGCTCTCCAGCTTTATGCACATTATTCCATCTCCCACCACCTTTCAGAGGCAGACACACCAAAGCCCCTTCCCACTCTCCCCTGTGCAAGAGGAGGTGGGATCATAGGCTGCCTAACGAGGCAAAGAGCCATCTGCATTGGGCCCCTGTCTCCAAGCAGACTTAAAACTGAGTCATCTACTTCAGAAGCTGCATAAAATATGCTGGAGGACATAAATAATTCGCACAGCTCAAAAATTAGATTCTTTACTGGCTTCTCTTCCCTACAGAGAAATGAACCCATCTGATCAGCAGCTACCCCCAACCTGGGCTTGGAACCAGGTTTTACTTTTCTTTACATGCACTGATAGACAAGGAGGTACCTGTCACTTATCTAACCAGAAAAAAAATAGACTTGCTAATATTATTCAAAAGCAAAATATAAAAGTCTGCATTTGCACTGAATATACTGAAAATTTTATCCAAAATGCAAAAAAAAAAAAAAAGCCCCAAACCCATCTGCATTGAAAAACCTGTAAAAAGCAACCAATATTAATAAATCTGAATTTTTTAAAAAAATTCTTTTAATCACGAGCAGATACCAACACACGTACAGTAAGTCGCTGGAGGCAAGGAGGGTTCTGAGCTCACAGCCAGACCCTCACAGCCAAAAAAAGTGGTTTGGTATTTTCTCTCTCTTCTTACCCTCTTCTCTTAACCCCAAAATCTTTTTCTTGGGCCCTGATCTAGAACTCATTTGTGAGCAGTGAAAGTCTTTTCATCACTTTTAGGGGCATTAGTCCGAGGGCTTCTTATTTTCCTGACTGCACCCCTTCTTCTCACTGCTGCAGTGCTTTCACACCATTGCAGTGCAGCTTTTACTATTTAACTTACAATTCCAACAACTACTGGTGTCAGCAATCTGAGTTTCAGCAAGAAATATGAACACATCGTGCTGTGTTATTTATAACTATTCCCTGAACTACATTAAAATATGAAATTTCCTGATACCTGCACATTTGAAAACTTATATGTATGCCAATTTTTCTGGCACTAGCAGAATTAAGCTAGTGGAGAACCTCATACTTCCTAATTGTTGGCATCTCAGACTTTTAAAGAATATGAATTTGATCTGATGGCATTATTATTTGCACCTAACTTTTCTGGGGACTCTTATCTATTTTTTTTAAATGTCAGACTCTAATACAAATCAAACCAGATGAATAATGCAATGATTACTAACATCAAGCAGTTCAAATATTAGAGGACTCTGCTCTTAGGCTTCTCCACTGACACTAAAATGTGTCAAAAATAAGAGTTGCCTATCAGCAGAAACCACATTTCTTAGTGGAAATGCCACACATAACAAGAAGATAATGAAACTTACTAATGAAGAATATGGGGGAAAAAAAACTTGATTAATGCACAGTGATGTTTTCAGAAATTAACAACTATATTTTCAAATTTTCATAGGCCAAACTACTGTATAACCTAATGACTTGACTGTGCAAATGTTTCCATACATATGGTTCTTTATAGCACTTTCTGAATACATTTATGCAGCTTTAGGTGCTGCAGTTAAAAACAGAATGAAAAAGGAATATGAATACTCTTGGAAGTTACACATGTAGAAAGCATCTTTAAGGAAATCTCAAGTTCAGTGTCCTGAGGCTTTGATGCCAACAAAGTTTGTCCTCTAAATAAAATTCCCATTAAATGTTCTTAATTATTATATATGCTCACTTTCTTCAATGTGTTAAAAAATTAGCCTTTTCCTTACAGAAAATAAGTTAGTCAATCTAGAACAAAAACATTCATTGTTTCTAGAACACAAGTTGCTGTGATTAATTATTCTATTAGATGAGACAAATGTGTTTGACACCTAATTAACAGAAAGGACAGCAGCAGTGTTGCAGAAGTCCAACATTTCAGCACTTCCCCATCCCAGAGAAACTGGTGAGAAAGAGTATATTGCTTCTTAAAATGTAAGGAGTAGACAAAGACAGCAAAAAAAGAAAAATAACCTGATTCAAAGTCAGAATGAGCAATGAATTCATCAGGGTTTAGATCAGCACAAGAAGAATGAATGAAGAGCAAATGCACACAATCCTTCAGCAGCATTGAAATGTGTGAGGAATGTGCACAGATATTACATGCAGAAATGAACACTTGTGTTAGCATGAAAACACATGTGTTAGCATGAAAATATCTGCATATTCTTTTTGACTGAAAAGATTTATAGAATAAATATATTAATGCTGTGTGACATTATCAGCGCAGAGCACTAACAACATCTTTTTAGAATTCCATTTTTAAGCTGATGTTTGTATACCATTTAGAAGGGGAAAGTGCTTATGCAAAGACAAATTGTGACCATCAAATACTTTTGAAAACTTATTTCCAGAATAGATAAAAAATGCAGAAAAAAAATTCTCTATTGTTACTCAGGAATCTGTAGTAAATGTAATTTTTCTGATTTTTTGTCTAGAAGAACACCCCCCAGGTGATGTTCAACTCTTACTTTCATACAAAAATTTAATTCTGATCTTACGAAAAATTTTAGAATGATAAAAAATAAAAGGTCCACAGAATTTGATACAAAGCCATGACTAAGCAGGACTCCCAGGACAATGATAGCAAATTCTTATATTAATTTGCATGGAAATAGTACAACTTTCTGTTAATAGACAATTTATAACATCTCCATTCTTCCCCAAAATCAAGCAGACTCTATCTTCATAAGTTCTCTTTATTTAATCACTTGTGAATACTAGCCAAGTATTTTGCAGTCTAACAGCGGTAATTAGTGTTTAATTTACAGATAAGACTTAGTCCCTTATTTTTTATAAAGTACTAATGGTGTATATATGTGTGTGTGTGTATATATATGTGCGTGTGTATATATCTATGTGTGTGTGTATATATATATATATGTATATATTGTCCTGGTTTGAAAAGGAAGTGAGGTTTTTGGGATGCTGTGGTCAAACCAATAGATGCTCAGATTTGAATATTGGCACCTGGTGTGGCCACTGAGGACATGGATACACCTCTGGGAACACGGGGATGTTAAAAGCAGGGAACTCCCAAAAAAGCTTTCTCTTGGTTCTGGTGGGTGGAAGGTTCAGGCCTCTCGCCTGCCCAGCTGCCGTCTGGGGAAGCCATGCGGCCAGCTGAGGTAGGCCGGGGCCTTGGACAGAGAGCGGAGGTGAAGAGGCCCGTGAGGATGGAAGGGTGGAATAACACCAAGAGGCATTGGGCAGCCACCCCCCACCCCAGGAGAGAGAGGCAGAGCTGGTGTTTGTGCCTGAGCCACCTTGAAATTTGATATCAAGGCCGGCTGAGAAGGAGAAGGGGGGGGTGCAGCAAGAAGGTGCCCAGCAGGGCAGCCATGGGAGTTCTGGACAGGCAGAGCCTGAGATTTTTAACCCTTTTCTTGGATGATGGAAACCTTACAAATGCTGATCCTCCTGGAGCTGAAAGAGAAGAGAGATAGAGATGAGATAAGAGGAAATGGGCCATGAGAGAAGTTGAGAAGAATCTTAGGTGGGAGGGATGGTGGAGTGACCTTTAGCTGGACTTTTCTTGTATGGCCATGGACAGAACCATTTTTCCTGTGACACAAAGACTGCATTTGGGGGGAGGCAATGGCTTAGAGCCAAGAGTCCAAGAGCCATCTAAGCAGTGATGTAAAGGAGTGCGTGGACAGAGAGGACAAGTGAGGAGAGTAGTAGTGCCCTCTGTCTTCAGGGAAGAAGAAGCCCTCTGTTCTCGAGACCCCTCAGCCCCAGGGGGTGAATTTGGGGGGAACAGGTGTCCTGAAAGTGAGAGACTGCTTTTTTTAGAACTGAGCAAAGCATCCTTAAAAGAGGAACCCACGAAGCAGCTCTGGTCCATGCACAGTGGTGAGAGCACTGGGCATGGAAGGAAGATGTCACGATGGCAAATGTTCTCTGGGCTGTGCCCCATGTGACATGGAAACACAAGAGGTCTCAACTGTGTTTCCAGGGGAAGCCTGTGGTACAAGAGGTACTCCTCTCTCCTTGATGAACTGAGAATTGATTATCTGAAAGGTGGTAATAGACTGAGAGTTGGTGATCTGAGGGGTGGATGTATTGGAAATTTGGTGGGGGGAGGAGAAATGGTTTTGGAAGGTTTTCATTCTGAGTTCTGTGTGTGTTTCTTTTTATATATAGTTGTAGGTTAATAAAGTTTTTCTTCTTTATTCCTAAGTTGGAGCCTGCTTCGCTCTATTCCTGGTCACATCTCATAGCAGACACCAGAGAGCATATATTTTTATGGGGCCACTGGCATTGTGCCAGCGTCAAACCGTGGCAATATGTGATGGTGTTCACAGGGGTTCTTGGGATGAGGGAAGAGACTAGGATCTGACTCCATGTTTCAGAAGGCTTGATTTATTATTTTATGATATATAGTACATTAAAACTATACTAAAAGAATAGAAGAAAAGGTTTTATCAGAAGGCTAGCTAAGCTAAAAATAGAAAAGAATGATAACAAAAATTTCTGTCTTGGATAGAGAGTCCAAGCCAGCTGACTGTGATTGGCCATTAACTAGAAATAACCACATGAGACCAAGCACAGATCCCCCTGTTGCATTCCACAGCAGATGATAACCATTGTTTACATTTTGTTCCTGAGGCCTCTCAGCTTCTCAGGAGGAAAAATCCTAAGGAAAGAATTTTTCATGAAAAGATGTCTGCGACAACAATATATATATAAACCCCATATATATATAGATAAAAAGCCCCATACACATATATATATTATAAAATACTTTTGCAAAAGAAAGTACTGCTGGAAGTAAGGCAATGTCTGTTGGTACGCTTTGTGCTTCTGGATAGTTAGCCTGAGATTCATTTTTGTGTGAGAGAAACCAACTACTCCTTCCAATGTTTTTAATTTGCTTGAGACCATTTAAGTGCAAGACAGTATAAAAATACATGTGTTATACTCTCTGCAAGCACATGGCTGTAAAAATAGTTGCAGATGTAATTTATAGCTCAGAAAACGTCAGAGTTATATTTGCAATGATCAAGATATGGAAGAATATATTATCACTGCCTCAGCCACAGCTGGGTTTGGGATCTCTTCTCTGTAGTCTTGGATGCACTATAAGCAAACCTCATGTGGTAGTTCTGGTTCTGTTCAATCCAAGAGACTCTGCAATATCCAGCTGCTCCACAGGACCTTGCATTGCCCAGCAGCTCAACCAGAGTAAAGTGACACTGCCATTTAAACTAGTCTGCTCAGCTCAATATGTATCTTTAATCAATTCAAGCATCTGAAAATGGTATTTCAGTCTCGGGGCTTTAGCTGGTCACAGTGACCCCGAGAAATGTTAGAAAGTCTCTTTTCCCAGCCCGGCGCTTGAAGAAGGAGTCAGAGCTCTTCAGTTCTTGGTCTCAAGGTTGTTTATTGTTTCTTATCTATAAAATTCTTTCTCTGGTCTGCTGAGGTCCACTCAGCAGGACAGTCAGAGGCACTCTGCCTGCCCCAGGGCAGTGTTATCTTTTTATACTAAAAACTATGTGTACAATATTTACAATTACTTTCCAATACCTATCACCTATGTGAGACACTGAGCTTCTACTCTAAACCAATCTAAAAGTGCCAACATCACAGCAAAAGATGGAGGCCAAGAAGAAGAAGAAGAAGAAAGGCTGGACACGCCCAGATTCCTCCATCTTGCCCCCTGAAACCCCATTCTTAAAATCCCCCAAAAAAATCTATTTTTCACCCTGTGACAAACTCATTATTATTCTACTTATACTTTTGTGGCTTGCAGATCTTCATGTAAGGTTGGTAACTTTTTCCATGGGTCATAATCAAAGTCACAGGTGTCTTGGGCTCTGTGCCAGGGTCTCTGACCCCCCTGGCAGGGGTCCTGGCAATCCAGGACAGCCAGAGGGATGTCCTGAATTCCAGCATTTCAGAAGTTCTAACACAAAGAAATCTAGCTGAAGGTAGGTAGCTATCTGCAGGATTGTGCCTGTTTATTTCTGCAGCTTTCTGGGCCTCAGAGGTGGAACCAAAGCTGCAGTGGCAGGTTTATGCCCATTGCTCAGATGTCAGAGCTCTCTCCAGAGCTGAGCAGGCACTTACAAGAACACTCAGAAAGAACTATTCTTCTAATTTAGAGCCACAAGTAGTTCCTATGCTGTGTAAAAGAGTAGGTGTGCCTGCCTATACAACATGTTCAGGTGATGAAAACTGGTGAAAAATGATGAAATCCTTTCTTCTAGGATAACCTGTACATTTTTATATGAGGAGATAGTTGCTAAAAAATAAAATCCCAGGAACACGCCAGAATCTTTATTTGTCTGATGGAACATTAATACCACTTTCACAGTGTTTGTTTCCAGGTTCTGGAGCTAATCTGCCCAGACTGGAGGAGTTCTGGTAATGGGTCCTAGTTAGATCATCACCTGTGATCCCATTCTGCAAGCCACCATGGGTCACCCTTGCCAGTGTGCTGTTTGCCCAGGAAGGAAATTCAATAGGGACTGAAGATCATCAGAGCTTCTGGTCAGGCTTTATAATCTGCACAGTTTTAAGCAGGAGAACCAATTGGGATTGACACATCACAAAAGTTAAACTTCCCAATATCCAAGAGCAGTGACACACATTCATTCTGGGGATTCTTGTAGTTTCCTCTCTCCCTGTCTGTGTTGGATCATAAAGTCTTCCCTTTACCTCACACTCACTCTTGTGAGGAGTTGACAGGCCAGGAGTGCCATGGGAGTATGAGCATCTGTGTCCTGTCCCGAAGCACCTCTGGAGGAGCAAATCCCCACCCAGGCTGGTTGCACAGGCAGGCACACCTGCCCACAGCCCCCACCTGGCTGCACAATTAACACCCAGATCTGGGAAATGGAGGCTTGGCCATGTGTCCCTACTACCCTAAATATGTCTGCACTAAACACTTCACCCACCAGCTGCTTCCATTTAGTATTGCAGTGAGCTGGGAGGACATAGCTCCACAGCAGAGTCAACTTTACTAACCTTAATAGAGGTTTTCTTGGAGAAAAATGGGCATTAACTCCTCTTGAAGCCTGTAGGACTTGAAAACAAGCTTTCAGTCTTGCTTTTCCCATTCAGGAATACACCGTACACAGAGCATCCTGCATCCACACAACCAACATAAAAAATAACAAGTTTCCTCTGAAAATGCACTTCAAGTTCAATTTGTATTGACAGAGTTCAGCTGGAGTATTTTTCTTTGTTTGCTTGGGAGACAGATGTATAAATACATTCAGGTGAAAAAACAAAAGAAATTTCTAATAAAACACCAACAAGAGCTGGTTTGTTTTCTCTTGTTTTTGTTGGTTTTTTTTTTTTTTCCATCTCCTGCTAATGGATGCCTTCGCTCATCGTAGGTGTCATTGTGCTGATATATTCTTTTCATATATTTCTGAATTCCTCGAATCAATTCTAAACAAAAGGCACTGGAACTAGGTTTGTCAAAACAAAACTACCCCTTGGAGCCAGTGAAGCTTTGACATCACTCTAGGATGTGCCAAACGCACTCATTTACTCAGAGTTCATTCTTGGATACTATTCTCTCTGGGGAGCAACTACACATCAAACAAATGCTTTGTAAAAAGCTCTACTCATGGCTCTATGACAGATTCATTTTTTAATATCTGTAAGGCACAACTTTAGCAGGATTTCATGTACCAATAGATTTTACTTATTTCCAGAATCATTTCTAAAATCATGAACATCCTTAACCAAAAGTCCATGCACAAAGTCACCAGAGAAAAGCTGCAGTTGTACATAATTAACATGATTTTCCCTCTGAGAGGGTTTTAGTGGTGTGGTCTTACCTACCAAACTAAGCTGAGGGCCCTCAATGAAGACTGTCAGATGAAATAGAAACAATTGAGAACAATTCAAGAATGGCTTTTAAGTCAGAGGATGCCTTTTTTGACTTGTATCAGAAACCAGACCCTGTAAAGCAATTAAGTTAATAAATGTTTCAGTGTGATGCCAGAGGAAGCTCAGAGTATTAGCAAAAAATCTGTATTAATTCTCACATATAAAGGTAAAAGTGAAGGCAGGAAATATAAACGAACAGCCCCCAAAAATCCATTTTTCAGAAGATACTTTCATTGATTTTTACTCAATAAATTTCAGTGTATACACAGTGTTCTGCTTGTGTCTTTTTTTCTAAGTAAAATCTAAACTGGCTGTGTCTGTAGATGAGGATCTCCTTTAAAAGTAAGTATTTGTCACATCTGAAGCCTGCACTGAGCATTGCAGTTGCCTGTTAATGAAGGTAACATAAAAAACTGCAATGGTGGCAAAACTGGAAAAGAATGCAAAAACCAGAATCCCCCTCACTAACCTCTTCAACCTGCTTGGATGTACATATAATGTATATTAGGAGTAAGCAAGAGGCAGCCAAAGGCCCCAGTGAGTGTGGAGCCCTCACTGTGCTGATTATTGTATGAGCATAAACAGAAAATATTCCTTCCCTCAAAATCACTCCAGTCAGACATCAGCAAAGCACATCAGGGCTTGCAGGAAGCAGTGTGGAAGAAGGATGCTGAACCTGAGGGCAACTAATTGGAACACAAAATTGGGAAATCTATTGGCTGAACACTCAGCCACAAGCTTTAGAGATTTTTTTTTTTTTTTATTCCATGAAAGAAGCCGACAAGAGCTACAAATGAATCACTTGGGGCCTGTCTCCTTAAGGACTCTCATTAACCACAGGTATCACGGTGAAAATGGATCTTGAGACAGAAAGGAAAGGAGACCAGGGTAATGGTTGTGTCTAATGACTTGGTTGTAAAGGCATAGTATCTAATAAAGCACAAGTTAATAAGCTCTCACTATGAGGGACATGACAGAAAGGCATGGTGATGACAGAATTTCTATAACCAGATTATATAAATAATGTGGGTTGGTAGGGGGAGCCATGAACAGAACTCTGCATTAAATTTTAAGTGCTTGCATTACCTGAGCTAGAGAATCCATTGCAGCAATCAGAAGTGTTGCATACCCTAATTTTATTGTTTAAGCTATTAGAAGGGGAAAGAAAAAGCAATAAATAAAGAGTTCAGTTAACAAATATTTCTAGTATCTGAGCTCTGGGCCATTGCTGTGCTCCTGCTGCTCTGGTTATCTTTCTCAGTATATCAGGGGCTCTGAGTAGAACCTACTGCTCCTGAATCATCCTTTCTGACAGGCAGGAGTTGTGTGAGAGGAGATAGACTTATCATTACAAAGTCAATGACCTGATTTTTCCTAGATTTCTAGTAAAAACAGAACATGATAATGAAAGTCTTTGCCTAGCTAGTTGCAGTTCACTATCTTTCTTAAAATGCCAACAGCGAGTAACCAACAACGGAAAATTGCTCAAGGAGAACACTTTGATCCTTTCTCCAATGGAAATTTTATCTGGGAGAAGGAGATTCTTACAGTTTGACAAAAAAAAAAAAAAAAAAAAAAAAACCAAAAACACCCTAAAAGAACCCGAAAAACCTCCCCACCACATAGTTGCTGGTGAAATAGAACTTTATAGGATTGTAAGCAAGACATCAGGATTTTAGGATACAATCAATAAAGTCACTTGCTATATTACTTCAGCTACTCTATCCTGTGGTACATTTGCTGTTACTGAGACTCAAAACGTTGTGTGAGTCACATTCATAAATATACAGTATAATGTCTAATGATTATGACTTTTATCACATTTCAAAGATTGTTTTCCTTTTATTGTTCTGTTTAGGACAATGGTCTAACCATAGCCCAGAAAATATCTGGATTGTAAATCCCAGCCAAGTAACTTAAAAAAAAAAAAAGAAAAAAAAAGAGTAGGTGAACAAGAATTAGAAGCAGGAAAAAAAGAGAAGATGATGCAGAAGGGAATACGCAATTTCAAAACTGTTATTAAGTAAATTGTTATGACTTGGAAAAGAAAGATGCAAAAAATATTTGTATAGCCACCAGTTCTGGAGAATCTGAAAAATAGAAAACTACACTTGCTAAAAGCAAGCTGATTCCAGAGCAGGAGAATATGCTGCCCTCAGCTTATCATTGCTGCTGCTCCCGTGCCCGACCTGCCTCTCCTCCCACTCCTCAGCTCCTCTTCCTCACTCCTCACCCGCCAGTGAAGGCAGATGGCAGTGAGAGCTGGAGCAGGCTGCAAGGAATTGCTGTGCTACAGAGGAAAGGTAATCCAGGATGAGCTGCTGGAGGCAGGGGGATTCTCCAAGGTTTCTGTCATTGCTGGGCAGCAGCACAGCAGCCGTGGCTCCCTCGTTCCTCCCGCTGCCCTTGACGGGAAGCGTTCTGGAAAGCGTCTCTCTGCACACAGGCCTGCTAAGGCAGAGAGCAGAGTGAACACAGCAGCAAGAAGGGATCACTCCATCTTTCCTCATCGTGAGTCTGACAGATTCACACAGACCTGACACGACAGCTGCCTACGACTTGCAGAGCCCCACAGCCAAGGGGGAGGGGGAGGCAGGGCAAAGTGGGATAAATAATGATACATCCTCACTAGCAAGGCAGTAGTGTGGAAATCTGTCAGGGAATAAACATTTCTTATAATAGGAAGGAAGCAAGGCCTGATCTTGTGTAATACAAGCTGGAGTTAACACATTCTGCTGCATGGGAAATAAACCATCTCCTTTCTTCAGGAGCAGAGGTGTCCCTCCATCTGCATAATAGCTGTGCACAGCTTGGGATCACTTGATCTTCCAGACCCCCCTCTCTTCCTCAGCTGGGTTGTTATCATCCTCTGTTATTATCTTCATATTTCCCCTGGTTATTATCAGCATGTTACCTTTGCCTTTATGTCGACAATCAACCTGGCAATTTTCTCCTCTCCAGCTGGCTTCCGTGTTTCCTAGGTAAGAAAACTAATGTTCTTTGCTCCAGAGTGAATGTCCTATTCATTATTCTCAATGTACTGTGACACAGCAACACTGAATATCAAAAGCCTGCAGTAAATTCTCTTCTATTTCTCAGTCATATAGAACAATTAAGCAAACAGCACAAATAGCAACCTGCCTTTTATTGTCCCTGCTGAATTAAGATTTGAATGTGCTGCATTTAACAATTGCCCAGACCAGCAATGCAAATGAATGTTTGGATAAACACTGCTTAATATTGCCCATTTTGATGTGCCAGAGAGCACTTCCATGGTGTTGATGGTAACCCAGATAAATCACTTTTCATACTGAAACAGGCTGAAGCAGGATGCAATTAGGGAAAGAATTGCTGCAAAGGAACTCTGGGCTGATACTGTGATCAGCTGTCTGCATCCCTGTGGCTTCTGGACTGGCAGGGAAATGAGCTCTTGCCAAGGGCTTGTCTCTGACCCAGTCTGTGCTCTCAGCCAAGTCTCTGGAGGTAGGGCAGTGCAGCCCTGCTGTCGCAGACTGGATGTCCAGTTTCTCCCAGACTGGTGCTGAAAACAGTAGTCCCCAGCATCTCACAGAATCACTGAATGGGCAATGCTGGAAGAGACCACAGTGGGTCAACTAATCCAACCTCCCTTCTCTGGCAGGGTCATCCCAGAACACATAGCACAGGATTGCACCCAGACAGTTCAATATTTCCCAGTGAAGGGAACACCACAACAACCTCAAAATCAAGCTCAAAAACCTTAACAAAAGCAACAAAAAACATTGCCCTGGTTCAGAAGAAGTAACTGAGGGCTCCATTTTTTTTGACAGTCACACTGAGGTGCATGCTTGTCATTTGGTCTTTCAGTTAAGTAAAGTTTGAATTCCCTCTTTTCCTTTAAAATTAACCATTCTTACAGTAAAATTCTTCTGCCTTTTTTTATAAATGAATCAAAATACGTAGACCTCAACAAAGACATGTGGTCAGTAGCCAGAATTTCTCATGCTTAGAATCTTAGTGTTCTGCAAACTTTACCAAAGTGAAGGTCAAGCTAACTGTAAGGTCAGAACATGGGAAAATCAAGTTATGACAGCCTTAGATAAAAATACAAATATGAAATATCCACTTTAAAGTAATAATTAAAACTAATAACTAAAACAGCAATTGAGCCGCTATTATTTACCATCTTTGTTTCTTCATTTAAAAACTTCAAAATTATAAGAATTTAAATGAAAATGTTTTTATCACTTTCCATTTGAAAAGGCTATTTGAGGAGGGCTTAATGACTTCAGTTTTTAAGTCATTTTGTACTCATGGTTAATTAAATGCACAAGGACTTCCACTGAGAATCAGAATGTTCTAAATAATGTAATAATAACTTGTGTAACCAATTACTGTAAAATAAAACTGGATTATCCAATATGACCTGTCTGGCTTCGGTATTCATAATTTTAAATCCCTTTTAATTAAATCCTCAGGGTACTATATTTAACGTAAAACAACCATGACCTCCTTTATAATATAAATGTAGTAGCCACAGTGGGTCAGGAATGAATTTTGGTTCCACAACTGGGTGACTCATTCATCAGAAAATTTTCTGGGCTGTCATCCTATTTAAACAACATTATGAGCCAGTTTCTCAGCTGGTGTAAATAGGGTGTTGTAAATTGACTGTAATGGCAATAGGGCTTTCTACCACTGTTCTTTATTTCTAAGCAACAGAAAACAGAGGAAAGTGTACATGCATTCCTTGGTTTACTAATGAAGATGAGGATTATTCTGAGAAAAATATATCACTTCTTCCCCCTCCCTCCTGGGCTTTTTGGCTTGGTTATTGGTTATTTTTTGTTAGGGGTGTTTTGTTGGGTTTTTTATCTTGCAGGGGTTCTGGGGAGTTTGCATCATTGTGGGTTTGGGTTTTGGAATTTGTTTTTCTGTTAATTAGTGTTGTGCTTTCCAGAACAGCATCAAGGCTGAGTGAGAACTTGTTATCTAAAGGGCATGACAATAAACATATCAAATTAAGGAGTGATTTTTCTATGATGTTAGCAATCTACCCACTCATGCTATAACAGTTTCTCCCCTTTTCTGATTTTTTTCTATTTTTAAACCAGTTGAACTATCTTTTCTTCACAGTAAGACCTGTGAGTATGTAATCCCCTCATTTTACTTTTACATCATTTAAGTAGTTGTTACATTTATAAAACAGAGATTTTCTCAAAATACAAAATTGAGGGCTTAAGTGCAGACACGCAGACATGCTTAATATCCACTCATAGAAAGTCTTACAATTAATTTATCATATTTTTTCAAGTGACACTTATGAACTTTTGAAGATGCCTAAAATATGCTGCAGTTAGTATGGGCAAAATGTATTGCACATTAGACTAATAGACTGAATTTCATCTATAGTACACTAATCTGAAAAAAACCCCAAACATGTAGGACCAATCGGAGCATGTTAGAAGGCTGATTGTGGAGGTCTCATTGCTTGTTTTTCTTTGTCATTGCTTTTCAGAGGATGCCTACAGAAGTTTAAATAATAGCTTAAGGCCCTGACATTAAAAATGTAACAGAATTATGTGAAAAGCTATTCAGATTTTTAACTTATGTGCTGTTCTTTTCTGAAGGCAAAGTATGTAAGAGAATCACTGAGGAACAGATCAGGGAGTCCTGACCTTAGCACTGGGCAGGTACACAAAACATTTATTGCAATGAAGCTAACATTCCATTTTGCTAATCAAAAATTATCAACTATTTAGCAAGAATTTAAGACCTTTTCATTCACAGGGCCACTTGATTCATTTTTTCTGGAACACTAAGCAATCTATCTGACTTAGTCTTTATTCTTTTATCAGAAGATTTTATTGTCTAAAGAACATGGCCCTAGAATACATTCTGCCATATTTTCATGGTTTAGCAGTGGTACTCCCCAGCTCAGTGTTATTGTATTTGCAGGGAATGCCCCAACAAAGGCAGGAGTGATGCATCTGACTCCATGTTCTCAGAAGGGTAATTTATTACTTTATAATTCTATATTATATTAAAGGATACTTTCCTAAACTATACTAAAGAATACAGAAAAGATACTTACTGAATGCTAAAAAGATAATAATGAAAACTTGTGACTCTCTCCAGCTTGGCCCTGATTGGCCATTGAGTCAAAACAATTCATACCAGAATCCAATGAAAAAATCACCTGTGGGTAAACAATCTCCAAACACATTCCAAAGGAGCAAAACACAGGAGAAGCAAATGAGATAAGAATTGTTTTCCTTTTCTCTGAGGCTTCTCAGCTTCCCAGGAAGAAAATCCTGGGCGAAGGGGTTTTTTCAGAGAATGTGGATGCCACACAGTGTTCCCACTGAGACTCAACTGGAAGGGACCCCTTCTCCCTGGAAGACATTCCCTTTCCCCTTTTCCCTAGCTGCAGCAATGACAAGGCAGTACAGAATAACCTCCAGGTCCAACCATGATCCCTCCTGGCCACTGCAAAAATCAACCCTGCCCTGGCTGTAACCAGGATGCATATATTACCTCTGCTACACCAGAAGGGGTCGGGGTGGGGAGGGGGAGAATCCTTTTTTCTGCTTATTTTAAAAACTAAAACCCAAAAAACTTATCTTTAGTGGGCCTTAATCTTCTGGGGCTGAGGTAATAGGACAAGAGAAAATTGAAGCAAACTTACCTACTGCTGTGGCCTGAGTAGAAATGTGTGCTGCATCCATGAAGTTTCAAATGTGAGACAGAGATACACAAGGAGAAAAAAATAATTAATTCATAACAAAGGTAAGGCTTGGTAACATGTGTGGTTTTCATTTTTTTTCATATTCAGATCTTTATGTTAATATACCAACAGGCACTCTGTGTGCACATCATGTAATCAGCTCATAGGGTAAGCATTAAACTAAATCCTATTTTCATGCTCAGCACATTGATGAGGAGATGAACAAAACACATATCACTGATTTGTAATTCTTGATTTCCAGTGGGGAGTTGTCCAGAAGTATTAAATCAAGAGCCACTGAACCATCCTATTTCTATTTGTTATTGTTGAATTGATTTCCTTCCTTTTCCTTCTCACTTCCTCATGCTTTCTTAGTTTTCTTTCTTCACCAAAACCTTTCATTAGCTAACATGTCTACATGTGCATACAAATGTAGAAATATATGTATTTATTGTATTTTTTCCAGTGACACCAGGAACATTTAGATGATGATCTAAATAAATAATTGTAATGTCTGTGTGTGTTATGCTCTCTAAACTTTCTATCCTGTGTTTGAAAGAGTTGTAACAGTATGGACATTATAAATAATCTATTCGATCAGCAAACAGAGAATGCTATAGATCTTCAAGAAAATGAGGTTTCTTATTTTTTGGGTTTTTTTTTAATCTCTGTGTCTCCTAATTAATCCTTCCCTTAGAACTATGTTTCTCTTGATGGGAAAATGAAACAAAACGAAACAAAACTAAACAGGAACAAAACCACAGGAACTCTGCTTTAACATTTGAAGGTCTTAAAATACCACAGGTGCTAAGACATAAGACTATCTTATTTCTTGCTGTAGAGGTAACTGAAGTGGAATATTCTTTCTTTATATTAGTGTTTGATCCACTGGCTATTTTTCAAAATAAATTAGAACTGAACACATTTCAATCATCCTGGTGTGCTCTAGCTATTGTAAGCAGCAGGTGCATAACTCCTCTCAGCCACAGACAATCTCAGCCCTCTTCAGAGATAGTCTTAGCTAGGTTTTCAGGCACAGCTCTTATATATCACTATAATGAAAGTGGCGCTTCCTTTTTCACAGAGCCTGGTCTCCTGGTTGCTTCTAAACGTTCCCTCACATCACTGGATAGAATGGAAACATTTTCTCATTCTAAGTTTTTATCTTTGTCCCCAGTCAATGTTTGGCAGGAACTAACTCTATAAACAAAAATATTACAGCAATGACATTCCAAAATTTCAGCTGCAAATTTCTGGCTCTACTGTCCTTCATATTTTCAGTCTTTCAGATGAACAAGAATGGGTATATTATGATAGGAAAACATGAATAAATTTGCTGAAAGTATATCCTTCCAGTGCAGATTTTCCATTTACCTTTGGAGAAAAATTTGTTAGCTACAATTTCTTACATTCTTTTCTGAGAAACTAGAATAAATTTCATAACTAATATGTAAGGAATATGGCTTGCAATAGACCCCTTATTACCTCTGTCTTAAGCCCTATTCTTTAGCTCCAAGATTACTGCAGCAGTCTTTAATAATTAATGTTTCAAAAATTCTCTTATTTAAGGTCACACTGCAGCTCTAACAACAAGTTACCTTATATTTATAAGGTTCATAGACACATGAGTACTTTCTAGGGAAGACAGTAGAACAATATCAAAGATTAATAAAAATATATGATAAATAAATATAAGAGATTAATAACAGTAGTGTGAATAAGGCATGCTTTCCAGAAAAATATTTAGTTTAGGTAATGTCATTTAATTTAAGTGGGTCATGGATAGAATGCCCCATGTATGTCAATCTATCAAAAGTACAAACCAATTGTCATAAATCAGACAAAGGCAAAATATGAAATTTAAAAAAATAAGAAAACAAAATAACAAAAAATCTGGGTTTTTTTATGCTTAGTTTATTTACACATTTATAAAGAGGTTATAAGCTATCTATATCCAGAAGCTTTTGTTTTTATTTGGTGGGAAAGATGAGAGAAGGAGTCTAAATATGCAAAACCTGAAAAAATCATAGTTGCAATAAAGTTTCACACTCATGGTCTCCAAAGCATGTATGTAGCTGTCATCATCACAGCGCATAAAAACTGCCTACGTGCAGTCACAAGTGCTCAGGGTTTACCAGGAGCCAAACAGGCTGATGGATCATTCTCTGTGCATGTGTTTACATGGTTTTACTCTCACTGGATACCACCAATTATCCTCCCTCCATCTCCAGGCTCTCTTCAACTCCATGTTTGTCCTTTTTGAACCCCAGAGCAAGGTTTATAAATAGTAGAAGAGAAGTGTGGGATGATGTTGTGTACATGTATTCTAAATGCACTTGACCCAGCTCCAGTGAGCATGACAGTGGATATATGTACATGCTATCATATAAGTTTATTCTTTAGCTCATTACAAGTCCTGGGTTATACATCCGCCACACTGCCTGGATTTTGGTGTGCCCTGAAATTCAGCTATGGAATGTGTATAATTCAGCTATATTATGTGTATAATCAACTATCACTCTCCTCTTTAAAAAAAAAAGAATTGGCATGCTGATTAAAAAACTTGGTTGGAATATATGTGTTGTATTTTCTGAGGCCCCTGTTGTTGGAAGGAATGGTGACTCTGACTCCATGTTCTCAGAAGGCTAATTTATTATTTTATGATCTATATTATGTTAAAGAATACTAAACTAAACTATACCAGAGAATGCAGAAAGGATACTTAGAGAAGGCTAAAAGATACTAATGAAAACTCGTGACTCTCTCTTCAGAGTCCGACACAGCTTGGCCCCAGTTGGCCAATAAGTAAAAACAATTCACATGCTGGACAAAGCATCTCCAACCACATTCCAAAGCAGCAAAACAAAGGAGAAGCAAATCAGATAATTATTGTTTTCATTTTTCTCTGAGGCGTCTCAGCTTCCCAGGAGAAAATCCTGGGCAAAGAGTATTTTCAGAAAATATGAAGGTGACATATATGAATGTAAAAATATCCATATTCAGTCAAACTAACTGGGATCTACTCTAGTAAACTGATTCTAACAATTACCAAAGTCTTGAGGACATGATAGCAATGAACAGCAACAGTCTTATCATTCTTCTTATCATTCTCCTCTCCTATAGTACTTCTGTTTCAGAGGCCTTCCAAGCCAGATGAGGGACTTTTGTGTCTGGTAAATCTAGATAAGTTTCTTCTGCACAAACTTGTCCAATCTTCCCTTAAGTCCACAAGGATGTTACACATGCAAATTATTCTTCAGCAGAACTTGTTCGTGTCTGGTGTCTTGTATAATCAACTATCAACTATCACTCTCCTCTTTAAAAAAAAAGGTGGGTTCTGTGAATTTCATTTGACTGTCTCTTGTTCTTCAGCTAGAAGAGACTGTGAACAGTTTAATCTCTGCCCACTGTCTTCATATCACTCAAGAGGTTTTATAATTTCTGTCACATCCTTCCCCCATGTCAACTCTTTTCCAGACAGAAGACTTGTAGCTCACACAAGGGTTCCTTGCATGAAAGCTGTTACAGACAGTTGATCATTCCTGTCACCTTCTCTGCATTTTTTCAGTCCTCCTTCATGAATTTGAGATGAGAGGCTCAGGACTGCATAGAAATTTCAAGGATATGTCTGAAATTCATGACTTTATATGGTAGAAGTGATCTCTGTTTTGCTCTTACTTCCTTTATAATTCCTAATATTTGCTTTATGATGGCTACCGAGCAACAGCTGACATTTCAGTGCAAATCTCTTTCTCAGCAACAAAAAATTGCTCCTGACTGGCAACAGTTCTCTCAGTGCACTGTGCATATGAAAACAGAATTCTATCCTTCTTTTCATCCTTTTACATTTAACTATGCTGAATTTTGTCTGCCTTTTTTTTTCCTCATCCTACTTCTTTTCATCACCCAAGTTTCTTACATCACCGGTCACCCTGTTATGCAGGTCACTGATAATCATAATAAGCAGAACAATCCACTGCACATATTCCTGTGGAGTTCTACTGCTCATCTTCCTTCACTGGGAGAATTGATTATTTATTTCTACTCTCTGTTTCCTGTTTTATAACAAATTATTTATCTAAGTTATAACCTACTTGCCTCATGTGTGGCTGCCTCATACCTAAATCCAAAAGGATTATATCAATCACATCCACTTTATCCAAATGCCTGCTAACCCTTCCAAAGACCTCCAATAAATTTCCAAGACAGTAGATTCTTTTGCAAAAGCCATGCAGACTTTTCCAAGGTAAAGTACATCTGTTCACGCCTACACCAATTCCATTCTTACTTCTAGTTGCTCCTAATTTTCCTGCTGTAGACACCATGTTTACAAGCAAGCACATCTGCAAATGTTGTGCAGATTTTTTTTAAATTGTTGTTTGCCATCCCCCAGTCTTCAGCAAAGGAGTTTTGAAGATTAGATATCAGTGTTATTAATTCAGCTACTCCATTTCTTCAGAAAGTCTAAACATTCCATACTCCTCTCAGGCTGGCTCTATTTACTTTGACAGATAATTCCATAATCTCTGGTTGTGTCTTCAGAATGTCTTCTGGAAATTCCCTGCCAAGAAGAGAGAGAATGAAGAATTTTGCATGCAGATTGAATAGTCAGGAAAGTTGATTCCATCCAAGAAGAAGAAAGCTTTTCACTTCTGTAAAGTCCTCTAAAAAGCAGAAAGCTCAAAGGTACTTAATTTCACTATTTTAGGTAGAAAGCCAAGACATTTAGCTTTTCTTTTGAGTTTTAGGTACTCACTGGGGCTGCAAGGGTGTAACCACAGTCTTTCTAAGCAATTACAATATCTGCACATGATATAGCTAAGGGTTTTTTTTTTTTTTTTCCATAAGGATTTTTGGGCATTTCAAGCCTAAGAGATGATCTATTTGTTTTCCTTCCCTTCTGTAGTTACCAGATATAGAAGCACTTTTAACTAGATGAGAAACATTTTCATACCTAGAGCTTGCTTTTGGCATCTCCTCATTCTTTAAAACAGGTTAACTTAAAATACTGCTGCTAATTTCTGCTTGTTCCCCTTATGCAGCAGAACACAGTACAGCCTTATGCAAGCAACAAGTGACTCTAGAAAATGAAAAATTACTGGTAAAATAATAAAGACTTGATAATTTATGATACATGACAGCACTGACAATCTGAAAAAATAATTGCATGCACATGTAGCCTACAGAAGTACCTCTTAACCTTCCTGCAGCAACTACTTGCACTCTCCTGCCATGAAAGAGGCTGATTTAAGGTAGGGTCTGACATCGCATTTGTAGTGGGGTAAGTGCTCAGCCAGTCAGGTATTGCAACTCAACTGAGATCCCTTAATTTACTCAGTTGCAGTAGACACTTATATTTCAATAATTTGAAATGGGATAATTGTGTCTCTGATGCAAAGAATAAAGTTTGTAACTGTTTCTACTCCAAGATCTTACACATCGTAAGAAAATGAGCAAACGTTTATTCTCTTAAGGCCACGCTGCTGGGTCAGCAGATATTCTGCAAAGTGGAAGATGGACAATATTGGGTGCAAGGCCATGTGTTACAGCAGTCATCTTGTTACTGCAGAACTTTATGCACTCTGCATTCTCTTCTCATTATAATCTTTATCCTATTCAACTATAAACTCATTAGGGTCCGTCAATATGACGAACTGTCCAGTTTCTATCTCTCAGCTATTTGAATATTTGCTAATAATCATCTTTTTTTTTATTTCATACCTATAAGACAGCATAAGTAATGCATGGCTTCAGCCGTCTTGTATGCCACAGTAATTTGGCCATTGGCAATGTGTGACAGTCTGAATTTTGATCATCTGGCTGAAACAACACATCTTTTTAAACATATTTTTCTAAATATTGCTAATCTACACTTTCAGTTAAACCACATGCAACTAAAATTGTTTTACTTTGAATAACACGACTGTAATGTCTTGCTCTTTGTAGTTTCATGAACTTCATGAAACTGAATTGAAAATTGTATATTGTGTGTTTTCACAAATTGTGATGGTCTTACTTCTGTATTTATATGTTTATATGAACATTCTGGAAATTCACCAGTTTTTTGCAGCTCATGAAAGGGACCTCTAGAGAAGAAAACCCACTGTTTTCAGTTTGCACTGAGATTTCTAAGTCCAGTCTAAGTTCTAGAAACCTGGTGTAGTGGAAGGCGTGCCTGCCTATGACAGGGGTTTTGAACTAGATGACTTTTAAAGTGCCTTCTGACCCAAACTGTTTTGTGATTCCATGAAATTACAACAGCTGAAACCATTTTGAAAACACAATAAATACCAAGTATTTTATCTTCTAGGTTTTCCTATTTTTTTTCTTGTTAACTGAAAGACCTGTTAGACTTCTCATTTAAGGTGTGAAAATACAGCTGTGTATCTTGGTACCTTGGTAAAGTGCATCTTTAAGATCCGCTGCTGGAAAAGGTTATGAAAGAAATGTTGCCTAATTCCAACTGTTTCATTAAATAGAAACCCAAATACATTTTATATAAGATATTCAAAATTATAATTTGTAAATTTTGATGGAAAACAAGTCAACTTTTTTTCCTTTAATCTATCTATCTTGGGTCATGGAAGTAGGGGAATAGCTGCAAGGTAAAACCAAAAATTTAAGAAAGAAATATCATAATTGTTTCTAAGCTGCAATTTAGTCATTAAGTAACAGTACAGCTGCATTAATAGAACTTTAAAAATTTGAATTAATGCCTAATTAACTTGAGGAAATCAATTTGGTTTGGTTTATAATCAAACAAAGATCACTTTTCAGCACTCAAAGATTATTTTTGGTATAATTATTTTTGCTTGAGTATCATTTGAATTGCTGAGGTGGAATTGCTAATTATCTAATTTGATATTGATTACATTGCTGTATTCTTTATTTTTACTTAAATACAACAATGTCTTGTTACTGGTGATAGTGCCAATTGATGTACTATTACTCTTGTTTGAATGTTTTCATTCATATTTATATTTATATAAATATAAAATGTTGAGATAATTTTATATATATCAGTTGCCTTACTGTAAGCTAGCCGACTAAGAAGCTTTAGTAACTTGTAGATGTTGATTGGTCTTTGTGTGTCCTATATCAACAAGATATAGGATAACACAAGATTTTGAAGTTTTGTTTTAGGTAATCATTTTCTTCGTTTTGTTATAAAGTCTCAAGAAGATATTTTTGTATTTTTGACTGAAGCAGCATGATCTAGACACAGTCCCTAGATATAGTTATTGAACAAGGAATTATGTGATGTTTTTTTAGAAATTAATCATGTCCATATTAAACAGAATATTGCATTTCCTGCTTTTAAGCACTTGATTACTGAAATACAACAGTTCAACTTGCTAAGAGGATCCACCATTGGTCATTAAAAAAAATTCCACAGTATCAGAGTCACTGAAAGTGTCTGATCCTTGGTTTTTTTCTCCCTGAGGACTAAACACAGTATGAAGAGCTTCAAAGTGTGCAAAGCAGTGCAGAAGATCTCTGTGAATGAATGAATGAATAGAACAGCTGTTTTCTGTGTTCTCTGCCAATTCTGCTCATGGAACAGCAGTGCCCAAACAGGCTAATGTACTGTGCTGGCAATTCCAGCAGCACTTTGACATACATGGCACACTTGAGGCTGCAGATTAATCACTTCTGCCCAACAGACATTCTGGACAGTGAGTCTTTACAGAAGGACTGATGCCACATCACGATTTTGAGATCTCTGGGTATTCCAGCCACTGTGAAATACTACATGGCAGTATCATGAGAATGAAAAACCCAAAAGGAAGACAGCTAATTCAATAATCTCCATCATTTTACCACGATCAAATTCCTATCACTCACTTCAGGAAATGCACCAGTTAACATGCTAAAGACCCCTGTGATAACTTTTTTATCTTTTTAATCTTTTATTTTATTTATCTTTTGCTAATAACAAACTGGAACTTCACCTAGAGTCATGAAAGATAGTTTGTGAAACATACTTCACCTCAAGAGTCAGACAAAAGGGTGCCTCTGATACTACATATTGTTGATGAAATCGCTGACTTTTGAAAAGGAAACATGAGCCATCCTCCTGTGTTCTATCCAATAACTGACTAATGTGAAATATATAAAAGGCCTGAAACAAGGTGCTGGGTAGCAGGGCAGGTATTCCTTCAGCTCCCTTTCTTGTCAAGTGCTGCATCTTGTTAATGGGGAGCTGAAGCTGAAATGCCTTGTAAGGAAAATTGAAAGCTAGGCTCCAGCTCTATGGGGAGCTCTAATCAATTGACAAAAGGAGCATCATATTCAGACCTCAGAAAAATGTTACAGCTGTTGCTACTTCTGTGCTTTGTGCTAGGTTCAATAGTGTCAGACTGAAAGAACATTCTGCACACAACTAAAGCATTAGACCTTTCATAGACATTCCTCTTGTGGTTAATAACAGAGCTGGGAAACAGAATTGCTAAAAAAAAATTGAAATATATTCTGCAAACAAAATTGGAGTATTTTAAATCAGCTCCAAATTTCTGGGGTCTCTGCTCTGGTTCTGCATTGCAATCAGAATGTACAACATTTTGTGCCTCTCTGGACCAGAAACCTGGTTTCATGATAGACAGGTTCAGTATCTGCAGTCAGATTTCTATCCTAACTCATCGTTAATACATCACCCAACAGCATCAAAGAGAGGGATATCGTTGTTGCAGCCAGGAAAAAGAATGTTTTTCCCCCCAATAATAAAGGAGAGAGGTTGTCAAACCATGGTAATTCAGTAGAATGATGTCTATGGAAAACAAGGTAAAGACTCAAAGACCTATTTTTTATTTTGCAAACACACACCAAAAAAAAAAAAAAATCCACCAAAGAACAAGACAAAGCCAAGATGAAAAAGGCACTCAGAGTTCAACAGGAAACCTTTTAGCAGCTCTTGAGACAGTCAATATTCCTATGCTACATGTTTTCTTTTGCATCCCATGTGTATTAATGACAGATTAATGAGCCACATAGGTAGAAGAGGGAGTTTGAAAGTCAGTTAGATGCTGTGAATTTTCCCAAACGTGTCAAAATAAGAAAAGTGACTGTGCTAAATAACTCAGCACTGGTACACTGGAGAAAATGAGTGCTTAATAAAATTCTGTGCTTTTATTTGCTTCCTTGAGGCATGGTGATGTAGCTGCTCCACAATGAGAAGCATAGAAGTACACATACAACACAGACAAGAGTATATAAATCTTCAAAATCAGTATTTCATTTAAAGTTAAACTTCCAGTCATCTGCTTAAGAAAGAATTTTGATTCATAAGTCATACTTATATGACTGGCAGAGGGTTTTCTCATTAATTTTTGTTACAGTAATATTTTGAAAACATGGATGGAACCTTCACGGATGGGCCTTTTGAAGAGTTATATGTATGTAGAAAATTGTAAAAAACTGAAAATAAGTATCCATCTAAAGAGGACACTTCTAGCTAAGCATGACAAGTCCCCGCTTCTCTAGTTCTCATCCCTGGAATGAAATTTTGTGAATCAAATGCTTTGGCTTTATGTTTGACCTACAGCCTTCCCTGGCTCACTGACAATAACCCTGCAGGGATAGAAAAGGAAAGATGTGGAGGCAAATACTATTTGGCAGCCCATTTCTAAGCTAATGTCAATTTTAGTTTTGGCCTGAAGTACAAATATGAAACTGCCAAGAGATTTTGGGTGAAGATGCAGAAAGAAAAAATTATTTCATATTTTGTGAAACGGTAAAGTTCTATCACTGTCTTTGGAAAATATAAAAATAAAAATCTTGTTTGAAGCCCCCCAAATCATTTTGTAGAAGCACATTACTGATCTCTGTTCTTATACCTGTTCAGCACAGACAGCTGTCTTTGACAGAGGAAAATTTTCTGTTACTTGGATGGGGACAGATTCTAGTTCAGTGACAATAACACTGTAGAAAAACTAACTGTTATGGTTCACCTCTCCAAAACTAACACAGAGGTGGAAATTTTCTATTGATCCTCATAGCACTTGAAGTTCCCATGACACTGTTCTTTTGAAAGAGAGAACAAAAGGCACTTGAAAGACAGAAAAGTCAAACCAGTCACTTTCCATATAAAGGTGAACAGACTAACCCATTACCCACACAGTACAAATACATGTTCTATTTAGTCATGGTTCCTGCTTTTAAGTATCACCTGCTTGTAGAAAGCATTAGCAAATTTGAAGGAACTATGAAAACAACAACATGGACAGATATTCAATATTAACAAATCATGGGATGGAAATGTTCCAGAGGTAGCCTTGAATCTCTGCAGGGTAGATTGGAGGAGGAGAGATGAGCTTCCACACTGCTATTTTAATTACTAGGAAATCAAAGTTGTACATCAGATGTGGGATTTTTCTCTCTAAATCAAAAGGACAGCAGCAAAGCGATCAGCTTTGCGCTAGATGAGGAAAGGACCTTCCCTGTGGAATGGATGATCTAAGAATGCATCTGAAAATAACCACAACAGCAGCAGAAAAAAACACACATTTGTAAGCTTACAGCTTCCTTCTGCACTGATTTGGTGAAAGGTGAAAAGGAAGCACACAGAGCATTTCCAACAAGCTGTCCATTTATTTTGCAGGTTGATGCCAACTTTGGTGTTGAATCCAATGCTGTGAGTTTGCTGACCTTCCACAAAGAGAAAAAATAGAGAATGTAATTTATAATGACTATTGACTTTTTTACTTCAGGAAGTGTCCTCACTTATGATGTCATTTAACTGAGTCACTATTTTTAAAAAGTGTTCTTAGATCAGAAGTTTGATTTTTTCATTATTTAGGAAAAAAAAATCTACCTTTCTGAGGCCAACTCGTAATAAAGCAAGGAATAGATTTATGGTTTATGACTAGTATGTCTTAATATTAGGAAGGATAGAGAGATGGATATAACAGTCTTAAAACCAACAAACAGTAAGTATGAGCTTAAAACTAATAAAAGGAAATATAAAGTGAGCCAACCACTGTAAATATCACACATATTTATCTGCAAAGCTGTGCTATCATACACTTTCTGAACAGTACCAGACAAATAAAACCAAGTATTCTTGATTGTCAGTGATCCCTATGCTGAAGAAATATCACTTATTACTGAGAGAAAAATAATTAGATATGAATGTCATTCATATTGACCTCTCCCTGAAAGAAATGTTTTTGAATGGGAGTTTTCTTGGTTTCACTTTGATTTTTTTCTTCCAGGTTATACCAAATGCATTGACATTTCTGAAGGCAGCTCAGTAATGTCTGATGTTGGCTTTCCCATTGGTAAAATGGTGCAATCTCTCATAAAAGATCTTATAATAGTTTAGGATTTTTTAAATTTCCAGTTTTAAGTTTGAAAGACATTATGCAGGCACTTTCTGTAGATGGGAAAGCTCTTCAGTCAGGGTGTCCAGCTCAGAAAGGTACCACACCCCCCTGAGCTCACCTGCCTTCATCCCAATTAAGTGAAGAATCAGAATTGAAGAATTTCACCAAAGGCTGCGTATGACATTAGCATCTTGTTAGGAACACCTTGCATGAAAGTATACAAGATTTGAACCCTGAGTATTGTGCTCAGTTTTGGGCACTTAACTTCAAAAAGGACATTGAAAGGCTGGAGTGTGTCTAGAGAAGGGCAACAAAGCTGGGAAAGGGTCTAGAAAACCTGAGGTGAGGAACAGTTGAGGGATCTGGGGTTTAGTCTGGAGAAGTGTCTCAGGAGGACCACATTGCTCTGATTCTCTGTTTAGTTTTTATCACTGCTGTAGAGTCTTGAATTTATCATTTTTTTGTGTTCAGACTTGATCTCTCTCACCCAGCATCTTACTGGAGTGCAGCAGGGCTTCCATGCCTGTTTTCATATCATCCACCTGGCTCATAATTGTTTTTTCATTGATTTTTCATTGATTGGATGATCTTGAAGGTGTCTTCCAACCTTCTGTGATTTTGTAAAGATGATTAAAATGTGCCTGCCCAGAAGGAAGGATCAAAATTCTTACCCACACAGGAGTATACAAAGTAATTATCATCCAGTAATGACTTTAAAATTAAGAAAATATGTTGCATTTTTGAGCCTCAGGCTAAGTTTACTTATTCATTGTCTGAGACTAAATCTGAAGAAGTCTCCAGCATTGATACAGACATTTAAAATATTTTGCTAGAGGCTAATTTTTAAATAACTTAGTGACTAATTAGTAACATCAAAGTGTGTAACTCTACATCACCTTTGGTATCCACCTACTGCCATAAATAAAACTCATAGGCTGTGGCAGTGTCTTCAGTGCTGAGTTGCTCTCGATCACTATTTGAGTGAAGGCAAGGACAGTTTTCAAAGCTGAAATTCTGAGCAAAAGGATGCAGCAGATGTAGTCTTCAGATTGCCCAATTCCCTGCCATTAAATAATTGTCTTCTTTCACTAGGCTAGCATGAGAAAATGTCATTCTGCTCCAACCCGAGTCCTTGGCAACATATGGAAATTCTCTTAAGGAAAAGGAGGTGAATACACAGTTTCTGGCACCACCTTCTCTACTCCAAACACCTTCTGTCATCACCTCATCTCACCTTTCTAGGATTTTTTTTATTCTCCCTGCCTCCGTTTATCTTTACTTTTGTCATAAGTGAGTTTCTCTTGGAAGACTGTGTTTGACTTCTTGGATCTGCCAACTCTTTCTGCTAAAGCAAAAAATAAATCATTAGGAAGTCAGGGTCAAACAAATCAAAACAAACAATTTATATTCATTGATTCAGCATGTCTGAAAAATGGGAATGGCTCTACATTTTTCAGTTCCTAGTAGGCTGTTTGATCTGCAGTGTTACTGTGCTACACAGACAGCACAAAAGGGAATCCCCTTTCCTGCTCTGGGTCTCTCAACCTCTTTCATTCTTTCTAGCAGAGACAGAAGAAGCCTAGAAGCTTCTAGAAGTCTATAAGTCTAGAGACAACACTATCTTTCTTTAGGATTTCTTTGGCAATAAAAAAGTCTGTCTGCCAGACTTAATCCAAAGGCCTTCAATCCACTAAGTTCTGCCTTGCATCACTGGGAGGGAAAGAAATGACTGTTACTAAAATGACCCTTACCCCACACTGGCATAGCATTTTCTAGTTGCAAGAGAACAGCATTATTCTAGTTAAATTAATAAAACAAGAACCTCCCCCCTCAAATTAAAAAAAAAAAAAAAAAAAAAAAGACAAGGCAAGTGCTTGAAGTTCAGGCCCTGAAAACACCACTTCTAAAAAAGGGTTTAAGACTATCTATGTCTTATCCTGAATTCAAGCGATGTATATAATTAAAATAACCAATTATAACCAATTAGCATAACTAAATATTCCAAGAATTTCCCACACCCCTGTTAACTTAGATATGGGTATCTCACAGTCTTAAATGTATTTTCTTCCCGGTAGCACTGTCAAATAGCAAGACATTATTAATTCCACACATGGAAACCGAAGCTCAGAGTGATGAGATGGTTCTTGTCTGTGCATTGACATTCAAGCATGGCAAGATCCATGGGTAATTAGGGCACTTGGCCTATAGAAGTGCCATGAAACTTCCTGGGTTCAAATTCCCATCTCTGCCAGCCTCCAAACACCAGCTCAGACAGAGCCAGTGTAGCACTTCTGTGGGGTCTTGCTCTGCACGGGTTTAGTGGCACTGCAAAATTTACACAAAAATAGGGAACTGAGCTGGGGCTGTGAATGTGAGAGAGTCAATACCCTCATTGTTGGGCCATCCTTCCTTTTTAGGTGTTGAACTGTGCCAAGGACATATAACAAAAGGCAGAAGCTTTGGAGCTGAACTTTAAGCTCGTCACTACTTAAGAAGAATAGGAATGACACAGCAGGTGTACTTTATAGAAGTATTACCTCCTTTATAAAACTAACATAGAAATAGCATACAATTTTAAATAGAATTTCTCAGTTAACCCTTGTTCTACATAAACCCCAAGTCATTTATACTAATAAGAATGAAAAAAAAAAATGGACCAGACTAATAACAATTTGTACCCAGTTTACAACAGTGTGACTGACAAAATGAGAGAGAAGGAGAAAGCAAATTAGACCCCCTGTGTGTGTTATATTGTTTTCCATATTTGAATGCTAATGGCTTTCACATTTATTCAGTTCACAATGAGCAGGCACATAAAATACCCTGTCTACCCTACACAGTCACTTATATTCCAAAAGTGATGTGTAGACATTGTCAGTGAAATTTGGGCCACATCATTTCATCGATTTTCCAGCAGGCTAGCAAAATCAATGGACAACTCTGCTCAGCAATCAATGGCATTATCTGACCATTAGTTGGTACTAGAAGAGAGATCCAAACATCTGATAGACATAGCTAATAGAACACGTCTCTTTAAAGCTGTGCAGATCAAACCAAAAAAAGTGATGGCAACTTTATCTCATATGGAAAAGCTGCTAATAGAAAAGAAAATAATAGCAGGAATAAAATATTGCTATCACATAATTTCTTAAAGAAGGCAAATCACCAGAAAGCAAGCTGTCAGGGCTTTTGATAAAGAGTACTCATTCCCCAATATAAGAGGGACATGGACCTGTTGGAGTGACTCCAAAGGAAGATTATGAATATGATCAGAGGGCTAGAGGACATTTCCTATGAGGACAGGCTGAGAGACTTGGGGCTGTTCATCTTGGAAAAGGCTCCAGGGAGAGCTCAAAGCACCTTCTGGTACCTAAAAGTGGCTACAAGAGAGATGAATAGGGACTTTTTACAATGCCATGGAGTGATAGGACAAGGGCTAATTGCTTTAAATGGAAAGAGAGCAGATTTAGATTAGATATTAGGAAGAAATTATTCACAATGAGAGTGATGAGACAATGAAACAGGTTGCCCGGGGTTCAGGATGCTTCATCCCTGGAAGCGTTCAAGGCCAGGTTGCATGGGGCTTTGAGCAACCTGGTCTAGTAGAAGGTGTCCCTGCCCATGACAGGAGGGTTAAAATTGATCTTTAAGGTCTCTTTCCATCCAAAGCACTCTATAATTCTATGATATTAAACAGTCACACCAAAATCTGCAGCATTTCCGATTAGCAGCTGCTGTTGAAAATCTTACCCATTTCTGTCAGCAACAAGAACCTGTGGGCAAAACCTTGAACACATCCATTGAGCCCCAAATATTGGCAATTAATTTTGTGCACTTTTTACTAACTTCCAGTTTTACTAACTTCTAGTTAGTACTAAGGAAAAGAGCTAGAAGGGTTCAATAACCCTTAAACCAGAGCCGATTCACCAGATGGACTTTGAAGTCACACCTTACATTGTCAAATGTATGCGTTTTCAGGACTTGGGATATTTTTAGCCATGCTGCTTCCCTTGATCTGCGCTGAGTTTTGAATTGTTCAGACACCATTTGATCAAACTAAAAAAAAAAGAAAAAGAAAAAAGACTGCATATGTGTGCTACAGTGACTTCAAGTAGAAACACAGATAATTCCATTTTCCTCAATGATAGAGACTTCATGCACAACATCTCAGATTTAATGCTCAGTAGGATGAGAGAATATGAGGCCTTGTCTAAAGCAGTTAGATACCTTGTGAAACTGAAGCAACATGTATAAAGCTATCTCAGCTGACTTTATTTTATATTCTATTAATTTCTGCATGGGTATGGCTGGGTGTCACTACAAAACTGGTACCAGGGTCCATGTCAGTATAGCTGCTCTTTTGGACAGATTTTCACATAATGCCTTCAATTGTTTTATTCATTAATGCTTTTTACTGCAGTACCAAGACCTTTGGGTACCCCCTAGTCCCACCAGAATTTTAAAATGAGGGGCCTAGCTACATGGAACCAGACAATGAGCTAATATGATGAGATAATAGCTGATATGAGGTAGGAGAGTTTCAATATCCACCCTTGGTTTACCCCAAACATTCAGCAGTACATTGAAGAAAATTAAAAACCCTTTTGGGGAACTATGTTTCTGCCTTTGGCCATGCACTGATCCATACTGACAGTCCAAAGAGCTCTATTGAAAATATAGCAGAATTCATAAATTAGATCTCTCTCAGTCAGCACACAATGAGAAAAAAACCTCAAGTGATCCATATCTCATCTTGTACAACAGATAACAAAATGATAGCAACATGAGATTTGTTCTGAATAGCAGTTTAGCAAACAAGCAAGGGAGATCAGGAGCAAATTCTTGGTTTATTTGATTTCTGTCTGCTTGTAGAGTCCTATGAGTACTGGAGGTGTGCTACTTTGAATCTGGGTTTATATGCATAATTATCTACTCACTGGATCAAGGCCTCCAAGGTAACGACCCTGACATTCTCAATCTTTGCTCCAACGAATAATTATTTCCCTAAAATTAATTATATTATGCAAAGTGGAAGAGTTTTTCTGAAATGAAGTGTTATATTTCCATTTGGTCAAAAGTGCAAAAGATAAAAAGGGTACAAGGAAAAAAAATCCTCTAGATATGAAATCTCCTTTTCTGCAGTTTAATTTCCCTGGCTCATGCATGCAGTCTTTTAAGTGCCAAACTAAGTCTGGAACAAACAGAATGTTTAACTTTCATCTCCACTGAAAATTTATAACTTTTTCCATTCATAGAACTATATTTAATAATCAGTCTTTTTCCCAAATGAGTAAATATCACTTGATATATCTGGATAAATGGCAGGTATGTTCTGCTCATTAACTGAATTGTGCATGTTACAGACCAGCTAATGAATCTGTCTGATGATTGTGTCTGCTCAGGATCTCATCAATTCTTTGTATAAAAGACCAGTGTAGGGGTTTCATTACTGTCTCTTTAACTGTTTTTTAATTAGCAATTATGGCACTTTCCTATGATTTTTCAGAAGTTAATACACAAATAACACAAAATGTTTTTAGTAAAGAATAAGAGTGCTTTAGAAATAAAATCCCCTTGTGCTATAAATATGGTCCTGAGAAATAATTGCCAGCTGTTTTTTTAATGCTTATTTTCTACAGGAGAGATGATGACAGCTACATTCACTTCAAGGAGACTGAATAAGTACAGAACTCTGCTGCAACTTTTTCTCTCAAACTCCCTTTTCATGCTTGTATTTTTCCTACACTCTTTTGGAGTCCATCAGACCACCACAGACAATTATTAATGCATATCATGTGCTTTGCTCACTAAGGAGACTTAAAATGCCTGCTACAGACTTGCAAAGCCAATCTGCTGTATGCGAAGGGTGAGGGAATATAGGCTTTAACCATGACTCAGTTAGACCTCCTTTGAATTACTGTGCTTATGAGAGCTGAAAATTAACACAAACACATGTGCAGAGCCTCCTTTGAACACGTGAGCAAGTTTAGCAACTGGTAATTTTAGCCTCTGAAATAAAGGGTTGATGGCCTTTACATAATTGACCCCATGAGACAAACTGCAAAATGTAGCTTGAGGCTTTTCCTCTGGGATTAAAGAAAACATCCACCCTGAGAGATTTATCCATAGTAAAAAAACCATTAAAATTAAATATATATGTATATCCAAGTCTAGACTAAATCTTTCCTAATTTATTTTCTTGAAAAAATTAGAAAACTTTGGAAATAAAGGAAAAAAAAAAAGCTACAATGATTAAATTCAGCAATAGGCCACAAGTGTGCAAGGAGCCATAGCTTTTGACTGCTAAAACCCCACACTGTTGAGGAGTGGTGCAGTCAGTGGCATAACCTTACAGTGTTCCTACAACGCAGTATGGAAGAAATTGCCATGATCAAGGAGGGGAAGAGAATTCTGCCATGTAGACATACATCATGTTATGTTACTTTCTAACAGGTTGACAGGCCTGTTTGCTTTATTAATTGTTTTAACTAAAATGTTAAAGGAAGTAAAAGTTGCAGCAGACAGAGACACCTTCATTCCAACTGGAGGAAGATGAAGCAGTGTTGCCAACAATGTCTAGTAGATATTATCTGTTAGTGCCTTACACTCTATCTATCTTCAGCTTAAAAGATTCAAATTCACGTAATTTGCATCCCTCAAGATACCTTGAGTACCATATGGCTTCAGCGCCTCCCCTTCCACCCCTCCTGCTGAAATTCGACCTACTGACTAACAAAGGATTCATGGGAACAGAATGGAAACAACAAAAACCAAAAAAAGAAAAAAAAAAAAAAAGGGAAGAAGAAAAAGGAAAGAAAATCCCACTCTGTGCAGATGGCCTAATGTAGCCTCTCCTGAGGTCAGCAGGAGAGTCCTGAACTCTGGGTAATGTTCCCATCTCTGTTTATACATTTTATATTAGGCAGTCATTGGTAAATGTAAAAATAATTCTGAGAGCAGGAATCTGGAATTCAGGCTTCCTGTCACCTCCTTGATGAATATCTTAGCAACTAGGCTGGTTTATTTTTAAAATGATTCCAATCCCTGACTTAGCTGGAGCAGAATACTTTGTGTACAATGTACTCCTGCAATGTTCCACAGACCAAACAACAGTAATGAGTCTTTAGTCATTAATCAAATTACTCATTTCATATCATGAGGTATGAACTTTGTTGATTCACTTTTCACACTTCTTTCTCTACCAGGCAAGTAACCAAAATCAAAGCTCCTTTTATGGTCCCAGACATTTGTTGGAACACCACAGGCGCTATAACAAGTAGAGCTACCTAACTGTTTGAATGATGGGGACTGTTGTAGCAAGTTACTGAACTGAAAGGTTGCTAAACTGTTAAGGAAGAAGGAGACATATACCATTAGGGAAAAAATATTCAAACCATTGGAAATGTTATGAAGAAAAATCTACCAGGTCACTGTGTGTCCATTAAGATGATGGCATTGGCTATGTGCTCTTTTGTGTATGCTTTTCATTCTGTTTAAATATTCTTCTCAATATGTCCTTGCATTCAAGCTAAAATGAAAAGTTTTTACAGGCAATCTCATTCTACCTGCCAAATTACAGACCACTGAAAAGATGTTCTGATACAGAGTGGCCTCTTTCACCTACCCTTTCTATCCAGTCCACTTAAGAAATTATGTTCTTCTCCCTGCAATGCCCTTCTTTTAATACCTTTCCTTTATTTTCTGTAATGTTCCTCCTTTGTTCATCTGTGGTGGTTCTGAATGCTAATGAGTCTGCTTCTGATTTAGCATTTTGTGAGGTCAGTCTGTGAGGAGACTAGGGCAGACATTGTATTTTGAATCCCAGATTAATTAAAGAAATCTTGAACAAGGACTCAAGGTCTCTTATTGGGGTAGAGAAAGAAAAGAAAATATTGGTTCAAAAAATGGTAACCAGCAAATGAAATTAGGGTGAAGATGTCAAAAATGTTGCAGACAGCTCAGAGATCCTATATCTTAGGGAGACTAATTTCAGTGTTGATTAGTGCTTGCAAGGTATACACAGATGGATGTGATAGGGGAGTACCTACCAGCAGATATTTCCAAACATGTTGCCCAAATGGATGCTGGTTCAGAAGGACAAACAATTTGTCTGCATTTAATTAGACAAGAATAAATATTTTTTCAAGAATTCTGGCTGCAAAACATTTCTGCAGCTACTGGAGAAAGAGTTAGACACAGGTTACCATTAGATCAACTGAGTCTCTCCCTGAGACCCCTCAAAAATGAGGAAACTTTCGTTTCTTTTGTGCCTTTATAGACATCAATCTCTTCAGAGGAAGAGTTATGCTGGTTGATATTGGTGTTTATGTTGAACAGTTCTCCTTTGGACCTAATCCTATGACAAATTTAGAACTCCTTAATCTTTTTTATGTATCTGGGAACAAATGAAGAGACCATAAAGAACTTCCTTAAACCATATCTGACAGCATGGACTCCCTGGAGAATCAGAGTAGCTACAAGTGCTGCTGCTTTCCTTTTCTTCAAAGGGAAGCTAGGATTGGTAGTCCCCCAAAACAAAGTATTGTGTCCAGCCATGAAACAATAAATCCAGCAATCAAGAAGCCCATTCATCAAGCAGAGATCTTACTGAGCATGAGTGTGCTTGTTCCACAATCTGTAGGTGTCCATGCACTCTTCCTGCCTACAATGAAGCAAACCAAAGAACCAAACACAGGACACACAAAGCCCCGTGACACACTGAAGAGATAAACAGGTAATTTCAAATATTGACAGAAGAAAATAGAGCAAAGAGTGGCTCCACCTGGACAGTCAAGTCTCATGAACAGGAGCTTGTGATTTCTGCATGCATTAACCAGAGCCCTCACAGCACCCTCATTTCTGAGTGAAAAAAATCCCTCCAGATCTGCTCCCATAAAACTGAAGTTGCTCCCACTGCAGGGGATTGCTGCAGTCATTTTGTTGATTTTATTGATTAAAATTGTCATGGCAAATTTACAATAGTCTCTGCCATGTTCTCCCAGATTACAAGATCCAAGATAGGTCTTGAAAAACAGATCACTTTACTCCAAATCCCATTTGACTAAGAGAAATCAGAAGAACTTAAGTCCAGTCTGACCTGAGATTTCAGAGAGAAATAGAGAACAGTCTTCTCATAAAAAAATAATATATATATATAAAACAGAAAACCACAGTTTTGACAAGTTACACATTTCCTTGGATTGAATTTAAAAGGTTTTGGGTTGAGTATTTTGATAAGATATAAGAGAGATGGTGAGGAAGCATTCTATTTTTATTGGAAAAGACTGTAGTTAATTTATTATTTGCAGAAATTAAAGGTTCATTTCCTTTGTCTGAATGAGGATACTGAAATTCCCAGTCTCTGTGTAGCTGGGCAAGGCCTCAGGGTGGGTAGTTACAGCTGTAGCTCTATTGGTGATGGGGATGGAACTGCAGAAAAAATACTTTCTCATATTTGTATTCAAAGAAAAAGTCACAGGGTCATTCTCTTTTGCCTTTTGTCAGTGAATATTTTTGTATTTTATACCTAGGAGTATTTCAAATAGCCCTGTTTTGCTCTGCTGCACAGCCTGATGAAGGGTGGTTAGGGAACCTGTCTCAGAATTTCATAATGATTGTCCATCTAGTTTGCTCAAAACAAGGCTTCTCAGTGCAAGAAAAGGGCTCTAACTACCAGGTTAGAAGTAGAGCTGTCACATCTCCTCTTTAATGAGCATTTAAAATACTCTGTTCTGCACTTCTGGACAAACAAACTGTCACAGAATGTCATTATAACAATGTAATGAATGTATTTATATGCCAGTGTATATATTCAGAAGCTACCTCTCCTACTGAAGAAAAAAGGCACTAATCTGCAGTTGCTGCCACTTCAGCTGTAAGGACATTTGCATTGACTCTTTTTCTCTCTGATATGTTAATCTCTCAGTTTATAGCACCAAGCACTGTGCTGAGCAGTGACAGTCATACAGTCCTGCCAGGTGGCATGTTTTTAGCCTTACCCTATTAGCTTAATAAAGCCCCTCTTTGTGTACAGCTAAGATGGATGAAAATTATTAAAAGTTTTAGGATCTCATAATTTCATTCTTCTGATTACTATGGGGAGTTGAGGGAGGCATCTTATGCAAGCTACACTTAAGTACCACTAAGTGGCTGCTAGGACATGCATCAAGTACTTCACAACTACAGAATGATCCCAAGAAAATATTTGCTGCTCAGTCAGAAGCTGTTCATACACTGTGTTACATTTGGACACACAACAAGATAAATCTCAGCTCACATCCCTGCCCTGCTCTTTTCCAATGCAGACTACACATCAACCATCCAGAAGAGAAAGAGCCATTTCTGGCATGTCTGCATGTCATGCTTCAGGGAGTTCCCAGCCACACAGCGACCACAGCTCACAGCTGCTGCTTTTTCCTTTTCAGTTTTCATTTTTACTCATTTTCAGAGCATTACAAGACTTATTTTCTTTCAGCAGCTGAACTACTATAAATGTTATGAAGAATTTAATAACGTATGAAGCATTCTCTCAGAAACCACCAGCCAAGCACCATATATTACAGACTCCCAGTGTTTTCATCTACAGCACAGAGAAAATGCTCAGGATTATGAAAACTGGACTCATTGGACCTTCCTGTATGTGCTGCGCTATGACAGATTGATTTCAGACATTAAATAGCAAGAAAGAAATCCAAACAACATTATGTGAGGTCATATCCTGAGTTTTTGCTGCAGCAAATTCACATCAGCTGTAGTTTGAAAGATGGAGGGGAAGTAAATATTGGGAAAGAATACCTGAAGAGTGTAGTGCAGTTTTAATTTATTTTTATGCCATCAATGCATTTGTGGCAGAGATCTAAATGATAACACAGTTATTTTTCCCTTTTTGATGCAGTACTGTAAGCAGACTTGTGATGCTGAGGGCACATTGATAGGTTATCATAAATAGCATTTAAGTATTGAGGAATTTGGGGTCAAACCTTTGATTCCTGTGCCACTTGCACTTCTGCTTACACATGCTTTTATACCTCACTCTTTAAAACTTTGATCCTCTCTTCTCCCAGTTTTAGTGTTTCTTTCAGTGCTGCTTACTGGTGTTCTGGAGATCCAGCTATCCTGAGATGCAGGTAAATTTTACTAAAATCAGTGGAATTCTCCATTATCTTTGAATTGGAATATTTTATACTTCACTTGTGGACAGAGAAACATGATTGTCAGCTAATAGCCCATTAATAGCTATTTTTTGGCTTACCAGCTCTTCGAGCTTGTCATTAGGAAAGCTTCATTCTCTTAGGAAATAGTCCCAGTGGAGGACCTTTAATCCTCTTTCCCTAAGCAGAGACTATCAGAAATCTCATTGCTCTTCCTATCCTCTATGCATACCTAGGATCCTAATAATTTAAATATTTATGCAGCTACTGGACAGAATTCATTAAACACTGAGCATAAAAGTATTCTCTAGAGAATCAAAAAGAGAGTTATCTAATATTGATATTAGGTTATGTTTGGCTGGACTGAAAAAAGAAATGAAAGCTTCAATCCCAACATACCAAGAACTCAGTTCTTAGTTGGAGAAAGCTATGCATTCAGCTTTTAAAACTCTGATGCTTTACACAATGCTGTACCCACTTCACCTTAAAAATCATTGTCTGAAGTGAAGCAGAATGTTGGAAATTACAGCTGAGAGGGTGAAGAAAGAAGCACTGAATATTTTTAATAATTTTTATTAATCATAAATTGAAAAAATGGCTGAGAACTGTTGTCTGCTTAAGGAATATGATGAGATGGGGAGTGAAGTGTCTGTATTCTAAATGTCTGCTTCACCAAAGCTCAGAACTACTCGTGCAAATGTACAGCTGGCAAGTGGAGAAAAGAAGAAAATGGGTATTTTTCTACACTAACACACTGAATAAACCCACTCATTCTTCTGACGCAGTGGGAGAGTGGGAGACATTCAGAAACAAGGTGGACGTGGGACTGTGAACTTGGATTAAAATAGCAGCCATCATTAAGCTTTCCTCATGTTTTCTAATTAACACAATTTAAAAAAAAAATCCAATGAACCTGTCAATGCTTTGAAGTACCTTATTATTCACAGTGATTTGTTTATGATGTTTTTTTTTTTTTTCTCTTGAACTAATTTAGAATAGGGATGCACTGCCGAGGCTGCTTTATTGCTTCATTTTCAGTATATCAGTGTTGAATGTGCAATCCCACAGCTGGGTACAATTCTCAGCAGTTCAGTCACATGAACAGAGTTGGGTATATTGAAAGTCAGAACTAATTCTTGGTTTCTTTTTCAATGTGCATATCTCATTAGCCAAAGAGGACTGTTTAGAAGCAATTAATCAGTGAAATTTACATTGCATACCCTGCTTATGCTAATTTATAGCAATACATAGATGCTATAATCCAGACAACAAAGGTTCCAGGCCAAAGAACAGATGAACTACACAGGAGAGTAAATGAAAACAAACAAAAGAATTTAGTCAGAGGTGAAAAAATTCAGTAGAGAAAGGTGTGAAATTTACTTTCTTAAAATTAAAAATTATTTCTGAGAAAAATAAATTAGATGGATCTGAAGGAATGACAACAACTTAGGAGCTTGCACAAAACTTGGAACTGATAAAAAAATCCTTTACAATTCTAACAGCTTTGATTTTGGTGGTTTCTCTACAGAATTCAACTACCTTTTCCTTAGGTTTGTCAGTATTTTCATTTTCCATCCTTTTTGTTGAAAAATTTTTCCAGGCAGTGAACATGAGGCAGAAGAATCAAAAGCTGGGTGCTTATCCTTGGCTTTGCTGACTGCCCCTTAGCACATCTCTTCACCTTTCTCACCTGCTTCCCACCCTGCTTTTCCTGCCACAGCTGAAAGCTGTCTGAAAGACCAACAAGTTCACAGCATCCAGCCCAGGTTTAGTCCATTCACATTGGGGCACATGGGAACAACTATAATACAAATAATAATGTCCCTTTCTCCCCAGCCAGCACAGTCTTAGCATGTTAAAAACCACTGAGGGTCTTCACCAGGAAGTCCGTTCATATCAGTTTTTTTCTTATTCCCAAATTAATCTAGCTGTATTTGTTTTCATTTTAAGGTACTAAGGAGAAATGTTATTTCTATAATGTTTCATGAATATGCAATACCAATAAATGAAACAGATCCACTAAACGCTTCTTTTGAGGGTGAGCTGTTTAGAAAAGAAATATAACTATACTGGCTGTCCAGTTGCAGTAGGAAATGAAACTGCATCTATCATCAGCACAAAAGGAGACAAACCCTACCTACTACTGTATTCCCCTGAAAGCATGAGTCACAGACCTATTGAGAACAAAATATGGATGTCAGATGGTAGCCCCTCAGGCTGTCTGGCAACCTGCTTGCTGCTCAGAAAGAGGTAGCAGCTGCTTCATATAAGACTAATAAGGATGATAGAAAAGCCTATGCTGGCTTTCACAGATCCACACCTGAAGAAAATAGGCAAGGCAGGCTGTATTTGAACCTCAGGAAAGAAGCAAATCCTAGTAAATGGGCTTGGAAGCAAGTACTGGTGGGTAGCCATTGTTGATGGAAACTCAAGAATGATCTAGGCCTCTGATTAATTTATCTCTTTGTTTTTTATTTAACTTAAAATCCTATAAAAAATAGAAATGTTTTATGCTGTTTTACACTGTCCTACATTATATTTGGGCTCTTATACCGGGAATTTAAAATGAGTTAAGAGAATTCAGCTGCCCACTTTGATAATCCCACTCAGCTCAGTAGGCAGCTGGCGCTGGAATGCTGTGAAGAAGGGAGGGTCATATGCAGAAATCCACCAAGGTACTGCAGGAACTTCAGTATCAAAAAACTGTCAGTTTTGGATAAAAACCTCTGGAGGCAAAAGGTGGACCAAAAGTTCCGTATTATTCTAGAACAGAGACTTCATGATTTTCATTCAAGTACTGAAAACAAAAGGCTTTGGGGTGGTTTTTTTTCCTTTAACAACAACAAAAAAAAAAAAAAGTGGAAGAGGGGGCTTTCTTGAGCAGATACTTTCAGTCACTGGATCAGTCAGAAACAGTGTCTATAGAAGCATGAGTGAGTAGAAGAGGAGAAAAAGCAACCTGTGGCTGACAAATGGATTACCTTTAAAGAAAACTACAGTTAACTAATATATGGAACCAGTTAACCTTTTAGAAATATTTTTAACTTCATTAAAACATACTTTAAAAAAATCATGAGATTAGAAATCTAGTCTGAGACTAGAAATAAACACAAGCAATCATTGGCTTTTCATTAGTTTTTTAATATTCAAAATGCTTTACTTATTATACTTTTGTTTTCAAGCTTTCTCCTCTTAAAAAAAAAGTTTTATTCTCTGTCAAAAGCAATGTTTTGTTTAAGCTAAAGTTTTTTTTTACAAAATCCTTCTTAAATCACTGAGAAGCTAAAATAAAGCTTGGCTTGCCTCAAAAGGTGCTCTTTTTCTTTCTTTTTTTTTTTTTTTTTTTTGTCGTTTTCAGAACTTCTAGGAAAAAAAGAATCCTTTTATTCGTACAGCTGTAGTGAGGCAGAGGGGGAGAAATGGTTTGCTGATTAAAGGAAACATGCTGAAGTCTCTCTCAAGAGATGCTGCAGCCAATGCATTTCAAGGTCTAATATGCCATAGCTCTTTCCTTTGTCCTTCTAAAACAAAGGATTGTGTTCCCCTTACATATTTTTGCTCCCCTGCACAAAAGACAGCTGATCCTAAACATGGGGAAGCAATAACAGACCCTTGTAAACCAAGCACTGGGTGTCTTGGGCCAGCCCTGGCAGAAGCCTTCAGGTGTGTGCAAATAGAGATTCAAGTAGATACTCATGCTTGTAGGAGGTTTGTAACTTAGCAGGCTGAAATAAAATGAAGGAGTAGCAGATCATCATTAAAATGGTTGGACATTTCTCACTCCTTCAGAAACCCAGATGTAAACTGTACCTGGCACTACGCAGGTACTAGTCTGACACCCACAGAAGCCCCTTCTTTGAAGAACATGATTTTCAAATTGAAGTCAGAGCCAAAATATAAGATTCAATCTAGATTAAAAGATTCAACTTGTCATGTTTCTTTCCATGATTTTACTTGCTTTCTGTTGTTGGTGACAGGTCTCTCAGTAAAATTTAAATCTGCATAAAGAGTGGAAGATCTAGAAATAAAAGTTTTAACCTTCAAGTAGTCCCCTGCAGGCTCCCCCTCCTGACCTCTGGGGAGCTGAAACCCTTCCTTCAGCTTCCAGCCTGTAAAACAGACACAATATTATAGTTCCTTGCCTTTTTTTTTTTTTTTGGGGGGGGGGGGAGGGGGGGGTGTTTTTTTGGTTTTTTGTTTTTTTTTTTTTTTTCCCTTCTTCTGTACTTGGTCTTGGATGTTGTTTGCAGCAGCCACTATTAGGGAACGTTTTAGACCACCTTCTCCAGAGGGTTCCTTAACTGCCTCAAAAGATGTGACAGCAAATGCCTTGTTCAGGCCCAAATCAGGGCTTAAGCTCCTTGCAAATGTGTACATTTGAGAATTTAAATAAAAGCAAGCCTCTTGACAGTTCACCCACGGCTGACAGAATCTGTAGAAATTGTTAAAATAATTTTCTAAATCAAGTTATAAAAATATATTCAATGAAACTGTGTCAAAATCTCATAAAAATAGGGGAGTGTCTTAAATGTCAAAAAGCATTTAAATGCTAATGAATGTCTCTTTCACATATAAATGAACAAGACAATTTAGGAAATAAAAATGATCTCTTTCCTCCATGGCCTATTGATTATGTGCCTGTAACACCTCAGTGAATAGGATACCACCCACTTCTTCGATCAGGCTTTTTACTCATTACAGATATTCTGAGATCTCTTTCAAGCATCAACATTTTCAAATATGCAAGAGCTGTGATGGCTGAAGGGCAGCCTTGTTATCTATTCAGATAACGAACAGAGTGCCAAACGCAGCCATTATATTAAATCCTGGAAGAAATTCAGCATTGTCATCCAAGTGATATGATGTACATTTCTTTTATAAAAAAGCTTTCAACACCTCTCTAAGTTAGTTAATGAAGAAGTGAGGAAAACTGAAAAATTATATCAATAGCACAAAAGAAAAAATATGTCATCCTTGATCTGAAATATCTGTAAAATGTTATTCACATTAATACTTGCTTCAGGAACTTTCATTTTTAAAGGTATCCTGGTTATCATACCTGAGTCAAGGGTCTTTTCCTTCCAATTCCCTCTCTGGGAAAACTGGGAGACTGGGAAACTCTCCTGTAGGTTTTATGAAAGAAAATTCTCCTGAAGTTTTATGGAAGAAAGGATTCATCCTGAAGTTTGTTCCAAAGCCATTATTGAAAAGAACTCCACAAATACCAGAACCTCCAGTATCCAAACCACCATTTTTTTCTGAAAATGACAGTGCTTGGACATGCATATATTTCAATAATAAAGTCATTTTCTCAAGGCCAATTTAGTGTGTACATATCTTTCCAGTCCAAGCTTTGCTGGCTCTCAGACTACATGTGAGCTGGTTTGGAGGGACAAAAAACAGACCTACAGGGCCCTCCATCTCTCCAACAGATTGCTTTTATTGGTAAAAATGGAAAATCCAGGGACTGAAGTATTACTCTCCTGCAGACTCTCACACCTGTCTGTCTCTGGTAAAACAGGCAGCACATGGAGCATTTTCCCAGCTATTGTTGAAGAATGTTCTTCTGCAAAGAGCTGGATGGGGATTGCTGTCAGGCACCTCAATAATATTGACTGTGCTCCCCTTCTCTTTCAGAGATACTGGGCTCTCAAAAGTCCCATTCTGAGTTGTCTGAGCTCTGAAGTTCCATTCTCTCATTTCCTTGAAAAGTCAGTGCTTCCCTCTCTTGTAAGGAGACAAACCGAAAATTATAAAATCAGACAGGTGAAACACACGAGTTCTAAGCATTTAGAACATTTAAATTTAGAACAACAGTTTAAACATTTGGATTACAACTTATGTGTAGTCATATTATACCCAAAAATTTGATTCAGCTGTAACAATAATGTGAATGCACAACTCACAGGCCATGACTAAAAATCTGGATGGCCATGGAAACCTTACAAGTAGAAGCACTAAAGTTGATTTTTTTTTTCCCATTTGAAGATTAAAAAGAAATTCAGTCTTTTACTCCTCTAAAAAAGAAAATTCCTTCTGGTTACTGTAACATTTTTAAAGGTACTTAAACTTCCAGCCCATGTAAAATTTATGCTATAGGAGACCTGAATTTTTAAAAAATCAATAAATATCTAATTCTCAAAAATTAATTTGACTGGTAGATTCTTTCTTCTCTAAACTTTTTCTGTGGACAGAACAGAGGCAGGTGTTTTGGTTGCTCAATTAGTCACAGAATCACAGAATAAGCTGAGTTGTAAGGGATCTACAAGGATCATCCTGTCCAGCTCCTGGGCCTGCCCAGCTCCATCCCCAAGAACCCCACTCCGTGCCTGGGAGCATTGCCCAAATGCTTCTGAACTCCGTCAGGCTTGGTGCTCTCAGCACATTCCCAGGGAGCCTGTTCTAGTGCCCAAACAACAACTGGTTAGAAAACCCTTTCCTGATATCCAGCCTAAACTTCTGGCCATTCCCTCTGGTCCTTGTTTGGATTGTTTTATGTTTTGAGGGTGCTGTTTTCAACAGAAAGATACTAATGGATATATTTTGGTGTAGTCTTTTATACAAAAGGCATCTTGTTTAATGCTGGGTCAGTGAAGGAAAGTTCCCCATCAGGGATTATGCAGTTCTGATAAATGCTGCAGAGCAGTTCAAAACTCCCAAGTTATATCAGAAGGAAAATTAGCAATACAACTCAAATCCTTCAGAGGTGCTTGATTAGCCAAAGCAACATCCCTGCTCCACAAGAAAGTTTGGAAGGGGGTGGCTTTCTATGGCTTTCATCTCTGATGTCTTGTTCCACTAAAGGCCAGGATTTATAGGATTTTTGTGAAACAAAAAAGATTTCCTGCGTCACCCACAAGTGAATTAATGAATTCATTTTCCATACAGCCAAAATCTTCATTTTTGTCACTCTATCCTGCAAAATAGACCAAACGCAGAACACAAAAACCCATGAAAATCATCAATTATGAATTTCCAGCCAAAAAAACCCCCACTGTGACTCTTGTATCACACAGCTGGCTTACAATTCCTAACATACCAGTATAACATAGTACATCATACACACGAACTAGGGCAGCAGGTATCAGTGAGGAGTGAAGTTACTTTTCAGCATTAAGTATGTACAGCTCTCTACACATCCTCCTCCATCTGCCTAGATGTTTTCCTCCTGTTACAGGTTCTGCAATCTATCTACTTGGATACCCTCAATATTATACAAGTCCCATTTAACAGTCAGAACTATAATAGAAGACTTTCAGAAGTGGAAACTGTTTGTCAAATAAATTGTTTTCAACATCCTTATTTCTGCCGTTGTTCTATGCCAATTTAAAAGATTAATTCTTTAAAATTTAAACTTTTTTTTACCTACTTTTGCAACAGAAGTCTGTATTTCTGAATGCTAAAAAATACAAAGAAAACACCTTTTTATTTCTGAAGCCCAAACATCTGAATCTCAGCAATAATTAATACATGGAAGTGTATCTAACACAAAAGATCATTCTAACAAGATCTAAAGTGAGTGAACATATGGTGGTAAGCCAAATAGCACAGAAATAGTATGAATAACAACACCAAGTCATTAGGTAAACAGGGAGGAAAGGAAGGTAACATTGCATGAAATAACTGGTGACAGGATAGCATTTGTGAGCTGGGTTTATGTTTAATGATGTTTCTTTTCCATGGAGCAATTGAGGGTAGCATATGATGCCAGTGATGTGGACATAATTTGGGTGCACTTTTCTAATTAGGTAAAATGCCCTTGAAAACAATGGTGAGAAGATCACAAAGTCAAATGCTGCTCTTTAGATTCAGACTTAGAGTTCAGGACAATCCAAGGCACAGAGAAGGTTGATGTGTTGTCCTCCCCATCACCCCACCCTTGGATGCTTGCTGTATCCTAGCAAATGGCCCACAGGGCTACAAAAATGGCCCACAGAGCTCATTAAAGCCTCGCTGTACTCACCAGGACACCCAAGATCACAGAGTCACAGCAGCCTGCTGCAGACTGATATTGTAATTGACAGAGCTGCCCTGACACAAGTGCATTGCTCCAGGATTCTGGGCACATTGGATTTGGGCAGCTCAGGAATTGGGCAAGGCATTGCTGAAGTATAGGATGACATTACAGTGAAAGGATCCTGAAGCATTAGAATATATCAAACACTTTGGATAGTAGCCCTCTCAAATTTTAATCTGGCACACGGTCAACTATGACTGCCAGCTCTGAGAAGGAGGAGGGAAAGGACTGATATCAGTAGAAAGGGTGCTGCTTAGAATTGTTTCTTGAGAGATAGAAATAGCATGAAGCTGATGGGAGCAGCTCCAGGGAGAAATAACATTCCCTAGTGAAATCTAACAGAAATAGCCTGTACAGTAGTTTCACCATGTCACAGAGTGAATGGTGACAGTGCACAGAGGGTATTTCTATGCAGAAAATTGCTGAGAAGCAGTAGGAGCAGGAGACATGTTACAAGATCAACATGACAAAGTGAGCAATTAGGCTTTCATGGAACTGAGGACAGAATTTTTCTGCACTCTGTCATCAGCTCTCAGGGCTGAGGCTGATGCTTCTGACCTTACAGAGGCTGATCACAACAGGCCATGCTGGGTCGGGACCTATTGAGTCGCTTCCTTCAGTGGAGGTGATGGAGTTCATTCCAAATGTAGCTACTCTGAGGCATTAAACAAATAAAACATAGTATGCATTAAAATAACATTATTAAGGTTACAAAGGTTACAGAGTCAAGCATTCTAAAGCTGCTTCTGCAGCCTTAATTCAGTCCCCATTGTGTGTTTTCTCCATCTTCCCATGACTCTCCCTAATGCTTCTACACCAAAAATTTGCCTTATAGTGAATTTTGTTCACTCTATCGCAACAGTGGGCAAGAGCCTGTAGAAAATATTACATGTAGAGTATGGATGAGCTTATACAGGAACTATCTGTTCACCATTTGTTTGATCTTCATGGTTCAGTACGTGGTCCCAGGATATATTTGCTGAACAATATGCAAACTGCTCGGACTTCATCCCTGTCTTTTTTACTCAGACTAGTGTAAGAGTACCTTAGGTGTCTCAGAGAGACACCCAAATTCAGAGATTATGCTCTCCATGGCAATAGAAAGACTAAATCCAGCTACAGGGAGATAGAAGGATAGAAGTGGGGACTTGCCATTTAGTTCTGAGCCCAGAAAATCTCCTCTGTAAAGAGATACATAAACGGGGGCGGGGGGGGGGGGGGGGGGGGGAAATTGCCTTAACTTCAATTAAATCTGAAATCACTGAGAAAGTAAGTCTAATTCCACTCAAAGGGGCACTGGTATATTCCCTTCCAATTATTTTTGCCACAACTAGCACCAATAAAAGTGTTGCCATACGTTTACTGATATCAGAAACTCTGTTATAAGCCAGTAAACAAGCTAGACATTACCATAGTTATAACTTAATTGCATCCTCTGGGAAGGGAGCTGTCACCAGGTCAGGTTTTCTTAAGTCACAGAATTAACAAATTTCTATCATTAAGCCTTTCTTAACACAACCAGTGAACAGAAAACCCATTGGCAAAAGCTACAGATACTGGTGAAAGCAGCCATGAACATTCACTAAATCAGGATTTTTTCAACATGTGATTGAGTTCCTGATTGTGCTTTTTGTTGGAGGTTTTATGCCACTTTCTCAGACATTCTTGGGTCAAATCTGTCTCTTATATACACAAAAAAAAAAAAAAAAAAGAAATCCAAGGTTGAACTGTGGCCAGCTGGACACTGATGGATTCTTACCTCAGGCTTCATGGTATGTTTGGGAACAAGTCTGGTAGCTCTGGTAACCAAAATGGCCTTAAATTTTGTTTAGCCCATGAACCCAAATAAACAATAGCTGAGAATAATTTGTAGGCAGAAATATTTGGTCACAGTAATTTTGTAACACAACACAAAACAAAACCACAGGAAAACCAAAAGCCAAAAGAGAAGACATGTTAATGGTTATAATTCAAAGCATCTTTTGTCAAAAGGTTTTACTGAGTATCTACTTAAGCCATTTTTTCCTTCTGATTTATAATATTGTGATATCATCCCTCTGGAAGAGCAGAGCTTGGAAACTTATGCCTTAGGACCTTGATTTAAAGGAGCTTTTGCCTCCTTCCAGTGTAACTAAACAGGAATTAGGCACCTATTTTTAGCACTATGAAAGCTGATAATTAACCTCAAGAAGTTCAACAAGGCCAAATGCAAGGTGCTGCACGCGGGTCAGGGCAATTCCCAAGAGCAATACAATCTGGGGGATGGAGGGATTGAGAGCAGCCCAGGGGAGAAGGGCTTGGGCACTGGGAGATGGAGAGCTGGACATGAGCCAGCCATGTGCACTCGCAGAAAGCCAAAAATGAGCTGTGTCACAAGCAGTGGGGACAGCAGGCTGAGAGAGGGGATTCTGCTCCTCTGCTCTGCTCTGCTGAGACCCCAGCTGGAGTGCTGCACCCAGCTCTGGCCACCAGCACAAGCAAGACATGGACAGGTTGGATACATGTCAGACATGTATGTCCACAGTGGATCATGGGGGATAACAGGGCTGGAACACCTCCTGTGGAAACAGGATAAGAGAGTTGGGACTGTTCAGCCTGGAGAAGGGTCTGGGCAGATCTTACTATGGTCTTTCAGTACCTGGAGGGGGTTTACAAGAAAAACCTGAGGACAGATTTTTAACAGGGCCTGTAGTGATGGTTTTAAAGTGAAAGAGGGTAGGTTTATACTGGACATAAGGAAAGAATTATCTACCACAAGTGTCACAGACATGTTCTATGAAAAATCCTTTTACAGTTTTTACAAAACTGTAAACAATGATTATCATCTGCTGTGGAATGTAACAGGTGCATCTGTGATTGGTCTCATGTGGTTATTTCTAATTAATGGCCAATCACAGTCTGCTGTCCAGACTGTCTGGTCAGTCACAAGCCTTTGTTATCATTCCTTTTCTATTCTTAGCTAGCCTTCTGATGAAATCCTTTCTTTTATTATTTTAGTATAGTTTTAATATAATATATATCATAAAATAATAAATCAAGCCTTCTTGGCTTCATGGAGTCAATATTCTCATCTCTTCCCCCACCCTGAGACCCCTGTGAACACCGTCACACTATGAGGGTAGCAATACTCTGTGTCACAGGTTTCCCAGAGAGGTGGTAGATCCCCAACTCTGGAGTTGTTTAAGGACAGATTGAATGGACCTTTGAGCAACCTGACCAAGTGGGAGGTGCCCCTGCACATGGCAGGGAAGCTGGACTAGATGATCTTAAATTTCCCTTCCAGACCAAACTTTTTTATGATTATTAATAATAACTACATTGTTCAGCATATCAAGTTTTTATCTCTGTAAATACAGCACTCTGTAGTCTTCTTAATGACCTTTTTTCTTACAGGTAACAACCTCTGTTTATTCTATCATACTTAGATACATCCACTATTTATTTCAGTTTTTATTAGGATTTCTTTTTTATGAGTTAGTGCCTCTCAGATTTATGTGGTGACCACTCATGGGGATATTGCACTAACATTGGTCCCTCCAAACCTTTCTTATCTGGGCCAGCCATGGTCTTTAGGACCTCAATCTTGGCCCTCAGCTGCCATTAGGGTTCAGAGTCCCACAGGCCTACAGCTCCAGGGACACTGGGGCTGAAAAAGTCCTGCCAAGGGGAGTTTGGCATTTGCACCAGCATTGCTCCCTCCCCCAGTCTGGGCACCCACAATGCTGGGACCTCAACCTCAGCCTTCAAGTGCCCTGAGGATCAGGGTTCAGAGATCCACAAGGCTTACTGCTTTAAAACATAAGGAAAAAAATAAGTCAAATACAATAAATTCCAAAACTGATGAATGTTTATGGGGTTTCCACTAAATAAAATGCCTTTTGCTTGTGAGACAAAACATTTTCAGGATTATTTCATTGCGTCTTTACAAATTCTACCCTATATTATTGTTTATTTTTCCTTCGGGAAATTGACTCAAGCTGTCAAAAAAAAAAATTCCATTGTAGAGCAAAAAAGAGAAACAAGGTAGAAAAAAAGAGGAAGCAACAAGGAAAAACAAAACATTAGACACTCACTTGCTTTCATGGCACTGAAGCTGTGTGAATTACAGATCATATTTCAGTCCTTCTTGGACTACTTTCCTCCTCTGGCCTTGACTTTGGCAAAAACACAAATTTCCCAAGTCCTCTTCCTTCCACGCTCTGATGGGCTTCTCCACCACCTCCAACCCCACCATCTGCAGCAGCAGAAGGACAATGCACAGATGTCCCCCAATTCTTTTCAAAGGTGTCCTGCCCTGAAGACTTAATATCACAAAGGAGTTCCAGTCTGAACAACAGCACACCTCTCATTTGGGAGAAAAACTGTAGTTTTGCAGTTTTTGATGGTAAACTGATGTCCCTCTGTATTTTTTGTTGTTGATGGGAGTGGTTGTTTTTCTATTTTCTCTGCTCATTTTTTCTTCCTTTGGCTTTGGAACTTGAGTTTATTGGGTGTGTTCTTCCACCTGCAAAGGGCTAGAGATAGCTTCATTTCTTCCATAAATCCCCATGAAAGGTCATTTCAGGGAAAGAGCTGAGGGAATACTGGACTTGGGAGGTTTACTGACAGAAAACCCAGTTAGATGAGATAAAACTGAAAAATGCCTAAGCTCGCTGATCAAATTAAGATTTTTTTTTTGTTTCATTTAAATAAAGATATTTAGTTAATTTTGTAGTTATATAAGTCTTGTGCAAAATAATTTGGATTTTATTTCAGCTCTTGTAGAAATACAGCATGGAGTGAAGTATTGAAATTAAATGTTACACATATTCCAAAAGATACTCCTCTAATTTATTTTCTTTTTCAGCAAAATGTTCAAAGCACTTAGAAAATTTAATCCAACTGTGATAACTGCTTCAGTACTGCCTTTGCATTTATTACCAGTGTTAACATTTTAGATTTAAAATCAAACCACTGTTTAGCTGGCTCAAATTTACTGCTTTATTTATGTGTAACATTTAGAAGGATTAGGACTAGATCCTACCTGGAACAAAACCAGATATGAAAACCCTCTCTGAAGGGAAATATCTATGTCCTCAGTGTTTTCCTGAGCAGAGACTTTGCTCTGACAAGGGCTGAGTTATTAACAATTTTCCACTTATAATGTGTTAACAGCAAGCATGCAGTTCCTCTCTGGCCATCTAATCCTTGTGAAACAAAAAGAAAAATTGTCAAAATTGTCCTTATCTGGGTTTGCATAAATTTGTATATTAACTTTAAATAAAGATAAAGATTGTATCTGATATCACTGAGTTTAACATTTTGACTTCACTCTGAAAAACCTAACAGTTTATGGCTGATTTTTCAAGCAACTTTTGCTAACACAGTCCTGGAGCTGACCCAGTCTTAGAGTGCACCAAACAACTGTCTCGCCCCAAAATAGCAGTAATGGTAACTTAACGATTTGAAAGTAAAACTTTTTAAATGTTTTGCTAGAAGAAATCAGGATAAAGGGGCCAAACAACTAATCTTAGAGACATTTTGTCCTGTCAAGAGCCAGTTTGAAGAGGTGGTTTACAGTATCTCTTGTTTTTAAGCAAGTATCAGGAGTTACAAAAAGCAAACAAGGGTTTGTTTGCTTTATGTTGGATCTGAGGGGCTTGGGATTTTTGGATTTTGTAGGCTCAATATGGGCTGGCATACTTGAAAAAGAAAGTTCTAGAGCACTTTTTTTTGTCAAATGAATTGAATATTGAGCCACTGCTATAAGTAGATAATAGGATAACAGAGAAAAAGAAATTTAAAAGATCTATTGCTTATATTAGTCCAGGAAGTTCTATGCATTCTGCTTTCCTGTTCCAGTCTTATGTTTCTAAATTTTAAGGCTCTATATATGATGGTGACAGAGAATCTTGCAATAGAGTCACATTTTAAAGCATGAAATGGTGTTTCAACTGCTTTGGCACAAAATTTGGCTAAAAAAGAAGAAAATAAAAAATAAAGAAAATAATAATAAAAACAATTATATAAAGTTACCTAAAAATATCATGCAGTGAAAGGAGAAAGGCATGTGAGGAAGCAGAGATAAACTAAAAGAGTGGACTAGCACAGTGAAAAAGAGCACAAACACAGAAACTGGAGGGTAGTCAGGGAACAGCAAATACAAAATCTGAAAGAGCAATGATGCTTAATTTCTGCAGCCTGGACAGGCTTAGCAAAGTAATCTGTTAGTGAAGAATGGTGTCGCTGATGTTAAGGGTAATGTGAAAATAAAAATTAAGTGAGAAACTGATCTGGGCAAAGGGGCACAGCTATTTCTGTTTCATGAGCTAGAAACAAATGTTCCCTTTCTGCCCTTATAGACTCTCACTGATCTGATGGTCTTGATTTTCTTCTTCACACATAACCATGGCTAATTTGTGCCTGTTTATCCTTGTACCAGCATTATCCATTAGCTAAAATGTGCCTTCTCTCTCTTCTGTCTGCTCTTACAATTTCAGAGGGTGAACATACACCTTATCTGCCTTCAGCTTGTAAAAGCAAAGTACATTTAGTCCCAGGCACCCTGCTCAGGCCTTGTTCCAGTCTGAATTTATCTGTTTCACACGGCTGGCCAGAAGGGTATTCCATAACCAGGATGGGCTCTCACTGGCAGTAGATGCATGGGGATGTAAGAAACAGGGTTCAAAATCACAGTTTTTCACACTCAGCCCAGAGTCAAGCGCTTTACAGGGTCACAGAATAATTTAAATTGGAAAATAATTCTGAGATAATTGAGTCCAACTATCAGTGTAGCACCACCATATTCACCACTAAAGTGTGTCCCTGAGTGCCACACCTGCAATTTTTTTGAACACTTCCAAGAATGGCAACTTCACCCCCTCCCTGACCATCTTTTCAGTGAAGAAATTTTTTTTTAATGTTCATTCTGAACTTCCCTGAAGGAAAACATACAGAGGAACAGAAAACAATTAAAATATAAGAGCAATACAGGGGAAACACAATCAGATTACAGGATCATATTTGGTTATCTTGTATCCACGTAATATTAATGAATCACAGTCATTGCGTAAACAACCAACATGAGCAGCAAGGAATTTTTTCCTGTTAGTCCCTAAAGTCATAATTTTCTTCTCACTCTGTTATTGCCATCATCATTCATCTTTTTCATCCTGCATGATGTTTGACCCTCCCCTATATTGGCAATTCCTTTGTGTCATCATTAAATTGTTACAGATCAACCACATACCATGAGCCAAGATTACTAATGTAAATTTTAGATGAAATAAGTCTCTAATCTACTTTTCAAGACAATTTTCTAATCAACAGTTTCCTTCAACATTTCACTTTTTCTCTTTTAAGTCTATTCCTTACTCATTTTAAAATTCTTGTGCTAATCCTTGACTTTTCTATTTAGCTAATAATTTTCCTTGTGGAATTGAATCAGATGCATTGTAAAAGTCTAAGTAGATTAGATGTATTTAATTTCCTTTTCTCCAGAAAATCAAAGTAAAGTAGAATCTTAATCCAGTGCAATGAAGTAAGCCTTTGTAAATCCATGTTGTATTTTATCACTTTTTTTCTGTCTTAAATTACCTTCAAAATCTAGACTCTATAGAAATGAGGCCAGAAACACAAACAAAATTTTTTTTGCTTAGGGGTCATGTCAAAATTGTGACATAATCATAATCATCTGTTTCCTTAACCTTATTGCATAATGCCTTTGCATCTCTCCTTTGTGAAAGCAGTGAAACTTTTGGTCCTTGTTTTAAATCAGTGATAGTTTTGGCAATTGTTGCTTTATACTTCAAATTGTTGACCTCAGCAATGCTGCTTTTTCTGAGCATGTTTTGCTGACTTCTAGCATCTCATTTTGTAAAGATTGAAAAGAAATTAATTAATCATCTCTGGTTGGCAGGAAGCTCCAAGCCACAGGATTATTTTCTGGATTATTTGCATCTTCATCTGCTTAGCTAGATACAAACAGAAGTAAACTTTGCTTTTGGGAAGCTGGACCCCTAGTACACGTAAGGCTGAAGGCATATTTCTAGACCCATTCTCATCTCTGGGTAAAGAGGTTCAAAGATATCTGATGACCAGTTAAATACCTGGAATGATGGCCACTTCATTCCTTAGACACAACAATAGGCTTACTATAATTATGAGAGAAACACACAATCTCCTGTTTCTTCTTGCAAACTCTTTGGTCTCATTTCTCCTCCCCAGACATCTGCAGAGGCTCACCTTTTTCCTATAAACCCTCCCTTCAAAACTTAACATCTTTGGAATTATCCCCTTCCTCTTGCCACACCAAAAATTAGTTCCTACTTTCCATTTACTTTTCCTTATTTGTACTCTCAAAAATTCTTTCAGCTGCTAAGAAGCCACTTTGCTTCTACATCAAAAAATGTTTCCTGTTGGACTGAGAACCCTGAGGCAAGGCCACTCTTCACACCTGACCACAGAGTAAGGGGTGCTTCACTTTCTAGTGCAACAGATGAAGAAATAGATGAAAAAGAAGAAAGTATATATAATAAAAATAAGAATTCTTCATATCATTAAAATTTACAAAAAATCAGTCAAGAGGAACTATGATGAGGAATGAATTAAATGAGTTTGTATAATGAGAAAAATAGAACTGATCTCCCTCCTGCACAGAGGCAGTTTCCCTTGTTGCAAAAGGTGTTAGTAAATCAGGCTCCCAAAACAGCAACTGTGCAACAAATCCAAAGAGGATTTGCCGAAAGGCACTGGGACAGGATCCAGTGAAATGCCAACTTACCCCACAGGTGGAAAGAGGGCAATGATGCTCTCCTAAATGCTGGATAAAGCATAATCTTCATACCCACAGTTTTCAGACAGAAGGTTTAATGTAAGAAATAATAAACTGTCATTTGTTGGTCTAATGTAGTAAACATTTTGATATCACAAATTTACTGCTGATAGTTGCTTCCACAGCTTTTAGGCAACGTGTGCCAGTTTTCACTCTGCAAAGTTATATTGTGCTGTAACAATCCTCTAGTACTCTGCTCCTCAATACTTGTGCCATGTCCTAGCTTGTTTTGATGTGTGAGCTGAAATACTAACCCTTAAAGCTGCTGTACTGGAAGCAGCTTTCATTCAAATAAACTTACATCACACAACCACTTTCTCTTTGAGACACAAATTCTCTATTACACATTTAACAATAGAGTCATTAAAAAAAAAAGCTCAATTTTTTTCCTGTTAAGCAGATTTCACAAAATGAAACCATATTAGAAAATGTGATGAAACATGAAATGGACTGATGATATTTTAGCAACGTAGAGTATTACAATAATGAGTTTTCATTTTTCACTCTTACCATTACAGCCTTTGTATTTCAGGGTCACAGTTGAGTAACTGTACATTGTATTGCAATGAAACTATAGCTTAGAATTTCTGGGATGCCAAGAGTTTTGCAAAGCAAGCTATGGGAAGAATTTTTCTAAAATTTATTTTTTACTTGTGGTAGATATTCTTCTTCATTCCTTTTGGTTGCTTTGAAAAAAAAATCCAGATTTTTTTTTTTAATACAAAATGTTCTTTGCAAAAATTTCTACATTTCTGGGTATTTCATAAGCATTTTGTTTGAAACATTGAAGATTTTTCTAGTTCAAAAGAGAAAAATAGCTACCAAACAGATGCACTAGCTATTTCAAAATAATCCCTCCTGCTACACCAACAGAAAACTGCACTGTTGATTGCCACTGCTTAATATTGTTTCCCACACATTTAGAAAGCCATGATTTTCAGAGTGAAATATCCAGGACAGTTCACTGAAATGAGGCTTGGCATCCAGATTGCCTGCCTGGCTGTAATCACCCTTCGAGTTATTGAGCTTGTAAATCACATATCAAAACATGGGAATACATCAATTAATGTTCTACTGGAAACAAATCAAGGACAATCCTACAGTGTGACATTCTGCCAGTTTTTATTTTCAATAGACATGGGGAAGGAGCTGAAATGTTTAGTCACAGCCTCTATTTACCCAATCTGTCTTATATACTATTGCATAATGCTATCACAATATTAATATGCAAATTGCCTCTCAAATAAAAGCCAAGTTGATTTTCAGCACAGCTTCTGTTACAAAGGAAAATACTTAGCACTTACATTCCTTTTTCATCTTCAAAACTCTTTCAGTATATTTTAATTAATCCTTTTCCTTTCAATTTTCTGACCCTGCATTAGGTTTTCTGCCTCCTTTTCCCCTGTATTCCCAAGGTTATGTCCTCCACTTGATGTGTCCCATAGACCTCATATTTTCAAAAAATCATCTTCCTCTTATCTCTTTTCACGCCCAGAAAACAGACCTCAGGAGACTGGCCAGAAGAAAAGCCTAGTCAAGGGCAAAGGAAGTTTCCAAAGTGAAAAAGAAACAGAGAAACTCTATTTCCAGGGATTACTGATTAAATCTGGCACAGCTGCTGCTTTTTCTTAGCTGGCACCTCAGGCTGGTCTCAGCCACTCTCCGGAGGGGCGGCGGTGACTCCTCTGCAGGACACAGGGCAGGCTGGGCTCAGCTGGCCTCAAGGACAGTGCCTGGGCAGCCAGTCCTGGGCAGCAGGTGAGGAAACAGCAGCAGCCTCCTACAGAGAGCAGCCTCTCCTCGAAGAGGATTTCTGCTGCAAAATGTTGAGTAGGAGGCAGAACACGCTCAGGTCCTACGAGGATTTCAAAACACTGACTTGTGTTATAAAAGGAAAACTCTCAGATTTATCCTCTAAGACATTGAGATCCTTCTCTTTTTTATTACTCTATTTTAGTGATTAATTGATTTATTATACCATGAGTTATTTTTATTTACTGTGTGCTTTATGTCGCTGTTTTGATGACAATTTCAAACCCTGGGCTACTAATGCACACCAACTGAAGTGCTGATTGCCCTTCTGAACATCAGTCACAAAATGGGCATCACTGACCTGCTTAAACTGTAAACCCAGGATTTCATCAGTGCATGGGACAAATGCTGATCTGCTTCAAAAGCATTAAATTATATTTCACTCCCACAGGAAAGACAGGTGCACATGGGACTTGGCACTGAGATTCCATCACAAAAAGATTCTTGTGGTACTCCTGGAGTCAGTTATCTGCATTTCAAAGTGGACAAAAGGTTTATTGTACTCAAGGGAGGGAGAACTGTACATTTAAAGTCATGTTTTCTATCACAGCTATTGATGGAAATAAGTTCAGATTGTTATAGTTTTTATATAAAATTTTAAGAGTTAGAATATGATAAATACTACACTTTAAAAGGAAATATTTCTGTTATTTCAGTCTATCATCTTGAAATATCAAAATAAATCTTACTTTTTTTTCCACCCTGGTAGTTTCAAGAGACAATGATTTTTAATTTAATTTATGAATCTTTATTTTCACTTTGCTTTCTGATTTGTGCAGCGAGTAAATATTAAACTATCCATATCTCCAGTTACCAGGACATTCTATCTGTTTTTAGAATACTTCTTCACCAAAAGCATGTGTTGAATGAACAGAGAATTTTAGAGATGACTTAAAGTTAACAGATACTTGGTGTGTTAGCTGATACACTACATACTTTGCTCTGTTCTTGTAAATATGCTGGGCAGTGGATGCAAAAAACTGTATTTCAAATACAAGTTACACAGCCGTGGTTAGTTTATAATTCACATAAGATATTAAATTTATTATTAAGTCTTCAGAGATGTATGTTTTAAGCCTTTTAGTCCTAGGCCAGCATCATTGGTAGTGTGTTTGTATCTAGTAAATCTGTGATGCTGGACACAGACATAAATCTGTGTTTGCCTGCACTGCATGCACTCTCACTTCACTGGACTTTCTAGATTGTGCCAAAAATCACAAACTTAAAAGTATCAGTGAGAGCAGATTGTTAACTTCAGTAATTGACCATTTAAGTAGCTTGATATCTTCTGAAAGCATTCATGTTCCTCTGTGTCAGTACTTTTTGTTTATCTTGCACTTCTTGCACTTCTTAGGGTTTGGGTATTTATACATATACATACATATATATTTACATAGGTGTATATATAGTCAGATTGCCTTTGTCCTCCTTGTAGGGAGAAAAGAACCCAACAAACAAAACAACTACTCAACTTACTTCCCTTCACACCCTCTTAAAAAAATCAGAGTTACTATAGAAACAGCTATTAAACAGAGAGTAGCAGTAATTAATAACATCTGCAAGTGCAATATGACGTCTACAACACAATTAATTCCAACATTTGGAGTGGTTTGTGCAGAGCTGCCCTTTGTTGCTTTGCATGGAATGGCAGACTGTGCAGACCCAATTATAACAAGGGGGCTTAACATTACCACAGTGATATATTATGGCTTCTGAAATAGTTTGGACTCTTGAGGCATTAACTCATATAAATATATTACATCATTATTATATAGCTTAATGGCACATGATTCCAGAAATAATTGGACCCATATAGATACTATGGGCAAATGCAAACATTTTACTTTATCTTTTCAAATAAAACAACATAAAAATCTCACTTACTTCTGAAATGAGAGCAGGAGCTTATAGTGTAACTTTTTAAATCCATTCCTTCATTTGAATTCTAGAGACATGGGCAGATCAGACGTGAAAGTTTACCTACAGATGCTTTTATCTTTTGACTTTTCACTTTAAAAGTCAAAATGGAATTTTTTAAGAACAGCCAATTAAAGATTTTTAATAAATCATGAAAGACATGAGAGAACTTATATGTCTTCAGGCTTTATTGAAGAAGGAATATTATAAATATTTATTTGTTATTTTATTATTTCTCAAGGCTACTTGGCATAAAGTCTACCATCCATCCCACTACCTTCCCTCATTAGAAATTATTAGCACACAAAAGATTCAAATTTTCCTTAAATCATTTTTGCAGCTGATGTAAAATGTGTAGCAGAAGCTGTCTTGCCAGATTGAGGTGCGCTGTGTTATACAGGAGGGAGCTCTGCCTTCTCCCTGAACACAAGACTTGGGTCTTGTGCTCCTTTGGGAGCTCTGTGCCCTCTGTTACCCGAGCTGATCAGCTCTGCTGAGGGGCAGGGCACAGCAGATGGGCCTGACCCTGCTGGGGCCACCTGGCTCTGACCAGCACAGGGCAAAGCCTCTGCTCTGCTCCCCTGGCATAACAGAAACTTGGCTTCTTCTTGCCATTCTTTTTGCCATCTTTTACAAATAAGTGGACAAGTGCACGTGTGCAGACCAAACCTCTTGGTGAGCTCGTTCCACTTTTCCCTCTTTGTTACCTCTCCGACTTACTGGCATGTCTTTCTTATCAGAACACAGTTTTTCTACCCTTTACTGTCTCATTTTCCTAATGATTTTTTTCCTCATATTCCTGTTTTCTTGATTCACTTTACTTTTTCTCTGCTATTTCCTTTTAAAAAAATTCCTTTCCTTGTATGATATGTAATGAAGACAATATGCATGTCTTTATTTCCACATGCATAACCTTCCTTCTTGATATTTAATTTCCTGTTATTTTCTTATTTTTTCTCTATAATCAGTAATTCTTACTTTTTCTCCATCGCCCTGCCCAGTATTCCTTCTAAGTTATTTTTGTATTTACTACTAGTTTACAAAGCAAATCAAACAGGATACCAATGCTCAAGAACCCATATTTTAGGGCAGGATGAACCATTCTGTGGAGGTGATGGTCTATGCCCATTGGCTACAACTGGGTAAGAAAAAAGGAAACCCTTTCCTCATGGGGTCTATGAGTATCTCACCAAATGCAGAACAAGAACAGCAACAGCTGTGTTCCAAAAAAGGGAGACAATTACAAACTTCCTACTAAAGTTCAGCCCAGCCTGTTGATCTTCCAAGAGTAGCATCTGTGGCTGGATGGCATGACAGCACCCTTTCTTTTGCAGGAATATTGCAGTAAAATCTCAGCAATAATTTTGGAACATAACTTTGATAACCACCTGGTTAATTAGGTTAAATGGATTAAGTAAGTATGAAATGCTGAAATGGCTTAATTCCATTTGGCTGATAGTGGTTTGCAATGATTATTCTGTTGCCATCAGAGAGAGTGCCTCTCCATGGGTCAATGTACCTTCTTTTAGTCCTATGAAGTTGTAAGAGACCAGATTTCAGGAGAAGCTCATCCTTACATTTAGAAAAGCATTTACTGGCATAAGAATGTATCTTACAGGGTGAAAACAATGGAGAAAATGGTCTAATTGAAGAGGTGAAAGAAGAAATCTATATATATATATAGATTTATATTTATATAAATATATATATAGATATATTATTTTTTTGTTTCAAGAAAGAACTGTATATGCTTCAAGTCAGTGGAAGGGATGGAATAAACTAAGTTAAAATAGATTAGGGACTTGGTAGAAAATAGACAAGGTTGTACAAAAATTCCGTCAATATCAACTTTATAAAACACATGTTATTTGTATAAGACTGCTCTTAGAAGTTATGTTTCTTTACAAGTTCAGAACATACCACAGTTTAACATTTATAATTGAGGGTGCTCTCCAGCAAGATGACTGACATTTATGGTTTTCTGAGAATAGTGTCACAACAACAATATGAGATTTACAAGGAACACTTTTACATTATACTGTGAAATATAACACAATGATTAATGAAAAAAAAAATCAGTTTTCCTTTGAAACTCAGAAACATATTAATGATAATATTAGAATGAACACAGAGTGTTTCAGAACCAAACTAATATTTCCATATAGTGCTACAGTGTAAGCTCTGCTTACACACAACTAAAACATCCCTGTGTTATGAACACTGTTTTCAACATAACCCCAAAGCAAAGCCCCATACTAGCTGCTCTGGAGAAAATCAACCCTACACCAAGCAAAATCAGCACCATGGATGAAGTTTAAGACTGGCACTTGGTTATAAAATATTTTTCTTTGTATTTACTGGGAGAAATTTTATTGTTCTGGACTCCAAGTTTCAATATTAAGTTATCCTAAAATAATTGCTGGTTTAACTGTAGTATCAAAAAACCCAAGTGTGAAAATACACACAGCTCTAATGACTAGAATTAGAATGAATGCTTTCCTCAAATCTGACAATAACAAGAAAAGCATAAACAGTCATATCAAATAGCAAAGGTTTTGCTACCAGATCCAGCATGCTTACTCAAATATGAACAAACACAAGGGTGAGAACAAAACTGTGTTGATTATCTTGCTGTTGGATGTAGGTCACAAAGTTTTTGCAATATAAATTTTATTGAATTCAAATATGTAAAACAATTCATCTCACTTGCAATGGGCTGTGTCTTGCATTTCCATCTGGTGCAGACTCCAGTAAGACCATTTTTACCCCTGAAATTAGAAACTGAGATCAGGCTGTCTCTAGTCAGTCTTGCACCAGCAAATAGAACGGAACTATTCAGCAAGATTATCCCTCCTTCCCTAGGTAAAACACAGACATACAGAAGATATTACATGCCAGGAAGAAAACAGTATTTTGGTATGTGGCATTGATTATCATAGAACTACAGAACCACAGAATCATTTAGGTTGGAAAAGACTTTTAAGATTATATGATTCAACTGCTAACCCAGCACTGCCAAGACCACCACTAAACCATGTTCCTAAGTGCCACATCTACAGACCTTTTAAATACCTCTAGGTATGGTGACTCAGCCACTTCACTGGACTGTCTGTTCCAGTGCTTGACAACCCTTTCCATGAGGACATTTTTTCTAATATCTCATCTATTCATTCCCTGGTGCAACTTGAGGCCATTTCTGCTTGTTCTATTACTTGTTACTCACGAGAAGAGACTGACCCCACCTTTCTACAACCTCTTTTCAGTCAGTTGTACAGAGTGATAAGGTCCACCCTGAGCCTGCTTTTACCCAGGCTAAACATCTCCAGCTCCCTCAGCCGCCCCTCATCAGACTTGTGCTTTACACCTTTCTCCAGGGTCATGCACACACTTTTTGCCATATTTCAGAAAGCACATTTTGGCTGAACCCAGTTAACATCTGGGAGTCCCCTCTAGAGAAGTATGTGTTATAGCAAGCACAAAGGTGGAATGTGCTCAGCAAAATGCTGATCAGGGCTGGCAAGAATAAAGCCAGTACAGATTTATTGCCTATTATGCCCCCACAAAAGACACTTAAGGCACTTGGTAATCGTGCCTCATCTATTCACACAAGTGCTGCAATCACGGCACGTGTGGTCTTAACCTGTCACTGGCTTCAAGAATTTTTCTGAAAATGCTGATTACTAACAAATGAGTTTATATACAAGCATAAAACCAGATTAATAAAATTTTGATTCTGATGCTAACATAAAAAAATTTGAATTTTTTAAAAATGGTTAAGAGACAGAGGGCTCTGCTCCTTTTTCTTTAATGCTAGATTTGCAATGGTGTAAATAAGACATGAAAACATAAATAATATATCCAGAAAGTGAAATAAAAGAGAAAAGCTTGATCATTAATTAATACTTGCTACGGATTAAATGAACTGAGAAGAAGCCTTTGATGCAAATAAAGTGTTGTACTTTTGCAATAGGAATTTTTTCTGACATATGGACTACCATGGTCAGTTGAAAGATTTCCAGTACTTTCAGTAGAATAACAGGATAAAATCTTTTAGGTTGGAAAGGATCTTTAAGGTAAGAGTCTAACTACAAGCCTAACACTGCCAAGTCCACCAAACAGCTACACAGCAAACTTTCTGTAAGATTCCTCATTATATCAATACCTGTTGCTCCTGGGCTCCTTCACAGAAAGGTCTCGGTCAGATATGACAGGAAATAAACTTAGAATGAAGTAAGAATGAAGATTTACTTTCATTGTTTGTCATTCAAGTGCTTAAAGAAAAAGACTTGTTTGCTGTAATAGATCTTTGGGAATCTCCATGCAGATAAATTACAAGAATTTCTGCAGCGCAATGTTACTGTGAAGTACATGCCATGTATTTAAAACAGTGACTGTATAAGAAATAGTTTAATCAGCAAATGTAAAGAAATTGATTGTTTAGGAGACTTGAATGGCTTTTTAAAACTTCATGATGAAACTATATTTGTGCCCTTTTTTTCTGCTTTATGGGAGTTGAAGACATACCAAGAAACTGAACCCTGCTAATTTAATGTTTTATGCCAATCACAATTTTTTGTTGAAGGTAGTGGGAACTCATTTGAGGCCTATTCCTCATGTCCATACGCAGCTCTAGGATGAGGTCACCATTTCTAAACATTCTGCATCTTTACTAAATACCTGGAAAATTAATGAATTTTTAGGCCATAAATAACTAGGTGAACCAAAGACTGGCTGATTAGTAAATAATAAATTGTTCACGGAATAAGTCCTGCTTTCTTTTCTTCCCATGCTTCAGGCTGGCACTGGATTCCTGAGTTTCAGATTCAAAAAAGAGGCAAAACTTCAAAACCTGACTTCCAGCCTTACTTAATTTTACAGGAAAACTGTTATTTGATTCCACCTTTCCTCAAAACTGGGCTCCAGTTCAAGTTTACTTGTAAATCCTGAAAAACTTGCAAGTTGATCTTGAGTTGTCTATCACAGAATGCCACAAGCCCTTGTCAAGCTCCATTTTCCAGCCCTGGCTGCTCCTTTACACCTCAACCAGCTTGTTTGGAGCTCACCTGTGTATTTTTCCTCCATGCTGGAGCCTCATATAGACAACTTCTCTCTTTCATCCCCGAGTTTCAGTGAGCTCCACAGGCACAGGATTAACTTGGAGAGGGTGTTGTTATATAGTTGTAAACAGCACAGTAGATTGCAAGCTTTGAATAATTTATTAAATCATAGCAGTATTTCCTCTAGAATATTTTTCACTTTTCAGCTGTTGTTTAGTGTATTAGTACTGATTAATCCAGACCTTACAGTACTAGGGGGGGTGTCAAGCAACCCATGCATTGCACAGTTCCATTGCCATTCCATGTATTACTGTTGTTGCAACCAGCTGTAATTATTGCCCTAAGAAGCTCTGTAAGCATCAGAAGCGAGGCTTACAGAAAATTGTATTAATGATGAAATAAACATTCCTGTGTACCCCAATAGTTATCTATTTATTATTTCACATTATCACTCCCTGATCTTCTGGTCTCCTTTACATTATATTGAAACAGTACTTGTGAGTAAGGGTGGTCTTGCTTATTCCCACCTGCTGAAACCATTTCCCCAGTGTGTTTGCACAATTACTTACACCCTCTCTTTCCCACACCAACATGTCAGTACTTTTCTGTTTGCCTACTCCAGTGGGTTATCCCCTAGGAGAATGCCTCTTTCCCAGCTCAGTGCCCACAGCTCGCTCAGCAGGCCCTTGGGAGCAGCACCGCAGGGAACTTAACATGAACTTTCCTGCTGAGAAGAGAATAAGTAGGCATATCCTTGATCCCTCAGGTAGGGAAGGAGCCAGGTGGGGCATTCCCATTTATTTTGGATGGGTGTTGCCAGTGTTAATCCATTACTGTGTCGCCCATTGCAAAACTGTAGGTGTTTTGGGGCACAAATAAATGAAGAACATCTGGTCCTGGTAACTCAGCAGAGTTTAGGCGCGAACTTGAGCCAAACTCCAGAGTCCTATTGAAGAGCAGAATCAGTGTCTTTGTTCAATATCCATGCTCATAACTGAATTGATAACTTGATACTGATAATGCTACTTTCAGTGCGAGAGCCCAAAAATGAGGAGCTTTATCTAAGTAAATTACTTTATCTAAGTAAATTTGTCATGGTCTTGCGCAACCTGTACTAGTTCACATCTCCAGCTCCCTTTCCTATGTGCATTTCTCCAAGACTTTAATCCATTACCTACCATCTTTCTACCCCAGATCTCCTCACAATACTTCATGTGAAGCAGGACTTTTGTGCCACAGGGCCATGACTGTGCTGGTACCCTTGACATCCCGTGGGGAAGCAGAAATACTCAGCTGAGCAGTTACAGGTAAGTACCCAAAGAGGTGCCACTTCATGTGGCAAAACTGTCAGGACTATGGAGACCAACAAAAACTGAGCTAGAGATACTCTTCAGACTGTTTGAGTCTAAAGGCTGCAGAACCATTTTAGAAAATGCTATTTCAAACTTGCATCCAAACCCTGATGAATCCTACGTACCTATGGGTAGGTGGATAGGTGAAGACAACTGGGAGTTCTTCCCACGAGCTCCCAAGTGCCAGCTCCAATCCAGAGACAATGTAGATGAGTGACTGCATGCTTTACAGATTGCAACTGAAATATCATGCTGGCTTTGAGCCTGGGCAATGTGAGCACTCAATTCTTCATTTGTGCATCTCAGTTTTGATCTCTTTGCCACCTTTAAAATAGAGATGAGCACTTTCCTGTTTTATAGAAATTGTTGTGAGTTAATACATTGAAGATGTGATCCTTAAATACAAAGGATGTGAAAATAAAATGAATACCGAGTCTGCGCTTTCATTTTCACCTGTTGAACTAAGTAAATATATTAAAATATAAATATGTAATGACATAGAAAGAAAAAAAACAAACAAAACCAACCCACGGACCAAAAAGAAAATCAAATTTGTCGCTGAACTTTTAACTGTTTTAACAAATGAGCTAAGAAATATTTCCCTGGATTACTTTCCACATTTATACCGAGAGCGTATAGTTGCCACAGAGACTGGTGCGCGTGAACGAACGAAAGGAGGGGAGAGGCAATGCGTGCTCTGGATTTCCAGAGGGATCTGAAATGAATAACCGGGTTAGCGATGCGGCGGGGCGGGGGCGAAGCCCGAGCAGCCCCGGCCGTGCCCGGGGGCGGCTCCGCGGAGGCGCTCGGGGACGCCGCGGGCCCGGGACGCTGCCAAGGGCGGGGGCGGCGGCCGGGCGGGCTCCGCGGGGCTGGAGAGCGGCGTTTACAGCTCCATCCATGAAACACCTCTTTAAATCGCAGCCCAGACTGGTGGCACACGGGCCGTGCGCGGCGGCGGCTGCTGCTGCTGCCACAGCCGAGAAGGGAGGAGGGGGCTGGAATTAAAATAAGCCACGAAGCGGTTTTAAAAATAGCGAGCGGGCTGCGCGGGGCGGGGCGGGGCGGCGGCAGCGCGGCCCGGCCGGGAGTTCCTGGGAGCCTTGTATGGAGCGCGGCCGCCGCAGGGCCCGGCCCGCCCCCGCCGCTCGCCGCGACTTTCCCCGCTGCCGGCAGCGATCCGCCCGGCTCCAACTCCACCGCCTGCTTCCCTCCTCTTCTCCCAGGAGCCGCCACCCCGCCTGCCGCTCTCCTCCTCTTTCTGCTCTGCAATCAGTGGAATAAATCAGGGAAGGACGCGCGCTCACACACGCAGAGTGGGATCTGTTACAAAAGTCGCGCTGATGGCGGCGGATCGCATGGAGCTGGAGCTGCTGCTGGAGTAGCAGAGAGTGGAGTATCTCTCGCTCGCTCTCTTTTCTCTGTTTCGCCTCTTCTCCCACTCCACCCACAGATCTCCATCGTTTCTCCTCCTCCCCACCCTCGGCCGCGCTCCCGCTTTTCCGCGCATCTCTGGGCTGCGCCTCCTGCGAGGGGGCGGGTGGGGGGAGCGGAGGAGGCTTTAAAGAACCACGGCCCCCCCCCGCACCGCCACACACCATAATTGAATTTATTATTATTGCCGTCTCGCCGACTTGGGGAAGGGGGATCGATCTTCGATCAGGAAGATGGCTGCTGGCTGGCTGCTGGTCTTTAGCCTGACACTTTTCCAGTCCGTGGTGATGAACCACTCCTCGGAGGGACCCTTCCCCTCGGCCACCACGTAAGTCCCAGCGGGGTCCGGGGCTCCGGGGCGGGGGCACGGTCGGGGCGGGGGCGCTCCTCGGCGCCAGAGATAGCGACAGCACAAAGGGAAATCAAGTTAGACCGGGCGGAAAGTGAAGATCGGGAAAAAATTGCAGGTTTTCGGCAGCTTTTGCTTGGAAGAATCAGGGTAGCTGAAGATCCCGCCGGGGCGGTGGCGTTAGGGGGGAGCTCCGGTGCCGGCCGGCGGCGGGACTCCTGAGGTAAAGGCTTCGCCTCGGAATCCCGCTCCGGAGCGGCTCCCAGATCCACCCCGTCAGGTCATCCTTGTGGAGAAGAAAGTTTCGAGTTACACAGAGTCCGCCCCTTCCTCCCACAGAGGTTACTCCAGCCCTGGATGGAGTTTCGACGCTGTTTATAAAAAAACCCTGAAAACTTTGGCAATTCGATGAGAATCCCCACGGCAGGCGGATTTCGTTGCCTTTCCGCGGCCGGCGTGGGGAGCGGGGCAGGCGGGCACGGCCGGGAGCTCCGAGCCCCGGCTTCCTCCCGCCTGGCCGGGCTCGGGGCTGCCGGGGATCCGCTGGCTCCCGCCCGAGGGGCTTCCACACACTTGAAGCCGTACAGCAGAAGTGTTTTCTTCAGCCTCGGCCTTGCAGATGGTCACTTCTCAGAAATATCTTCGCGAGAGCTGAAGGATGCTCGCGGTGCACGCAGCTCGGTGCCTTGCCTGGCCCTGAGATAGAAATCTTTAAAGCGCTGCAGAATTATTAGCATGAAAGTGTTGCCCAGAGCGGTGCAAAGATCAAATAATAACGATGCAATAAAAGAAAGGCAAAAGGAAGCCAATACGTATTGAAGATTTGCCTACAGATAGGAAAAAAAAAATCCGCGACAAGGCACTATGTGATCGTGTTTTCTTCCTTTTTTATTCTCTCTCACCTCATTATTTTTATATTCTTTTTGTTTGGTTGGTTTTTTTTGAAGCACTTACCTTACTCCCCGAATCTGGGTTAAAGCTACCAGTAGGTAACTTTTAAGTGGATGACTCACTTTAATGCATTTTACATAAGAAAAACTGTGCTAATGGTAGTCTTTCCTTATTGTTTAACGCTGGGTGGAATTTATTGGTGTCGTTCATCCTGGGCAGAAGGATGCGTTGCAGTAATTACCAGCAATGCATTTTCACCAATTAGTACTGCTGGTAGGTTGATATAATTGGATTCAGTTCTGAGTATCTGTTCCATTATGAAAGACTCAAAGGGATGCTCGCACTGTTAAATGAAAGGAACACAAAGATATGATACTAAGATACACTTAGTATCTTCTAAGCTGAATAAAACCAGTCTTCCATTGTAGGGAAAATTATCTTTTAAAACATTCTCGTGTTGCAGTGTATAAAGGTATGCCGTGTAGAAGCAAGTGTAGCAAATACAAACAAACCCAGGGCTTTTTAATTCATTGTTTTCCTGTGTTTGAGCTCCTGTATTTATGGTTTTTTGAGCTCTGATATTGATGGTTTCTCATTGAGCTGCTATAGTTATCATACACAACTAATTACAGTTTATCTTCTATGTGGATTTTTCTGGGTTTCAAAGAGAAAGAAAAATAGAACCCAGTGAAATCAAAAGAATAGCATATTAAAAGAATATATATTTTTTTCAAATAGAAGTCCAGATTGTTTTTTAACGTAAAAAATATGTGATATTCTTTTAAAATTGGTTTTGTCTCCCCATCTATTTTTGCTAATTTCCTTCCGAATTCACCTTTATTGACAGTCATGATAATAGAAATTGACAACAGTGAAACACACAACTATAATTATAACTATACCTATGATAAAGTAATTCAGAATATGTTAGTCATCAACATTTACATGTTCTGCACAATGTACTTGCTGTTTGCTCTTTTTCTCTCATTGTTATTCCACTGAAATATTACAGACACAATCTATAGAGACTGTGCATCCTTCACAGTACTGTTTCTCCTTTGAAACAGCATCAAAGTGCAAGCAAGGCTTAGTTTGTTTAGAAGGCAGCACACAACAGGTTGATGCAGGGAGAGCTGCTTAGCAAAAAGTAATGATGTAACAGGTGAAGGAGAAAACATTTTTTCTATTCTTTTTTAAGACTTGACAGCAGTGTTTCACTTCTTACTAAAAATTACAAATGGGGAAGAACAAAGAAGTGACGCAAATGCTCTTAATGTAAAAGATATTATATATTAAGAATATTAAAAATAGAAATTAAAAAAAAACATGGGCGAGGAGAATAAAGGAAGGAGAGGATATGAATAATTGAAGAACTGGAGGTTTGCTGATATTCTGTGCTTAGTTACCTGCTTTCTCCCCATTATTTTCAGTCTGCTTTTTCTCTTAGTGAAAAAGTTGGTCTGAGGAAGCAGGGTTTCCTAGCTGTTGTGTGAAAAATGTGCATATTCAGGGCTCTAGAGTATATGGTTTCTTCTACAACTTATTATTGTACAATCACTTTTCCTTCAGTCATCTGTTTCTTCTGCATTAATAAATATTTTAACATGTGCTTTTACTCTAAAACATTCAGAAGTCACTATCACCAATATAATAATATAGAATCACGTAGTATTCTTAGCAAGAAATGCTGAAGGTTTATGCAATGCCTGAGTGATAGAATCTCAGTAATTTGATTAATTTTAATTCTCGGATAAGGCAAAAAGGCCCTGATATGTTTACACAGCAAAATATAGAAAATTTCAGGTGCAGGTTTGTCTTGTATGAAATAGTAGCATTAATTTTTCATTGAAAATCTGAGCAGGTGGTATTGCATTCCTTGCTTCCAGTGTTGAAGTATTTCACTGCAAATACTGAAGACTGTCCTTTAATGAACTATTAAAGTATAGTAGTAGTTGTGTCTTGATCTGAGCCATAAGGCTTAGCTGCTGATTGATGCATATTGCATTCCATTTAAATGTATCATATCAGTTGTGCCATGTGTTAGGGATCTGTTTGTTGGTACAAGATACCATGGTCTTACTTTTAACACAGCAACTCCAAGTCCTTTAATTACACCTGCAACACAGCAGATATTTAGATGAGAATATTGTGTTTGGTACTCCTGGCACTATAACCAGTACTGCTATCACAGTATGCAAAGCACTTCTTTTTTGTAGCCATATATATTTATATATTTATTATCTGTACAGACTTCAGTAAAAAACATGCTGTTAAATATACAAGGTTTGTATGTTGCCTGATAATGATAGTAGCAGTCTCAGTTTATTTATCTTCTTTTCTCTTTACTGCATCAAGACAGATAGTCCTTAGTTTAAGTATGTCTTGTAATTCCTGAGTATCCTTTTGGCACAGCATGTCTTGATATTGTTACTGATAATAAGTAATGTACTACATAAAGATACACATTCTCCTTTCTGATAATAAACCTGTTTGTACAGATTAAAAAAGAAAAAAAACCCCTCAAACTAAGCATATTTTAATTTTATAAAGCTACAAATGAAGCCTTTCCAAATCAATGGGAGTGTTTCTGTAATTACTGCATCACTGTGGGTATATCTTCATGGCTTTTCTTTTTATTTCCCCTCTAATTTTCCTCTGCCATTCCTTTTTTCTCTTTCCTTTATTTTGTAACATTTTTTTCCTCCTCTGTCATTTGTTCTGTATGTATGTATTACATTAAATATTAAATTCAGGACAGATCTGCCGCTTACATAAATTGGTGTAAGACATTGGTGGATAAAGATAATATAAAGATAAAAATAGTATACATATGAACATATATCTGTATGTATGCAGACAGGACATTTTTAGAAAAGAAGTTGTGCATTCCCATCTTTTACTTGCATGAATCATCTTTACTGTTTTGGTGTCATTAGGACAACTCAGGGAAGTCTATATGAGTCATATGAATTAAGGCACAACTGGGACATTCATATTTTTGGCTTCCTCACATGGACCTAACAAGTGTAGGTCCTGCTGAGAGTGTGGCTGGGCTTGGTCCCAGCATTATTTTCTGTTTGGCACCAGTGACCAAAGGTGGAAACATGACATTTATGATGTTTTCTTTTCATCTGTTTCTACTGTCAGTCTTGGGGATTTTGAGACCTCTCATATGCATAAAATCCCATTTATAGCTTATAGTCTGTGGTAGAAGAATGCCAGTTTAGCTGCTGATGTTAATTAGAAAAGACTGCTGTATTAATGGATTATAAAATATCAGGCTCTTTCTCGTTTGAAATTTGGTTTTTTCTCAACCTACTTAAAAATATTCACTATTAGGAAAAAATAAAGTAGGGAAGTATACCTTCATATGAGTGAATTGGAAGGAGAGCCAAAGGATGTAATCTGCTTAGAATCAAGGAAGTGCAATATCACCTCTTAGTGTTTTCTCTGCACATGTCTAAATGCTGAGCATTATACAAGAGGCTTAAACCCACTGATATTTTAAAGAATGTTGTTCCAATCCATTCTTCTAGTGGAAACATACTTAGAATAAGTGTGAAACAGCTTGTTGATTGATAGTGTTTATTTTGGTGTTCTGGTGGGATTTTTTTGATTGTGTGGTGGGGTTTTTTTGGTTTGTGGTTTTTTTTTTTTTCATTTTATTTAATGTTCTTGTAAATATAGTGGTGATAAATGCAAATTATTTGAATTCACAAAGCATTTTTCTGTTTCACATATTTTATGATGTAAATTGTGAAATGCAATTTCTTTGTTTATTTCCCTCCTAGGTATTTATGCTGGAGCCTCAGAATGAACAAATTCTATAGATTTACATTTTATTAAGTATGAAAATTCAGCTGAAAGCATCAAAATAGATCCTAATAATAAAAGATGAAATTTCATTGAAATAAATCAGCATTATAGAGGTTCTTGCCATCTTTCATTTTGCAGTGATGCTATTTTCAGAACTGCATTGCTCATACCCTGCAAAATGATTTTATCCAAGAATTCAGCTGCTAGAAAGAGAGCTGGAGCTTGGCAGCACATTAGCCTGAAATGTATTCATTGTTAAATAGAAGGCCTGTTGTACGGATCTTAAAAATATTTATCTAGCAGAACACTTTAAACTGATGGAAGCATGGTCAAATTCTTACTGCTTAAATGTTTTGTAACAAAGAAACAGCCCAGACTCTGGTTGCCCTCTGGTAATTGGCATGGTTGTGCCTTGATCCTTTCTTGCCTCCTGCGAGAGTCCCATGTCCAAGGTAGTGTTATCTTCTAGACCAATGTATGACTTAAACCTCTGTGAGATAGGGATTGCAGTTCAGAAGCATTTAGTAGAGGAAAAAATGACTCATTCTCTGTGTTGCTGACCCTAGTAAAAGTAGAATTGAGCCCGCAACTGTTTTGTGCTTCTTTGCAGCAGCACCTGGGCTTTTGATCCCCTATGCTCAAGCTCCATGTTGTGTTTAGAGTGCTCATAAGGACCTTTGTGACAAAAGGTGATATTTTTTCTGGCAAAAAATTTTGTTTTCTAGTGCCTTGTTAACATATTTCCTTTAATAGAAGAAAAAAAATAACCAGAAGACAACCCTGGAATAAAACTAGTGGACCATAGCTACAGTTTGGTAAAGCCAGATGCCATAATTAATTTACATCTTTTACAGATGCTGAATCAGACTTCTTGATAGAAAGAAAGACAGCTCAGTGTCCTTAGTGTTGTGGTAAAAAACCCCAGAACTAGCACCTTGTAAATGCACAGAAAATAAGAAGTACAAAACAAAAACTGCATTTGTGCCTCCAGCCCTGGGCAGTGCCTGTGTGTTCTGTCTTAGATCCCTCTTGGCCCATTCCTGCATCAGCTTTTTCATTCCCCTACAGCTGCTGCAAGACAGGTATCAATGACTATTTAAATGATTTGCATTTGAGATTACAGTTCTGATTTATCTTGCTTGCAGAATCTATTAAAGAGCCTGATCCCACTCAAGTTTCCTCAAACATGCATTGGGCAATTCTCTGTTCTGTAGGATCAGACCAGAGCTGAGATTTGCATCAGTTGTGCCATTGCCTACTGTAGCAAATTGGTCATTGTTTTTAGGGGGAGTTACGATTCTTCTTTCCCTCCTGATTTCCACTAGTAAGCAGAACTGGATGGAATATTGTTTGCAGAATATGATTTTTATGTTACACAGTACCTTGCAATGCACACAGTGGTGCTGTGAAAATACATAGCACTGACAGTGAAATTACTGTCAACTGCACTTCTACTTCAGTAATGGTCATGGGTTGTATATTCTCAATTTAGGGCCAGGCTGTGCTGCTTGTACCCTGGAATGAAGAAGTCCCATTGATACTCTCAGAGAAATCTGTGCAAGAGTGAAGATTTTCAAAATACACTTCAGCACTTTTTAATAGCTAAAATTAATGGCATGTGCCTGCAGCTATTCAGCTCAGGAGGGATTTTTCTTTTCCTTCTGCACTGCTTTCCAAACTATTTTTTGACATGCTCTGCTTCTAAGCAAACTCAGTGTTTCACACTTTCCTTCTTTTCCTCCTTCCTTTCAGACTTAGTAAGTTTTCAGGGTGAAATGTGAAATAGACTGTCTTTTTCAGCCACCCTGTGACAAGAGATGGCTCACTGTTTGGGAATGTTACACTAATGATGGCAGGGAGAGGACCATGGTTTTTGCTTATGTTCATCCCTACAGCACCTTTCTCTGCATGCCAACAGCAAACTGATGACAAAGAGTGAATTTCTGTTCCTTGTATCATTTTTTCCTATTTATTTACAAAGTTTCTAACAAGTTTATGAAAATGATTGACATTATTTTGCGTCAACAAATCAGCAAGCTTTTGCAGTTAATTACAGTAATTCAAAATCAGACTTTTTTTTTTTTTTTAATCTGAGGCAGGCCTGAAATAACCACAGAATGTGAATGTGAAGTTGTAGTATTGCTGACTATTATAAAAAGTGATTTATTGGATTTTCACCCTCTTCAAATTACATTCTCACTCCCTCTCATTGAGAGCTGGGTAGGGTAAGAACTCTAGTCTGATTTTGTAACAGATATTCTACATAGTGATTTAAGAATTTTTCTTTTTTGAAATTTCCTTTGTTTCTCCAGGAGCATGAATGTTCATCCAGAAATGCAGAAAGAAGATGATTTTTTGAAAAATGTGCCCTATTGATCATATGAACTAAGAATCGTTTTTGCACAGCCTTTATTAGATGCATCATGGAGGTGCATATTAGATTAGATTTTTCTCTGCATAAAATGCTTCAGTTGAAATCTGTGAGCAGAGTCTCTCAAATGTGTTCATTATAATAAAATCTGATTCATTTTTGGCCTGATTTGAGAAGTAAGTAAGAACACAAAGGAGTTGCTGAGTCTACAGTCTAGTTTTTGTAGCAATCAGATGATAAATTATATGTGAATTATTTAAAAGAGAAATACTAGACTTGATTCATCCAAACAATATTTGAACTGAAATGTTCCTGTTTTCCCTGTGCATGTTCCCATTAGACTGGTCTCAAAGCTTAAAATGTTCCCCAGTGATATTTCTCCCACCTTTTACTTGGATTTTTATTATATTTTGATGGCATGGACTAAATATTCTTCCAGGTAGGCATAAAAATAAGGTTACAAAAGATCTGTGGCTAAAGGTGGTGGCAATATTAAAACCTAAATCAAGTCATGCCACTGTTCCAAATTGTCACTATTAATAACATGCTGCATTTTTCTTTGTACACTAAGGTAGTCTTAAACAAACCAGTAAAAGGGAAATTTCCTTCATTCTTGAAATGGGCAGAAATTTGCCACACTAGGTATATGTTGACTCTTCATTAGAAATTCCAGCCTTTTTCATAGGAGGGAACTGAGTCATGGGAGCTGTTCTGTCAAAGATTATTGAAGTGAAACATTTTGCAGTCTGAAATGGATGAATTGTGTTATCAACACTGCAGGAAGGAGAAAAGTAATGAAAAAGAGATGACAGGAAGTATGAATTACAAAACTAGGGTTCTTATTATTCCTTCCCTGAGTCTTACAGGTCACTCCTGCATATGTAAATCCATTGTCCCATGAGACCAGTCAAAATTTTGAGGGATAAGTACAGCAGTCCACTAAAAGGCAACCTTTAATTAATGATATTCTGATGTGGACTAGTGTTGAGGAAAATGGTTTATTTTGTAAATGGCTAAATGAAGCCTCACAGTAGTCATTTTGCCCAGTGTGGACTGGGGTCTATTTGGTAGAAGTCTTGTGGATCCTAAATACAGCCCTATACCAGAGGCAGTATAGGGAACTGGGGAATGCTCTGTCCTTAAAACTCTGTTTTGTGAGTTTAATCCAGAAACGTGGTGGTTTCTCATGCAGATGTTTATGGAAAAGTTCCTTTTTTTACAGTATATGGCAGTTTTCTTGCAGTTGATTTAAGTAGAATAAAATATAATACATAATATTAAAGTTTCTGCAGAACTTATTGAAAATCCATTTTTTCTGTTAGCTTCACTTGTAATTTTAATATTTTTACGTATGGGTGTAACAAGTTGTTTAAATTTTTTTTCAAAGATGGGTCAAAGTGAAGAATGATCCATGTAGGGATGGAAACTAAGTGCACTGAGCTATGAACCTTCTTGTGCCTTCAACTTCTGTTGAAAGAGTCCTGTGTTAGGTCAGCCAGCTGGGTGTGTGTACGTTGGTTAGCTGTGTGTGTGTTCCTTAATAGAGGAAGTATTTCTTGATCTGACACTTTTCTTAGAGATTAGTTCAGTGGCACCAATTTTGTAAAAAAAAGACAAAAAAGAGGCAGTATACATTAATTTATTTAATCACAAATATTCTTTTTTTTCCTATGATGTACATCCTGAATTGTGTGTACCATGGCTGAGCTTTTTATCATTAAATGCCTCTCTTTAGTATTTTCTGCCTCACTTTATCTGCCTTGCCTTATTTCTCCAATTTTGTACCTTAGATTTCGATATTAATTTCTCTCAGTAAAGTAGGAAACTTCAGTATCTTACCATTTAGTCAGTCAAGGGTTTATTGTCAAGATTAATTTGTTAGCTAATGCCTCTAAAGCCTTCTGTAGTTGAAAAGTGTTGTTAAGCTGTTAAGCCTAATTTATTAAGATGTGTGTTTGCCATATTCCCACTCTACCTCAGAAACTTGCATGGACAATCCTTTCCTGGATGGATGATACCTCTGATTTACCTGTTTCTCAAAGTGATTTTTTTAGCAGAATCTTTGTAGAAAAGTTACCATCATACCTGCTTTTTTTGGTAACTTGTGGTCTGGAGATCTGGCAGAAGTTAATCCCCACGATCTGTGCTTCTTGGATATACGCAGATTGCAAAACATAAGCTTAACAGCATTTTTAGAAACTAAGAGGAGTCAGCAAAAATCTGCAGACAGCATGGTGAGGAGAAGCCAGCAGGTGACTCATGCCGGCGCCGCACGCTCGGTGCGCGCCTTCGCCAGTCGCACCAATTCCTTCCCACTGTGGGGATAACTGGGAGCTGTGGATCCTGGGATCTTCTGAAATTTGTGCTGTGCGTAGTTTGTAGTTGAAAAAGAGGCAATAGTTAAGATAAAAATACAACAATACAGCAAGGCCTTGTGACATCAGCTCGTTGAGGTGATCTGTTGCTTCTTTCGCAGCACAGGCTACTGCTGTTGTATTCCATTTGCAAAATGGAAATGACACCCAAGTTGTCATCCTGCTTGAATCAGTGTGTTTAATAAAGCAAGATGTCCTGTTTCTATAAGAAAGATGGTAAGAAAAGTATACTTTTTTTCCTGTTTACAGACTAGTAGCAGTAAGATGATCATCAGTAATCACTAATTACCTGACAATCACCAAGACTCTAAAGATTTCAGGCAGGAGTACCATAGTTTTCAATGCAATTATTTTTGCTACAGCCAGTACCAATAGAAGTGTAGTTCTTACCATTTTTGTGTTATTGACCAAGGCACTTTTGTTGCCTTAGCATCTTCTTGATTAGATTTTTTTATCTGTTGTTAACGTATTTTAGATTATGTGGTAGGCATATGAGGTGGGAGAGAATCACTAATATGTGCAGGAACATATCTTAAGGAGATTTCACTGTAATATACACATGGGGAACAGGTTTGTGGTAATTGAAGGCAGAATCTGGTCTCTTTTGACTGATTAGAAATACATGAGGGATCTGTGCATGACTAAGAATATGTCTAGGATATACTCTAAATGCCTTTGGAAATGGTTGGCTACCCAATTTCATCCTTCTTTCCACCAGTGTAATTTCAGCATAATGAGTATCAGTCCTGTATCATTTAAATCCTGAGTGCAAGGATGAATCCACATAAAATAATTTCTGTTTAAACACATACAGGTTTCATTGCAACAGAATGAGTCATCACTGTCAAGGCCTGATTGTGAAAATTACATAAAATAAAATGTAATACATGGTTTTATTAGGCTTTGCAGAGGGGAATAGTAAGATATCCCAAGGAAACCATGTGCGATATCAGATGTGGTCATTTGTCTTCCTTTTAAATGATAAGCTCTGACACCCCTTCATTTTCTGTGCCCCACTGAGCAAGTGTCCATGTGAAAAAGAAGTTCTTAATGTGCTGCAAGGCACTGAAAAATGTTACCCCAGATTAGGAAGAAGCATGATTTTATTAAATAAAAACATGGAATCGTAAGGAAGAAATACTTTCCTTTTCAAAGTACTGCAACGTCTAATAATGTGCAGGTTTGCTCTAAGTGGAGGGGCTTTCTGTGGAGGGATAGAATGCAAGAAAATAAAGATAGTGCAGAAGGCAGTCTCACACCTGAGGAGTTGCAGCTGTACTGATCACCAAAGATTAGGAACAGGCCTGCCCTTAACAGGCCACAGCTGTGTGCAATAAGAAGAAGAGTGGGTTAGCTGGGTGAGGAGAGAGATGGAGCTTGTTGGTTACTTTGTGAAGGAGTTAGTGCTGTGAGGAGATGCCCATGAGAAATCGCTGAGAAGGTATGGAAGATTTACAATAAGAGGACAACAGCTTTCACAAATGTATTTTTTGTGGTTTTTTTTTTAGGTTTTGTTTTTTTTTTTCTTCTTCTTTAGCAATTAGTTCTAGAGCTTAATTTGGAATGGTAGGAATGATAGAAGTAATTTAATTTAACCCCTCATTACGCACAACTGAGTAATTCATTCATCTTTGGGTATGAAGTCTTGCGTTTTTGGATAATTAGACTTAAAACCAGCAAGAAATGTACAGACAAACTTTATATTTGTTTCCAATGAAGCCGGCTTTAATTTGAAAAATGATACTGATGCTGTATGGGGACATGAGGTAAAATTCTGCTATGATAGCTGCTTTGCTATTAGGAGCACTTGGCCAGTATCTTAATTTCTATATATGCTCCTTGTATAGTTACACTCTCTCAAAATCAGGATTAAAAGCACCCATTGCTTCCTTGCATGGCTGGTGAGAGTTTTGCTTAACAAACAACCATAAAGAATATTGTAGTGGATAGAACAATAATTTGCTTGCAGATATTTTGCTGATAGCATTTCTTCTGTTTCATAAGTCCATTTATTGATAGAATAAAGTGCTTTTATGGCCTGCAAGGTAGTCTTGGACAAACATGCTCAGTTACTCTTGTAGGTATCCATGGTTCCACAAACACTTTATGTATTCATTAGTGATGCTTTCAGCGTTGCAAATACAGATTAAACATTGATGATTGAATGTTTTGTTCCACACATCTCATTAACTGGGGCTCTATTTCTTTTTAGTGAATAGTGTTCTACTCAACAATTGTCCCATTGCTCTCTGTGGGAATAATGCGCTTATAGAATAAAATGATGATTAATATTTTAAGAAATCCTTTAGAAAAACTTCTAAAAGTTTAAAGTAAGTTATCAGTTTTTAAAGCTTAAACGCTTGAAAGCTAGGAATAGCAAGATAAGAAACTGCCTTAAGCCTAATTTGTTTTTCTTATAATAGCTTCATTGTGATCCTGTCTTCAGTTACAAAACCAACTGTATTTTTTTCTTCTGGAAACACCATTCATTGAGAATATTACTCAAAATACAACCCCTCTGTAAGACTGGTGGATTTTGTAGATAACTTTGGTAAAGGTGCGAAGGACATACCTTGTCTTGTGAAATGTAAAACTACTAGTAATAGTTGCCACTACATGGAGAGAGTGTAGGAGCATCTGCCTTCAGGAATTTAAAGTAAACTATTAGCCAAAGCTATTCTCTGAACTTAAAAGCTGTGGTAGAGGTATCCTATTCAGAGAGGTATTTTGAGATGTTTGGATTGTTTTGGAATTGCTAGGACCTTGTTTCACTGCTGAAAGAGAGTGCTGGTTCCTGCCATGTTTTTTATGATGTGTGACTTCAGCAATTGGTACAGACTCTCACTGGGCAGGAATTGCTTTCTAGCTGGATTTTTTTTTCCTGAAAATTAGCAAACAGAAGTATCAGCAAGATACCAGAGAAATACTTGATGTTCTAGTTATCTACATGGCAGAAAAAACCAAAACATCTCCTGTGTCTGGCTCTATATTTTAATTGTGCAGTGTTTTTTTGAGCAACCATATGCAAATTTAACCAATTTCAGTATTTCACATGTTAGATTTCGTGTGTACCACATCCAGATTTCCTACACTGGTACTAAGGGATGTGTGTTTGGGTAGAACTTACTCAAGGCTTTCTTGATGGCCAAAGAGTTCAACTGTAAACCAGAATCATCTGCAGTATCATTCAAAGACTGCTTAAAACAAAGTAGTTCTTCGTTACTTAGATTTAAACCTTCCTACAGTGTCTGCAAAGTAATAGATTAAACCATTTTTTCTTAAAAAAACGCCTCCAAAAACAAAGATAAAAGCCCAGCAAAAAACCCCACAAAACTTGGAGTATTTTTTTTGTGTTTTACTCCAAAGTTCTTAAGCAAATATTTGCCAGGCAATTTTAGGCTGCATGAGGTGCACAGTTTTGTTTGTTGCTGTGAAATCGAGTTTCTAATTCAACAGTAATTTAGATAGATTCAGTTTGTGGTTTGTTACTATGTGATTTGACACAGACACACACTCTCCATGCAACATTTCTTTCACCTGGGAAAATTGGATAATGGACTAATGAAGGTTTTCTGGGCTGATAATGCTGCCTGTTTTCAGAGCGTAGCGATTACACAATCTTTCTAGCACTCAATGTCTATCTAAACAAAATCGATATAAAAATAAGGGCTATTTGCAGTGAAGTATCATTATTTTACATTGCTTGGGTAGTTCTCTGAGAGGCTGAAATGATGTTGAAATGATACACTAAAGAAAAAATCTCAGGAACATTAAAGCCAGCAATCTAAAGACCACCTGATTTTTCTCTCAGCTCAAGTAATTCACCACTGCTTGTTTGCCTCTGTACAAATCTAATACTTACCATTGCTGCTTACCTTTTCTTTTTAGAAAAAGAGCTCAATTCTATGCATCTCAAATTAAAACTTGATTTGAATTTGCACAGTTTCAAAGTTGTAAATTGGGCTGGATTAAAGCTTCCAAACTGTTTATTTACAATAATACCACAGTTTTGAGGTCTGTTTCTTTTTTATTCTTACCCAGTTTTCTCCTTCATCAGTGAATTCTTCAAAGGGGCATGGAGAATTGCTTGTACAATTGTTTGTAATATGCTGTGTAAGTGCTCCTACGTTTTTTGCTGTTACAGAGCAAAGCAGAATAAAGGGCTGAATTCTTATTGCTATTAAAATTATGAAGGTGTATTCAGGCTATCAGCTACTTCATAGACTTTAGGCTCCAAGTTAAGGTAAGGAAAATTCAGATTAAATATACAAAATGCCTTGACATTACAACTAAGTATCTTGTGGATCCATTCTCTAAAAGCTGTTGTGGTGCTTCTGAAATGCTAAGCTTCTAAATTTGTACTGAAGAGAAATCTGAAAGAGCAAAAGCTGTCTCCTGTATTGCTTAGGAGCTGGACAGTACTTTTTCCATTTCCCAACTTTTTTATTTTCAACTGGTGTATTTTTAAAAAAGGAAGAAACTAAAAACCTTTTCATTTTAAAGTTCATTTAAAAGGTGTAAGTATGAAATGGGTGTCATAATATGAGATGAAATAAAATATTTCCACTCTAGTCTTTCAGATTTTTTGATCAAGTACTGAATTAGCTACTTGATCTGAAGAAAATATTACTAAAACATTGCCTGGAAACATTTCAGGTCAGTTTGGACAGTGCTCTGTGCAACTTGTTCTACTTAAAGATGTCCCTGCCCATTCCAGGAGTTGGATTAGATGACCTTAAAAGTTCCTTCTGACCCAGACTATTCTATTATTCTAACTTTTTTTTATTTACATTATTCTGAATTCTTTTAGTAGAAGATTTGTGGATTATTTTAAAGGCTTCTATGGATGTTATCTTTGTTACTGTTTTACTCCAAAGAAGCATGGTGATGTTACTAGCTTTCACTTTTTCTTAGGTAATACCTTTTAATGATATTAAGCTTGACCTTTTCCATTCTCACGCCATGGAACAAAATAATCTTAAAGCTCCATGGAAATGGTCTGGACCGCCTGTTTTCCGAGTTGTGGTAAAAAAATATCAAAAAATCATAGAAATTATGTACAGAATATAATGTGTTGCATATTTTTTTATATTTTTGGTGCATTTCTGTATCTGTTCTCTAATATGGCCGAATCTGTTGTGTATGGTTCAGTTTAACATGTGTGAATGAAGTGTGTCAGGCTAGGTGATTTTTTTCCTGTGTACACATCTCAAACAGCAGCACTGCACACAACATGTACACGTGTCTCTGTTCTTATTATCACAATGCTTGAAACCTCCAAACAAAACAAACAGTCCCTCTATCCCTGCAGATTCTGTGTGTGAGAAACTTATGAGACAGAGATCCTTAGAAGGTTTTTTAGGGAAGCAGCATCCCTAGTAATGATAAAGCAATATATTTTATGTCTCCTGAGGGTTTTCCCTAATAATACCTGTAGGGGAATAAATAATGGCAGGGGTAATGTTATCTGTGCTAATGTGTGTGCACCTCTAACATTATGCAAGGCAGCCAAATCCTTCTATTTTTTTTTCTCCTCTGTTTTTATTGCAGTTATCAATATAGGTGAGACATGGCTTAGTACCCAGGAGAAGGGTATAATGTCTGTCATAGATGACTCAATTAGTGACAGGTAGGACAGAGCAGTAGTTTGCCCAGTATTTACTACAATGCTCTTAGTGCTTTGTGAATGCACATTGCCACCCTTTAGGACTTCATAGATCCATCTTGTAGTGTGGTTATGCTGCAGTTGTTTTTGCATGTGAATATTTCCAAACAGCCAGGCTGTGCAACAGATAGGAAGAAAATATTTGCAGGACTGGCACAGCTAATTTTTTAAAAGAGCTACATTACTTTTTACACTATGTCTAGTATGGACCCATTTTGTCTTCAGAGTGTGATCAGTGGAAGAGACTTAAATTTCTGTATCTCAGTTTCAATGAAATGTTGATAGCTGTTCAGGCTCACAACCTAAGTATGAGTACACTGGCATCCATTGCTTTGGGTGGGAGCAGCATGTGATATGTTGTAATTGTTGATACATGTTCTGCTGTATTTCTGTGCTGGCAGTGGTATTGAGATTATGCAGCAGTGTCATACTTCCCCATTATGAAATATGGGATAACCAGTAGAATATTCTTAACAGTGGAGCTACAAAAGATTAAATATTAATTTGCATGGCCTCCAAGGAAAAAAACGAAACAACAAAGAAAAGCTTTTAGAAAACATAAAATGTACTTCAAACTTACGTTTATCAAGTCCTTTTATAAGCAGCTAGTGACTGTGTGACCTTAGATGCATGGCATTATTATCTCTGCTTCTGCTAATTGGTCTGCACCACATGTGATTGCCACTCTGCACCATGCCAGGCACCATGGCCTGCCCTTGCTCTGAATCTGTTTTACCCCAAGTATTGAATCATTTAATCCTTTGTCTTTTAAACTTTGGGGAAAATGCATGGATGTAGATGGTAACATTGATGTTGATACCAGCAAAACCATAATTTTTACCCTATACAGTCTGAAATTATTCCTGTGATGTGACACAGAACTGCTGAAGGTGTGGATCATACACAGATTTCCTCTGTGAGCCCTTAGCTCTTTATTGAGCTGAATGCAAGTTCATTATCTTCCATGTGTTTTCATATTCATTTTCCTCTTGCCTCTGTGCAACTGAAGTTATTACCTACATAAAAATTAGTTAAGTACACTTAGCAGAGAAGTGTAACTACTGAATAGTGGTTAAAACCACCACTAGTGGTAGGCAAATAATTAGAGCTGCTTATGAGAGGATTCATAGGTATTTCTGCAATTGCTTTCTGTGCTCTGTGTCAAAACTGAAACATCCACATTTAGAAGAATTGAACATTTTTCATGAGGACTGAGCATTTTCTCACACTCATACACCCACATTATTAATTTTTAACGAATAAATATGGATTTCATCTGCTATTGATGGGGAAAAAAAAGCTTTCCATTTAGTTTCTGAGAAAATAATAGTTACTGAAGCATAAATTAAGCTTGGCCAGCAATAGATACTGTTCATTGAACACTGGAGAGTACTTAAAGGCTATTTGGCTTCCTTTTTCCAAAAAAAGAATGCAGGCTGAATCAGAAATTTTTTAAGAAGTTACCTGTATGGTTGTGAGTCTGGGAAGGTGGAGTGATGTTTCGTTTCTTTGTTTAGGAATTGCCATATAGCATTTACAAAGGGATATATGTGTAAAAATAGCATGATTTTTCTCTACTTCCCAGCAATGCTATTTCTTTATCCCTAATCTGTATAAACCTAAATATTTCTTTTTATTGGGAGATCAAAAATTTGAAAGGACTGGTGTATCTTAGGTGGGAGGAAGGTAAGCATCAGTGTTTTGAAAGTAAGTTGCTGCTAGCTGGAAGGATGCTCCTCCATTGGAAATGCAGTACTGTTACTCTCTTAAAACAAAGAAAGGGATCTGGAGCCTTTGCAATAGGATTGTTTTCTTAATTGGTTGCATAGTGTTATTTAAAGAAACCTACTTGATTTTTCTGCTGTTATGTTCACGTATGTACCTATGATTCATCAATTTGGAAAGAAGTGCATCAGATCAGCCGAGGAGGAGCATCCAGGATTCAGGCAGGTGCCAATCAAAGCTGGAAAGCCCCTTTCCAGTGGCATTGCTGAGCACAGGGATGGATACTTGCTGGAGCTCACTTTGGAATGCAAATGTTGCTGCAAAGGCTTCAGGCTTTTGGCTAAGGAGCAGCAGGGAAAGGGATCCACCTGAGGAGCCCAGGTTTGACACAGTTGGATTGCATCCAGCTTGGAGTATCACTGCCTTCCTGTAGAAGCTGGAGTTGCTGATAGCTAATGAGGTCTGAACCCTTTCAGAGAGCTTGCTGACAGCATGTCACAGAGCAGTGCTGTAATATAAATAACAAGATTTTGCTCTGTTTTCTTTATTGCTCATTGTTTCTTATATTTTTAGCTGCTTGCTGCAAGAGATGGGTCTCTGGATTGCTTGCTCTGGTGCACACGCTTGCTTTCTCTCTGGCTGTCTCTCTCTGTCTCTTGACAGGTGTAAGGAGGATCCTAAATATAGAAGCCACCCGTCAGTTGGCTTCAGCAATCAGCAAGCACTGATTTAGTATTTCTCTTAACCAGCTAAGCTCCAGAAAGGTGTTTCTTTTAAACACTTATCAATTTATTCCACTGCAAGCTTTCTTTAAAATTATTTAAAAAACCTGATTGTCCTACAACATGAAGAATACAACTGGCAGTCACACTTCAGAAATGATGGTTGTCAAGAATGGCTCTTGCAATGGAAAGGAGAGAAAAATTGCTTTTTAAAGAACTCTCTTGTTTTAGCAGTTTAGTTAATGGTGTAGAACCTCATTAGGAAAAACACTGAGACTAGGTGTAAGTACAGTCTCCAATTTTGAGATGAACACTTTCAGACATAAGTATCTGCACACTTTCCTATGTATTTTTCCTTATGAGAAGAAACTTTAAATGTGCTGGTTAGCTGGGATTTACTGATATATACAGAAATTAGGCATGTGGTGAGAAATGGAGGTGTTCTAGCACTGAATATTTATAGTGCTCACTAAAAGTATTTTTAACATAGAGTTTAAAAGTAATTTTAACACAAAGGAATATTTTTCTTTATGTTAATTTCTTTATCCTGCAGTTGAGGTCAGCACAAAAATACTGATTCTCAAAAATTAACTGGCCAAATTTAATATATTACTACTGCAAAAAGTTCTGAGAAGAATATTTGGGGGGAAAAGAGCTGCAACACTGCATTAAATACAACTTAAACATTTTCTGTTAGTTTGTAGGCAGGCATCTCAAATTCTTTCTCTTCCTTGTGACCAGTTGCTATTAATATTCATAGAAATTGTTCACAGCCTACAGAGGAGATACTAATTCAGTACCTAATTGTGACAACTGAGTTGCATGTGATGAAGACCCTTTTTGATAGTGATGTGCTTTGATTTTTTTGTTTTAGGATTGTGATACACTTCTATTATTTAATACTTTACACTTATACACTTATTCAATATTCTAGTGTATTAAACATTGTGTTAAACATGGATGCAAGAGAAGTCAGTGCCCTTATGTAGCTCAGAAAGGCAGTAGTACTTTTTTGTGGTAGTTGTAGTGGTTACATGTGGTCTGTCTGGTTGTGAAAAATTCTGTAGCAAAATATAACATGTGTTATGCTTATGTAAGGTTTTATTTTTGGCAACCAGTGCTCCCTATACCCAGCCATGAGAAACAACCTGTTTCTCTATTTCTTTTTTTACTGTTCTATAAATTGGTATGGTTTATTGGAAGTTTCTGCCATGTCGGGGACATCTGTTTTGCTGGTTGGTGGAGCCCAATTCAAACCCCAGAAAGAAGTAAGAGGGTTGCTAGGTGAAATAGCAGGACTGGCCCCGAGAAGATGAAAATTGGTTTAAGATAGAACATGTTTCCAATAAAAGGATGCTTTTTCAGATTTGGCACAAGGGGTTCTGGGATAAGTCTAACTCTCTTAGTACAGAGAGTCTCAAGCTTTATCCAGACTGCACCTAATGCACCTCCTGGGTGGAAGCTCTTTTACATTTCACAGATCAGAATTTGAACCCATTGGAGCCTGGTAGTTTTGCTGATGAGTTTTTGCATTTAAGAAAAGCTGATTATTCTGTAGTGTGAACCCAGGTAATCTGACTCTGACTTCTCAAAGGAGCAAACCAGAGTTGCCATGAGCTGATCATGCAGCCACCAGAGCTGCTGCAGTTCTAGCTGAAACCAGCAGTTACATCTGTAGGCAAACATGTCTTTGCTGTGGTATGAGCCACCAGGTTGGAAGGCAGAACTGCTTCTATAAAAATTCTTGTGCATCTAATATCCAGAAGTTTAATCTCTCCCCAGTCTTCCAAATTTATTTTTCACTTCAGCAGTGTGGTTTTTTTTTAGTTAGAAATTTATTCCCTCCTTAGTCCTCCAAATTTATTTTCACTGTGGGATGATGGTTTTTTTAGCTTGCTAGAGACCTGGCTAGATTCTTTCTGCCTTTGGCACATCATTTAATGAATACAGCGAGAAGAACTTTTCTGCTGAATTTTATTTTACCAGCCTGGTGTTTACTAGACAGAAAAGGTGGTAGTCTCCTCTCATGAGCATTGTCACAACATACAGGAGTGTGTTGTGGTTGTATGTCTATGTGGTTCTTCTTTGTCCTTTATCCAGGGCAGAATCCACATATTCTGCTTTCACCTTTGTGTTTTCATACTCTAGATATATTTTATAAATAGAATAAAAAATTTAACTGAATACTTTTTCCATTATCCCCTAAGAACATTAAACCAGGTCCATATCAGAATTATGTGAAAATATTTCCATTTTGTACTGTATGTCATAAAAAAGCAAAAAAATAATGCTTGCTCAGGAAAACTCATACTAAAACAGGTCCTAGCAAAAGATAAGGGAAAAAACCCAAAACAAACCATTTCCCTTGTATGAGTTAGGAAGTTGTCTTTCTAATAAAAACACTTTATCTACCTCTGTCTGTCTATTACCTACCTACCTAGCTAGCTACCTATCTTTTGGAATTTCTATCCATCTATCTATTTACTGGGATAAAGCTGGGGATAAGGAACAGTGCCTATAACTGGATTAAGGTTCTAAGAGGGTTACAAAGAGGATGTAAGGGTACTTTGTGAGCGGAATGACTAAGATTGTTGATAAAAATAGACCAACTGGTCATGTTACATGCTTGGTAATATTGGGCTTGAAGTGCAAATCCATGGAACAGAAAGAATCACTGGCCTTCTGTAGCATTGGGTAGGGATGGTTTGCAGTGCTGACAGTGGCACAAACATGTTTGTGGAAATGGAGAGAGGAGGAACTCTGGAAGCAGAGTGGATAATCTGTCATGCTGAGCTGCTTTCTGAAGTGACACTCACTTTTGTGTATACATTTTGGCTACAAGGAAGGTTTTCCATCCCCTTTCTATGCTGGTCATTAGAACCTGTCTAGAGCAGTCAGGGGGATTATGCACAAGCCTCAGGCTTTTTCAGACAGCAGAGTTAAAGATTGGAAGTATAAATCTTGACAAAAGCACAGTCAGTTATGATTTTCCCACAGAGAGAAGGAGCCCTTCACTGTTTTCAGAACAGACCCGTGACTAACAGCTAGCTGTATAAATGATGGAGATCTTGTATCTTATGTGATACATAAGAATTATCCTCCCAAGCTGCATGGCAATTGCTTAGGCAAGCAAAGTGTTTGTTTTTCAAAAGGCTGGATCATTTTCAAAAGGTTTTCTCTATTTTCATTTAAGTAGTTCTTGTATTACTAGAGTTTATGTTTAAGCAATTTCACACCTTCAGACTGGGGGAATATCAAGTGTTTTATTTGTGAGCATGAAAGTAATATATGTCCTCAATGGTGAATTCTAGCCACTGCTTTTAAAGGTAATGGTGAAAAAAATCTTGTGAGGTGCTACTCCCATACTTTCAGTGTAGCAGTATCTTGGGTTTTTAGCCCATGAAATAGAATTCTTCATGGCAAGCATTCCATGGAAGAGGCCAAATCCAGTGCTGCCAAAGTAAAAGGTTCAGAAAACAGATGGGCTGGATGGTGGTTTTAAGAAGCAAGGGAGAGCTGTGATCCTCATGTCTGAGTGCAAACCTACGCTGTGGCAATTACATAGAATCATTTTTTCTGTCAGTTCTGGCTTAGGATTTTAGGCTCTCAGAGCCTGTAGGTCAGACATATGCCTCTGATTTTCCTTTCCTTCAGGAAAAATAGAATTTTTTAAAACTCATGTTTCTAAATGTTTTTCTTTGTGTTGAAGATTGAGACTAGTTTATCTGTTAGGAACATTACTCTTTGGTGAAAAAAACCCTCCCCTAGGTCTCTCCTGACACCTTCCTTTGTTCTTTTTTCTAAAGTTATCATTCATACACAGAACTTGTTACATTCCAATATAGAACTCAGATACCTCTCCTAAGAAAATGAAAGAGCTGGGACTCCAAGAAAACAGGTATATCATATTGAAATTATAATCCCTATTAATGAGAAAGCAGCAAACAATATATGTATTATATACACATATATATATATGTGTGCACATAATGTAATTATGTGTGCTTTCCAAAAAAAAATTATGCATCCAGAGTCTTGAGTATTTAACTGCAAATTTATATAGAACATTTATCTCAATCCTATGGCAGTGATGTACTCATGCACAGCATTTTTCACCAGATGATGCTCAGAGGGCAGGATCTACCCAAGAGTCCCTGAGTGTAGCAAAGAGTGGCTGGCTACAGCTGTACCAGTGTGTCAGTGGTATGGAAGGCATAGGTTGCAAAAGGCAGAGCCAGTCTGGTGTAGGTTCACAGCTGTCTCCTATGAGTATACATTCATACAGGCCAGGGCATCTCAAATGCACTTTGCTCTCGCCAGCAGAACTTTACAGGAAGAGCTACCCTCTCTGTTTCTCAGGGAGGACTTAACTAGAAAGGCAGTTTTAATTGACACCTGTGTGCCTCTGTCCTGGGGAAACCTCTCAGTGTATGATGCTAGACTGAAGTGTCAACATCAGCGTGGCTGTGAACCCATCAGCTACAGACACAAATGCAGAGCAACTGAAATGCACACATATGAACCTTTTGGGCCCTGCTTCCATCAGGGAAAGGAAGTCAAGAACCACACAGAAAAGCACTCTTTGTCCTAAATAGCCACTCACCTTAAACCATGGATAGATAGCCTTTATGCTTATTGCCTTGTTTGCAAACTTCTCTGACCACAACATCCCATTTGCAGTTCAAGAATTAATCCCTTGGTGGCTGAAGCACAGGAGTGGCAAATCCTCTAGCAGCATGATCTTCTTAAGAGAAGGGTGCAAGTGCCAGAGTTGTGTTTCTGCAGAGTGCTTCATGGGGAACTTACAGAGACTCCTACCTGTGGCTCATCTAAACAAATACAGTTTTATTACTTGCCTTGTAACTCTAGGGATATTAGGGGGAAGATTAAAGGGACACTTGGTAGGAGAGTTGCCACCTGGCAGTGCAACAGCTTGAGCATCCCAAGTTTGCAATTAGTCTTTCTAGAAGAGGTTTGTGGGATATTACGAATCAGTTGTGCTCAAACTAATCTTGGGTTGTTTGATTAAGGAAATTATTCTAGATTTCTGAAATCATTAAGAACCTAATGCTCAAAATATAAGTAGCTTCTGTAATTCAATGTAAGAATTCACATTAAGAAGTCAAATTCTTAAAACTAATCACACAGCAGAACAAATGCTTCTTATATATGTTCTTTGTGGAAGATTTATTTGTCCATACATCATGGTGTTACAGTGGGAAACAGACAGTAAATGTATTTCTCCCAGGCTTACAGGCCATGTGAGGACTGCCTGGGAGTGCAGCCCTGGCACTCCAGAACTGTGCAGCTCTCAAAGGATAGCTGAAAAAGGGTGGCAAGACAGAACAGCTTTGTGTTAACTGCACTTTATGTGTTAGCTTTTGGTGTTGCACATTCAACTTTTTAAAGAGGTGTCAAAGATTTTTCTATTCCTAGTTCCAGCAAGAGCCCCAAAGAGGATCTCTTCTGGAGCTGTTGATACAGAGTATGGCTTAGGGTGACATGCCAGAGCGTAGCACTTCATAAACAGTCACCGTGTTTTTAATGGTTTTCATCAGGAGACATTTGCTGCTTGTCAAAGTGTCAGTCTGACATCCAGAAGGACTGAAATGCACACTGAGAACAGCAGCAGGGGCAGGGCTTCCTCAGCTGTTTCCATCCATGCTTTCTAGCACTGACAAAAGTATTCATTTTAGTGGCCCCCAGTCCCATTGTAATTCTTAAGTCTTTCAAGAGCAAAGTGTCAGTTCTGGACACGGTGCAAGTGTTGTTGATGTTGCTGGAGAGCAGTCCCAGGGCAGCAGGGAGAGTCAGCTGCAGTGTCTGACATGCATGCAGCCACCTCTGAAGGATGGCTGGAGGCATTCCTAAATACTTGCTGGAGGTGTCACTGGCTGTCTGTCTGGATCTCTTCTGTCCTTTTTAATGTGCTTTGTCGCCTCTTGTAGATGTGAGCTGACTCCAGCCAGCCAGACTGGGACTCTGTGTCTGCAGTTACTCTTGCTGTTCCTCGTGATGCTGCTCCCTTCTCCTGCACAAGGAACATAAACCCGTGCAGGGGTGAGGCCATGAACACTGGCTGTGTCCTCAGTGCGTTTGTTATGCAACTTTGCCAGTCAAGGGAGCTGGCAGATGAGATTCATTCCTGAACTAACACGTGACGTACAAAGTTGAATTTCACAGCAACTGCTCTTGCCCAGTTCTGACATCCAGCATCATGACAAAAAAAGTCATGCACTTCTTTTGTGCTGTAAGGACATATTTGTTCTGTCTCTGCAAGGGAGGACTCATGACAACTGCCTGAATCTTCAGAGATGAGAGTGCTTCCTCTGTAGCCTTAGACTGGAACTTGGTTTGCTTGTGTCTCTCTTCTGAACTGCAAAGACTAAAAAGACAGGGATGCTAAATGAATTTCAGATTGTAAAGCACAAAGATTTTAAAGTAGTGGGCATTTAAATGTTTCATAGGCTACTGCCTGTAGATATATATAAATATTTGTCTTCTTCAATTCCATTATAACCATCATTAAAAAAAATCCAATATAAAATATATTTTTATGACACAAGCTTTCCTTAGCAGTGGGGAAAATTAGTCACAATGTGATTCAGGTGTTACTAAACATAGAAATTCCCATACAAACTGCCCCATTTTCCCCTGAAATCTCTCCTTGTCTTTCAGCAGCTGGAAAGATTAAGCACCTTTTCTCCACAGATAAATAAAAGTGAGAAGAAGCACTCTGTTCCATTTACACTGGAAAGCAGTTGATCATAAAACTAGTGTTCTGGTACCTAGTTCTGGATTTATTCACTCTCAGCTTGTCATAATTCTTCTTGTACTATGCTGCTGCTGCTAAATTCATGACAGCTCCTCATGGATCAAGACTGATAGGTGGCTGTGGAGTCCAGTCAAGAGAGTAAGACCATTTTTTAACAAAATACTGTAAATATAATGAGACTAGTGTCAAAGTGTTAAGGAAGCAACTCATCTGGTCTGCTTGCAATTTGAGCCTGGATCTAGCGATTAATTGACATATAAAAAGATTTCCTTAGGAAGTAAAATCCAATACAAAAACTTGCCAGGAGCTTTGTCAAACTAAAATCCCATTTCAGTCTGAACAGATCGATAGACTCAATGAAGACTTAACCATTACACAGGAGCATTCAGATTTTTTTGTAGTACAGAATTCAAAATGTTTTTATATGAATGTGCTGCTATGATAAAGACTATAAAAATAATATTTTTGAATGAAAAGATCTGTGCAATGTTCTCATTGTTAATTCATTAAAAATAATGATTTTGAGAGAAGAAGATAGAAGAATATTTATTTTTCTTCCTTGGGAGAAGAGCTATTTGGAAACTACTGACAGGCAAAAAAGGGGGCAGCTGATATGAGGTGGCCAAGTAGCCACATTACAGGAAACAAACATTCTCTCAGAAAGAAAGAAATGCATAAATGCAACTCAGCCTTTTTAGTTCTTTAAGATGCGTTTTCTTTTTCTGAATTTATAAAATTATCCCAAGGGAAACATTTATCACACAGATTTTAGTAATCAGTAAGAGTTTAAAAACAGTATAGATTATAGCTGCACATCTGACAGTTGTGTCTCAAAAGACTAGACAGAAGAATTTACAAGAAGTGGGGAAAAGAAGGCAAGCAAAGGAAGGAGATGGCACATTATCACAGCAGTTAAGGAATACAGAAATATTCAGATTCCATACTTGGAAAATGTCAAATAATGGTAAAATAGTATATTAAAAAAAAAGCCTTGAAGGATATAAGGCCTACAGCAGCAAAACTTAAAAAAAAGACTCAGTCAAACAAAGCAAATTCCAACTCTTTTGATTTTAATGTATGTCTTTAAGACTGTGGGTTAATAAAAAAGATGACTACTCAGTTTTTATCAGCCAGCCATGTCCCCACTGTCAGAACCTTTGAACTTCATTATCCCTGAGCAGCTGTCAAACTGTCACCTTTGCACATCCCCCAGGAAGCAGGAGCAGAGCATTAGTTAGTTAGACTTACATGGTCTGTAAATGTGCAGGTCCAGACTGGATATTTCAGAGTTCTAAAGGGAGCGCCTCTGAATCTGTGGAGCTGAGTGTTGTGGCTTAACCCCCAGCAGCAACTGAGCCTCACACTGCCCCTTGCTGGGGTGGGGGAGAGAATCTGAGGAGTAAAAGTGAGAAAACTCATGGGTTGAGATAAAGTTTAATGGGGAAAGCTGAAGCTGTGCACACAAGCAAAGCAGCACAAGGAATTAATTCTCCACTTTCCATGGGCAGGCAGGTGTTCAGCCATCCCCAGGAAAGCAGGGCTCCATCGTGTTCAGTGGTCACTTGGCAAAGCAAATGTCGTGATTTCAAACATCTCCTTTTGTTCGTCTTCCCCCCTTTTATTCATGCTGTGCATGAGGCATTTTGGTCTGGGGTACCCTGTGGGTCCATCAGAGTCAGCTGTCCCAGCCCTGTCCCCTCCCTGTGCACCCCCAGCATCCTCTCTGCTGGTGGGGTGAGAAGCTGAAAGAGCCTTGGTGCTGTGCAAGCACTGCTCAGCAAGAAATAAAATAGCCTTGGTTATCAACACTGTTTCCAGCACAAAACCAAGCCACAGCCCCCTACTAGCTGTGTATATTAATTTTAAAAGAAAAGATATAATAATTATATATAATTAAAATATATAATAATTATAATTAATTTTTAGGGGAAAAAAAAGCCCTCTAGTCCACCCAAACCCAGCACAAGTCTCAGAAGAAATATTGGATATTTTAAGGGAAGGGGAGAAACAAGAAAAAAACCCAAAACAACCAAACAAAACCAAAACAAACAAAAACAAAACAATCACAAACAAACAAAAAAATTAGAACAAAGGCTGATCTAGAGAGATACCGAATCACTGCTCTGTTCTGGAAAAATATGTTAACTGTGTCAGGAGTTATTACAGAATATTTCAATTGCCATTATGGAAGCAATCAGAAGTACTGTTGAAACAAATATTTTGAATTAAATTTAGTCATTTTTAGCAAAAGAAAATAGAAGAAGGAATTTGTATGAAGATGCATAATAAAAGTCTGAAATCATCCATTAAAACAGTGTTTAGGTACTGAGAGCATTCAGACTGTACCAAATGAACAAAGCTGACCTTGCTGCACAGTGTCTTGGAAAGTCCAGGAAAAGATCTGTGCAGTGTTCTCGTTGTTCATTCATTAAAAATAATGATTTGAGAGAAGAAGGTAGAAGAATATATATATTTTTTTCCTTGGGAGAAGAGCTATTTGGAAACTACTGACAGGCAAAAGAGGGGGCAGCTGATATGAGGTGGCCAAGTAGCCACATTACAGGAAACAAACATTCTCTCAGAAAGAAAGAAAAAGTTTCAGAAGTTAAACAAAGTATTTAGATAAGTATCTATGCATTACCCAAAGTGCCAAAGGGCTTCTGTGTTTGAGGTTAGACTTCTGTAAAAGTAGCCATTCAGCCAGTTTGGAAATCGGTCTGTTTTGCCATGTTTTGCATACTTGTGCAGAATAATTATGCTCTCAGAAAAGTCATAATCATAAACCATGCAAATTTAGGGCATTAAATATAGAGTTGTGGACACCTTTTATAGTGCATTTGATTTCTCCCTGCAGCTTGTTAGGAGGGATGTGAGTATGAAAGAACTGGAGAAAAGACAAGGATATAAAAGATCTTTAAAGATCTAAAAATTGGAGTGTAGGTCTTTGGAAAAGGTTAAAAAAGCTATGTATGTATGTACTTCAGAAGAGGGAAGACTGTAGTCATGCTCTATATATAAACACCTTCAAGATAATGATATAAACAGGGAAAAGGCTTTAGAGGTTCCCAGAAGAAAGTAGTAAAATTTCATTTTTAAAACTAAGGAGCAGGGAGGGAGGAGAAATGTACTTACAAAAAATGTTTTAAATCATGAGTGAGAATAGAGAGTGGAATAGACAACCACTGGCAAGAGTAATTTCTAAAGACCTACATATTATGCAAAATTAATTCCAGCAACCAATATCATCTTTGTTATTGCAATATTTTATTTTACTTATCCCCCATCTCAAGATCAAAACAGTTCCTTGCCATCTGTGGGTGCTGTGAAACAGGGTGCCGTGAAGATGACAGAGCTGCAGGCAGGGAGCAGCAGTATGGCTCAGGGCCCACAAGTGTGACTTTGTCACAAAACGTCAATAACGATAACAAAAGTAACACAATTAGTTGTCAGATGATTATTTTCTCCTTGGGCCATGTCTTCCATGTGAGTTCAAGAGCCAGTTGTAGCTGGAGATTTGTGTAACAGAGTCTGTACTACCATCACAATGCCCCTATAATAATTTTCTTGAAGGATGGAACGAGACTCACTCTGATGTATTTATGGTGTGATGGTGAAGTTCATAATCATATGACCTGAATTTTCTCCTTTCCTAGAAAAAAATATAAAGAACTTAAAATACTTGTACCAGCAGGCTTTCAAGCCTTGCAGCAGGTAGCATGGTGACCTAGAGCAGGGATTAGTGTGGCTGCCTGATTTCACTTTCTGGTTCATGTGACACCTTGCACAGGAATTTCTATAGTCAGCACGTAACCCCTCCTCCAGCTCTGGGGCTATGTTTCATTAGAGAATTTCCTGACCAGCTGAAGGACATAATTCAGTAAAGACTCGGACTCAAAGGATGAAGAGAGCAGTGATTACCCACATGGAGTAGGCATTTTATTTCCATTCAACCTCTTTAAATAAGATCAGTTTTTCAAGCCAGTCTTGTGTTGAAGGGGCTGAAAGAGAAGAGGCCAATAATCTGTCCTGATTGTTCTTCTGGCTGTTGGAGCCTGAGCACCACAATGCCCCTACTTATCCCTTCTTTTTTTTTATTATTTCTGCCTCTATTTTATTAGCAGGTTTTCTTTTATCTGTCACTGAGGGTTACAGAAGCTGCTTATATATGTTCTTTTCAGACTGATGAAAAGTACAAGTTTGCAGTGTCCTCAGAACCAGAAAGATCTGACTTGTAAATGTGTCTTGACTTTGATCACAGGGCTTTATACAAGACAAGCATTAAATGTGTAAGACACAAAGCTTTATGTGTTAGACTCTAAGAAACAAAAGTTAATTCTGGAAATTAGAAATTACTGGGTCTTCACAGTAAAGACAAAACCTTTTCTCCAGAAAACTGAGTAAGTTCTGTGTCATGTTGCACAATCATGGACAAAAATAAGCAGAAGCAATTTGTCTTTTATTTTCTGAAGCATTATGAAATTGGTATCTTTTGTATCAACTGGTTTAGGAGTTAAACTGCAATACTTAGTGTAATGCTAAGTTGAAAATAATTACTTTGTTGTCCAAAGAATTTTGATAAGAATTTCTTTATCTTCAGCTATCCCTCTCAATTCAATTTTCAGGTTTTCCTTCCTTAGTGAAAAAAAGCCCCAACTAAATGAAAATTTTCAGTCAAAGCTGACACTTGAAGGTTAATAGATACTTGTTTGAAAATAATAAATAGGGTAAGATAATTTTTTAATTAAACTTTTCAAAAATATTAGACTTCTCTTTAGATTGATATGTTCTGCTTTACATTGCATATAACAGACTATAACTGGGACAGACAGAAAAGCAATGAGGCTGGAAATGAATAAACAGAGCTTTGACAAGAAATGTTAAGATTTGAAAACATATCATATTGTTTTTAAAAAATATTGTTTATCGCTAGAACATTATGTTTTTCATAATTCTTCATTATCTTTATTGAATAAATATTATTTGGAAATGAAGGACTTACAATAATTTTTTAAACCTAAATAACTGTCAGAAATGTCTCTGTGCAAAGGCTTTGGTGAAATTAGTGTCCAAATGTTGCATGTTTTTAATAGTGTGCTAATAAATTTTTGTGATATTTTTCCAAGCAAACCTGATTTATCACTTCTAGAAAAATTACTGTTTGAAGGCAGAAATGCAGAGAGAGATTGCCTATAGGAATAGAGAGCACATTGCTCTTCTGAATGTGATGAACGTGGAAGATTTGGCTGTTTCAAATGACATGGAGAGATGTTCTCCCTGGGACCCACAGCCCTGTTGGTCCTTGTGCTAAATCCCTGCTGGTTCCAGCCAGCAGCTGAGGTACCTGGGAGGTCTGCACTGACCCCAGGATGGGTGGCACTAGACCTGGAGGGCATGATTCTCTCAATAAATAGACTAAGGAGTGAACAGCACTATGATCTGAATGTCTCTTTGCTTCTAGAAATGGTTTCTCAGGCCACAGTTTATGGGATATTGACAGGGCCAATATTAGAGAGTCACAGTGTCACGTCTTCACCGATAAAGCAGCTGCTGGCTTCTGAGCGGCTTGAACTACAGGCCCTTTGGAATTGATGCCAGGAAGATGCAATTAAATGGGTAGAGGTGATGTTCACACTTATTCTCCTGTGACAGGTAAAACATTGGCACAGGTTCTAGAAAGACAGAAAAAAAATTGTATTGCTCTTGAAGTTTTATACTGCACTCAACAGTATTTCAGTCTTGGGGCTCTGGCTTGCCAAGACACTTTACCACACTGCATGAGGGTGAGCATATGTGCCAGGCAATTTGCTTGAAGGTCATCTTCTTAAATATGGTATTTAATAAAAGTTTTACACCTCTGCTGCAGCGTCAGGATTCTCTAAATCTTTCTGTGGCTGCCCGAAGCCTAAATATCAACAGGTACTGTGCAAGCAACATATGGTGAGGTTCCAGTGGACTAATTTGTTAGCAGAGTAGTTATCTTGCTTGAGGTGCAGATTTCTGGCAGGAGAGTTTCTTTTTTTTTTTTTCCCTTTTTTTTTCCTTTTTTTTGTAATTTTTCCTTTTTACCCCCTTTTTTATTTTTTCCTTTTTTTATTTTAATTTTTTCTTTCTTGTTTTTTTTATTTTTCTTTTTTTTTTCTTTTTTTTTTCATTTTCCTTTCCTTTTTTTTTTTTTCTCAATTTGAACTCAATTATACTCACCAAGGAAAAAAAAAAAACCAAACCAACAAAAAACTTACTGGGTTTCTATTTAACATAAAGAATATCCTCAGTAAGCCCAGGCATCACTTCTCAAGGTTGATAATATTTGTAATAATTAACAAAGCTGTGAGCCTGCAGGCCAAACTCTGATCTGATGCTTTACAAGCATGAAGTTTTGTGTGGTTTTAATGTTTTTTTTTTCCCTAACTGCTTAACACCTGCATTGTTACTGATACCTTTTTGATTCTTTTTGTTTTGATAGACATCCAAAGTCCTCTGCTGAGAGGGTGGAATGATGCGAGACAATTGTGTTGCCAGAGCAGTTCCAGAGGTATTCCTGTGAGGACAGGGTCTGGCAGCAGGGATTGCTGGCACGTGCTTGACACTTGGCACTTCTGCTTTGCACCTGAGCTGTGAGAAGCTGACAGAACCAGGAGAGTTCTGCATGGGACCAGGGTGCTCCTTAGGCTGTGACTGTGTGTGGGCAAACACAAGCTCCCTTTGCTGGAGCTCCCTGGCAGCCAGAGTGAGCAGAGCCAGGCTGCAGCAGTGCTGGGCTTGTGGGGAGGCAGGCTGGGACAGCCTGGCCACCAGGCAGGGCTGACACACGTTTCAGGCTGGATATGGCTCTTCTCCAGCCGGCTGGAAACAGAATTTCCCAAGAAGATTCACACTTGCTGATGACTTGTTGTGTCACAGGCACATTTTTGGAAAAATCCTTTCCTTAGGATTTTTCCTCCTGAGAAGCTGAGAGGCTTCAAGAACAAAATGTGAACAATGATTATCTGCTGCTGTGGAATGCAACAGGTGCATCTGTGATTGGTCTCATGTGGGTTGTTTCTAATTAAGGGTCAGTCACAGTCAGCTGGCTTGGACTCTCAGTCCAAGCCACAAACCTTTGTTATCATTCTTTCCTTTTCTATTCTTAGCTAGCCTTCTGATGAAATCCTTTCTTCTATTCTTATAGTATAATTTTAATATAATATATATCATAAAATAATAAATCAAGCCTTCTGAAACATGGAGTCATATCCTTGTCTCTTCCCCATCCTAAGACCCCTGTGATCATGGTCACATTGTTGCTACAGAGATGATCTTTGTACTCCCTAGTTTTGTTGTCAGATAGCATGGTTTATGGCTTCCCGCATGTTATTGCAGAAGAAATAATTATTTCCAATAACATTCCATATTTGCTGCTGTAGCACGTTGTAGAACCCCAGAACAATATCTGTCCAAGTCAGCAAGCTGCTTTTTACTGCTACTGTGTGCCAGGTTCCTCCAAGCCTCCTTCTCCCAGCTCATCTCTTATTGATTTCTGTGGCTTATCTTCAAACTCTGTGTAATACTGGGTCCTCATTCATATAAGTAGTCAACCTTCCTGTAGCACATCTTGTCTGCTTCTTTATCTTAATTTGATAATCTTGTAAGATGTCAGTCTTTTTATCAGTACTTCGCTGATGTGGAGATTAAGTTCCTTATCCTTTTAAGTTCTCCACATGAAAATCAGCTATGGGTTCTCCTCAGCACTAGATGTGGAAGATAATAATAATGCTTAAAATCCCTGCATTGATTTAAAGGACCCTCCTGGCCATGGAATATCCTTGTTCTTTTCAGGAAGCAAATAAAAAAAAAAATTAAGAAAGTTTTTAGGTACTTCCGTATCTGGCAAAGCTTTATGAGCTGTAATACAAATGCAACTTATTCTGGCTTTTTGGAGCACTGCTCTGATTTCTTATATAGATAAAAATTCTGTAATAGTGTGTTAGAGATTTTCTTGGCAGTATTTTTATAGGTAATTTTATGCATGCTTCAACACCTTTGCAAAGCTAGTTCTTTTGAAGCCTGTAAGAGCTCTTCCCTTTTCTTCATTAAGCTGGTTTATCACAGCTCAAACTTTGCCCCTAGATGACTCTTTTGCTTATTAGAATAATCTGTGTCTGCATGAGAAAATGCAGGCTGAAACAGCAGCAAAAATCCATTCAGCAGTCTGCACTGCAGGTCTCTAGTGCTTGCCATGGAGCTTTTCTTTGCACTGGATTTCTAATGCCTGGAGTGGAACTTGTGTATGAGATGAATAGGAAATAGACAGTGGGATGATGAGTAGATACATGCACTGCAGTGTAGAAATTTGGCCATTTTTATTAGCCAGTGCAGGGAAAGCTGGTGCTGAAACTGTCTCTTGCTCTGTTAATTGTAGATTTGGTCTGTAGTTCTGTATTGAGTTCCATGTGGGAAGGTGCAGGTTGTTTTTTCCCACTACTTTTGTGGTTTCCATGCAGATACATGAGGTTTTTTATACAGAACAGTTCACAGGATTAAGGACTAAATTAAGGACAGGGAAATATTAAAATGGGTTTTTAGTAGTCTAATACAAAAATATTAGATCCTTATTCTCTTGATAGAGTGACATATTTCATTAGGTATGTCTCTAAATCTCCTTCCCTCCTCCCATAGAAATTCACGTGGGTTTATTTACAGCCGTGGTTTGACACGCATTAAAAAATAATAAAGACATGAGGTTGCTAAGTACCTTTTATGAGAGTAGAGAAAAACTCTTCTATTAAAACAGAGAGGGAGGAATAGTGGAACTATATCCATTAACTACTCATATTTATTTCTAAACAATTTCCAGAATAACTTTGAATTTGAGATGTGTAAATATTACATTCTTCTGTTACTGCTAAAATGTTTTGGGAATTAATCCTTTGATATATTCATGAATCATTGCAAGAGACCTCTCTGTAAAGTTGTGTTTATATGTAAAGTTGTGTGTGTATATCCAGATACATACACAGACATATGCAGCCATTTAAAGAACTCTGAGTGTTGTTTAAAACTACTGTGAAATTCTAACATTTCTCATGTAGTTTCTTTTTGCTACTGAAAGTTAGAAATATTTTATTACTTTTCTGCATATAATTACATTTAAAAAACCTTTTTAAAACGGCTGTAAGAACTAGTTTATGGTTTTGTAATGAGCACTGTCTGCTGAATTCTTATATAGATCCAGTGGCCACTGTCCTATATGGACTCTTCAGTGCAAATATCCATCATAAATAATTTATCTTAAAGCACACAGTATTGAAAGAGGAGCTCATCAAATTCCCCAAAAGAATTTCAAACAGAAGCTGCAATTACTGTTGTTTTGTTGCTTCCAGCATGTCAAGCTCCATATTATAAATGCCTTTACTTTGTGCAGTAGAGTGTTCATTCTGTTGCAAGGAATTCTGGTTGTTTACTGCTAACACTCAAAGACTATGCTGAACATTTTGGGTATGTGCTGTGATTTTCCTTGAGGTGCTTCCTTATTTAGTGATGCAATTTTAATGTGCATCATTAGTCAGAGTGGCTTTTTACTTAAGGTAATTGATTATATAGAGCCATGGAAGTAATCATGATTGTGAAGGCAGTAGATAACCAGTAAAAGTGGACAGTCAGTGAAAGTATTTTATAGCTTTCCATCTTTTGGAAACAGAGATATGTGAAAAAAGTACAGACAACAGAGAAATTATATGTTTGCTTTCAACAACACTTTTGTGTTTTCTGTTACCAGGTTTGAGGGTTTTTTTTTAAAATCTTCCTTCTTTCACTTTGTTTAAAGAATTTTTAGGGAGAATGAAAATGGTTGAGTTTTGCCTGGAGCATGTGTTAGTTTGCTTTATCATTTTCAAAATTACTTTAAAAAAAATAAGAAGAACTTACTGAAATGCCTACTGGTAATTCTTTTTTTCTCTCTTTAGTTAGGCTTCAGTGAGTGCAGTGAAAGAATCCTCTAATTTAAGCCCTTAAACGGTGGAATTATTTGCAATAAGATTTTTAGTAGATCAATAGAATTTGGCTGAAAGGAACCTGTCATATCATCCATTTTTTCTTTGCTTAAGGCTAAGACAGTGTTATGTGAGTCTTAAAAATACAAAGTCTACCATATGTGTGTCTCCTAGGTAGTGGGAGCTTGAGTTTGTGGCTGACTAGGCAGTTAAACCATGGAGTAGACTGTGCACAGTCACAGAAATGACTGTCAAAGGATTAACAGAAGTCCACACAAACCACCTCTAGCACAAACCACCTTTAGCAGAAGATGTGTGGACCAAGAGACATCTCAGTAGGAATATGAAAGCACAGAAACAAATGAAGCTCATGCTTTTTGCTAGTAGTTGGAGCTTGGGAGCGTGTTTAGCATTTGGCTAAACCAGTGAACTCAGTGGTATCCATATGATAGAAGCTGAGAACTATTGGAAGGGGCCATGAGCCAGTGCATGAGGAACTTCATAGTTTTGTGTAAAGTAGAGCCATAGTTTGGGTTATTCAGATCAGGCTACAAGACAGCTAACCTCAGTACTTCTCCAAGTTTTAGGCTTTGTGGCATAGTGCCATGAATTTAAAAAAAGCCCTATATGAGAGCTCTAGTGTTAAATTTTCTGACTGTGTAAGGAATGGTATTTCCCTAGAGGAGGTGTGAGTAGACACAGCTCTGGAGGAATTAGCTGAGACCACTCCATGAGATCCTGTGGCCCGGAGTGCCTGAAGATGGCATGGGGAAATCAGAGAGCTGTTGGCCTCTGAGTTGTTCTGTGTTGTGGGAGAGGGAAGCTTGGAAAGGAGCAGGGGCCTTCTTGTTTCATCCATAATCAAATAGCTTTAGAAATAAATAACAGCTTATAATTTAAATATAGTCCCCCACAGAGCTATTTGTTGGGTTTTCTTTTGAAATTTTAAATGGCTTGTTGGTTAATGTGAGTTTTTTCACAGTGGAATAGTAGGGCTTGGCTTTTGGTATTGCCATGTCATGCTTGCTGTGGAAGTTGTTAAATCAAATCAAGCTATATCAGAGTAAATGTGCTGCAAAATAATGTAGCCAAAGATAACTCTTTTACTGCATCAACTGAGTGCTGATTTGGGTGGATATGGAGAGATACAACTGGTCTGAATGGCTTTGCCTGCTGCTTTGCTGTAAATATGAGGGGACTGGAGAGGTTAGAGGTTTGTAGAACTAAGATATTTCTGCTCCCACTTATTTGCCAACAGTCTAGTGAATCCATGACCAGGATGGTGATTGTTTTCATGGTTCTGCTGTGATGTGATTTCCTTTATGATTTGGCAGGTTAGTTGTAATTTGTTTAGCCTTTCAGGAAATACCTATTTGGAGCTTGTAGTGTTGACAAAAGGCCAATAAGCATAACAAAGAGGGAGGTCCCTTTCACTTGTCCAGATGACTGATAACAAATAAAAGGTCAACTTCACATTTTATAGGTCACTTACTTTTTTCTTGTGGGAACAAAGTCAATCTGCCCACTTTCCTTCCTTGAGACCACTACCAATGGACTGTGTGAATGATGATGTGACTCCTTGTGCTAACATGCTTTTTGGATTGGCATTTGAAAGGACCTGGCAAAAGTCATCAGTCAAAGGTGAAAATGTGCATTTGCTAAAGGTTAAATCATTTTAGCTGGAGAAAGAGGCAACTTTAGGGTATCCCATCAGAAGTGGAGAAGAGAGAATAATGCAATCTCATTATAGCAGTGATTCACGTTTCACAGTTTGCTAGTTCACAACATGCTACTTGATTTTTTTCTATCTGGCATTGGCAAGGGTATGGTAACTGAGCTGCCAATACCTTGTTTGCATGGGAAAGCTGATAGCCATCAGATATTTTACAGCACATTTTCAATATCTCATTGCTGTACACTATAAAAAGAGAGTGTGTATGGAAAAACCCCTTGTATTGTGGTGTTAAAGTTTGTATACATGGACCTTTCTTCTCAGTTAACACTGCTTAGGGTGCAGGCACCCAAATATGACACCATCTCTAAGAATTTCATTACTTTTGTGCTGAAGTGTATTATTCTGTTCTTTGGCCTTTTCATGTTTTGCCTCAATTTATTTTATCATGAACTGCTATTAACTGTCTTAATAAAGGATTTCTTCAGTCAAAGAACAGGATAATAGACCTGTATTGTGTGTGCAGTAATGCTTCTCTCAATGTCTGACGCTAGTGCTGTTTCTGTATTGGAAATGATGAGAAGCTAGTGTTTTATGATGAGTTTTTATCATAAACCATGGTTTATAAATGTCTGATTTTGTTGTTGCAACATGAAAGTAATTTATTCAGAGAAACGGGAGAACTATAAAAGATTTATACACAATTAGGAGTTTAACTTGACTAGAAATGTCAACATTTTTCTCCCCAAATGCTCTTCTATGAAAGTACTCTCCTCTTTCCCTTTGAGGACATACAGTAGCCTACATAAATCAAAGTATTAAGTTGATGAAATATTAAACACAAATTCTAAACTTTCATTAAAGTGGTCTGTTACCTTTGTAAGACTGAAAGCTATCTCATCCTTCTTATCTAAAGTATCATCAGTTGTACTGCAGGCAACAGATCCCACATAGCACAGCACTCTATTCTAAATGAAAAGAGGTTATGTTTCAGCAACATGCTTAGAAAGGGGAATAAATTGATAAAATTTTGATTGTGCTACTTTGTTTCCTGCTCAGGGCCTTTTAAACATCAGCTGTTCTCAGAATGCTTTCAGGGTAGCCTTCTGCAATCATGATTGCTAGTACACAGAAAGGATGTGCTAATTCTGCAAATGGAAGCTGATCAGATGTCTCTGCTTACCCTCTCCTGTAGCCACGCAGATCGGGTGGTTGTGGATGTGGCAGTGTGGCCTATTCTCAAACTCTCACTTGAATTTGAGAGGGGGATTTTGTTGAGAGAGGCAGATTGACAATTTAGTGCAGAAATGGGGTTTTTGTGCAAAACAGCTATGAGGATTTAGACTCCTGTGAAAGCTCCTGTGCTGCGTACCCCATGATACAATCAGCTCAGAAAGCCCAGTTCAGGCACTCGACTTTCCCACACAATGGCAGGAGGCAGAAGCTTATAAATAGGAAACTCAGAAAACCTGCAGCAAGAATCTAAAGTAGATGACACAAATGTCCCTTCAATTGTTGTTAATGTAATGGAGGTTGGGTACACAGATTCCTTAGACACTGAAAAATATCTCAACCTTGTACTAGGAAAACATTCAGAGATATCATCTGTGCTCTGTAGCACTGAGCCCTGTGTAAAGTTACAGTACAGATACAGCCTCTATCTATAATCATGTAAAAGAGATCTAAAGGTGTATCAGTCAAACATACCACTCTTAGTTCTTACCAGATTAACATACCTTGTCTGCACAAAGCACCTGCCCGTTACTGAGCTTAACTTTCACACAGTAAAATCATTGAGAGGGGTGGTTGCCTTTAGTACCTCCTGAAGCTTGGCTAATACTTAAAATGCTGTTGTCAGCTCTCTCAAATAATCCAGTAAAAGTCAAGGTAAAATAAAAAATATTCTGAATATTACATAAATATTATACATGTCAGATAAATACAATTCAAACCCCTTGAATCTGAGGCCTGATTGATGATTTCTGTGCAATCTAACTGGAATCTTTGACAAAATTCAGCTAATTGGGTTAGTGCTCGGTTGCAGGCAGTTTTATTTGAGTTATGCGTTGTGTAAGGTGTTCAGGTACTACAAATTCATGAAAAATACTTCTGTATGAGAGAGTATTTTGAAATAAGCAAGTGGCACACACCTTACTGTGCTGTGAATTTTATTTAAACATGCATGTAATGGAAGAGCTAAGAAAGAACTTTGATATAAAAAATGCTAGCCTAACATGTCAGATGCAGAGAGAAGTAAAAAGAAAATTATGAGAAATATGCTTATGTAGAAGGTACAGATTGTGACACTGTGAATGAGTGTCTGGCAAAGACACGGATGGCTCCGCTATTTCAGAGCTATCTTCATGGTGAACACAGTTGTACAAAAGTTTTTGCCTTCCCTTCCATCTGGAGAATGTTACATATTCAGAGCTCTTGAGGCATTCAGTGTATCCTTGGAATCTTGTATGTTGTCACAGCAAAATTGTATTACAGTCCTGACAACGAAGAGAAATGCAGAAACTGCACCTAGCTTAAAAGATTCCTTCATCTTCCTCTAATGCTATCAACAGCTTTTGCACTAAGCAATTTGGAAACTGCCTAGGATAGCATTTTATAAAGAAAATTTTAAAATATTTGATATGCATTCATTCACAGAGGTGTATGCAAATTAGGAAATTCAATCTTTTTGTTTGCGCTTTTGTAGTATAAGAGTTGTCCCTTCATTTCCTTCATTCCTGCTTTTTTCCTTGCTACCTATTATTCCCTTCTATTTACCAACACCCAGCCAGGCCTAAATAAATGCAGCATGACCTCCCAGAGTTGAAATTTTCCCAGCTTGTCAAGCTATTTCTTATTTTCTTCTTTTCTGTTGACTGAATACTTCCTTTCTGTGTCTTTTAAGTATTCTGTAGCTACTTCTGATAACCCAGGTTGGAACTAAGGCCTCTCTTTACTTGTCATAGTGCAGACTGCAGCATGGGAGAGGCAGCCTGTGGTTTCCTTCCTTCCTTCCTTCCTTCCTTCCTTCCTTCCTTCCTTCCTTCCTTCCTTCCTTCCTTCCTTCCTTCCTTCCTTCCTTCCTTCCTTCCTTCCTTCCTTCCTTCCTTCCTTCCTTCCTTCCTTCCTTCCTTCCTTCCTTCCTTCCTTCCTTCCTTCCTTCCTTCGCCACTTCCTTCCGCCGCTTCCTTCCGCCGCTTCCTTCCGCCGCTTCCTTCCTTCCGCCGCTTCCTTCCTTCCGCCGCTTCCTTCCTTCCGCCGCTTCCTTCCTTCCGCCACTTCCTTCCTTCCGCCACTTCCTTCCTTCCGCCACTTCCTTCCGCCACTTCCTTCCGCCACTTCCTTCCTTCCTTCCTTCCTTCCTTCCTTCCTTCCTTCCTTCCTTCCTTCCTTCCTTCCTTCCTTCCTTCCTTCCTTCCTTCCTTCCTTCCTTCCTTCCTTCCTTCCTTCCTTCCTTCCTTCCTTCCGCCACTTCCTTCCGCCACTTCCTTCCGCCACTTCCTTCCTTCCGCCACTTCCTTCCTTCCGCCACTTCCTTCCTTCCTTCCGCCACTTCCTTCCTTCCTTCCTTCCGCCACTTCCTTCCTTCCTTCCTTCCGCCACTTCCTTCCTTCCGCCACTTCCTTCCTTCCGCCACTTCCTTCCGCCACTTCCTTCCGCCACTTCCTTCCTTCCTTCCTTCCTTCCGCCACTTCCTTCCGCCACTTCCTTCCGCCACTTCCTTCCGCCACTTCCTTCCGCCACTTCCTTCCGCCACTTCCTTCCTTCCTTCCGCCACGTCCTTCCGCCACGTCCTTCCGCCACGTCCTTCCGCCACTTTCTTCCGCCACTTCCTTCCGCCACTTCCTTCCGCCACTTCCTTCCGCCACTTCCTTCCTTCCGCCACTTCCTTCCGCCACTTCCTTCCGCCACTTCCTTCCTTCCTTCCTTCCGCCACTTCCTTCCGCCACTTCCTTCCGCCACTTCCTTCCTTCCGCCACTTCCTTCCTTCCGCCACTTCCTTCCGCCACCTCCTTCCGCCACTTCCCTCCTTCCGCCACTTCCTTCCTTCCGCAACTTCCTTCCTTCCGCAACTTCCTTCCTTCCGCAACTTCCTTCCTTCCGCAACTTCCTTCCGCAACTTCCATCCTTCCGCAACTTCCTTCCTTCCGCAACTTCCTTCCTTCCGCAACTTCCTTCCGCAACTTCCGCAACTTCCGCAACTTCCTTCCGCAACTTCCGCAACTTCCGCCACTTCCTTCCTTCCGCAACTTCCGCAACTTCCTTCCTTCCTTCCGCCCCTTCCGCCCCTTCCGCCCCTTCCGCCCCTTCCGCCCCTTCCGCCCCTTCCGCCACTTCCTTCCGCCACTTCCTTCCTTCCTTCCTTCCTTCCTTCCTTCCTTCCTTCCTTCCTTCCTTCCTTCCTTCCTTCCTTCCTTCCTTCCTTCCTTCCTTCCTTCCTTCCTTCCTTCCTTCCTTCCTTCCTTCCTTCCTTCCTTCCTTCCTTCCTTCCTTCCTTCCTTCGCCACTTCCTTCCGCCACTTCCTTCCGCCGCTTCCTTCCTTCCGCCGCTTCCTTCCTTCCGCCGCTTCCTTCCTTCCGCCGCTTCCTTCCTTCCGCCGCTTCCTTCCTTCCGCCACTTCCTTCCGCCACTTCCTTCCTTCCTTCCTTCCTTCCTTCCTTCCTTCCTTCCTTCCTTCCTTCCTTCCTTCCTTCCGCCACTTCCTTCCTTCCTTCCTTCCTTCCTTCCTTCCGCCACTTCCTTCCTTCCTTCCTTCCTTCCTTCCTTCCTTCCTTCCTTCCTTCCTTCCTTCCTTCCGCCACTTCCTTCCTTCCTTCCTTCCGCCACTTCCTTCCGCCACTTCCTTCCGCCACTTCCTTCCGCCACTTCCTTCCTTCCTTCCGCCACGTCCTTCCGCCACGTCCTTCCGCCACGTCCTTCCGCCACGTCCTTCCGCCACGTCCTTCCGCCACTTCCTTCCGCCACTTCCTTCCGCCACTTCCTTCCGCCACTTCCTTCCGCCACTTCCTTCCGCCACTTCCTTCCTTCCGCCACTTCCTTCCGCCACTTCCTTCCGCCACTTCCTTCCGCCACTTCCTTCCGCCACTTCCTTCCGCCACTTCCTTCCGCCACTTCCTTCCTTCCGCCACTTCCTTCCTTCCGCCACTTCCTTCCGCCACTTCCTTCCGCCACTTCCTTCCGCCACTTCCTTCCGCAACTTCCGCAACTTCCGCAACTTCCGCAACTTCCTTCCTTCCGCAACTTCCTTCCTTCCGCAACTTCCTTCCGCAACTTCCTTCCTTCCGCAACTTCCATCCTTCCGCAACTTCCTTCCTTCCGCAACTTCCTTCCGCAACTTCCGCAACTTCCGCAACTTCCTTCCGCAACTTCCGCAACTTCCGCCACTTCCTTCCTTCCGCAACTTCCGCAACTTCCTTCCTTCCTTCCGCCCCTTCCGCCCCTTCCTTCCGCAACTTCCTTCCGCCACTTCCTTCCTTCCTTCCGCCACTTCCTTACTTCCTTCCTTCCTTCCTTCCTTCCTTCCTTCCTTCCTTCCTTCCTTCCGCTTCCTTCCGCCGCTTCCTTCCTTCCGCCACTTCCTTCCGCCACTTCCTTCCGCCACTTACTTCCTTCCGCCACTTCCTTCCGCCACTTCCTTCCTTCCGTCACTTCCCTCCCTCCTTCCTTCCTTCCTTCCTTCCTTCCTTCCTTCCTTCCTTCCTTCCTTCCTTACTTCCTTCCTTCCTTCCTTCCTTCCTTCCTTCCGCCACTTCCGCCACTTCCGCCACTTCCGCCACTTCCGCCACTTCCTTCCGCCACTTCCTTCCGCCACTTCCTTACTTCCTTCCGCCACTTCCTTTCGCCACTTCCTTCCTTCCTTCCTTCCGCCACTTCCGCCCCTTCCGCCACTTCCTTCCGCCACTTTCTTCCTTCCTTCCTTCCTGCCTTCCTGCCTTCCTCCCTCCCTCCCTCCCTCCCTTTTTAAAAATGAATTTGGTACTTTTCTAGATCAATATCAGTGAATCTGTAATTGATTAGTAACTTGTCAGTGGTGCACTCCCTTCAGACCAGCTAACACCACTGTTCTGGATTAACTCTTTTCTTAATCAAATATTGTCTATGACTCTGAAATTTAAAACTCCCAGCTTTTTACTGGGAATTGGAAACAGAGAACAAGGTGCTGGAATAGAAAAAGGAAAGCACCTTCCTGACATGTCTGTTTTGTGTAACACAAAAGGGCCTTACTTTAGCAGTTGACTTTTTTTCCTTTGCTCTCTGTAATGACTGCTAGAGATACTGATTTAATCAACCAACCATGCAAGCGCAATGATTGTGTACCAGATCATTGTGCAGCAAAACAAATGTTTCACAGTAAATTGCCAAGGGATACCAGCTACTCTGCTCTGGTTTTGCTCAAATAGATTGTCTTTTTAAGCAGCTGCTCCATGAAAAGCCTTTGTTATGTATGAACCTTTAATCAAAATGTCACTAAATCCTGCATTCTGGGATGCTTCATTTGAAACACATCCAATGTTCTTATTTATTAAATTGTCCAGTGTCGAATCCAGCCACCATTATCCCTAGTAAGCAAAGATGGATGAGGGAGTGACAAAAAGCTTGTGTCACAGCTGAGATCAGTTGTGTGTGTGTGATGTCTTGATCTGTTTGTACAACCCTCTTGGGGACCATTGGGCAATTAAGTTCACCCATTTCAAACACGGCCTTTTCTGTACACTCTGATTTGATAGGAGAATGGGCAATTCCCAGTAATGACTGCTACATCAATTATATTGCATTGTATTGATGTTTAATTAGAGAATGTGTTGAAAATGGGGAAGGGGACAACTGGAAGAGGGGAGGGTTGTCTCCCAAGTAAATGTCAGAGACCTTTCCTTAATAGCCTGTCTTTTTAATGTGCATTGAATGCACTGACAAGCACTGTGGCCTCCTGACCTTCAAGCATTTACCCCTGCCTGAGAAAGGAGAGCAAAGCTGCTTTGAGAAGGAATTGTTTTAGAGCTGAATTACATTTAGTGTCATTCTTGTTCAGCTTTACTGTGAAGTGACCCTTACAGCCCTTTAGCCCCGTGTGCACAGTTGGAAACCATTTCTGTGCCTGAGCTTTCTGAATCAAACACTTGCAGTCTCTTCAAACAGCCTTTCAAAAGTGAAACCCAAACATCATGAACGTGAACTCTTATTTTTCTAGGGTTTATTTAAGTAATCCGTGAGCTGTCTATAAGAGTTCCTTGAAAGAAAAATAATGAAGCCAAGGCTTTCGTATTGCTCAAACAATGACATTAAACACTGTCCTTCAATCTCCAGTTTCTTCAGATTTAAGAAAAGTGGTATAAATTCCAAATGGAGGATTACAACAGAAATATAAGACCTGCACAGTTGTTTATGACTGAACTGGCCTGCAACACCTGACACCAGCCATTTCTAAAGGTTAATTTTCTAAAGCGAAAGATTGCAATATGGCTTTGGTTTCTGCTGGTTCCTTACAGGGTAATTGCGTTGAAATTTTCTGGTAGTTTACAGTATGCTGTAAACTACCAGAAGTACAGCACTTCTGATACACAGCTGCTCTCTCTAACACCCTGGAGAAACAGCCATGGGTTTAATTCATCTAAGGTTCTTCTGCACCAGCCTGTGCAGGCATTGTCCTGATCCTGTGATCAGGAGTCCTGACCTTATGTTTTCAAGACAGAAAACTGCAGTGTGGGGAGGGAGGGGAAACAAACTGACAATCTCTTGAACCAGGAGGAAAAGAATGCATTGCTTATTTCTCATGTACTATGGTCCTTTTCACACAGCCATTAATATGCATCTGCATCCCAGGAACAACGATGTGCCAGCTGCGCCTTTAGCAAAAACTCCGTGTAATTCAGCGTGACTTTGTGAAATGGGAAGAATTTAAAGACAGCGTGGCTATGCTAATTTTGATGTTAATTTCTGTAGGAACTTAATATTCTGTGTCATTCTTTTGCCTGTGCAGTAATCTCTGCTTTGCATCTTCTGACGTGATATTTTACTTTTTGTTTTAAATGGCAGCACTGAATGCAGATTGTGCATATCTTTCAGAATATGGAGTCAGTTCAGGTCTTTCCAAAAAAAAAAACTCTCTTCATTACTCTAAATCCTATTACTACACACGCCACAGCAGTGGCACATTAAGGTGGTGACAACTTTGCACATCGGCAGTCAGGCTTTGAAACAAAGAATATATTTGCAGAGGAAATATTTGGAAATGCTTTTGCAGCTGATTAATTTGGATGTGCAGCTTTCAAGTTATATGCATTTTTTGTACAACAACAAAAAAGTGAAGTATTTAATTAAAACGAATATAATAAATTAGAAGAAGAGTAGCTGTACATTGATGGTTTATATCTGGAGTCAGGTGGGGTTTTTTTCTTAGACTACATAGGTTTATCAGAAGGTGACATTCTGATATCTGATGAAATAGATGTTTTATTTATGAAGCCTTGACATTATTAAACAAGGGGGATCAACACCACAGAAAAATTCATTTGAAAGGAGGTTATAAAATTTGAAGCTTGGTAGCAAACAGCTCATAGTTGTGTAAAAAACCCCTACACTTCTTTCATCAACCTTTATTCCCTTTTTAGTGCTTAAATTTTCATAGAATAGTCTCAGTATGAATTTCATATTAAATAGTTGCTATAAATAATGTATCTTTTAGATAATTCTAACAATTTCATACCAATTTATAAGGTAGATTCTCCATATACAATCATGACCTATCTTTCAGAGCACATAAACACCTGCTTGTTTTTAAACATTTCTCAATTTTTTCTTTTAGCTTTTACATTTAGGCAAGTGGCAAACTCAAAAATAGACTTGGTGTCCAGGATCTGAGTGCAGCCTCCAGTTCTGCTGTGTGCTTCAATTCTGTGATTGACTTGAACAGGGGGAAATTACTCACCTGCTCCTGTACCTTGCTGCAGCAAAGCACAGGCTGGGTACTTCAGGGTTTTGCTGGTGCCAGTGTCAGTCCTGGGTGTTGGACTTCTGCTGCTACATCCAAAGCCTACATCAGACAATCAGATAAAAATAGAGGAATGAGTAACTCATCTCCCTGATGATGCTGTCATTGCCCTTAGGTGCACTTGCCTAATATATTCTAACAGAGACAAAGTACTTTTATACTATTTTTTCCCACTAAACCTTCCCCCCCAAAAAACTGAAAACCAACCAAACTTATTTTTTTAATAAAGGTGCTGATTTATACCTCAATTCCCTGAAAGTCAGTGAGAAACACTGATTGAAGGCTGCATGCATGTGTTGCTAAACCCAGGGGAAGCTTTGCTGTTCAGTTCCTCAGAAGTGTAGGTGATGGCATAATGAGGTGAACACAGGGTCATTTCCCTCAAAGCTTATCTTGGCATTTCTGTAAGTATAATTTAAACCAAAACAGCAGATCAAACTAACTGCAGGCTTTGAGGAGATAAATGTGTGTGTCTTATTGTGGCGGCCTGTACAATTTATTCAGTATGAAGAACAGACAAGTCCAGTGCATATGTGCAGTTTCTGCATGAAATATGAGTGAAAACAAGATTCTGAAGTGGTTAGGGCATAAATTGGGTGGCTTAGATGAAATACTCATGCAGTTGAATCAGTGCACATACGTGATTATGAATATGTTCCTGGTTTGTATGAAACTCAAGTTTTTTTTTTCTTTAATCTTTTCTTAACTGGTATACAAGGTATCATATTTTTATATCCTTTTTTTTTTTTTTACTAGTGTTAAATTGTAATGCTTATTAGTGTGGGGAATAAGTAATTTTAATATAAATTATGATTAAAGTATGAGTGTGATATGTTAAACACTACTGATAAAATAATTGTTTGCCTGAAATGTCTTAGCAAAATTGTGCTGTTAAGCACTTTGTAAAATTCCATTACAACTGAGATTTATTTTTCAATCATTTTTTAAGACATGCTTTTTTATTCTCCAAAGGCATTATGCTGTTAACAGATTTGCCACATAATACAGAACCATCAAAAATAGCAGCGTTTACATCTTAATTTGCATAAGGACTTGCTTCTAATCCAGATTCCATTGTTAAAGTACTGGAATAACTGCAGTGATATATGTGAGATTCAATTTCAGTTTCCTTCTTACCATATTGCATGAATAATTTTAGTGGAATATCTGTTTTTTTACTGGGGAAATTCTGCTGAGACCACATTACATTAAAGAGTGTCCATTGCATTGGACACTCTTTAAATCCCAGTTATCATAGCTGAAGCAAAGAGATGATGAGAGGCATATTACCTGCTCTTTTAGGGGATCTCTGATGGGTGCAAGTATATCCAGGTCTCTCCAGCAATGCCTGCTCCTCTGTGAGATCTACATCCTTGGCCAGATGTTAGACCATTTGAATTTAAAATTAAACGACTGCTTTTAATCTGGTACAGGTTAGAAACAAATTAGGGAGTGTTCATTCTGAATTTATATTTCTCAGTCACAAGTCTAACTAGATTTGAAAAGTTTGACTGCTTTTTCAATGGTAAGCAATAAATGGTTCTACATGTATATCTTATTGTAAAAGCCTCTAATGAAACATATCTGAGCTCTACTGGCAGTCATTTGAGCTGAAATTTGTTATGTCTTCTCTGTTGAACTGTTTTAGCAGTATAATCTCTGATAATTAAAACATAATCATTTTTGAGTAGTCCTTTTCACAGCTTATAGCAATTTTGCAGCTGACTCTGTCAGGCTTGCATTAAAGATTGATCTTAAATTATTAAATGATATTTTGTGCAACTGTAATTTCATGAGAGGATATTTTTCATGTTATTTTCTAGGAAGCTTTAGACTGCTAAAGAACACTTTTGGCAAAGTCAGGGGAAATATTTGTGAAGCAGAAACTATAATTATGAACATGTGTAGTTAAACACCTCTTAGGCACTTGGCTCATGCTGAACAAGGTTGTAAAATAATAGGGACCATGCTCTTCTAAGTGGACGCCATATTGAAGGAATTACTTCATCACTTCTGCTTAACATCTGGGTGCTTTGAAGAATCTGCTACACACTTGTTAAATGTAAAGTGAAGTTGCCGATGAAGCGTTGAAATATGAGGAGAGGTTATTTCAGTGAGAATGAGCAGCAGTCAGCAGGTCCAGCCTCTGAGTCAGTGGGGGGCTCTTCCCAGATCCATCTGTGAAGCCTTCTGATGGAGGTATTTAGGCAAGGTTTTGCTGGAAGGTGAGAGCAAAACAGCCATTCAGGCCGTGATCCAAAAGAGATGTTGGGGTGAGGGAGTTAGTTTGGCCAAGAGGTTGTGGCTGAGAATGGAGAAAGGTTTCTGCTTCTATGGGCAATGGGGCAAAGGCTAAGCAGCTCATGGTGCCATTCACAGCTGACCATTTCATCTTGAAACCTGCCACTGGGACTCAGTGTTCTTCTCAAAGCAGTATTTTTTCAAAAGGAAGTACACAGAAAAGGATCTGCCCTTGGCGTGCCATGAACAATTGGCTTGCCACTGGAAGTCAGTGGTGGAACTGAAAGATCCTGAGCTGCTGGCTCATCAAAGGGCCATTCCTTCTCCTTCTGTCTGTACCAGTGCTGCATCTCTGGATTCCTTGTTTCCAATTATCTGTGCTACAGGGGGAGTCCTTGAAAGAGCAGTTGGTAGAGCAGTCATTTGGGAATGCTCCTGAGAACTTGTTCTCTGAAGAACATGATGGAGATGAACTATGTTCATATGGAGAAGGAGTGTTCGGGGGAAAAATATTGGAAAAATGTTATACCCTCTGTGACTGGATGGCCTAACCACATAAATTAAAACCTTAAAACCCCCAAATCTGAACATTAGGATGTCTGCTACTAAGAACCAAATGTATCCTGAAGAGATTTCTGTCTACATTGACATTTTCTGTCTACAGAATAACAGATATGACAGAGAAATTATGTCTTGCTTCCCAAATGTTTCCAATTGAGAAATGTAAAACAGCTATTCCAAGCAAGGGTTTTACATTTTGAAATCAAGAAAGAATAAAGGAGCCATCTGGCTTTGATCATTGGGGCTATCTTATCTCTGGGAGCTCCTTGCATGGCCAACAGCTTGTCACTCTTGGGCAGATAAGACAGTCAAAGAAGGCAAAGAAACAAAGTACTAATATTTCTTCTTGCCAACAAAGGAAATATCTTTTCCTGGGGAAAAGAACATGCAGAAGATTTTGTGCATCCATTTTTATGCACAGAGATCACATAGCTTCTATATTTTCCTCACTCAGTTACAGCCAAATTAATCCTTGCTTTGCTTTTTTGCTTTGCTTTGTTTTTACAAACATTCTCCCAAACATTTTATACAAAATTGTGTGGTAGCTAGCACTTGATATATATTCCTGTATCATTATTGCATTGGAATAAAAGGGTCTTCAACACTTGCAGAAACACCTCTTTTTACTTAAATTTCTGAATCCTCACCTTCATTTCAAACTGTTATTTACAATGTATAGTACTTTCACTTTATAGTTATAGGTACCTTCAGATAGCACATTAGCAAACTTTCAAACAACAGAAAAAGAAGTAGTGGAGGACTGTACATCACCCCAAGGTGTTCATAACCACAGAAGTCATAGAATGAGGTGAGCCTGTCTTTGGATGATGAATCCCCTCTGTGCAATCTAACTGGACTATTACACTGTTGTAAGATCTGAAAAATTCACAAAACCTTAGATGGACTATTTTGCTTTCTTGTGTTTTAATGTCAGATATTAATTATATAGCCTTCATTTATTAATTTTCTGGCTATGGGGACAGTGGACATTTGAGAGGTTAATGTGATAACAATTAGATTTTAGTGATCTTTGCATCAGTTTCTTCATATCCAGCCCCTTTCATCCTGTTTTAGAATCAGTGGAATTTTGGTACATTAAGAAAATTTCTTCATTATTTCACAAAATTTGCTTTTATTTCTCCTTCAAAAGTCTGGTTGTCTCTAAATCTATCAGTTTGTCTCCATACCTGAAAGATGAGTGCTCTCAGCTTAGGTCATGAAAAAAATACAGTGCTATTTAAAATCACTAGTTGTGCAGTGAGAGGTGTAAATGCAGAACATGGGTAATTTCTGGGTAGAATGTTAGTAATTCTATTGTAACTTCTGTTCACATGCCTTTTATAAATTACTGTAAGAATTTCTATTTGCCGTTTGGTGTTGCCTAAGAGTGACAAAGAATGGCTGTGAAGCCCTGCTGCTATGATAACTTCATAGCCTTTTCCCCCTTCTTCACTAACAGCAAATCTTCTAAAAAACATCTAAACCTGAAAGTGAAGGCTTTTTCTGAGCAAGAAAATAAAATGGGGTTAGGCTGAAAAATATAGCAAGGCTTTGTCTCCCAGTTTCCGAAACTAATCTCATTTATCTTCATTTTCCGAACATCACTTTTCAATTGAATCGGGAGCAGTGTGTTATGTATTTTTTTTTCCTTTCTGATAATCAGAGAAATATTGACCTATTTTGAAAACACTTCTTCCTCTCACTACTGACAGCTTTCATTATTTCAGTTGTTGCTATTTTTATATAAAAGAGCTATAAAGGAGCTGAGCTGAATGTAATCTTAACTGTAGAGTACTGGATGGCCAACATAGGACATGACCTCAGTTGTAAGCATTAAGGTTTAACCTTGCCTCTTTAGATTATAATATATTATCCAAGCAGAAGTCAGCTAATGGACCTTAAATTAGTGTGAGTGGTCTAGAAAGATATGGCATATCATTACATGAATCTCCCTTCCTTGAAGTCAGCAGGAAAATACTGCATCAGTTTCAGTAGGAAAAAAAAAGGTTATAGCCAGGGTACTCTGCATCGAGATGTTTTGGTTTCTTTTACCCTTGTAATTGACAAGTGCTCTGTTCTGCAAGTACAGGTTTAATATGAAAATAGGTTTTAATGAAATTAAAATAAAGATTTTTTAGTCTAGCACCTGTTATATTCAGTTCTACCTGTAGTGTGGCTAGGGGTGTACCTGTGAAAATCCTTTGACTTTAGCAAATACCATTGCTTTTAAAAAAATGAGAAAAAATACAAAAAGAAAAGGAAGAAAATAAAATCTTCCTGTGCTGTCAAAATAGCTGTCTCACCAAGTTGGCTAATCACATAATGTGGATGGATGTTTTTTTAGTGGTTTGGCTACTTTATCATCAATCTGATTACAGCCCAGGTGACAGGAGCAGGGTTTGTACCTTCTAATGCCCCAGTAAATGACCCGTGTCTATCTTTAACCAGACAGCTCCCTCCATCATTCAGATCACTGGGAAGTTGCTGTGGGAAGGCATGTGCACACTCCTTTTGTCTTGTCACTGCTTCATGCAGGGACAACCTGTGCGTGGGAGAAGAGGGTTAAAGTCAAGTGTCCCGCAGAACATAATCACCTTACAATAGGTGATACATCCATTGCAATGTTTGTGCCAAGCTAATAATGATAGGGAACAAACCAGCTTTTTGTGCGGGCTTTCTGTTGGTGCCCTTTGCGGAAAAAAAAATTGCTGCTGCTTCTTTAAGTCATGGGGACTCCCATTTGCTGTGACAGCTTTCCAATTGTTAAATAACTCTGACCATGAGCAGCTGTCAGACAGATACTGCACTGCAGACTTCAGTTAAAAGGAGCACCAGACAAGCATTTCAGTGCCTAAAGGCCCTTATTTATTTTGTTTTAAAGACACACTTGAAAAAAACCCAAAACCACAATGAGATAATACGAGTCCTTCACTGGAAAAGAGAAGCAGAAACCATTTTATTTTATATACTATGCGCAATTTTCTTGTGAAAGTTATAGAATGTAAGTATGTCCATTTTTGAGAAAAAAACCTATGTGGAACATGAAATGTCTCAAATGTACACTTTTGTCTGGTAGCAAGGTAGGAAATTGAGATGCAGAAATCCTGACATTAAACTTTATAAATACTACTAATCATATTCAAATTCTTGTGGGAAAGCAAGATGAATTATATTGAGCTTCCTCAATGTCACAGGATGTAATTTTATCATTTTCTACTTTTGACAGTAATCTAGCTCAACACTTGTGATGTTATTGCTTTTTGCCGTCTGAACAATTTGAGCTGGTTGAAGATGTCCTTGCTCATTGCAGAGGGATTGGACTGGATGACCTTTAAAGGTCCCTTCCAACCCAAGCTATTCTATGGTTCCATAATTCTGTGACAATGTTGTACCCTGATGTACAGGAAAGCAAAAAAGGGAGGACAGTTTTCACTATAGAAGGTCTAACAGACTGACTCCAATATGCAAGAAAATCATCTCGAGGTAAATATATAGTGAATATATTGGAAGAAACCTTAATTTACATTAAAATTACAGCTGGGGAGGGAGATTGCCATTAAGTTAGGAAGAAGGTGTACTTCCTCCTATTTCAGTTTACAGACTGAAACTCCATCCTTACCTGACTAAAAGTCAAGCTGGAGAACTTGGACTAGGAATCAAAGTTGACCAGAGCTCCACTAGAAGATATTTAGGTTCAGCTCACCTGGCTGAGCAGAGAGTGAGTCAGCTCTGGACATGCCTTTTCCCATTGACATTGAAGCAGAAGCCTAGCTTAAACACAAATTAAAACAAAATCAAACCAAACCCAAAATAAAACAAAAACTAGTCATGGTGATTAATTTCAAAAGGCAAGGTGTGGGCTAATTGTGTGGAGGCAGGAGTTCTAGACAATATAAAAGAAGTATTGATTGAAAAATCAATATTTTTTCATGTTAAAGAGCAAATATGATGCATATTTCATTTACAAGTAATAGTAAGTAATTATTGATTTTAAGTTTAGCTTCTTCTTAAATTTCAAATTTAAGTAACTCACTAGCTAAGTAACTAACTAGTTAACCAATATGTGTCTTCACCATTCCAGTTTTGTTTAAAGACAGAGAGGAATATATCTAGTAAAAATATAAAACAGTAGGAAATGGAAAAAGTCAATTTAAAAATCAATCCTCCCAGATTTTTTGTATTGACTCCTGTTAGAAATAACACCCACAATTTTATAACTTGAAATGGATCATAAAAAAATCTCAGGGTGTTCAATTATTTATTTTATGCTTTTGAAAACACTTTTGGGTAATGGGTTTCACTTTTTCACCTTTCATTTACTTCACTCTTCCACTCAGAAAAACAGAAACCATTTCAAAATGGAAAATGATAACATCTTGTTTGTGCTTGTACTTGTGCTTTTGAGTCAACATGCTTCACACAGATGCAGGTGATGGTCTTAAAGCCATGGTAAATATAATACACCATGGTTTTAAACAAACAGATTTCTATATAGAAATATAGAGTTGGACAATTTCTATGAGTTGGACATAAATGTTTATATAATACAGGGCTTGTGGAGACTTGAACCAGGAAATTAATTTATTTTATTTCAGTTTTTGGAAAGCAAAGCATAGAAGGGAAGGCTTGGGAGCAGTACACCAACAATGGTGTACAATTGCTACAGTCAATGCAATTATGATTTTTCATGTGTGAAGGGAGCATGAGGAAGGGTCCTTTAATAAAAATAATCAATTTGAGACCATAATAGAGATGGTACTCTTTGAAGATATTGGTTGTGGATTAGCAGAAAATGTATTCATTAAAGCCATGGAAACAAGGAGTAAAATCAGTCTTCCATCTTCTTTCTTAGTCTTCCAGATTTTCCATTTTGAAGCAAAAATGGAATCTTCCTTTTTTCTGTCTTTATTAATGAATTATTCTAAGTTGTAATCTTTGGGGTATGAGATTAAGGCTGGGAAATGGCTGAGATAAATATGTTGATCTGTTCTAGGTTTCAGAGCAGAAGGCAGGCATAATGGCTGGGATAATGTGAGAGTTGAGTTGGACATAAAACTTTCTGGCTAGGCAAGCAAGACAACCTTCTGAACATGGATCTTACTGGGATAAACTTTCACCATGGCTTCTTTCCTGCTAGAGAACGTGACATGGCACAGAAACTGTGTAGGATCCAATGCTTTTCCAGAGAGTCAGGTTTACTGGGCACTGGGAGCAGAGCAGGCACAGCAGCCAATCACTTGTTCCCTGGTGACAGCAGCCAGGAGCAAACGTGCCTTTCCAAAACAGCCCGTGGCCACTGCTGCCTGCCCTGCTGTTGCTTCCTTGAGGAGAGGCTACAGGCCAGAAAATCTAGTGTGGTTTGTAGACCTGCTTCAGCTGCTGTTTGTCCCTGCACTGTCTGTTGGGAGAAGGACCTTGGGACGCTCAGGAGAGGCATTTCTGGGAGTGAGCTGCAGGGCAGGCAGGCTGTCCTGGCAGGGAGTGTGCCAGCTCTGTTGTGGGGATCTTTGCTGCAGTTTGGCTACAGGGATGTGATGGCATTGGGTTTACAGGTGGCACAGCATGGTGGCCACCACAGACAGCTGTATGAACAGATTCAGGTCAGCAAAGCTGAATAGAAGAAAAACCTTAAAGAGAAGTCTTTTATGTTTTGTATTCAACTTTATCCCTTTTCTTTTTTCTGTGCTATATGCTTGTATGCCGTTTCTACTTTTCTGATTGGATGCCTCTGTTTTGTTTTTTGTTTTCTGCAGGATAAAAGCATGGGTGGATAAGATGCAAGAAGATCTCGTGATGCTCGCACGAACTGCAAGTGGGGTGGACCGGCTTGCTGAAGTAAGAAGAGGTGTCCTAGGCTGCTGTAGCTAGAAAGTGAAGGGCTTGCACCTTCCAGGCTTTACAATCATTTCATCTCAACATGCAAAAATGGTTTTGGGGGATTGAACTCTGCAGTGTTTACTAAGAGAGAAATGAAGAACAGACATCCATCAATTCACTCTCAGTGTTGCAGCACTCCCTCATTGATAATATTTAATCAGCTTTGCAGTATCAGACATAAGGCTTGCCATTGTTGCAACACTTCCACTGAAGCAAGCACTTTTATGTTCTGTTTGTCAAATATGGTATCCAGGAAGCAACCATTCACAGTGGTGGAGAATTCTGCTCTCTATTAACAAGGGAACCTATTTTTCTGACACATATTTCATGAAATGAGGCAGCTTTTGGTTAGCAGAAACACAGATGAGAATGAAAACTACTTTTATTCAGCTGTTCAATTTAACACCAAGTTTGTTTTAGAGAAGAATTTACAAATGTCTCACTGAGATTTTTTTTGGTGTTATTCTTTTTTTTTTGTGTTATTCTTCTGTTTTGTGTTATTCTTTTATTCATAGATAGTGACAACACATTTGCCCTTGCAGGAAAAATGAAGGCACAGTTAAGAACATGTCAGAATTGCACTGCCTATACAATTTTATGTGTATGCATCACAATCCAGTATACCCCCATATGATCATACATTTCCCTCTCCCTATCCCTGCACAAGTGCTATGGCTCTTTCTTTGAACTGATGGATGTCTGATTTAAGGTGAAGGGAATTTTGCTGCTGCATCAGGAAAACTGAGCTACTGTTTGCCAGCAAAAGCCCCTGGTGCTGGGCAACTGGATGTGAAGCCTTGAGATTTTGTTTTCAGAAAATTATTCCAAATAATCCATGAAATGGATAGCAGAGGTTTGAGCAGATAGCTTCGAAAGGTTTTTGAAGTGTTAAGAAACACAGAGAAAAAATAATGTGTGAAGTTGTCAGATTTAGCATTGTGTATTAATGTATTCCTTTGACCTTAATGACCTTTTGCCCAGACATTCCTGTCTTGTGTATATCCGGTCCCAGAAGGACATTTTGTCTTTACTGACTGTAAGAGGAGGTTGGATGATTAGCTCAGATGTCCATTAGCTCAGATGAGATCACCACTGTCTTATAAAAGGAAGGGCTGTGTCACTGCATGCACAATGAACATAAATGAAGATTGTAGAATTTATTTTAGTTCTGGCCTTTTCTAATACTTGACTGCATCATATTGCAACACAGTTTAAGGCAGATGCTTTAGATGCATATTTTAATCTTTAAAAACCATAAGCAAACTGAGAACAAAATCTTGAAATTGTAACACAAATCATCAGATTCATACAAGCATTTGTTTCCAACACAAAACTGTCTGGCACTTGAGCTTCCTGAGGAAATGTATATTTTGGAAGCATGGAATTCTCATTGGAGTTTCTGCAGGTGGATTGCACATGTATCTGCTGATAGAGAACAAAAAGACTTGCAAATCATCAGTTTCCAGGTTCTGGTGGGGACTTTCTGCTACAAGTTCATTTTTGGTTATTTAATTTAGGTGTGATCTGGTCTGTTTTGCACTTGCTGTGTGTCTTTTTTCCCTTCCATTCAGCATCTTGCTACTGATTCACCATTCAACTTTCCATTCCTTTCCATTCCTTTCCTGCTGTGTTGCTTGGCTGTCTTTCATTTCTCCTCAACCTATGCTATGTTTCTGTCTCAGCCCCTACCTTTGCTGCTTCCCCAGTCTGCCTTTCTATTTTACACTAGTTTCTTGTCTCTATTTTAGGATCTTTCTCCTCAGCTTTTTCCAGATCAGCACCTCTCTCTTAACTCTTGTTTTTCTTAGCATTTCCAAAACATTCTGTCCAGGTGTGTGTGGCCAGCCTGTCACAATATTCTCATCTCTTCTCTTCCACAGGAATTTCTCTTCCCCTTTCTCACATTTCCCTCCATCACTAATTCTCAGTCCCAGACCTGTAATTTTCTCCTGTATGATTTTTCTATTTCACCTTCCCTTCCAGTCTCACTTCCTCTTTACTCTTTGCTTGCCCTTTTCCAGTCTATTTTTCTCCTGTTTCCATATCTCAGTCTCTTGCCCTTTGTCCTCCATTCAGTTTTCCTCTCCTCCTTCTCCCAGTGTGTAGACCTGAGAGACCACAGCCGAGTCTGATCTTGAACTGCAGAGGAGGTGGGACATTCTCTAGGAGTGATGTCTCTGAGTTAGAATATACCTGTGTTCTCAGCGATTTAGCTGATTAAATCTCTGCAGTGATCTGCAGGTCCTTTTCAGGCTATTTTTTTTTTTAACACGAAAGACTAAAATATATCTTTAAAAACACAGCATTGAGGTTTTAATCTACAATGAATAGGTAACAGGAAAATGAGTTAGATAGGATTTCTAACTAGACCAAAACAGTGAGTTAATGTCTCAACCATTTTGCTATGCCTTCTTGTGTAAGGACCACATGGTAAAATACATAATGAAAAGCCAAGAGATTGATGTTTCATTCTTTTTTTCCCCTGAGGAAAATGTTAGTTTATGTTGTTAATATTTGGCAAATTTACAAGCTGCTTAACAGTCTTGCAATGAAAACTACTGGGCAAGCCTAATAATCTGTAGTGCTACCAGTTTTGCCACAGTGACATTCATATGGATAAAAACAAAAACATGAGTGTGTGAATACTGTAGGTAAGTTTCTTTTGAGAAGCCAGAATTTACAATAGACTTCAAGGAAATAGTGTTATCTCAGATGATATTCACAAGACGGTCGATATGTGCTTGTAATCCCAGGATTAAAAGCATGAAAGGGAGATGTTTGCATGTAAAATATCCCACTATATCAAAGCCATGTGTTTGACCTATGTGGCACGATGTCTTTTTCTAGACATGAGGTTTTAATTAGCTCTCTTGGCTGCAAGAGGAAACACAAAGCCCTGCAAGGTGTAACCCATGCACTCTCCACTCTTTTCTTGTTTACAGGCTATTGTCACTTGCCCATTTCTGAATGACATCCTTTTTTTTTTCTCCTGCTCACTGCCTATTAACATTTAGTTAGATCTTTTTGAAATGAACCACAGTCTTGGAAAAATGGAGACTACAAGACATGAAAAGCAGCATGCCTGCATGCTTGTCACTTTTATTCACAGAGTTTGCCTTCAGATGCTCAAGCTTTAAAAATGCTTACAGTCAGATTGGATTTTCAGCTTTTTTTCTGATTTATTTCTTCTTCCAACTCCAGAATTATTTGGACCAAACCTGTAGTCTTCATGTAAACTTGAAAAAAGAAATAATTTGTTTGGGTTTTCTGCCTCTTTTCTCTCTAAAAGCAGAATGAATAATATAAAAAGAAGGAGCAGATTGCTCCTATTATAAAATAGTAAACAAGACTGTCTGTCAAAAGCTGTAATAATCAGATTGGTGGGAGAAATGTCTTCCCTTGTTCTAGGGAAATTTAATTTTAATTTTGCCAAGTGTGAGATTAAAGCTCTTAGCAAGAACATGTAACAGATTATAACCATTTCACAGCCTGGTCAATCTTTCCCTGGACTCAGGGGAAGAATTCCCAGTGATTCAGCTGAAGTTAGGATCTGTGTCTGCTTTGTGCAATTAAGTATTCTACGAAGATCTCTAAAGTGACCAAGATAGCTCTCAAAGTAGCACAATTAATATGTTCTCATCTAGAGTGAATTAACATAAAACAGCTTTTTCAATTAGCTGAGTGCTAATGGTGCTCCCATAACTTGCTGTAAGTATCGGGGGGTTCAGCAGTGCTGTTTGTGCTTGGATGTGCCTTGGATGTCTGGGGGTCTTTGTGCTGCAGGGAAATACACTGAACAATGGTCTCTTCTGCAGAGCTATGTATTCTTTTTTCCATGACCATGGGGGAGTGGCATAGGAGTACTACCTTATTTTCAATTATTTTGTTTTTAGACTGGGAGAACTTTTGACCAGAAGGGTGTGGGCACATAGTTTGTTGTGATTGGGATGGGGCTGTGGCTGAGCCTCATCCCCAGTGGGCACAGCTGTGAGCAGCAGGTGAGCAGCACTGACAGCAATGAGCCAGGGAGTGCCCAGGGGCACTGACCAACACCAAAGGGAACAGAGGGCACAGGGGCAGTGCAGCAACAGGAGGGGATAAAAGGTTGGGCTAAAGAGTAAGATGGGTAGATACTTGCAGCTTTCTGAAGTGATATGGTGTTTTTGTATGGGCAGATGCTTGAAGCCTTCTGAAGTTGTATGGTGATATTCTGTGTATGGTGGCTGTTTCAACTGTGACATGCTGCAACAGAAAAGATGTAAAACTCGGAGTGTAATGTGTACTTACAGAGGAATAATTAAAAAAAAAATAAAAGTAGATGACCATTAAAGTCAGATGAGGTATGTGGAAAGTGGATAGCTGTCCTGTTGAGATCAGTACTTTGGTAAGGGTCTAATTTATTCTGCAGTGTGGACATAGATAACCAGGGAAAGTGGTTTTTTGTATTTAAGGTGTTTGAATTCAATATGTACTAAATTTCATGGAATTATATTTAAGGAGAATCTCTTCAGAAGTGGATTCCCTTTTCTTTCTTCATTGACAATTTTCTTACAGTGATTTCAAATCACAATCTTGTCCTAGTGACAAACAACTCTTTCTCTTGCTTTTGCATACATAATGTAGCCATTGTAGCTCTCACTAATCACAACTTTTGAAAATACCTGGAATGGACATTCCACAAAGTGTTTAAAAAGACAAAATATTTGGGAGTTTATTAGTTCAATAGTGATTCTGCCTCTGAAAATATGTTAAATATGTTATAAATATGTTTGTGTTGATACACATTTCATATACCTTTCCTCTTGTTAGCAACGATGATAGCAATATAATGGCTGTAAGTAAGAAAAACTGCAGAAGGAAGTTTGGATGCCCTTAAAATTAGGAGGTTTACATTGAGGCTACTCTTATCCACAGCCTGAACCAGGCAAAGCAGCATAACTGGGGCAGAAGAAACAAGGAGCTGGAGAGGCAGGTGAGAACTGTTTATTGTGATGCCCAAAGGAGACTCAGTGGGATTGGGGTGTCCCTGCACAGGTCCAGGAGTTGCACTCCATGATCCCTGTGGGCCTCTTCCAAAAGAGCACATTCTCTGGTTCTGGGATACTCTCTGGGAATGGTCTCAAAATAGTCTTCCAAAAATGGATTTAAAGCACATATTTAAATCCTGCTTTTTTGGACATTACTATGAGTTTAGGTGAGATCTGGGAGAACTCCAACTTGGATGTAATACCGGTGTAATATCCCCATTACAGTAATGCAATGATTGCTTCAACAAGGCAGGAAGTCAGGACTCAAGATGCCAAAATACTCAGCTGGTTGAAAACTGGCAGAGCTCCACTGACTGCAGTGGATTACACTAATTTACATTTGCTAAGAATCATGACTAACAACATTTGATTTACAAGCCAAGCAGGTAAAAAGTATTAAAAAAACCCCAACAGATTTTTACACAAAAAGCAGAGGCTATTGCTGCTGTAGTTGCCCAGCTGAAGAAGGTACTGTCCTTAGTCCTTCCTAAGGATTTTTTTCCCTTATAAGAGCAAAGGGAATGTTTATAAGGAAGTGTTGTATGTACAGCTTGAGACTTGAAAGCAGACATACAGGATACACAGAAAAATCTTGTCCTGAGTGCTTCTTTTTAACTGTCTCTCAACAAAGCACAACGTAGTATATTCTTTTTAGTTTTAAAAGTATAGTGTTGAAAAAAAAAACAAAACAACAAAAACAATGGCAACAAATAGTCATGTAATTGTCATTTCAGTTTAAAAAAGTTCATGTAATTTTGCTTACCCATGAACTCTCTGTGCATTGAGGCATTATGAAGCTGCTCTGGTGTGAAGGATAAATGGTTTTTACAGAGCAAACAGACTGTTAGGAAAAAAAAAAGGAGGAGACAGCAGCTTAATAGAATTTTAAAGTCCATGTAGCAAAATAAATTTTGAGATTGATCTCACTAGCTGCATTTCTTAGTAGGTATTTGGTCTTTGAAAAGACAAAAAATATGTACAAAGTTCAAAGCCACATTCTGGTCTAAAAACTGGATACCTCAGCATACAGGGAAAAATTAGGTGAAGAACCTACTGAACTACAGATTTAAGTAAGTACATAGTTCCATTTACATGAAAGTATGCACAACTTCCATTTTTACATAGAATGTTCACAGCAAAGACTCATGACTAAGCTAATTGACAGCTCATTTAATCTAATAAACTAGTACAAGTATGCTTCTGGACTCCAGCTCTAAAATACCTCTAGGCACAGGAGAGAGAGAAGGAGGGGAGCCCTGCAGTACCCATAAAGGAAGGCCTTGGATTAGAGAATCTGCCTTAGAGCAATGCATGAGCTTGTCTGTTCCAAACTGATTGAGGAGAATCCTCTTTTACAGAAAAACTGAATTAAAAAATGTGGGTCTGTGTAAAGAGCTTTGATGTGACAAACACACTGGAGCTTTTCTATGGCTGGCTGTTACACCAGAAAAATGCCATCTTGAGCAGTGTAACGTTTTCAGGCAATGGCATAAATGAACATAGCATCAGATAGGGAGGCAGTTCCAAGGAACTCCACTCCCTGAATCTGGTCCCTTTTTGATATATCTCTGCAAAAACAATCCATGCATGATGTTCATGAGGCATGCTGTTATTACAGTTCCAGGAGCTGTAGAGTGAATCCATATAGGCTGACTTGGCCTGTAAATTATATTCCTACTGAGATAAAGATACTCTTTCATCCTACAAAAGAAAAAGAGCTAGGTATGGATATATGATATGTGATGAGTTTCATTCACCAAATGAGTCCACCAGCAATTGTTAGAAGATTTTTTATTTATTTTGTCTTTTGAATGCTGTTTTATAATAATTAGCTGTTCTTTAGTGAACAGCCCAGCTGAGATCCTGCAGGAGCACGTTTCATCCCTTGCTCAGCGCGAGGTCTGTGTGCCTGATGCACAGATGGTGTGAGTCTGCTCAGGCACTCACATTGGCAGCAGCTTCCCAGGCCACACTTGCAGCTTTCCAGGTCTTGGATCAGTCTCTGGAGTTGAACTGAGATGAATGGCTTGTAAGAGAGACTGATCTCTGATTTCAACTGCCCTGGAGCAGGGATGTTCAGGAAAGCTTCCTTCTGCCAGAAGGAATTATAACCTGGAGTAGCTTTCTGTTGGGTTCTACAGATTTTAGCTTAATTAGTCTTAGAAGCTCTGTTCTAGATGCTCTACAGACACACCACTGACTTAGACCTAGAGAGGCTGTCATATAGTGCTTGTCTTGTTCATTCATTATCTGGGTAGAGGTCTGTGCAAGGGGAGGCTTTAAGAGCTTACTTAAAATTCATGTAAGACTTGTACCTGGATAATCTTCCCTATTGCCTGCAATTCCTGCTTAAGAAAGTGACTTGGCAGGTAATTTTGGCAGTAAAACAATTTCATTCCTAGTATTTTTCTCAATGATTGGCATGATATTTATGTGGTTCTTTTTTACATTTAGAAAGTAAATTGAATCCATTAGCAAAAGCTTTATAAAAATTTGGATTTATATTTTGAAAACATTAAACAGATACATGGAGGTGAAAATTCTATTTTTTTACCAGCTCTATTATTTATTTATTTATTTATTTATTTTTAACTACTCTATGTATCACGTTGCATTTGATTTGTAGATGCTTTATCCAGAGGCAAATAATTTCTTAGCTTATGCTATTCTCTGATGAGCTAGCAGAGGGACCTAGGTGATATATGGACACATTCCAAAATATGCTACACTCTCCCCTGTTAAGGTTGAAGTAATGGAGAGTTTTATGATTAAGAAAAGTAAAAAGAAGAAATGCAAGAACTGATTTTTTTAAAGATAGTTGATTTTAAGAATAACAACGCAAATTAATATATTTGGTGAACGTTTCTCTGAGGGTTTGGCTGTGGACTTTGTAAGTTTGAATTTCATTAAAAAATGACATTTTTTGATTGAAGTGTTCTGAATGCCATAGATTCTGAGGACTTTGTCAGTATTTTGATTTCAAGATGCTTCTGACATATAAAATAAAAATATATTGTGCATTCCATCCTTATTCATCCCTGACAATGTAAAATGTAACTGATACCACAACACTTGCAGACATAACTGATGTAACTATACTTTCCTGTATATCTTGGGTGTACTCTCCAGTGCACTAAGAAAGGAAGGCAAGTGTTTAAATGAGTTAAATTTGGGAAATAAATAAAGTCTTCTGTTAATTCAAATTGTGCTACTCAGTGAGGTTCACAATGACTGATCTCGAAACTCAGAAGTGTGTTATATTCTTTCTTTGCTCCTTTTGTCTCTTTTTGTTGTTCTCAATGAAACAAAATACTAAGCAACTTTTTTTTAAAACAAAGTAGAGAAGACTTTTTACCCATATAAAGCAAAACTAGATTTTTATATAATCCTGAAAAGAAAATTCAAACAAGTCAACTTTTTTGGAAGTTGTTGAAGCACTTTTATCCTCATTGGGTCACTGGTTTTATATTTGTTGAATCTTCCTTGAGTTCAGGCCATATTTATGGCTAGTTCCTGTTTGGCTGATTCTGGTTGTCTACAAGTGAAGTTTTTCACCTGAAGTGAAAATGGTGCAGTTTTGTTATATTGTTTTCCTAAGGAAAAGAAGAAAAAAATGATAAAAAGAGAGCAACTCTATTTAACTTTTTAAATTAACTCAGTAATGTGTAACAAAATAGATGTCAGAAAGTTTGGCTGAGTGAGAGTGTATGAAGCCAGCCTCTGAAATACATGAATTCTTTCTAATCATAAATAGGCTATTGCACACTATTCTCATTTGTCTTCTCCCTCATTCCTAAGGTGAGGACACCACTCTGCTCTCCCTGAGAGGGGTGTGGGGAAGGGAAGGGAGGTCAGGATTACTTTTAGAATAGAATTATGATGGGTTTGGTGCAGTGAAATGTGGTCAATTCTGATATTTATTGAAGAGTCAGAGTCCATTTAACAGGATTATAATAATGTATGAGATGGTTTAGCCTGGTTAGGGACTCCCAAAGTTATTAACAGGTTTTTTAACAATGTATGTCCCATTTGAGGTGTACCACTGCCACTGCTATGTTTTGTGTGTAACCAAATACCAAAGCTGCAGGCATTAAATGTGGAATTCTCCAAACTAAATTCTGTTGAGTTTACACATTGCTGACCAGCGATGGGATGTCAGGAAAATGAAACTGCTTTTAAAAATGCAAGCTGGGAAATTTAAATACATATCTGCAAGTTTTCTTTGTAATCTAAATAGAAATTAAGAGACTGTCGAAACATAGGGAGCCTCATTTGCTATTTGCAGTTGCCATTCTCTCTCTACTCCCTTAGCAATAAATTGACATTTTGAAGCTTTCCTTCTTCCAGCAAACAAAAGCAGCTGTAAGTCACTAAGAATAGGTGGCTGCATTAACAAAGCTTGCTCAAGCTCAAGGGAAGACACGGCCTAATATTACCATAGCTTTAATTACTGTTTGCTGATCTGGGTAATCTTTGATCAAAGCACTGTTCTTGATTAATTTATAATGTTCTGTTGGCTTCAACAGTAATAAATTCTGTCCTATTGGTACTTATATTCAGATTTTTATAGAAGCTGAGAATAAAATTAAACATTTTACTTAAAAAAAAATTCACACACTAAACCAAACAAAACCCCAAACTTTAGAGCTAATAATTTTCCAAGTCCTGTGGTTACTGAAAAGAAAAACAAAAAAAACCTGCTCAAGTTCCCTGAGGTTTAAAATTACTTTTGGGGAGAGAATCAGTAGATGACAAATTGCATTAAGAATAGCTAAGGCAGGCCAAAATTTCCTGTGAATAAGTGAGTTTTTAGAAATTACATAAGTGCCCATCTCCAGATATACCAGAAGTGCAGAATAAATGTGAAACATTTTCTTCCTATTGTTCTACTTCTGTTACAAGAAAGATCCACTTGTACTCATGAATTGGCATTTTTGAGTTCTTACTCAGTCTCAGCTAAAAGCCTGAGTTAGAACTGCTATGAAACCAATAAATGATGTCATCTTGTTACTTAATACTGTATTTTTATCACTAGGAAGCAAAATTGAATACCTTAAAATAGCTTTTCTTAACAAAGGGGGATGTAAAACCTGCTTTTCCTGTGTAAAGTAGCAGAAGTACAAAGCTGAACTCCTGTTTTATCAAGGTTTAAATACAAAGTGGCAATTACAAAACTTGCTTCTTAATTTGCAAGTCCTCTGGACTACTCTATTAATTATCAGCAGTCAAAAGGGGCTGATGATTCCTACAAAGTGTGCCTGATTATGTGCTTCCCTTTGAGTGGGCACCTTAGTGAGCCTGACTCTGGCACTGCTTATCCTGTCTCTGCTGTTAACTGAGCCATGAGTGGTCCCAGCACCTTGCAGAATTCAGTCTGAGTGTTTTACTTAGGAATGAACTTGCTCTGATATTTTTTTTTTCCCTGACATGCACATCACTGCTGCAGTAAGTCATGGTTTTCAGCCCATCAGCTGCCCTGTCACTTGTCATCCCAGACCTTCAGAGCAGCCAGCGATCAGGCAAGTGATTCTGAAAAGCAGCAGCTACACTGAACCACTGGGGTGGCTTCCTCCTTTGTGTTGTTGCCATGAATTCCAGGAATGAAGGCATCTGTGAGTTGCTAGGGAGCAGCTGTGATCTTATTTATACACTGTATGGAGCAGAGAGTAAGACCTATAAACTACTCAGACTTATTCCTTTCAACACACAGAATACTTCTTAGAAATTAGTGTTTTTTAATGAGTTTCACAATGAATTGCTTCTGATTAAAAGAAGTGTCTTGTGAGAAAGAAAAATAGTCTGGAATGTATATAGAAATGGAAACTATTAATATAACTTTGGGAATAAGATACACTAGGAAGAAGATAGAATTTTCTTATGCTGGGAAGATCATATTGTTTTTAGCTACTAAAATTTCAGTTAAAGGAGAATATATGCAATAATAAAAAAGTTAGATATTATATAATATATGATGATATAATAGATGAAAATATAATAATGTAATAACGTAATATAAAATTAGAAAGTGGTTATTTACTTTGGTTGATTTTACTGCAAGCTCAGCACTATTTTTGAGCAGTAGATTTTGCCATCATGGCAATCTCCATCTGGTCTAGGCTGACAAAAAGAATTTGGTGAAAAGGCAGTGATTGTTGACAAAGATGTCTCAGCCCAGCTGAGCTAAGTGGTCTTGAAAGGAGTATGGAAATAATAAAAGCATCCATAGATTTACCTTGTACAGATAAGTATAACTGCAATTGTTGAGCTATTTCATTTCTCTTTTCCAAAGCTGGAAAAATTACAGTGATTTTGGTTAACTTCTGAAGTACTGGGTTTGAACTTCTGAACACATTGGCTCATATGATTTCTATGTCCATGGAAGCATTCAGTGATGGAAATGAGACTGGCATCTTCATGTCCTATGTTTGGGCCCTCAGCCAAGTTACCACTGCCTGAAGGAGAGGCTCTGTTGTTTTTAAACTGGGTGACTCACATGTTCAGAGCAAGCAAACAAACAAAGAGGCAAAGGAGTTCTACTGCAGTTGAAAATAATTCTTTTTTCTGAGTGTGATACAGCATGAGGGCTGTTTAAATAAATTTTCAGTGCTAGGGCCAGCCCAAATGCCTGCCACAATACAGCAAGAGCCATGCAAGAACGTCTTTCATTCTCAATTTATGCAGAAGTGTTTGACTTGCCCTGGCGAGCTTTGAGGGAAGCAAGGAGAATGTCTCTTTGTGAGAGATTTATAAACATGTCCTTGAAGGCTGAACAGAGAGGGGCACGTTCTGCTGAGGAGCTGGCAGTTTTTCTAATCTTTGTCACATTCAACTATTGTTGTGTTGTTTCACCTTAATGTGACTCTCTCCATCATGTTCTCTCCCCTAAAACCTTGCAGTTCATTATGTGCAATTTTAATACAGTCTTTCCTGAATAAAGAAGTGCATGACTATTGACTTCAGAAAAGAATTCAAGTATTTTTGTGCTGTGACCTTACAGGCTTTGCTTAGTCATGCACTGAGGCTTTATTCTGTGAGAAGTGACAGGGTTTTACTGGCAATTTGGAGATCCTTTAGCAAAGTACTAGTGATAAAAGTACTAAAAAATAATTTAGATTTAAAAACCAATAAAAACTTGCTTTCATTTAGCTAAAGTAATTTAATAAATTGTATTCAAATTAACTCATTTTAACAAGCTATGGAGCCTGCCAAATAGTATTTTGTAAGACAAATGAGCACACCTTTGCCAATAACACCTTTTATGGCTATTTGAGATGAGCATTTGCTAATTTTGTGAGACTGCTAGGTGGGAAGCTTGGAGAAGGAAAAGTTTGTCCCAGGGTGCCAAATCCCGAAGTGTGTATCCTGAAGTGTGTATTTCTCTGTGTAGAGTTGTGCTGAACTGCTGCAGTGCTACAGTGAATTAAAGAAAAGGGTAGTAGGCAACAAATAAATTATGTACACACTTCCTAAATAATTAATGAGTATTAGACTGTTCCTTGGTAGTTGAGACAGGTCTCACACTTCAGGAAAATAAAGAAGTGTGTGAAGTTCCAAGTGATTTCTGATGCTGTTTGTTCAGGAGCTTGCTTGTTCAGGAGGATAAATCTTTTACTGGCAGTAGAATCGGGGTAGATAGGTGCTCCCAGCCTTGCCATGGGGTAAAACAAAGAAGGGGAGAAAGAAAGTCACTGATTCAGGTCTGTGTGTAAATCTCAAAGGGTTTTATCTTGGGTGGAAGTTGTTCTGAATTTTATTTTTTTGGAATCACTGACAAATACAATTTGTACTTGTCAAGCCTCAGTCAGGCTTTCTTGGTGGTAGGACCCACAATGCCTGTCATACAGGTTTTAATGATGCTTCTATCTCTTGTAGTGATGATCTCCTTGTTACGTGATTCAGACTTTTGAATTCTCTCTGATAGCTGGTGGTAGAGAAGAAAGATGAAAATGTTTATTTTTTTTCCCTGAAGATGTCCCACTGTCCAGTGCTTTGATAGTCTGCAGCTTTCAAAGCATTCAAACTTGGGGATATGGGAATAACTTCCCTATAGGAATTGGGTGTGTGCAAAATGTGTGTGCTTTCAAATTGGGGTTTATAGGGTCAAACTTTTCTGGAAGAACAAATTAGATACAGGGATAAAAGTGCAAATTTTCCATCCAGGTTCTCAATGCATTACCAGTGTGGCTCACTGTGACTTTGCTCTACATTGAGCACAGCACAAGAAGGACACAGACCTGCTGGAGCCAGTCCAGCAGGACACAAAGATGATTAGAGAGATGGAACATCTCTCATATGAGGAAAGACTGAGACAGTTAAGGTTGTTCATCCTGGAGGACTTTGGGGAGACCTTATGCTGGCCTTCCAGTACCAAAAAATGGCTACAAGAGAGTTGGAAAGAGACTTTTTACAAGGGCAGGTAGTGACAGGGTGAGGGGGAATGGCTTTAAACTGAACATCAGTAGGTTTAGATTGGGTGATAAGAATAAATTTTTTACTGTGAATGTGGTGAGACATTTGCAAAGGGGGCTCAGGGAAACTGTGGATTCCTGAAAGTGTTCAAGAAAAGCTTGGATGGGGCTCTGAGCAGCCTGGTCTAGTGCAAGGTGTGCCTGCCCATGGCTGTGAGGTTGGTACCAGATGATCATTACGGTCCCTTCCAACTCAGGCCATTCTGTGCTTCTGTGATTAAGTGAAATAAGTGATTGTCTTTCTTTTTGGTGGTAGTGTGGATGCAGTATGACATCCCCTTAACTTCTACTGAGGTTGCTCAATCACAGCCTGTTAGAAAACAAATTTCTCTAAGGGCTTTAAAATATCAGAGAATCAGCACTTCAGCCCTTGTCCCTTGTATATCTGGTCAGTGCAATCTCCAGGTAATCCCTGTCATCCATCTGCTTCAAACCTGCATTAGTTGAGCACATATTTCACTCTGCCTCTATGTGAATTTTCTTTTCTTATGGCTTGCTTAGTGTTTATCATGTTGAGTGAAAAGATTAATTACTATGAAATGGCATTTTTGCAATTATTTCTCCAAATTTTAGATTTTTTTCTTAATTGAAATCCCAAATGAGAAGGGTTTATACTAATTTTTTTCTTATTGCTTTCACCATTAAGTAGGAAATAAAGAGCAATTGTGCAAAAAACCCCCAAAAACCTGGAAAAAAAGAGACCAGAAATAATTAAACAAAGACAACCAAACAATCTGACATTTTCACAAGTGAAATATATGAACCTTTTAAAATGATTTTTACAATTATTATTTTAAAACTTCTGTGAAACTTATTTCTATTTTTTACACCATTTACAAAATCTTGTTTCCGTTTTTCTGTAAATTTAGTAACTTTTGATTAAGGTGTACCACATGCAGTCACAAATGAAGTTTAAAGAATTTGCCATTACATATCTCTTTAAAGACCAAGACATCAACACCTGGTATATTGCAGTGTCTGTTCTTTGTGTGACCAGGGTGAATGTTTGTTGACAATGTGAAAACCTGAAATTTTTATAATATTTGATGCTCATTTCGATTTAGATGTTCCTCTGAAATCTCCAGTCTTGATTCAAACCATTTGGATCTATAAAACTGATTTTTACTCGTGTCTGTAGGACTGTTCACGATAGTCAATTTATCTCCAAAATAGTTTGCTGACTGCAAATTTAATGTGTTTCAGAAAAAAAGGAATGAAATTCTGAACTGAGCAATTGTAGAATAAAATGTCTTTATTTCCAAATTTCTGTGATTAATAATTGGCTTATAGGCCAGTACTACTATTAAGATATGTCCTAAAAATTCCCCCCACCAACCTACCCAACCCCTAAAATAAAACTAACTCAAAAAACCCAGAAACCCCTCAAAAAGAGATTTTTTGGGTTTGTCCAGACATCAAGTTTTTGTGTGGCTGTTTTGAAAATCTAGCACCTCAAAAGCATCCAGACTACAATCTCAGTTGATTAGGATCTGTCATCTCTTTTAGCAGTTTTCTGCTCATGGCACACTGATTTTTTAAAAAATAATCATTACTATATGAGGAATACAGCTTATTGCAATTGCCCAGTTACTGGGGGGAAGGAACGACTGCTGAAGGGAAATAAACAACAAAACAAGACCCAACTTAAATTTCCTAAAATTCGTTAAGTGCCGAGAAGCTGCGGCAGCTTATGGGACGTGCCTGATAACAATTTGCATCTAACTAAAGTTTTTTGTGGTACTTTCCAGCTCCGAGCACCAGAGGTGTAATGTGGTGAGTTTCTTTAAGGTCTCCAAAGGTTTAACCCCAGAGAGCTGGCGGGGCTGGCAGGCTCAGTGTGCTCGGCAGTGTTTTGGCTCTCGTGCTGGATGGCAGCCAGTGCGTTAGTGCTGGACCCGTTCCTGCCTGAGCCTGGAATGACTCCCCGGGAGACAGCACAGCCCCCACCAGGCAGTGCCACAGAGGCAAAGTGCTTGAGTAAACTCAGGCCATCTGTTGGCTGCATAAATTAGTTTTCCCTGTTTGCCCATCAAACTATAAGGTATCCACTTTTTTTTTTTTTTTTTTGTTTTCCTTTTTTTCCACTCCAAATATAGTAGTTTTTTCTTTATTCAGTCCTAGTAGGGCAGAGATAGGCAAATGCACTTTTTGCATCTTTTTTTTTCTCCCTTCTTTCTTATGGTTACATGCTTTTCACTGTAGCATCTTTGATTAACAAATAAAATTATCTTCTTCATATACATGTTCTGCTTTGGAAACAATTAATGGCTGCTCAGAGATAACCTTTATTCACAATAGAGGAGAAACACATTTGTATTTCCCCTCTTCCCCTCATCTTTTTTCCCCATTTCCCCTTATGTATTTCTGCTTTTCCCTCTTTTCCTCTTACTTGTTCCTCCTCTTTCCTTGTGAATACTAATACTATCATATGAGTAAATAAATGAGGGACTAAACTGATTAAGCATAACTTAAATGAATTAATTCAGTTGGTAGGTTTGTATTTCATCTTTCAAGGAAGAATTCAATTCAGAAGTTACTATTTTGTTTGAAATTCAGTAATTTTAAAGGATCGCCATTTTACTGCTCTCTTAGCACACCCTGGGAATTGGATTCCTTGAGCATTTTGCAGTTGGTTAGTTTGTAACTAAAACTGGTCAATTTTGAAGATTTATTAAATGATTTTTAGTGTCAGCTTCTACCTCTCCGACAAAAAGGTGAAGCACTTCTTTCACAGGGCCCAATTGGATTTTCTAGCAGTAGTCATAATGAAGATCCAGTAAGAGCAGATGACATCTTGATGCCTCTTCTGTCAAGTCACTTGGCTTATTTTGAATGTGTACAGTCATTTTGATTTATTTCCATTTTTTTCTTTTGCAGATTTATTTGAAAAATGCAGCAATGTATACTGTAGAAGCAAACAACCCTCGTCAGCTAGTGGAAATTGCAGCCAGAGACATTGAAAAACTTCTAAGTAACAGATCTAAAGCCTTGGTGGTGAGTACTAATGGTTCAAGTTTTCTATTTAGTATTTTTAAAAGATCTTTATTTACTATTGAAACAGGCTTTCATGGTTATTTTTACTGCCTGTACACTTAGAGGCAGTGTCAGTGTGATGTGAATAAGACATGACATGTAGAAAGATGGCTCCTGACTTCATGGTAAAAATGAACTCGTTTGTTGGCATAGGGCAGATGTTTATAATATTGACCGACAGATAGGAACCAGGGCCAAGGAAGAAATTAAGTTATAAATAGATTGGAAAATATTCCTCTAGGTGACGCACATGAATGTTTATGGCTTGAAGATCACTGTACTTTATAGTCAGGAATGAGCTTGGGGAAACAAGAAACAGGGCTTTTGGTTTTTGTTGGTTTTTTTTTTTTTTTTCCTAATTTGCTAATTTAACCTGTATTTCAATCATATTTTGTGTGAAGTCCATGCTTCATTGTGACCTCACAATTCTTTATGCTTTAAATAAAAAGTCTGTGTTTTTTTAAAGTACTTTTGCCAGCAGTCCCTTTTTTTTTCTATTCTGTAAGACACCAGACCTGGGTAATTGCTTTGTATGGTTCCTACTGACCAAACACAGGGAGGGATCTGGATAAATTAATAAACATACTTCATTCAGAGTTGAACTATTAGAAAAAGGTTTAAAAGATTAAAAAGCAGTCTGGATTTTCTTGGACAATTCCACATTCAAATAGGCTTGCAGATGAGTTTGAATGTATCATTTAAAGTGAAAGAGAGGAGAAAGTGAGATTAATTCACCTAACTGTACATGTCTACTCTGCTGGTTGTCCTAAGCTCTTTTTTTTGTTCAGTGGAATGAAACAGACACTCCTCAGTCAGGACTGACCTGACATTTTCAGAGTAAGACTTTAAAATGGGATGAACTAGCTGAGAAGAACTTCTCTCTTTCTCAGCTGGAGAAGCCTCGTGTGTGAAGCTGGGGGAGATGAGTCCCACCCAAAGAGTCCTTTTATCAGTGCAGTTTCATACAGCTGAAGAATCAGTGTGAATGAAACTGCTGCTGCTGCCCTGAGGACTCTCCTTGTTGGCAATGAACTTTTGCACAGTCTGTTGTCTGTGCATAGGTACCACAAGAGGTACCCATTGTCCTGCCTTTGGTTCTTAGCAGGATTTCATTCTTCCAGTTCCCATTGTTTACCTAATGCACCATGTACCTCAGTGTTATCTGGGCCAAAGCTTCTCTAATTCATTGAAATTACTTGAAAATAGGTCCAATATTTTTCTTGTTTTCCTCTTTTTCTTCAGTGGACATGTATTTATGTGGCATTCTGTGGACTTTGTGTTACTGTTACAAAATACTGTAAGTAATTTACAGACCTTTGTGATTACAAAACTTTCCCCACCATTTTCTCTTCAACCCATATAAGTTTGATCTTTTTAAGTTATCACAGCAAAAACTTATATTTTCTCAGACACAAGATTAATGTAGGGCTTTTTATATGTGTTTGTGGTAGTTTGATCTTAAAATTTTAAGAAAATTAAATAAGTATCTCATGCTTACTTAAAGAAATATTCCAGAACAGTTTTATCTGTGAGTGTGGAAGAAAGGTGCTGCCTCACTTTAGGCAAGAACATGGTCACATTTTGTAAAGGGCAGTATGATTCAGTTTCCTGAGGTAAAAGAAGACTAAATTAGGAGAAGGATGGTCCTTTGGTCCAGTAGCTCCTAGCAGTTCAGATATTTATACTGACTTTTCTATTTGCAGATATCCCAGATACTTTCAATGACTTCTGATTTTAAACCTTCCTGTACTGTTTTAATGTACTTTCTGTACATTTTTTTATAAACAGGAGATATTTATTATCTCCTGCACCTGATCTATTGATTTCTACTATGATTTCTTCACCTTCCATATATATTTCTCTTTTTGCTTTTTACAAGGATTACCTTTATGCTGTCAGTTTATAAACTTTATGTAAAGAGGCTGAATTATTTACCTGAAGTTTCAGTGTTGAGTCTGATGGGTCACATTTTCTCTGAAATCAGGAGTGGAGTTGAATGGAACTGTTACTAATGACTGCACAGAAGTTTTATCATTGGGGCTAATATGAGTCAAAGTGTTAATTAAGACCTGAATCCTGAAAAGATGATGGTGCAGGGGTGTCAGGGATCCTCCAGTGATGCCATGAGGAAGGTGCCAGTGAATTACATCAACAGTGTTATTGTTCAGAGACTATCATACCTCAGGGATGCCATGGTCTCCTCTAAGCAATGAGACACAAACAAACCTTTGGGCAAGGTTATAATAAACAAATATCAGTGATGAATTTTCTAATAATAAGCTGCCTTCCCTTGGGCCATAAGATCACCTTTAAATGAGAAATATCTCTTGCATTCTGAATTATTTGTCTTTTCATGTAACTATGGGCTAGAAAAATCTCTAGCAATGAGAGAAAAAATTACCAGGTAAATGGGTATGAGTTTCTGTTTGAACAGAAGCTTAAAACTGGTGGTTGAAATAGGTACCTAGCTGAGGAAGGAGAAAGGGGAAAGCCCTCTCCTCAACTCATAGGGCTTTCCTAGGTTACTCTTACTAGGAAACGTAATGCATAGAAGAAGAAGTTAGGATGAGAAGAAATGGAAAATTCTCCAGCAAAGTGCAGTGGACAAAGAGAGTAGTATGAGTAGTAAGGAGGGAGACAGACAACAGCCTCCTAATGAAGTGTCTTGCAATGGAGCCTGTTGCTGAAATGGTGAACATTTCTTTTTTAGCCTTCTGCTGTTTACTAGTGTGTATTTGTGTGGCCTCACCCTCGTGAACGACCCTATTTCAGTATAATGATTCCCATATGCAAATCATCCTGCAAGGAGCAAGGAGTTGGCCTCAATGATTCCTATGGGTGCCTTCAAACTCAAGATATTCTGTAATTCTACAATTTTATGACTCTACAGAGAAGTTAATATGCTGTCTCTGTATGAATGGTGGGTACAGACGAGCTGTGCTGCATTGCAGCCTGCATCCTCAGGCGTGTACTGGGAGATGGGTGGAGGTTTCACTGAAAGTGTACCCTGCCATAACTATTGGCAAAACTCATAAAGCCTTTCCAGGGATACCACCAAATATTATGCCTAGCCCATTGGGCTGTCTGGCACCCAAACTGTTCATTTTTGCTGGACTTGGCTTCAGTTTTAGCATTCCTATTTCATTCATGAGTGCATTAGATTTCTGGAGCTATGTAGATCATGCTAATAGATCAGAATCTTTTAATTCAAATGGAAAATTTGGAAGATACTAATACTTATTTGATGAGTATCATTAGAAATACTAAATGGAGTACCTGACATTGTACTATATTTATAAAACATGATTTGAGGGGGTTACAAATATTTCTTCATTGACTATACAAAATTAAACCCTTTTAAAGTTATCAATATAAAAGATGGATTACTAATACTTTTTTATTGCTACTGTAAAGTACTGTAGTAATTGTAAGATTTGCAAAGATCTTTTTTTTTTTGGTCATACTTTAAAATTAGAAAGGTATATTTTAAATACTTCTGAGGTTTTGTTTACAGTTTATGCATTGCATCATGACGAGAATTAGGTATATTTTAAATTTTGGTTTATATAACATATTCAATGTTATATAAACAAATTTTGTTTATATAATGTATTCAATGTATAAAAAAGTAATATTTGGTCCAGTGCTAGAGACCAATTTAAGCAGCAGCTTCACTCCTGTGCAGTATGAATTTGGTAGGCGTGCAGCCCTTGGCCTTCCTCTGCCCATTGATCAGTACATTTTGGGGAGCATCCTGAATCTTCTACAGTAGGCAGATCTGCAGTTTACCACTTCTCCTTTTTGCAGATACTTGAAGATAGTGACCAATTTGTACCTTTTAGGTAGAAGAAAACGAAAGAAAGAAAATTAAGAATAACAGAAACCCAGTAACAGTCTTTTCAAGCCCAGAGTGCAGAAGTTTTAGGGAAAATGATCAAAACATCCTATTTCTTGCTTAGCTGAGATCCCTTTCTGCATTCGAACATCATTTAATGTTTTACTGTTCATGCAATAGTTTGACGTTAATATTAATTATGATTTTATCCCAAAGTATAATTCATGCATATTCCCCTGCAAGTCTTTTCCACAATAAAATACCTCTTTCTGGAAAGATTCAATGTCAGGATATTATTTTCAACCCTGTGTTGTGCGCTCACAGTGCATTTATTAGTGCATTTTTCTTCCATTACTGCCCACGCTGTAAGGCAACAGCATAACCATTTGTGTAAAGCAAACACTTAAGCTCCACTAAAAAGTATTTCAGTGGAGAATGAGAGACAGTCCTATTTTCACTGCCAAATTCCTGCCTGTGATTTATTTGTTTTGCTTTGGGGTCATCTGTGTCTGCTTTTAACTAACTCATGTTAAGGTGGCTCGAGGGAAGGCTCCAGTCAGGACCCTTGGCTTCCTGAGCTGTGTGCAGAAAAAGATGAGTTACATGCACATTTGCACCTTATTGCCTAGACTTCTTCAGACATCTCAACCAGGCATAATATCTTCACTCTGGCCTCCTTGCCTTGATTCCTTAAGAAAACTGAGGAAGCTGGGTTTCCATGGAAACTGAGGCACAGATTGTGTGCTAGGAGACAGGTTCCCTCTACGTGCTGTTGGGAAATGTCCAAGGTGCACAACTGTGTCTCTGAATGAGGAGCTCAGAATGTTTATCTGCTGGTTTAGATGCAATTTCAACACAGCTGTGCAAGTGTGTCCAAATCTCTCAGTATTTCCCTGCCTGCCTGAAATAAGGCTTCACTGTCTCACAATAAAACTGGGAAGCTTAAATGTGTTGTAACATATTTTGAGGTTCCCAGGCAGAGATCCTGTGCACTTTAAATAGGGCTGGGAATTTTTGTGTATCCTGAAAGACCTATAAAAGCAAAATAAATTTTGTAGGTGTGCTCGATACTACTGTTTCTTGAAAGGTATCCTCACTCTAGCTTGAGTTTTGTTTTGATATCTAAAACCAACATAACATTCTCAAAACCACTCTGGGACACTCACCTTCTGGTCTGCTAATCTTAAATTGCCTGTGGTAACAAGATAGCTTTCCATTCTTTAAAAATACTGTGTAGATGAATTTGAGTTCTCCACTCATGTCGCAGAACTTTGACTGGACATCATCTCTTGCTTTTGGGCTCTGTTACAACTCAGTCTCCTGAGCTCCACTAAGAATTCCAAGAGGCCTAAATAGTCACATCTCACAGCTGAGTGCACCATTCCTGCAGGCCAGTCTAAAGTTTAGAGCTGATCACTCTGTTGTGATGCCTTGGACCAGGTCTGTAAACTGAAAATATCTCAGTACGGATACTGGATATGGACACACTTTAACAGGTGTGTTGAAATTGCTTCCTAACTAAATTCCATTATCCCTTCAATTCCAAATGGTGAAACGATTCACTTTTATTCTCAGCCTGTGAGGGCTGAAGTCCTTGCCTGAAAATAAGGTCATTCTCAGTGCTGTGGTTTGGATTTTCCTAAAGTTGGTGGCAATCTGACTTCCCTCCTTACTTTGCAAACAGTAAACAGTGATTTTGTCATGAGGAGACACTGATGGACTAGGTCTTGAGTTGATGGAGGATTCTGATGTTTCCTGTTGGTTATTACACATGTGTGATATCCCATAGAATCCACAGAGAGAGTTTTACCCTTGAGTTATTATCATATCAGAGGTTATTCAAGATAAAATGTCTTTGCCTTCCTCTCTCTCCTAGATGATTTTAAGAATGTAAGCCTTGTTGAGAATGGATTTGAAAACTGATATCAGTACAAAAAGAAGTATCACCTATGTCTTGGCAGATATGCTGCTATTCAATTTTTATTTTCAGGTGCTTTTCTTCCTTTGGCTCTGCCAGTTACAGGCAATGTTAGACAATTTTATTGCAAAGGGCTCAAGTTGGAGAAATTCACAGAAGAAAAATATCTTAAACTGTGCTTAGTCTCCCAGCAAAAAACAGTTTTCCACGTTTTGTTAGTATTTTTTTTGTTAGTTCTATGAAATGCTGATCATAAGGAAGCTGGCAGTGGACTGTGTGTGCTGGGTTTGCCAAAATAATTTCAGGTATGATTTCTCAGAAGAGGATGTCTGCAAAGATGCAAAAGATCAAATTAACTGGAGTAAATTATCAGTTCAAAAAATGAACAAAGTTTTGTCTATGCATGTTTTTGTGTCATGCACAGAGGCTTTATGTTATTTTTCACACTAATATTTTAATTTTCCCGTTGGAATTGTTTGGCTGTGCTTGTTCCTTTTCTTTAGTATTTCAAAATATTAACTTTTAATTTTGAGCTGGGTGTTGCTCTTTAGCTAAAGGAGAAGATTACACAAACTATGTACCAGCATCATAAAGCAAATGGCTTTAATTGCAGTGATATTCCCAGAAAAATGCTTACACTTCGGAAAAAATACAACTAAAATGCGCTTTTCTCTGTCTAAGGGCTGTAAGATCATGCATGTATGGCATGGGTTTTTACATGACAATATGTCTTGGTTCTTTAACTTTTCTCTGTTATGTATTTGGCAGAATTTTACAGTGTTAGGACTTCAGGTCTATTCACATGTTTACTTTTTATATCTCCATCAATTGTCTACATACTAAGTAGCTCACTGAGGTGGAAAATTTTTAAATTTTATTCCTGGATGCTTCCTGGGAGTATTTAAAATAGACATTGTCATCTCCTTGTTGCAGCATTAGATTTAGATTTCGGTCTGTGGCTAGAGTTGGTCTAAATAGCTTTTTCAGATATGGCAGGAACTTTGCAGGTGAGTTTGAGACTAATGCTTTGCTATTTTTGAAATTACCCTCCCTGGAATTCTGCACACTAGCAGAAAAACTTCTACATATTCTCTTTCAGACTCCAGTACTGAATCTATTAGCCTGTATGAACATTGTTTAAATCTCCAGATGTAAATGTAGCCTATTTTGAAAGTCAGCTGTAGTTGCTGAAGCAAATGTGGTTTGGAATGACAGCTAGTGAGACACAACACTTGTGAAGTCAAACATTTGTCAGCTTGTCCACATGTCAGATGTTTGAATTTGTTTTTGCTTGTCTTGCCTTGAGTCTTATTTTTTAACTGAAATGCAGGTTGTGTGGATGCAACATTATGCTTCAGAGGATAGATTCACCTAACTCACATACCTTGCAAGGCATCATAAAAGTCTGGAAAAATAAATCAGAGGGCTTGCAGTGAAAATTCTTATAAATATTGCCTGTTTACATGCTTTTCTTTTCACAGTTGACTTGATCTGCCTTCTGCAAATGTTGTATTCTTGTTGACAGATGGATAGGGGTGTCATCCCCTCACCTTCCCATGCCTTCATAGATAGCCACAGTCATAATTCTGATTTCTGTGGCCCTGAACTCTACGTAGTGCTGCAATGGCATCAAGTCTGCAAGCTTAGAGAGACACCTGCTGAATCTCCATCCTACAGCACAGTGCATTGCATTTGGAGCTTTAACTGTAACTGAGACAAAGAAAGCTAAAAAGTGACTGTGGCAAACAACATTATTTGATGACCAGCTTCACAATGTGACTTTTTTTCTCCTTACACAGTAAATTGTCACTGTTAGCATAGTTTTGTTACATTCACATTTCATATGGAGAAAAATACGGGGCACTGATAGGTTTAGCAGGTCTTTCCCATTTAGATCCTTTTATTTATTCACTTGCACAAACTCACAAATTAAATGGCCATGGTTAATTTTGCAGAAGTTTTGTTGCAGATTTTTTTCTTTACTCCCTGTGAGAAATTCTTCATAAGTTTGTTACAAGTAGGTTTCTTTGCCTAGGTTTATGGATACTGAAGTTTTATTTGTGAAAGATGTTCTGCAGGTGCATGGCCTCATTAATGCCAGCATCACTCTAAGCTGGGGGTTTGACTGTGTAAGGTGAAATACTGCTCAAACAAGTCTTGGTTTCTTTTGGTTTTAAAGTTCCTTTCTCAGCTTTGGAAGCTCAATATTGAAAATAAAACAATGTAACCCAAAAATTCTCTTTCTTGGATTAGTTCAGTTTTTGTCCCCAGGGCTTTGCTAGCTTTCTTACCCTCAGGCAGCTTCTTCTCCTGAAGTTATTTTTGTTTTCCTTGTATGTGACCTGGCTGATAGGCAAAGAGATATGTTTTCTTCCTTATTTCTTGCTCTGATGCCTTCTATTCAGATCATGCCCAAAAAACACACTGATGGTTTTTCTCTGTGGCTAGTTGAAAATTTTACAGAACAATGATTTTCCATGGTAAACCACGTTTTTCAATATATAATATTACATAGAAGTAGTTTAATTTGCAGGTGTTGGCTTTCATACCCTTATGCTCTCTACTCAACCCTCTCAAGACTCCTTGTTTTTTCTTCAGTCACTACATTTACATTTTCAACCACAATAAAATCAAATTTAAAAGTTTTTAAATCCTCTGTGAAATGAAAATTCCACTTACTTACTGAAAGCTCTGTTAAACATTATGGAGAAGAATGAAGTGCAAGTGTTGTTTTCAGAGATGGAAACTTGCACACACACATTACACACACTGCAGTACAATAGTTGTGTGTTGTACACAACCCCCCAGCCTGCATCCTGCCTTTTAACCCCCAAGACTGGGTTAAATCTGTGACTCTAACTTCTGTTCTCTTTCAGAATATTTGCTTTAAGGGCATTGATACCTGACTGTATGCATGATTCCAGTATTTGTCTCAGTGGAACTCTTTTGTACCCTTTTCTTGTCTTTCCATATTCTCCATATTAAAATTTCAGATTAGATTGTGTTACTGCACATCACAGTAATTTGTGCTGAATTGTTCACCCCATTCAACTTAAGTACTTTCCAGGATACCTGTGTCTGAGTCAGTGGTTTTATATATGCTATGAAATCTGTACATTCCTGGGTTAGAGAGTTTTAGTAAGTTGTCAAAACATTTGAATTGTAATTCAGTTCAGTTTTCACTTCAGAGAGCAGAATTAAAGCACAAATGCAAAACTAAAGCTATGTTATTTAAAATGGATCCCTTCCTACTTGTTTATATACGTCATGATAAAATGCTCACTTGTTTTTTCCCACCTTTTCTTGGTCAAATTTTTAGTGAGACTGAGCTGAGTGCAATAATTGTTACTGTGGCACCAGAGTAAGATTGAATTTAGAAATGCCACTTTTGACTGATGAAGTATGTAAAAGCATCAGACTTTCAACTTCAGTAGAACTCCTGCTGCAATAAAAAAAACTATTGAATTGCATAATGAATATCAGAATCTGTCCTTTTCACAAGCAAAAGATAAATCTCCACTTTTGGGTTGGTTTCTGGTCATATAATTTAATAAATTGCCATTCAAGAATGAGTAGTTTAACAGTATGTTCTTTCAAACAGGCTTTCTATTTTTTTTTACTCCCTTTTTGTAAATGCCAGTGTTTTCTGAGTGTGATGGTACCTATCTACAGCATGGCCATAATGCTTATTCCATAGCTGCAGTATCTTTAAATGCCCTGTTAGGTCTGGATAACAGTATGCTCAGTAGTGTAACACATTTCTTGGAATATTTGAGTTTTTCTTCAAGCATTTTGGTAGCACACTTTGTGCCAGTATTTTGGGAGCGTGGTTAACTGGATCCCTGAGGAAAGAGTGCAGGTAAGTCTGGGCCTCTTCTTAGTGAGCTTTAAAGGGATCAGATCAGCTGTTTCCAATCCTTGGGCACAGCTTGCTGCAGAGTTAGTTAAGAGGAAATACTGAACTTCATGAAAGTATGAAGCTGTTTCATGGAGTGTGTTCACCTGGCATCTTTCTTTCATGTTCTTCTTCCTTATCAGTTTAAGGTGTCCACCTGTCACCTTTGTCCCACCTTTTGGGCTTTGAAGTGAAATTTCCATGTTAAAACTTTCCTTAAGAGAGCTCCTGTCAGCTTTCTTTGCAACACTGACTTTTGATGTACTTGTTAGTACAAAAGGCAAAATTCCACATGAACCCAGCAAGTCCTTTGTACCAGAAGTCTCTGTGGCATAACTTAGAAAGCAGAATATGCTGAGGGAAAGCAGAAACTGTTTTTTGCTATTTTCTCAAAGTCTAATTTTCTGTGATCCAACTGTGAATTTCCTAATAAACAAATGTGCAACTTCAAAAAGCTTTATTAATCAGTAAAAGCTGAGGTATTCCATATGTGTTTTATGTTAATCCTTTTGTTGGATTAAAAGACTCCCTTTGATGGGGAAGCTTCAAGAAACAAGGTGATGACACATTTTATCATGTGTCAATGTGATGAAGGTTTCTTCAAAGTCCAAGGACTACCCAGGAATATTTTTTGCCCCCTTTTATGAAGTTGCTTAACAGATACAAATGGATGTTCTTCAACTCCTAAAGGGATCAGATTTATTATATATTGGGATTTGATTTATGAATTTGCATGGAAGTGGAAGGAATCCTCAGTGGACTCTCTATAAATGTGTTCACTTGTCTCTTGCTACAGGACAGTGGGATAGGAGACTTTGCATGAGCTCCAAAAGCTGAAAAGTCTCCCATGTATGTTTGATTTTAATACAGCTGACTGTTCTTGTGGAGTCACTTAGGTCCACATTCCACCTTTGGCATTTGGACATATGAGGAGCACAGCTGAAGGACAGATATATATGTGCTAAGCACAAGATGTCTTACATGGATGAAACTGAAATCCTCTGTCTGGAGCATTGCATTTGGGTCAGTGTTGCAAGATGACACTTCAGTTTCTTTAGGATCAGAGACTGAAATCTGCTGCTTTGGATTGGTAGCTGCAGAGATCTTGTGTGTGTTTTGCTTTGTTTTGTTTGGTTGTTGTTTTGGTCAGAGGTTTTTTTGGTAGTTTTTCTTTCTTACATGTTTGAAAGAGGATATAACTCAAATGGCTGTTTAAGGAATCAGGGATCTGCAATGAAATTTATCTTCAGTCTAAGAAAGTTTATATTTGTCCTCCTAAAAGACTTCTCTGATGACTTAATTACAAGCTAGATGGAATGAAAATGCCCTGCTTGTCCTTGGTTATTCCTTCATCTTCCCAGTGCTGAGCCAGTGTGAGGAATGGAGAATTCACAGAACAAGGAGGCAGAGTAGCACAGAAGTGCTTGGATCTTAGTCTTTACAGCCCTCAGTTATAAGAGTAAAATATTTTCCCATTGGTCTTGTATTGTTTCAAGCATCATCACCATCTTCTTTATATTGCAGGATGCTTCAAAGAAGCATGGAAAAGTGGGTCAGGAGGGGTGTGAGGCAGAGCCCCTCAGTGTTAGGCATTGCTGATGGGTATTTGGAGCATGAGGAACTGCTCTTGCACTTCTGCTAATGCCCAAAAGTCAGGCATACAGTTAACCTAGGGAAGCCTCTGTTCAGCTTCTTTCAACTTTTGATGTTAGGCTTTCTCTAAGTAATGTTTGGGGTTTTTTTAGGCTACCTTCTCCTTAGTCTGGTTCTGGTCTCTTAAATTCTATTGTTTAAAAAATATTATTTTATTATTTCCCTTTATAAATTATTTCTTTTATGTCTTTCACACTGTATTTACAAAATTCTGCTAATATTTTGCAAACACAAAGCCAGTCAATTTGTTATTTGAAGTTGATGGATGTGATCTTTGTCAGACAAAACCCCTGTCAGTAGAAGGTGTAGAGCCCAAGTTCTCAAGAGCGGGGGAATGAATACCCAAGTATGCTTCAAAGGTTTGCATTAGATTATGACTGTCAAAGAAATTACTTTTATTTAATATTAATTTTTTAATTGCTTAAAAATCAATATTGATTTGAAACTAGCCTCACAAACAGAAATCATTTAAAAGCCACTGCTGTTAGGTGATTACAGAATATAACAAAAAAAAAAAAGTGTGGTGATATGTAGTTTAGGTAAGAGAAAATACAAATTTTTGTAATTTTGTTTAATAGCTCTTTTAGGGTCTGTCTTTTGAACAAAAAAGCATTTTAAATTTCTAGTGGGGTTTTGGGTGTTTTGGTTGGTTTGTTTGCCTCTTTTCCTTTTCCTTGTCTCTCTGGAGTCCGTTTTCTTCCAAACTGAAAGAAATGCATTGTCAGAGGGTTTATCACCTTGCCTATGTTTAGTTAACTGTGACATCATTAGCCTATTTCAAGCCTGCCTTTCCTAATAACAAGAGAAGTTCTGCCAATCTTTAGGTTCAATTTACCCTGAAACAAATACTCCCTTTTTATAGAATTGTTTGGAGATTTATTTTCAATTCACTTTTTCTTATTAAAACTTCAGTCACCCTCCACTTGATTGTAATTAAAACTGCCCCTAGGCAATAAATTTTGTTCTATGAAAATATGACAGGTATAATTATGGAAAAGTCTACTTGTTCATGTATTGCTCCTTTTCATTTGGTTTTCAAATAAGTGATGAAGCAATTAGATTTTTTCCCCTTCAAATATCAGAACAAAAAAGAGCAACAGAATTTATATTTTTCCTTGAGCCTGGGTTCATAATGCCCACTTCTCATTCCTTGAATTCTGAGATTATCTTCAGACCAAAGATAGGATGTTCTTGGTTTGTATCCTCTTGAATTATTACAGGGAAACTGTTTCTTTGCAGTGGTGGGTTTACAAGAGCAGTGTGAAGAAGAGTGAGGGCATCTGGGTTCAGTCCTGGAGTTTGCCAGGTCCAGTGAAGGTGACAGTGGTGTTCCTCTCTAGATTCTTCCATTAGCGTCTTAATTACATCCAGCTCTGACATTTCTGAGGAAAAAATGCATATCTTTCTTAATATTATGTTAACAAAACCGAAATTGATCAGTGGATCTGTTTCAAGGGTATTTATTTGTTTTTATGGTGCAACCTGTTGTAGAAGTCAGCAGGTTGCACTTTGTTGCGAAGGGGATTTTTTCCCCGCCAAGAAGCGAGCAGGGCATGCTTGCCAAAACTGAAAAGGTCACCAAGATCCTTTAGGTCTTGCCCTCTTGTGCAGAAAGCCCTTACATAATCCTTCAGCTTCAGCTGCTGCTTGCACGCTGGCAATGGCCGCGCTCCTGCTCCTTGGCTCGTTACGCCGTCTCCAAGTTGGTTTGTGTTACAGCAGCAGTGACTCACTGCTGCTCAGTCCCCTGGAAAGCACTAACCAGACAGGCTCTGCTGCTAAATTCGGAGGCTATTCCCCGAGTGCCTTCCCTGAGTCAGAGCAGCGAGCAGTGATTTTGTTTTTGCTGGATGCGTTTGGGCGGATGGTGCGGGAGTGGGCGGCGGTAACGCGCTCGTTGCTGGGCAGGCAGTGAGCAATCTCCCTTGGTGTTTGTTGTGCCATTTCCCCCCCACTCCCCCCCTTTTTTCTTTATTGTAACGGTTTACATGTACTCTGGAGTTGTCAGGATGTATTTATGTTTTACCAGGTCTTTAAAGAAATTAATGTGAATGAACAGAAAATGCTACAGGAGCATGTTTACCTGCTCCCAAGGTGATAAAAGCAGATTGAGTTGAAATCCTAGGGGTGAGTATTTTGAGGTCAATTTCAAATAGAATCAGCCTTTAGCAACATAGAATATACTGACGTGTGTAAACCATGTGGTCCCACCAGGCATTTCCTCAGCATTTCCAATCCCTCTTCTCTTCCACAGTATGGATGACATGCCAGATTTCCCACTGGGTCTACAGAGCTGTCCTTCCCTTCTGGCCCCTCAGTTATCCTTCCTCTCCCTGCTTCCCTCCTCAAAGCCTGCGTGCATCTTAAGGGTATTCCTTTCATAACCAGTGGAGGACAATGGAAGTCAGAGCATGGCATTTTGCAATTCTAGTGACAGTATTTCATCTCATGGCACCTTTCATGGGCTTCAGTTCTATGTGAAAAGATGGCATCATATCCAAATATAATGTAATATTAGGTAAAAATATGTGTATATAATGAAAGTAAATTAAATTAAATTTTAAGGTTATAATCTGAAAGAGTTTTCATTAAGAATTTATTGCTATTTTTTTCTCCCACAGTAGAAATCCAGATTGTGTAATTTTACCCTCAGTTATTATTTTTTGTATCTTCTGGGTTTTCTGTATATTTTCCCTGTACTCCGTATATTACTACCTCAACTCTTCATTTTCAAAATGGATCTCATTTTTAGGCTTTTGTTTTCTAAAGCCAGCACTTGCTACAGCCAGCCTTTTCATCTGCTAAGAATATAGTAAAGAGGTGACTACAGAGGATGAAAATGAGGAAAAAATTAACGCTACAAAGTACAAACTGTGGTGTAGCATAACTATAACTATGTAGCTGGGAGAATGGTGCATAGGTACTACAAGGTGCTTTTGCTTTTTGATTTTGTGCTTTTAACCTTTTAATGAAGCACATTTTTCTTATAACTGTTGTTGTACTGTTCTAATACTTCATAAAAGAGCTTTTTGTATTTCCAATCGATTCACATAAGATACATATTTGCATTGGTAATTATTTCTGTATTGTAGGCAAAGCTTATGGCTGCAGGCTGTGTTCCTGATTTTGTTCTGAATAAAGTAAGCACTGTGTTAAGCATGTAATAGTATGAATGAATTTTTTTTTCCTTGAATCCAAGTTTACAGTATGACTTGGAATTGAAAAAAAAGTTGTAATAGTGAAAAGAATAATATGTGAAATGGAGGCACGAAATACAATTACAGTGTTCATGTGGTGCAAGGAAAGAGTCAATCATCTGTTTATTCAGTCCATCTGTGGTTTATTCTAGACTTTGAGCTTCTATTAGTTTCTCACTGAAATCTTCTGTTGAATGGGCACAATATTTCTAAACATGAATGTCTGCAAACAGTTTGAGTATTTCCTGCTTGGGATTAGTTTATGCTTATTCACCTTTTTTACCTACTGTTAAGAAATTTAAGCTTCTGCAGAATCACTTCATGTAGGAGACCCCTTTGATCTTAGTGCTTAGGGTTTGGTATTTTTCAGCCTGGTGATCTTGAAATCAGGTGAGGATGTTTTGTATCTAAATATTGGTCCTATTCAGAATTGCTTTCCCTATTAGTGTAAAATTTCACTCTCAGGATAAGGAAGAGTGTGGGTGTGATGTATGTCCTTGATGCAGTCACGCTTTCTAAAGTGATATCAAAGGAGTTTATTTGGAATGGAACAATCTTGTCAGATTGTCTGCATCTGAACTGAACAAGTGGTTCAGAATTTTTATATATATCACAGAATCACAGAATCAGCTGAGTTAGAAGGGACCAGTGAGGATCACAGAGTCCAGCTCCCAGCCCTGCAGAGCACTATTCCCTGAGAGTCACACCATGTGCCTTAGAGTATTTAAATGCTTCTTGAACTCTACCAGGATTGGAGCTGTGACACACTCACATTCCTTAGAGCAGGTTTGAGCTTTGGAGGCTTGCAAAAGTTGCTATAAAACAGCTCATCAATTATATGCTTCGCTTAGCTTCATCACAAGACAGTACTGTGCTTGTTTAGTAACACTGTGCATAGTTTCATGAATTACCTGTAAAACTCTTGATTATGCTGTTTAATTAAAATAATTCTGCCAAGACATCCTTGTTGTGATCCCAGCTGTAACTACATCTGCGCCAGCTACTGGCCGTGGATTAGAATTTCCAGGAAGGACAGAAAGGGGGCAGAGATGTGGGAACAAGATGTGCTTTTTCAGAATGCTTGACTACATGCTCTGATTTATTATTTAGCTGTGAGCTGTGTTCAGTTCAGCAGGGGAGCTCTTCTTCCCGTGGTTCCATTGAGGTCTCTGTGTGTCAAGCTACTCTTGTGCAGTGACTTGGACATTGTTCCTCCTTATATGCTGCTACTGCTTCAACAATGTATTGGCAGTGGCCTCAATGCCTAGAAAAGACTGTTCTGCATTTGTTTCTATGCTCTCTGATACCTGCTATGTTCACACAAACATTAAGATGCTGATATTTTCTTTACTGACAACTGTTGGTCAGCTTGAAAGCTACAGAGTCCCATTCTATTGTATAGAATTAGATTAGTGATAGTGAATAACTGTATAATTAGAAGCTCTTTTACCATGTCAGGGTAAACTCCTGTCCTTTCAAATTGCCTCTAGTCTCAGGAAACTTTTCTGTTACATGTTTTATTTATTTCAGTAAGGGTCAGGCAGGAGAAGGTAAGAGATGTTAATGGAAGCAGGTTTTCATTTATTTCCTACGAGCAGAGTGTTTGCATGGAGCAATGATATATATCAGCCTATACTAGAGGGATTTCTGCATCTGTGCAAGTATCCTATGTTATAAATTAAAAAAATTACAGTAATCTTTCTAACTTTTTAAGACACTTAATGTGAGGGAAAACGCTAGTAAACTCAATATACATAGAAATGCAGAGATTAAGTAGTACTGAAATTGAACTTTTTTGATCTGCACTGAGAATCTTTACAACATCTATGTAAAATTCTGACTCTAATATTTTCCCAACCTGTTTTTTTTTTAATCTGCATTTATAATAGCCACAATAAAAATGGAGCACTACAGTAAAAGACATTGGAAAAATTTTGTGATCAGGAAAATAAGTTCCATTGGCAAGGGTTTGGCAGCTGCTTAGAAACTGTCTCTAGCTGCTTTCTCAGCCCCATGAGCAGTTTTGCCTGGAAGCATTTCACAGCAGCCCACAGCATATTAAAGGCAGGGGACTCAGATAACCTGACCGAGAGGAAGATTATGGATACTTTTCAATTTCTCACATTTTTCAGAATGGATCTTGATGTGGCACTTGTGTCAGTGCCTGTGCTCTTGCTGAACCATTGCTATGTGTGCAGTCCAAGTGTGATGTATCTATTGCCTCTGCAATACATTTTGGAGCAGCATGCAAGTATAAATCCCTGACACAGGACATGCCAATAACAGGTTCATTTTTACAGCCCTGCCCATAAGCTCTCCTTGAGCTCACTATGTTTTTACTATCTCCAAAATACTAAATACAAAATTATTAAAAAACATGTGGCATGATTCATTTTGCTTACATTAAGAGATAGTTGTGTAGTTTAAGCTAGGAGTCTAAGCTAGGCTTCCTCTCTGCCTGTTGGAAAACAGGCTCTGCCACAATGGAGTGGAGGACTCATTTCACTTTTTTTCTGTCCCTTTGGTGCTATTTCCGCTTTTGCAGCAAAGGAAAATGTATGATCCTTTTAAATTTCTTCACAGCTTGGCTCCTTTTTGCTCATCTACCTTGTGAATTATTTTTTAATGCCAGCTGTGATCTGCAACCATTTTACACCCCTTGCAAACCCGTACTCTCTTTGAAAAGTGCAAGCTCAAATGTTCAAGTATAAATACAAATTCTTTCATGTATTTGATGGATTATCCAAATTGTCAAACATCTCCAACTCAGCATTAGTTTTCATTTGCATCTTGATAGGTACTGGGCATCATTTCCATCTGTATAACCTCCCTATGCTCAGTAGGCTTTCCAGAATTATATTTTCCCCTTTTATTGAGAATGAAAGCTATAAAGGTTGGCCAGTCAGAGATCAATTCTGTCAGTGGCAGAACCAAATGAAGCATTGTGTTTTTTCTCCCCCATTGACTAATAAAGATGGTGCCATTACAACAGGTTTTTCATCTGTTATTGGCTAGACTTAAATGTGCTTCTTATGTGTAGGTCTGGGTGAAGGCACTTTTATGACAACATCTTTGGACTTCTTGGGAGGTTTTTTGGTATTTATTTACATGACATTAACCATTTGAGATGAATTTAGAAGACTGCAAAAGGTAGCTTAGATATCTTCTTTGTAAGGTGCCAAAATCATGAAATATGTTATGGAATGGTTTGGGTTGGAAGAGACCTTAGAGATTATCTAGTTTAAAACCTCCTGCTGTGGGCAGGGAAACATTGCACTAGATCAAGTAATAAGGATTTTATTTGGCAATCCCCTATGCATTTTTTCAAGAGATTTTCATGGAAGACAGTTCACCTGCAGAGGCTATAAAGAAGGGCCAAAAGCCTTTTACCAAGATGAAGCAGTCACATATGCATGAAGTTACAGAATGGGATTTTTAAAGCACTGAAGACAATTTGGCCTTGAGTGTCCTTTTCATTTGGAGGATGGCGTCCAAACTCTTCTTACACTTGTGCATAGCATCAGATGTTAATTTTCAGAATCAAAAATCTTGGAAATCTGACCAAGTTACTTTGCAGGAAGAAGTTGTGATCACAAAACAAGGAGAGCTTATTCCCATTTCAAAAATAATAATGGTTTGCTGCAATTTGCAATTGCAAGTTAGTAAAGTGCATGGAGCCATTGGATGCATTGTAATCCACTGGTACTCCCTGTGGCATGTGTTACTATTTGAGAGGCAGGGTTACCTCCTGATGAGGACTTTGGTTTTCAGACCCTTCTGAGGCATGCAATCCACAATGTGGATGGTGCAGGGAAGTATCTTGCACAGATGTTCTGGTCTAAAAAGGCAGCAAATGCACACAGAAACACAAACAAGGAGTGTTGAGCAGGGATTCAGCTGTTTGAACTGCAGTGGATGAAAATATCCAAGAGGCAAACTCAGTAACAACTGCTTTGTATTGAACAAAACAAAACCAAAAAAAAAAAAGAAAAAATGGAAAATTTTGTCTGGATCTGCCTGCTTTATAGGAACATAGCTAATAGCAAATTAGTCTCTTTAAATGAGCAATGTAGCTATGGCAGGGATGCAGGAAATCAGAGAAGGCTGCACAACCATACACTAATTGATGTGCACGTCAGACCCTGGGGACTTGCTCTTGAGGCCATGTTCTGGAAGCTGAAACAAGTATCCATGCTTATTGTTGGTGTCCTCAGATGAAGGTGGTATTTTAGTGAAAAAAAAAAAAATAAAACAACAGTGGGTAAAGGACAGGGTTAGTATAAGTACCAAATGAGTTGTAAATTAGTTGACATTTGATGTTTTTGCCTTTCTCCCTCCCAGCTAGCCAGGCTGTCCCTGCTGTCCCCCTGTGCTGGCCTGCGAGCTGGATGTGCTGTGCTGTGGGAACCTGTAGGTTGGTCAGATTCCCCAAATTAGCCAAAGGGACATCATGCCAATCCTTGTTTGGAGGGAGGGGAGGTAGGATTGATCTCCATGTTCAAAACCAGATCACAGCAAGTATTTCTAGCCCTTATTTCCCCTCATTGTTCCTCTCTACGTATTTCTTTATTTTTCTCCTCTCTTTTGGAGGGGGCTTTTCGTTGGTTTTTTTTCTACTCTGCTGGCTCTGACAATACTCAAAGGGATATTATCCAGCCTGAGGACTGTATTTCTGTCCTACACCATTTGTGTTTTTTAGATTGCTCAAAATAACTTTACTGAGTGGATATGGGGAAAATGAGCTAATATTGTCATTTGGATGTTTCTCTTTATTTTAGGGAATAGAAAGGAGAAATGGCATGTTCCCTAAATATGCACGGCAATTATATTTATGCTTTTTTTTTTTTGTGTCTAGCATGAGCTTATAAAATGAGTTATTGTTGAAAGGAACAATAATTTTCACTCCTCTAAATTATTCTTTGGTTTCTGAAAGCTCCTAATACCAATTGATAAAAGAAAAAGTCAAAGTTGTTATCACTGCAGCAATTTGTGTTAACTTTTGTCAATCTTATATAAAAGTAAAAACCTTGAATGTTGTTTAATTGAAAGAAAGATCTGGGTTCTGGGAATAAAACAGACTTTTACAACAACACCAGAGACCTTCAGGTAATTTGTTTACCTTCTGTTCATGGAAGTCAAGGAGCAGCATTATCATTACAAGGATGAAGTGCATTCAGACAACTGAAACAAAAATTAGTAAGATGCTAATTAAATAAATTACAGAAAAGTATCATGCTGTAGTCTTTTGTTCTACAGAGGAATTCAACCTTTAGTATTTTTTTTTTTAAAGAAGAAGTTCACATAAGAAATTTATTTTATTAGCATAGGAGTCAAGTAAACAGAGAATCCTGTGGCAGAATGGCAGAACACCTGACTCTTAAACAACAGTGATTTTATATATCAATCTCAAATTAAATGTTATTAAAATTTGTCTCAGGATAAAGAAAGGTAGAGAAAATAAGCAGAAGAGAAGCCAGAAACATGGACTGAAAGCAAAGAGGAAACTACAAAAGAAGGTAGACAGCAGTGGTGTTTTTGGGTAGAAAAAGCAGTTAATTGGTGTGCAAGGAGAGCAAGATGAGACTTGAAATAGGAAAGATCAATCCTAAAAGATGAAAGAAAAAGAAGAAAACACACAGAAATTGATTATTTTCTCCATGCTCATAGTTGTCTTGATCCTCGTGTTCTGTCTTTTATAACTGATAAATAAATGATTCTCTATTAACTTTTGATTGCAGGTTTAAAGGTATTATGATTAGGTTTGAATCTTGAACTTGGAAAGAAAGCAGACTTGGGGCTGTGTACATAAACCTTAGTGAGATGGGCTTGAGATGGGTGAGAACAAAAAGTGTAGTAATAAAGCATAAAGCAATTTCTGTGTGGCATAGGGAAGGGTTGGTGGTGGTTTGCCTGCAGATTAACAACCAGGGGTTTCTGAAGACTGCACACCAGAGAATGCAGAGCAGCAAACAGTTAAAAATCTGACATTGGCAAACTGGTGCCTGAATAAATTGTGCTTTGCGCACCAGAAAGACAGGGTGCCCCATGACACGCTGGTTGGCTTGACTCTTCATGGAGGAAGAGAGATGATGGATCAGGGAATTGCATGGTTTCTGTTGGCATAGAGTAGATACTGTCTGTATTGGTTTTTCTCAGTTAGAAACTGGGGAATAAACTCAGTTTTATACCCTACAGGTTAAGGATTTTTATTTAGTTCACCATAATTTGATAAGAGTAAACACTATACTGACTGAGTATATTCCAAATACAGACCAAAATCTTAATCTGTTATGCAGAATAAATGGCATAGCAATACTTAGTTGATGGAACTGTAAATCTCATTAAAAGTGAGTGAGCCTTTAGCATGTTACTTCGTTTTTGATCCTTTTAACAACAGACATCAAACACCCAGCAAGCTCTTTCTTTCAGCAGACATGTTTTGAAGAGGAATGATATGTTGAAGAGGTAAGAACTAGCAAGAGCTGGAAGTCTTATTTGTCATCTGTTAGGTGAGATTTTGATAGAGTCTTCTCTGCTGCAGCTTAGATGAAGGCCGTGGTACCAGAGACCAAAATAGTGCTTTAAATCCTTTCTTGGCTTTTCTGGATTTTGTGATTTACTAAAAGCTAGTAACTCATTCAAACCTGAGAAAGTCACTACTAGAAAAAGCAATAAAACATTAAACATCATAGTTTCTTATTGATTTCTGAAGCAAGGACTGATGCTGTTAGAATTCAGTTCCTAAAGTAAATGTTACTGTGATTTGATGTTTCATAAGAGTGAGCATTTTGGTCCCTCAAGGGAGAATGTATTGTAGGGAAACATAATTACTCTAGCTTATTTCTTGCATTCACTTTTTAAAATTTTGTTTCTGAATTCAGGGAAACAAAAAGTCCTGCTCAGTTCAGAGCTGAAGTTAAAAATTTGTCAGAAAGTTTAAAATACAGAAACACAAAAATATGTGAGCAATATTATGGAGACACAAACCGTCAAAGGTTGTTAGTGGAAATTCCAGCAAGGAGTTTATATATATCCTGTTTCAATGTCCATTTCATGCCTGCTTAGTGGGATTTGTGCTTCAGTGTTTTTTCTTATGGTCAGCTGAATGGTCATTCAGTGGTCATTCATTCTTGATGTGGTGCAGGATTAACAGTGCATATGCCAATGCAGAGCCTCATTTCTTAGGGAGATCAGGACTGTTTGCTTACACTTTCTTGTGAAGAAATTCTGGTTTCTGCTGTATAGTTTTCTACTTGTGAGCTAGTTGTATACAGAGAATTTGCAAGCAGCAGAGAGAGACAGCCTTTTCTAGACCATGATACATTTGGTCCAGTTTAGGTGCTTACTTACAGAGGAGACAGAAAAAGTCAGGACAGCCTTAAGTGCAGATCCATGATGAGATGAATATTACCTTCCCTTTTTGTCTCCTCCCTTTAGCCATTCTTTCCTCTACTAGTAGACTGTAAATCAAGAAGATGGGAAGATATTGATGGGACACTACTACAGCCCAAAACTTTAGAAACTGACTCTAGTTTCTTCTCTTTTTCTTTGTCCACGTAGAGGAGAGGTTATAAGAACAATAGATGAGCCAGCAGGTAAGCCTAAGCGGCTTTCCATACTAAAACTCCTCATGAGAGTTTATGGGGAAAGAAATTATTATAAGGAACTGAAAGTCATATTTTATTATTTTATGACAATTGAAACTTGTTTGGTACTGCTTTTTAATGCTATGGATGCTGCTTTATCAAGGGTGAAATATGAGGTGTCAGAATTGGGGTCTTGGCAAAGGTACAGTGGCAGAAATGTGAATGACTTGTTCAGACTGTGCTGTGTTGGGCATGTTTAGACTGTGCCTGTGTTGTAAACCCACTGTGTTGGTTTGGTCCTCATGTGCAGTCTGATTAGATGCTGTCTGAAGAAGTTCCAGATTTTATTTATTTTTTTTTTTTTAGGGCAAACCTTATTTTATCATAGGAGCATAGAACCATAGAATAATTTGGGTTGGAAGGGACCTTTAAAGGTCATCCAGATGAAGCCTTCTGCAATGGGCAGAGACATCTTCAAGTAGATCACATTGCTCAGAGCCCTGTCCAGCTTGACCTTGAAGGTCCCAGGGTTAGGCCATCTACCACATGTCTGGGCAACCTGTGCTAGTGTTTAACTGCCATTATTGCAAAAGTTTTCTGTCTTATATCTAGTCTAAATCCCTGTCTTAGTTTTACACCATTACCTTTTTGTCTTATTGCAACATGTCCTGCTACCAACATTCCCTCCATCTTTAATTGCTGTTTTTTTCCATGTTTAAGTACTGAAAGATCACAGTATGATGTTCCCACAGTCTCCTCTTCAGGCTGAACAACCACAACCCTCGCAGCCTTTCTTCATAAGGAGAGGTGTTTCAGCCCTCTGATCATTTTTGTGGCCCTCCTCTGGGTGGAGTGTCTCCAGAGTGAAGTAGAGGGGAGGAATTACCTCCCTTGAATGCTGGCTACACTGCTTTTACCTTCTCTTATTCTACCCTCAGAAATTCCATCATAATGTACCATGGTATGGCAGTAAGGTTCAAAACATTTTCTCTTGCAGGAAGTAAAGTCTCTAAACCAGTATTTCTGTTCTCAAAGTGAAAGACCTGTAAATCTGATACAGTTTATTTCCCATCATACGACAGAGAATGTACTGTTGTGTCTTCCTGGAATTTGTATGGCAATTTTCTATTAGTAAGGATGATCTTGATAAATATTAATCTCCTGTAGACTTCACCTTTTATCTACAGTTCCCACTGCTGATTGTAAGAACAATCCAGTGGGTCTGGAGCAATAAGGGTTCCTACAGGATTATGAGAAAATAGTCTTGGACATTTAGCAATATTTTTAAAAAGTGAGTAGAGTAGAACTGATTAAATAAGTGAAATACATCTACAGAGCCAGAGTCACAGAAGAGCATTAAACTTCAGAGCCAACGTCATTAAATGCTGTGTCTTTATGTGAGTCAGCCCTGATGAGATATTCCCTTTGCTGCCTGTGACTTGTCACTTTGTGCCATTGAGAGTCTTTGTCCTTTCATCAGTTAAATAGACTGAAGTGTCGCCTTTGGAAGATAATTACAGGTTCTCAACAGAAATGGCAGAGTTAAACCCTGCTAGATGGTACTTGTCTCACTGGAGTGAGCACAAAAACACACAGTGGCCGCGGTATTCACTGCACAAGGGCCCCTTCCTGGGATAATGATAGAGCTCTCTGTAGGAATGATGGACCTGCTTAGGATCCTGGTGTGGGATCTGTAGTTTTAGCTTATGTGACTGGCTGTGGGAGCCTGTCCAGGGAGCTGCAGGATTGAAAAGGAAATGCTGAACAACAGGCAGCCTGTACCAGCGCCTCATTTTGGGGGGGATCTTTGCATTCCAAAAAACCCTGATGAAAAGGGATTTGTTGGCTTGGAGATATTCTGGGAAGCATCCAAAAGTGTTACATTCTACACTACTCTTTCAGAAAGCTGCTCTGAGAGATACAAGTCTCTTGCTGGAGGTCCTTTGTAAATTCTCATGTTTAATTAACGTGGTACGGTTTACGTTGCCGCTTAATTGGTCTTGCCATTGAGAGCTGTCTGCTTGGTGGCTAAAACAGTGTGCAGTGCTTGTGTCTGAGTGTGTGACTTTGTTAAAGCCTGATTTGTTATTGTTAGTGTGATCACACTGCAGGGATGTGGTTACTGAGCCAAATCTTCAGCTGATGAATATCAGGATAAGTTCAAATGAAATTAGTGGAACTTTCTGGACTTGACTCATAAATTTCAGGGGATATTAAAGTCCGTGTGCAGAGGACTTACTACTTTCAAAGTTGCACAAAAGTCTTTCTGTATTTATTATTATTGTATTAGGAATTGGACCTTCAAATGAAAATAATCGGCAAATACAATTTTTTTTCAATTTAAGAGTAAACTTCATTTTATGTTTTCAGTATTTCTTACAAGTTTCTGAGTAGAGGATACAGAATAGTGTTCAAAATCTGTTGTTGCCACAAATGCAGAAATGTGGAAAAATTGTCAGACTGTAAGTGTACAGCTTTCATTCTGTAAAATTCTCTTTAGGATTGAGCATTTGTCTACAGATTATTATATATCAATAATTTACCAGCTCTGTTTGCTTTCAGAAGGCATACATGAATTTAATATGAAAGAGGAATGAATCAGTACAGAAATTATGAGTACACAAATAGAGAACGTGAGAATCAATGATTAGCATATTTTTTTCAAAGAATCTGTTACAGGGCAGGAAGGACAAGAAAAAAAAACCAAAACCAAACAACCAAACCAAACAAACAAACACCCCCCCCCAAAAACAAACAAACAAACAAACAAACAAAACCAAAAAAAAACCAAAAAAAACCAAAACCGAACACCTGAGAAATGAAATCAAAAGAATCACTGCCTGGATGAATTGGTTGCATATTTCTGGTATGAATGCTGGCAAAGGACTTCTCAGTTCTGGAGAGACAGACAAGAAGTTCTCTTTTTGAGAGTACATGAGATGGCAACAAAATCAGAAGCAATCTTATTAGTTCGACAAGTTGTCAATTTTCACAGACTGTCTCTTCAGGTGGGGAGAATTGATGGGTTTTGTGTGTGGAAGACAGATGTTCTATTTACAGTCTATACACAAGATAATAAAAGTTCCCTGTCTTGCCAACCTGCATTTGGGCAAATCCAGAGAGATAATAATGTGTTGCTGCTGGTTTTGTACCAGAAGTGGAAAAGCACAAGAAAGGGGAATCTAATAACAAATGCAAAGGCCTTTGTGCTATGTATCTGTATTTGTGCTGCAGAAACCTTGGCTTCTCTTGTTTATTTTGTGATCTTACCTTGCTAATGCTTATTTTGAAGGAAGTGTGATAAAAATATTCATTATGGACAACTCTGTGGGACTATGTGTCAGGAGAAGAAGACTGGGCAGTAAGAACAATCTCTACCCTAATCTTCTCATGAATTATTTAGCAAGGTTTTTCAACTGATAAGATGTCAGGTCAAGCGAAATAACGAAAGTGCATATGACAAGAGAAGGGGAGAGAACAGGCAGCATTTAGAGCCAGACAGGGCTAATTGGTTTGAAATGGCAGTGGGATATTTATATTCAGTAAAGAATCAATGCCACTGCAGATCCATACCTAATGCTACCTCAACTTGACCCTTGAATCTAATTACATTGGAATATTTTTGGTTGCATTCATACGTGATTCTCAAGCATTAGGATCTATTACTGTAGATGTACCTTTTGGTTGGAGCCAAAACAGCAAGGAATAATGGTCCTGGTTCTCATCTGGATGCACCCTGCACCTCCCAAGACCAGTTGTTTTGCAAGATGCACATCTCAGGTTTTTCAAAATTTTGGTGTAAAGATGTGATTGTATGCAGTAATTGTTGTTTGGGGCTGAAATGTTAATATTAAATGAGTTCTAAAATTAGCAAAATTTTAAGATTTCTTAATTAGGTATTAGTTTAAGCTTCTTGCCAAAAAATATGTATAGGCACCAAAACGCTGCTCCAAGCTATGTGGCAAAGAACCTTTCAGAATTGAAGAATAAAATTAATTGGAAATCACTGGACATATGACAGGTCATCTGATGTTAATTCAGGCCTTTGCATCTCTTGCCTCTTGTGTAGCTTCTCTAGACTTCAGACTGACACATCAGCTCAAGGACACAGGAGGTGGATAGAAAAGATGATTGAAAAGTTGCAGACACAATGCTCTGCTACTGTAATTCCTATAAGGCTGAAGGAATCCAACAAAAGGGAAAATAGAAGACAAATCTGTAGGGTTTATTTCATCACAGAAGAAGAATGAAAAAAAAAAAAAAGAAAGGAGAAAAAGGTCTCCCACAGTGTATTATCAAAGACTTTTGCAGTACATTAGCACATGGCATTGTGCCCCAAAAATAGCAAAGGCACTTTTGGGGACATTCTTTGGTAAATTTCTCAACAGTACTTAAATCTTGTCTGTCAAAAGCAGTTTGAGAAGCTTGTCAACTGGCTAGGTGACTTCAGACTCTAGGGAAAAAAGGTAATGCAGAGTTTCTGCAAACCTTATTCTGTCTTGAAAAACATTTTACACTTATTAAAATCACACTAAAAAGCCAGTCTTTTGCCATATTGATTAAGCCAATCTTCTTTTAGAATTAAAAAAAAAATCTTCTTCCATACATAGATACACATCAAATATACACCCTAAAATCTCTGTTGCTGAGTAAAATTGGGCTGTCTCATATGCAAAGCATTTGGTGGGAGAGATTAGATCCTGTGGCCTTTCCTACAGGCATGAGTTTAATAGTCAAAATAAATTCTTTCTCTTTGATTAACTTATTTAGAAATTCTGACTGATCATTTAGGAGTTTAGGAAAAAGTAATTTAGCAGTCAGCAGTAGTTCTTAATTAATTCTGCATCAGTGTCTGTTTATATTACAAAAAAAGAAAAAAGAAATTTTTCCTCAGTATCTGCTTTGACACATTAATTATGTATTGGCTTCTTCTTGGTTTTTCCTTTGTGTATTTTGAGCTTTTTTGAAAGCTATTGATTCATTGATCATGACCATAGTAGCATTTAAGGTGAACAAACAAATCTTTTCTTTAAGCATCAGCTTCCATCTGTGTCTTGCCATATAAATTTTTTATTTATCCCAGTCACTCTCTTAAACCAATTCTCTTGGTTCTCTGGAAATGACTCTCAGATTTCACTCTCCAAGTTAGCTACTTTACCTCACACAAATCCTTGCTCACAGCAGATTAGTGAAACTTGTGAATCCTGAACTCTCCTTAGGGCTCTGTAGGGAAATGTGTTACTTTAGGTAGAATGTCTTCTCCCTAATTACTGCCAGATATAATTGGCACTTACCTTGCTCTGCTTGTCCTTATTTATTTTTTCTCTCTCCCCCTGAACCTGCCTCCTCATTATATTTCTGTTTCCCAGTATAGAGAATCCTGCCTTTCTCTTTTATGCTGCTTATCCTAGCCTGAGTCCTCATGATCAGAAGGAATCTCCAGAGGTTTCCCTCCATCTGCCTCCATCAGCAGTTCCAAATCTTCCGTCTGGCTTATCTTCTTATCTTTTCCCTTTTTTTCCTGGACTTCTGTTCCCCTATTTCTTCTCCTAGAGATTTCCATCCTTTGTGCTCACAGTCTGAATCAGTACTCCCATGGCACTCTTGCCCCTTCAGTCCTACTTTTTTTCTCTGTGCCACTCTCATATGGCAGCTCAAGAGTGAGAATGCTCTGTATTTCTGTGAATGCTGCTTTGAAATATAGACTTCATTGGCTCTTTTCCCTGGGGGTGAATAATTCATAGATTAAATTCTTCTGCCATATGCCATCATGTCTGTGTTGCAGTGACTATCAAATCACAGAAATATTAGTAGGAAGGGACCTCTGGAAGTCATCTAATCCAGGCTCTTGCTCAAAGTAGGCCTGTTGCCAGTATTACAAACAGAGCAGCCATGTCTCAAAAACCTCCAAGGGTGGAGATCTTTGAATGGCTAGATTCAGAGCTGTACTACTCTCTTACTGACCTGCCTCCCCCTAATGTTTATCTTGGATTTACCCAGCTGCAGTTTGTGCTCACTGGCCCCCGTTGTATTGTCTGCCAATATGGCAAATGGCTGTAGGATTTGACAAGACCAGCTGCAGTGAAACACTTCACTCTCTTCTTCTAGGTCATGTGCTCTGGGCCTGTGACCATCCTGGCATCCCTCTTTTGAACACTTTCTAATTACAGATGACATCCCTATTGGGCTGGCCATGTGTGGGTGGGCACAGTCTTTCACATGTTGCCTCACCTTTGCTGAGCAGAGGAGAATAAAAACTTCCTTACCTCTACTATCCACATTGCTCCTGGTGCAGTTCACAGCCAGGCTGCTTTCCATGCAATGAGAGACAAGTGCTGGTGAGATTTTGGTGTGTCCTCTGCCCCAAGTCCTTTTCTTTAGCACCCACCTGGTGCTGCTGCATGGCATCATCCCCTTTGAGGTGCAGACCTTTCACCTTCTCCTTGTTGATCCAGAGGAAGTTTCTTTTGATTCAGTTCTCAAATTTCTTTGGTTTGAGGCTCTGTCATTCAGCATGTCAGCCATTTTGCCAAATTTTGTCTCAAATTTGGATTTGCTGAGGATCTACACTGTCTCATCATCCAGTCTGTCAGTGAAGGTATTGAACAACATTGGGCTCACTATTAACCACTTGTGTGCTCTGCTTGTTACCAGCCATCAGTTAGATGGCAAGCAATTAATTCCTTGCCTTGCAGCATGGGAGCCCCTCTCTTTGCTGCCCAGCAATACAGTACAACTGTGCTTGTCTTCTTCACACTCATTTTTTGTTTTTAGGAAGGATAAAGTGCAAAATCCCCATGGAGAAGGGAAATGCAAAGAAGTTTTGAAGAGAACTTGTGAGATACAGAAAGCAGAGTCCCAAATCTTGTATTTTAACCTATAATAAGAAGAGCAAAGAGTGGACATTTTTTTTTCCCCCAAGGAGTTTGTAACTACAAGGTTTTGTTGTTTTGTTGGTTTTTTTATTGATCTAGAGACATTTTCCAAGGTAGTATAGGCTTCATGTCCACAGCAGATCAAGCTGTTATTAGCCCAAAGCACTGTAAAAATCTTGCTCAATATATTTTTTTTTTTGACAGAATAATAAAGTGAATCAAACCCTTAAAGAGGCATGCTTAGGTTTCAATAGATATGTTGGAATTCACAGCGAATTCAGTGGGAATTATTTGGCCTTTTTCATTCATGATCACTAATTCATGCTTTTTGGTTATATCACTGAGTCAAGTAACAACCTTTGAAAGAAAATGATTCTGCCTTTTTTCCCTGTCCCTGGAAAAGCAGACTAGACTAGTATTATTTTTTTTTTATGCCTGCATCCAAATGATTCTTGACTTTTGGTTTTCTTAAGCTTTAAGTTTAGGTCCTAAAACCTCTCTCTTGTGCATTCATCAAGAATGTAATTTTCTTGTTCACAGTCCATGTTTTTTTATTGCAATTAATGCAACTTTCAGTCCTTGACTTTTTTTCTAAGATGCATGTGGTGTGGATTGTTTAATGCCTTTTAAGTCGTTTTATGAAGTTAAGTCGTTCATTTTGCCACATTCCTCAGGTGCAAATGTATTGTGCTGCTGTGCAAGGCTGCTCATTCTGGAGAGCCCATTTGTGGCATTCACATTTTCTGGAAAAATCCTTTTGCCCAGGATTTTTCTCCTGGGAAGCTGAGAAGCCTCAGAGAAAAGGGAAAACAATAATTATTTGATTTGCTTCTCCTGTGTTTTTGCTCCTTTGGAATGTGTTTGGAGATTGTTTACCCACAGGTGATCGTTTCAGTGGTTTCTGCTGTGAGTTGTTTTCACTCTTTGGCCAATCAGTGCCAAGCTGTGTCAAGAGTCTGAAAAGAGTCACAAGTTTCATTATTATCTTGTTAGCCTTCTGTAAGTATCCTTTCTGTATTCTTTAGTATAGTTTAGTTTAGTATTCTTTATTATATATTATAGTATCATAAAATAATAAATTAGCCTTCTGAGAACGTGGAGTCAGATTCATCATTCCTTCCTGCCACACAAATACAATACACATTAGGTCAAATTCTGTGATTTTTTTGTCTCACTCATGAAGGGTTTGATGCAAAGAGAATTGTTCTTGTTTCGTAGTGGTCTGTGATTTCACAGGATTGTGATCTGACAACCTTCCACAGAGAAGGTGAGCTGCGTTCTTTGGAACCACTACATTTCTAGGATCTCATTGCTTGAGATATTTTCTCACACTTAAAATAAAGCCACAGTAATACAGTAGAATGGGATCCTCTTGCTAATGTAGTGTCAATCAATTTTGCTGAGCTTCAGTGCTTGTTTACTGTTCCAGTTGTAAGCTAATACCCAGCAGACTTTGTTACTTGAATTATTGATAAAGCATTTTGTTCCATGTAGGAATGCAAACTCAGTTTTGAATTGCAAAAGTAAAAGAATACCTGGTGCTCATTCCCAAGGTGTTGCTGTGACTGTGTAGCTTGGAACTTAATCACAAAATACAATTGCTTTTACTTGAGCTTTGCAAAAAAATTATTAATGAATGAGACCATTAAATATTAAGTTAATGGAAGCTTTTATTTTGCACCTTTCTCAAAAGCCTTTCTGTCCATGGTTAATGACAGCTAGCTATGCTGCAGAGAGAGCAATTGCAGTTTTCACAATGAAAAGTACAAAATCTTACAAACTCTACTTTGTAAATTCAGCCTAAATAGTCCTCTTTTGTTTCAGTACAGAATTGAATTTATCATTGCTGTCAAACAGCAAATAAGAATAAATTCTATTTGATTTTACCCTGAAAAGGCATAACTCACTGGTTTTGAGTTTAAATCAGTCCTTTTTGATGGCATGGTCCCAGCCCAGCTCAAAGCAGAAGCTTTAGGGTCTCCCTTAACATTTTTCAAATGAAGTTCACAGCCAGAGGCCAAGAGAATCCTGGAATATGTCCCAGCTGCAGGCTGTGCTGCAGAATTATGCAGAAAGAATAAGATAGAGCAGATATAAGCTAGAGCTTCTGGAACTGAATTAAAGTGAATGAGAAATAAAGAAACTGAACTTGTTTTTACATAAAATTCAAATGTAATTACTACAGCTATTTTACAGAAAGTAGTTCTAGTGAAATAATTTTCAAATTTGGCACTTTTTTGTATGTAGTCTGTATTTTCTTCAGAACACGTAGATTTGTCATTCCCAGTCGAAATGGGGCTGTGTGAGTTCATGAGAATAAGGTCTTACAAGATGTTTGTTTACTGAAGCAGTAGATCAAGGAGAAGAGAAGGATGGTAGAAATCTGTAAAAATTCCATTGTTTTTTTAAAATACACTGAGACCCTTAACCTTGGAGGTGAAATCACTGATCTGTTCATGCAGATCTTTCAAGTGCATTCTCTCCCATGTGAGACATGGCAAGGACAATGCACTGTAAAAAAAATGGTAGTAAGATAAAACACAGCAAAATCAGAGACAAAATAATTAGGCAGATGATTTTAAAATTAAAATTCTAATGACTTTTCAATGTAAAATATGCAAAACGTTAAACAAAAGTATTTAAACAAGAACCTTCTTTAAATGGTTATTTGAATTTCTTGGCCTTCCCAAAATAATAACAATCTCGGAAGTAGGGAAAAATGCAGCCACAACACAAAGATCAGACATTTAGGTTCCTATTCAATACTGAATATTACATGTAGAGTGGCAAGATTATTATGAGCGCTCCCCGTGCCAGAGACAGCCGCAGAAGAATTCATGTGCTGGGGGATTAATGTTCCCAGATTGCTGTTGTGAGGCAAGTGACTGCTCTGCCCTGGGAAGATGGGTGAGAGCAGAAAGCAGGGGACAGTTTTATGAGGCTCTGGTCACTGTGTGAGATATGAAATGTCAGAAAATGTGCAGGCTGTCCTAGCAGGGGAAGGCAGGCGGCCGTGCTCTTGTTTTACTCAGCCCTTCTTGTTGCAGTCTGAGCTGTTTAGACACCAATTAGACAATGGAGGAAAAGGAGACTTATTTTTCTTCTAAGTGCTAATGCCTGCTGATCTTGTCAGATAGGGCTCTGACTGATGGCACAGGATTCACCCAGATGGGGAATGTGCTTGTGAATTTCAGATGAAGCCATTCCTTATTTGCTTGCTTTAGAAGATGTGTTTACAATTCCAATTTTTTTTTTTTTTTTTGTTTAGGCACATGAAAAGTTGTGAATAATAATCTTCTTTCCACTTTATAATAATATCTTCTTAGTGACCACACATACTTTTTTTTTCCTTTTTCTTCAGTTTGCATGTGACCTAAAACCAGAGTTGATGCACCAGTTACTTAGCAGCTGTTTCAACACAGACCGCTCTGACAACCTGTGCTGGAACTTTCCAAAATTTAGTCAGTAACCTGTGAACAGATTTTGAAGAGGTGAAATCCCCCTGAAGTGTGGGTCCTGCAAGAGCACCAGCTCTGGCAGAATCCTCACCTCTGAGGCTTGTAGCTCAGGGATAGCTCTGCCACTGCCACACGCCTCCCTTCCTGTATAAATTTGTACACATTTTAGTAACTTTTGCCCCCATAATCATCTTGCCACTCTACATGTAAAATTCAGTATTGGATGGGGACCAAAATGTCTGATCTTTGTGTTGTGGCTGTGTTTTTCCTTGCTTCTGAGACTGTTATCATTTTGGGAGGGCCAAGCTATTCAAGCAACCATTTAAAGAAGGTTCTTGTTTAAATGGTTTTGTTTAATGTTTTGCATATTTTACATTGAAAAGTCATTAGAAAAATTTTAACTCATCTGCTTAATTATTTTCTCTCTGATTTTGATGTATTTTATCTTGCTTACATTTTTAAAAATGTTTACTAGCAAAATCCTCTTTTTTTTTCTTTTGAGGCAGACATTTTAGGTAAATACTGACATCATTTAAAATGCTGACCTTACTGTGAGATATGATCTGAGTTACATCTTTTCCTTTTAGCCTATTTGAAACCAGGGAGCCTTGATGAAGGGTAGCAGCAGCCAAGTGGGTTTGTGGTAGGTGATTTCTTGGCTTGCTGTGGTTTTCAGTGTAACTCTGTGGTGGGTAAACCCAGGGAGGCTGAGGAAGTTATCCCCAGGAATCAGTGTGTTCTCACTAGTGGGAGGAATATACTCTTTCCCAGGCTAATGTTGTATAGGTGTAATTGCCTTAAAAGACTCACAAAGTAATAAATAAATCAGATAATAAAAAAATAAAAAGCCATGTTAACCATGCCTACTTTAATTCTCTCTGGATGGATGTTAAGCATAGTGTAACTTATCCACTTTAAAAGTACCCTGGAGTCAAGTTTCCTTTCTGTGTCTGTGTAAACAAGCTCTAGATCTGTCTTTACAGATTTTGGTTTCACATGAAATGAAAAAGATTTTTTTGGGAAGAGAGAGGACTTGATTTAGATACATGGCTTCAGGGTGCTGCACTCTCCCTCACCATCTGAAAAGTTGAAAATGTAAAGTTTTTGCCATTTAAAGCTGATATTTTCTGAACAGATGGTGAGTGAGACTTCAGCCCTGGGTAAACCTGACCCATGTGGGAAATCAGAAATTCAAATGCTGGATCCAAAGCTTGTTGGGAAAGTTCACATACACAAAGGAGGACACACATGGAGTTCACCATATTCCCCTTTATGACTTATACAACAGTCTTGGGTGTTCTCATATTTTTAATAGTGAGATGAAACTGGTATTTATATTCTGGTTTAGCCACTGAACTTTGTAGCAAGCTCTTCCAGAATGCAAAATTTATATTTACCTTTACTGCAATAAAGGTTTAATGTTTGTAATGAACTTTCAGGACTGACTCACTGAGACAGCTCACAAAACCAGTGTGTTTATTTGCTGGCACTTACTGGAAAGAAAAAAAAAAAGTGTTGTGTCAAGTCAAATGTACACACGCGGATTAAAAAGTATCTATTCTCCTCCATGCGGATTTTTTGGTGAGTTTTGTTGGTGTTTTGTTGTTTTTTTTGGGATTTAGGTTGTTTTTTATTTTGGTGGAGTCTTTGGTTGGTTGGTTGGTTTCGTTTGTTTGGTTTTGGTTTTGTTTCTTTTGTTGTTGTGGGTTTTTAAATCAAAAGAAATGGAGGGATTGAAGATTTGAAATTTATACAGAACATATTAGCTCCTTTGCTGTTCAGAACAGATCTTTCTTGGCAATAAGAGAAATCTTGGGTAGAAGCTACCATGCAGTGAAAGAATATTAGAAAAATGAGCTGCCTCCAGTGGCATGCAGTCCTGATTGAAATTTAGAATTAAGGTGGTTTTTTTTTGAAAAGGGAGGGTTTGGCGAAGTCTTAAAATGACATGAGATTTGTGCAGACTTGGAATTACATATATTCATTGGTTTGGGGCGTTACCAGTGCACAAAACATGAAAAAAACTAATTGAGCTTGTGGGAATGCTCTCGTTTTTAGTTAATTCTTCAAGAATACAGCAATGAGTGGTTAGGAGTATTTAGTATGTGCGTCTGAGAAGAATCTAGCCCAGGAGAAACCATCTGACACACATAATATTTATAGCCATGACTTGAACATAGTCTATGGAATTTTTAAAATAAATATTTATGTTAAAATTTTACAGCTTTTTTCTTTCTGTTGGCTTTCACTTGGGTCCTGGACTTGAAAAGAACCAAGTGTGCTTTATGCTAATTTTATGCTTATGAACAGGCCTAACAAATTCTATGTGAAACTGTAAAACATACAAAAAATGGAAGCACGTGTTAATACATGAACTTTTTGCATGGGGACGTGTGTGAGAAAATGGAACAAGGGCCCCATATTTAGAGCTGTAGTCTCAGACATAGGGAATGCTGGTTGAAGATTTTGCTCTGCTGAAGATTTCTTGTGTGGCTTCAATCCAACTATTTTCAGGATTGTCTAAGCTATTTTTCTAAATTAGTCACATGTGTGTCCCTCTTCAGAAGAGAGGTTGGTATTGACAGGTATTTTTGTAAAGGAAACATGGATTACTAGTTCAGGCAAGATATCTAATATTTTAGTAGGTGGAGTTAAGATACCTCATCATGATACCTTCTGCCTCATCCTAGCTGTGCAGGATGTGTAGACAAATGAAGCCTTAGAACACATCCTCTCTTTCACATTCTTTATTTTCAGAAGTGTTCACAGGTGAGATGCTGGGACAACCTGTAAGGTGCTCAAGTAACTCCAATGCACTGAGCTTTGTCTGTCTTCTCCTCACCTTCTCACTAAAGCTGTGGGATGCAGCAGTATCATGTTGCTTGCACAGAAATCCCAGGGAGATGTCATTTAAAGGTTGATCTCAGGTTGACTTTCTAGTCTGAAAGGTGTTTCTGGGACAAACCTCTCAGGGCCTCTCGCTGCTCACAGTGACCCCGAGATGCATTAGAAAGTCTCTTTTCCCAGACCGGCGCTTGAAGAAGGAGTCAGAGCTCTTCAGTTCTCGGTCTCAAGGTTGTTTAGTGTTCCTTATCTATAAAATCTTTTCTCCTGTCCTGCTGAGGTCCGTTCAGCAAGACAGTCCAGGCACTCTGCCTGCCCCCGGGGGGGTGTTATGTCTTTATACTAAAAATTACGCATACAATGTTTACAATTACTTTCCAGTACCTGTCACCTATGTCAGACAGTGAGCTGCTACTCTAAACCATTCTAAAAGTGCCAAAATCACAGCAGAAGATGGAGACCAAGAAGGAGAAAGGCTGGACACGCCCAGATTCCTCCATCTTGCCCCCTGAACCCCCATTCTAAAAAACCCAAAATCTACTTTTCCACCCTGTGATAAATTTACTATCATTCTACTTAGCTGTCGTGACCTGCAGATCTTCATCTATGGCTGGTAACTTGCTCCACAGGTCATAATGAAAACCACAGGCATCTTGGGCTCTGTGCCAGGGTCTCTGAGCCCCTGGCAGGGGTCTGGGCTGCTCAGGACAGCCAGAGGGATGTTCTGGGTTCCGACGCAATCCAGGTCAAGCGTGTCTAGAGATTTTAATTCTGCATTAATTGTTCCCTGAAGAGTAACTCTTCTGTGTTTCTTTGCAAAGATTTGGTGAGGATTACTGCATTTAATATCCCATGGCACACACCTTGCCTGGGTTTGGGTGCATGATGAGATACTCCTCACCAGTTGTATCCCGCCCTTTCCTAGGAGTCTGCAGGTGGTGAAATGGCTCCAAGGCAGGCTGGGACATGGACCAAAGCATTTGTAAGAGTTCCTTGTCAGCAGCTTAGCTGCAGCTTTAATTGCTAGGATGATTGGCCATATGTATCACAAGATTCAGCAAAACTAAAGATGACCAACCTGCATATTTTTCTGGCTTTTATTTATTGCTACAGTGTTTGGCTGTAAAACAAACTGGAGAAGTCAAAATATGTGGTCTCACATGAACTGTGTTTCCTAAATAATATGCACTGCCTTCTAATACAGGCCATTCCCATGACCTTCTGATTACAAAATAATTAATAAAATTGCAGCAACTTATTATCTTCTATAAATTACAGTTTCAGCAGCTTTGCCACAATGAGCTTTGGCCTGTGTAACAGTGTTGGCTGAATTATCTAACCTGAATTCTAAAATTAGAATCGTGGAAGTCCAGGAGCTCTGGATATGGTAACAATGTTCAATACCGCTTCGGGAAGGAATCAAGGCAAACCAAATTAGCTGCCATTCCACGTAAATCTTGTTGATTTTGGACAAAAGCCACAGTGAGTTTGGATTGCTCGTTATTTTTTTAAGGAAGTTTTAGAAAACTGCATTAATATGCACAATATAAATCCAACCCCACAGGTCACAGAAAGTTTGCAATTTGCATGTGTTTTAGGAGTAGTTGTTAAAGATGGGAGAGGAGGAGGGTAGGAAGTGTCAGTAGGAGAAATAGTGCTGCAGTGCTAATGAGCAGATGCTCTGCTGTGTATTGAGAGGCCTCCTTGCAATTAAAAAATAGTTGTAGGTAGGAGGAGATCATTCAGCTGTCTGTGTGCTTTCAGTTGTACCTTGACCAGGTTTTTGTATGTCAAATGCATTTTGACTGAAGCAAGAAAAGAGTTTTAGCAGCAATGTTTCCTGCGGTCAAAAAGTGAGACTGGGGTGCAAAGGGAACTCCAGAACTTCTCTGTGAGGAGAAGACCGGTGTCATTCAGTCTGCTAATGGTTTCCTCCCAAATTCTGACCAATCTGTGCCTAGGGGAAGATGAATATTTCCTGGAGGAGGGCAGAGGAGCAACAATGAGTTGTGGGGGAAAACAGAGTAGCCAATATTGGATTTCCTAGTCCCTATCAAAGAGTTCAAAGAGGAGAAATAAGGATCAGGAATCAAGAGTGGAGGTTCTTCTGTCTCTGGTTTACTTCTTTCCGGAGTGGTCAGGGCCATGTGCAGGGGCAGGGCACTGGTCCCACCAGCACAGGAGGGGTCAGCAGGTTCAATGCACCCAGAGTAGGAGCATGTCTCAAGCGCATGTGTACCTTTTGGAACAGGGAAAGAAAGGAGAAAATTAGCAGATTCCACAATTATTGTCCTAAACTCCCAACTTTTTTATGTAATCCTGTCATTTTTATTAGAGAATCACTTCAAGGTTCAGGCAGGAGGTGCATTTTGCAGGGCCAAAATGAGTAAGAGTAGCTCAGTTGCTGCAGGCATTGTTTGATCCAACATGCACACTTTCCCCCTCCCTTTTCCCTACCTTTTTACCTTTCTTTTTTCTTCTCCAGGTTAGGGGGCTTATAGCATAATTAGAAATTGAATTATTTATGAGGTCTCATTAAAATGGGTGGCTTGCAGATTAATCAAAGACAGGAGACATACAATATGAAACTGCCTTTTCCTCTGCTGCTTTCACTTATAGTGGCTGCAGGGAAGCCTGTATAAAAGCATTCCTAGTTCTGTAACAAAAAATTCAATGCTTTAGTCAGTTTTTAAATTCCTCATTGAGCCATGATTGATACAAGCTGTAAACCTCTAAAATCCATTTCAAATGTATTTTTTTCACTCTACTGGCAGAAGTATACGAATGTCCATGAAGGAACTCCAGTACAAGGATTAAGCCCATGCTAGCTGAAAGGTAGTATTATTTTGTACAATAAGAACAGAGATAAATCATCACATTAATACAAATTGTTTAAATTCAAGATTAGGATGCACAAGTGAAATAATTTCCAATGGTCTTTTCTTGCATGCTCGTGGTTTGCAATGATTTACTGTGAATGCTCCCATAGTAATTAATGTTTTAGTCTATGTTAATGAGTAATTGCCACAATGAACTAAGAGGTCACTTCCTGCTCAGGTGCTGTAGTACTCATTTTCATCAGTGAGGTGTTCCCATAGTATTCATGAGCTGTTACTATTTGCAGCTAATCAACATTTTCAAGAAAGGCTTGTGCTTTGGAGTCTTTATGATCTTTGGGTGTCTCACATGCAACAGCATTGAAGAAACTTGATTTACAAAGAGAGTTGAAGAATCTTATTGATAGCCACATACCTGCAAAGGGTGAACCTTTTTGGTTATCCCTAAACCAGGGTTCTATGAATAACCACTTTAAAATGCAAAACTATATAAACTAACTAGAGACTCTTCTATTTACCTGTTATTTGGCTAGCACAGCTCAGACCACAGTTACCTTCTGGGGCCACTAATAACCATTAAATATATTAATGTTGTGTAAATATAATAATGTTATTTCTATCTGTAAAGATACTGGGCCACGTTACAGGTAGGCAGGGTGTTCGTTTTGCACCTTTCTTGATAGTTTTCCCCCCCCCCCCAAGATTTGTGTTCTTGAAAGGACATACTGTATGGTACTTTTTCCTAGAAAAAACTAAGTAAAAAAAATTGTCTTCCCTTTTTCTAGTTTAATAGTAATAAAAGATGAAAAGATACTGTTACAGAAGGCAAAGATAAAAGGAAAAAGAAGAAGGGAAAGAAGTACAAGGAACACCAGTAGGATATTTTAAGAATTGGTTGGTAATTTGGGGATGGATATTAAAGGTGTTTTGCAGGTTTATTTTAACAAAAATTAATATCTATTTAGAATATTTGTTGTGTCTTTATTCTAGTACCCTTCTGGTGTTGGTACTGAGCTGTGTAAGTATCTTGTCCGACCTAGCAAGCCTTTAAATATGTCACTCCTGCTCATAAGCAAAGTAATAAAGTTATACATGTTAGAAAAGGCTTTCTAGCTTTTGTTTATGAGCTAGCTCATCCTTTCCAGGCTTTGTGCCAGAACTGTGCCTTTAACAAGTGGATAACAAGTAGTGGATATTAGGAAGGTTGCACAGTGCTGCTTAATGAGATGCAGTCCCTGGAGTCCTCAGGGACAGCCCCAGCATGAATTGCATTGCTCTTTCAGAGATTGGGATATGGCCTACAATATTTTTTGCCGTATCTTTCCTAGTTATGTACTGGTTTTACATGTGAGACAAAACCAGCTGCTTCTTTGCCCTGTGTTTCATGCTCAGAATCACTTTTTTTTATTAGGAAGCTTAGGGGTTTACAAATGAAAATGCACTTACTGAATATGAAACAAGGATTTTTTTACTTTACTGCTGTGTAAATGGAAGGACTTGAACATCTGTAGTGCTTGTTCCCATTTTTCTGGTCTAGCAATAGTATATAATTCAAGAATTCTTGTCCTCGTTACAGATAATGCCAACATTTCTGTGTTACACTCATATTTTTAAATTATTCCTACAATCTGTCAAATCCATTTAGGTACATCCCACATTTGCTTTTATTTATCTGCGAAGCGCAGCCTCTTTTATTCATTACAGCTTGTCTGCCAGCATGGATGGAAGCCATCCCAAGACGTATATGAATTTAAATGGCGCCAGAATAACTGTCACTAGATCTGTGTTTTTGGAGTCAGGGCTATGGTAATGTATATCATTAGTTGTTAAACATAGTCTGCTGTCGGCTCGCTGCCAGAGCGCGCCTGTGTGCAATGCCAAGCCTTGCTGGGAACCTACCATGTTCTCTAGCTCAGTTGCATATTTTCTCAGCTGTAGCTGCAGAAAAGAGGCACCAAATGTAGTGACACAAAATGACTTCTGAACCATGGGAACGCTGTGTTCCATTGTGACATGGAAACCAGTCTCGTTTTGGGCCGTTTTTTGTTTTTGCTTTCTTTTTGTTTTCATTTGTCCTTACTCACCCATCCTCAGTGAGTAAATGGGGACTAAATCTATCCCTGAGTATTATTCTCAGGTTGTTGCTGATTGTGAATGTCTCTGGTGGCTTCTCCACAGAATTCACAGAATGAGTGGGTTGGAAGAGACCTTAAAGATCATCGAGTCAAACTCATACCCTAACACCTCAACTAAACCATGGCACTGAGTGCCACATCCAGTCCTTTTTAAAATAAAGCCAGGGATGGTGACTCCACCACTTCCCCAGGCAGGCCATTCCAGAATTTTATCACTCTTTCTGTAAAAACTTTTTTCCTAATACCCAGCTTATGTTTCCTTCGACGCAGCTTGAGACTGTGTCCTCTGGTTCTGTCATTTGCTGCCTGGAGAAAGAGCCCAACCCCACCTGACTGCAACCACCCTTGAGGAAGCTGTAGAGAGTTCTTGACAGTTCACAATTGCAGCACGATTGATTATGCTATGAGTATACAGGGCAGTGAGGAAAGTTATGCCACAGGTAAGTATCTCCTGCTGTGGGGCATTTCCTATGAGATAAGAGCATGGCAAAGTCTCTATCACCTTGCTCTGTGTTACTTGTCCACCTTGCTGCTCCATCCAGCTCTGACAAATGTAGAGGATAAGGGGGATCACTGAGTACTCTTCCCACCTTTGCTACAGAGGATGAGTAACCAGATGCAGAGAAAATCCATTTCATGCAAAGTGTTGGCATAAATTTTCCCTTAATGTTAGGACTTAGGAAGTAGGACTAGATTGTGGTTCATTTCCAGTTTTCTTGCCCATTTTGAGGGACATCTCCATGCTGTCTCTTACTATGGGTGAGGTTATAACCTGGCTCTTTTTGGACTACCAGTGCTGCCTAGCCTGAAGTAGAAGACTTTGAAAACTGGAATATTGTTTCCACACATGAGCGTGTAGTGATGCATGGGGACAGCTTGCAGTTTCATAATGCCCTTTGGTTTTTGATGTTGGAGTATTCTGTCATTCCTGGGACTTAAACTTGTATGTACCTAAAACTGTATGTGTGTGTATGTGTTTATATATGTAAATACACACACACACACACACATATATATATACATATATACATATGTATTCATACATGCACGCATATGTTTATGGCTGCTACAAAACAAAATTAAACAAAATGAACCAGAAAGTAATCTAAAATTAATCAGAAGCACATTTAATGCAGGCAGAGATGAGACAGTTTGGTCTGTTTAGCCTCAGTTAAAGAAACCAATAGGGGATGTTATATACACTAAATAAACCATTTTCTCTGACTTTCCATATTCTGTTTCATGAAATATTTTTCATTATAAACTCTCACTTTTTTGAGTGCTCTGTAATTAGATTTAAATAAAAAATACTATAAAAGTAAGCTAAGCTTTTTATTTAAATGCATTTTATGAGTTTGTTGTGTTTTCACTGCAGTCATGATGTAAGATAAAAGACTGGAATGCAGCAAGAAGGAATGAAAATTTTATTCACAAAGGCAAGGATTTAACAAGAAAAAAATGAGTGAAAGAACAAAATATTTTTGTAGGATGATTTACTTTAGTCACTTGAATCTCTGAATGAAAATATTAGAGAAATCAAGAAAATTTACATAATCTGGTATAAGCCACAGAACAGGAAAAGGCAGTTCAGTAGCAAGTTACAGTCTGAGTGATACTGCAGGTGAGTTCAGATGGGAGATAGGATTGCAGGGAGGGGTGAGCTTGTTGGAATAATACCTGATAATGCAGGAATAAAAACCCAATTTTATTTGTCAGATAGGAGTACTTACATTTAATTCACTCTGCAGACAAATGATTATCCCTATATCCTTCTGTTTCTGTAGAATTATTTTTGTCAGACCCTGAGATTAGAGCAGACAGAAAATAAAAAGAATAATTGCTATTTTGCATAAGTAAAATTTACTTGCTTTATTGTTTATTTCTTAATAATTCTTTAATTATAGGTTGCCTTTATCATATGGTTTGCTTAGAGAACCCAAAAATATTCCTGTATTTTTCATGCTGTTACCGGTTTAATAATGATTGATTTTCAATTGTAAATTAGACTATATTGCTTGTGGGGTTGGTTTTGTTAGTTTTTGTTGTGGTTTTGGGTTTTTTTCCTCCTGTCTCTATAAAAAGAACCATATTTTTCTGAGGGTATGTTGGATATTTCTGCTGGAAAATTGAAAAGAGATGTAGATGCTATAAATTCCGTAGCTGTCATAGTTGAAGTGTGCAAGGCTGAGTGTCAGCTACTGTCTAATGGCATTAGAACTTTCATTAGTAATCATTGCAAAATGACCATAGACTGTCTGATGACCAGGGAGGACTCATAAAAATTATCTCTGAAACAGCTACAAATAAAGCGTAACAGATTTCATAGCTTAGTTTTGATTTACGAGTTGAAATAATTGAAATTGAAATAATTGAAATAATGTTTTTTGATGTTATGAATATGAACAAAAAAAATTTATGAAAAAAAAATTAGTGCAAAATTGCATATAACTCAGTAAGCTCAGTTTTTGGTTGCAGACTGAAACTTCAAACAACTCCAAGAAGGTAGCTCAGGTGTCTCTTTGGGGACATGCCTGTTGTTTGTTGATGCAGACTTTATTGGGCTGCCCCACAGCAACTCTTTTCTCCAGACTCAGCAGCTTTGCTGCTTTGGTTCATCCTTAATTTAATTTATACTGATCAAAAAAAGCATTTTGTTTTAAGAGAAAGGGTTGAGCTCATCACAAATAATTCCCCTGCACCACTGCAGCACTTGTGCCGAGTGCTGGTGGGATGATGTCCTTCAGGGATGGCCTTTCCATGTTTGTTTGCATGGGAAGGACGTGGGAGCAGTGTAGAGCTGAAAGCAAGGCTGGAGTCAGAGGTGGCCTGTGGGATTCACATCCTCTGAACCTGAGAGAAGCAGAGAAGAGCATGATCAAAACAATTCTTATCTCATTTGCTGAGCCTGTGTTGTGCCAAAGCAGCGGGCAATATGGAGATTGTTTACCCAGAGGGATGGGGTTTTGTTTCCTTGGCCCATCAGGGCCAAGCACATGTCCCGACTGTCAGTCAGCAGACAGTCACAAGATTTTGTTGAGTGCTTGGGCAGTTTCAGTTTAGATGTAGTGTAATATAGTATAGAATAATATAGTGTAATGAAGTAATTACTCAGCCTCCTGATATCATGGAGTCCCCCTCATCATTGCTCCTGCCAGTCGGGTGAAATTTCACCCATAGTGGCCCTTCTACCTGGGCTACCAAAGAAGGGTTTCATGAAAAAGTGAGCTACTTCAGGATGATGGGAATGGCAGGGTGGCTCTGTAGGAGAAGAGGAGTGGCCGTGAGGGTATGAAGCCCAGTTGCAAACATCTCTCCCTGCTTTTTAATGTCTGGATGCTCAGTACTTGCCACATGGCAATCGGTGCTCAGAACATTCAAGCAGTGTCCCTGCACCCTCAGTGGCAGTGCTGCCAAAGGTTAAAAAAAGGTTGTTCATGCAAAGTGACAGAAAAATTTGTGTTATTTTGTTGCCCCTCATAAGATTTGAGAACTCCTCACTATTCCACAGGTTGAGAACTCCTCACTATTTGACTTTGGGGAAGCCTTTTTCATTTCCTCTATGTTTGGACTTTCATAGGCTTGAAGAATACTATTATTTTCCTGCCTCCTGGGACAGGTTAGTGGGGCGTTGCTGCTGAATAGTCCATGTCAATACTTACACAGGAATGCCCAATATCTTTTGGAATTAGGCAAAGGTCTTAATTGAATTTGGTGCAACGAGTTCCAGCAGCTAATTACGTGTTGAGTGAAAATGTATTCTGCATCAGAGGTATCCACTGGGGGAGGTTGTGAAGTGACATACAGGTTTGCATTTTAGGGCTTTTGTGTATTTGCCCATGGAGCCCTAGCTGTGCAGTGACATCTGTTTTGCTGTGTTTTCTTTTCAGATTATTTAATATTTTTTGAAGCCTTGTGATTTTTCAGAATGAAAAGAGGAAAGTGACATGTTATTGCTTCTCACTAAGAATTTCATTTTTTATTGAGAATTTTTTTCCCCAGGATTTTTTTTTTTTGTTTCCCAAGGTTTTCCCACATTATCTGAAGGCATCTGAACCTTGTATATAGAGAATTTACCATGACTTTGCTAAGGAGTTTCTGTAGGCATTCATGAACTAAGTTTTATCTTCTTCAATTTAATCAGCATCCATTAGTGCCGTGCATATGGGCATCCAGAGGGGATTCACAGAAGCACTGAATGGTTGAAACTGGAAGTGATCTCTGGAGGTGGTCTGGCCCCCCTTCCCTGATCCAGCAAAACCACCCAGAGCCAGTTGACTGGAACCATCGCCAGATGTTTTCTGAATATTTCCAACAGTGGAGACGAATGGATGGTTATTTTCAACAATCAAACAAAAGCAAGTTATGAAAGGCTTTTGAGGAGGTTCCCTGTCTCTTGTTTGGATAATAAACCAAAAATGTGTGGGATGCTTTCTGGTCCAAAGCTTTGTCTTTTCACCTTTACTTTTAATGTGGTTCTTAGGATAAAAATGGCTTCTAGATTTGCTGCTTGGGCCCCATGTCTCCTGGATGTGTGCCTGTGGCTGTTCCCATCCACAAGAGGAGGATTAGAAAGGGCCTTCATTTGAGGTAGACCTTAGCAGGATGGAGCAGTCATGGGACGTGTGGGTTTGTGCTTCTGAGGGCTGCTGAGCAAGCTGGATCCCAGATGAGCAGGGAGGCAAGCTCGCAGTGCAGGCAAGCACAGTTCCTCCAGGTAAAGTGTTCATCTCTCTAGAGATGACAGTGCAGCCAATGCAGCAAGGAGGGTGGATTTCCTTCAAGAGTTCTTTGCTTGCCCATCTCTTTTTGCCTGTATGTGAAATGACTTCTGGCAGAAATGTCAGGTAGTCCGGATCTCCTGCCCCATCCTCATAGCTGAGATTTACAAAGTTACAATGAAGCAGAACATGAATTGTGGGTGGATTGGGTTTCATCCAGGAGTTTTATACAGATTTATAGATATATGTTTAGAAGTAAAATCTTCCAAGTTTAAAGTAAAGAAATAAACTAAAAAAAATCCCCACTTTCTTCTTTCTTACACTACTTTTTGCTGAGTGCAGGCCGATTTAGCTATAACACATAAATAATAAACCATATCTGGAAAAGCTTCTTTTCTAAGCAAAAAAGAAAACAGAGAAAAAAGATTTGTGGTCTTTGATTTTTATTTTAATTTGTCAGGGAAAGGATGAATGACATGACATAAACAGCTTTAAATGGATCAAAGTGAAACATAGATTACATTTTCACCACTCAACAATTGTTTTGCTGCACTTCATATCTTCTGTGATGCATGCACATCAGTTTACATCGTAAATTCTGTAGGGTGTGTGACTCCCATCATCTCTGTTGATACATGTTCTTAAACAAATCAAATTACTTTGTCAGCTTGGTATAGTCACTGAAGAGCAGCAAAATACAGATCCATTTTTCCTGGAGGAGGAGAGGGAGGAAACTGTAGAGCTGACTGTCACCTAACTATATGTCTATGGCCTATATCCTTGTTAAATTTGGTAAGAAATCAAGATCTTTATTTGTATATTTAAGTCACAAGTTTTCCAAATCTTTAAGTTTCTGTGAATGAAAATTGAAGAAAGTTTCAGAACCTCAAATGTATTTTGTATATTTGATGTTAAAAGTCAAAATAAAGTAGAATGAAACATTTATAAAGCAGTAAAGGAAGGCAGGGCAAGTGAAGTGAATCACTTTCATATTTGCCTGTTTTCACTAGAACAAAATCACTACTTACAAAAAAACCCTAGCCCCTCCTCCCCCCCAAAAAAATCCCTAGAAACAAAAACACAACCAAGAAACAAAAAGCCCAAAACCCAGTAATTTTTTGTCAATTATGTATTTTTTTTCCACTGGGAAGTATCTTGGTCAAAGTTCTCCTCATCCTCACCATTCACTCAAGACCACTAAAGTGGCAAAGTGAAATTCTCTGCAGAGGAAATTAAGGACTTGCACTTTTCTTCTACCAGATATAAAATTGAAATTGAAATAGGTTGTCAAAATTCAAAATAATTTAAAAAAATCTCAAGTTTTATATTGATTTTGATTTCACAGTCATTACTTGACTTAAAAGCTTGAGATTTTATTCTTTCATTCTAGGGAGTATTTAAGTATGATGTTGGTTGCCAGCCTTCTAATACTAAGTATATTTACTTCTAAAAAGAAGTCAAAATACTTACTGAAATTGCTGAAGGGAAAAAGGTATGGCATCCAAGAAATTGTCATATAGTATTAACATTTGTATTAGAATTTCTTTTGTTTATGGTATTAACTTCTGCACTACTAGTTTTTGAAAGTAAATTAATAATTGGAGGCTAAAAAGCCTTTTTGGCACATGTAGTACATTTTCTAGATTTCAAGATATGAGGGGCAAAACCCAGTAATCAGCTAAAACAATTTTATGAAATTATTATATTTTTAAATTATTATTTAGTTTTATTTTACTTTTTGCTAGGATTCATTTATGACTTTTATTAAAAGCCTGATCGAAAAGGTGAAATTACCTTAAATTTTATTACTGAAATGTTTGAAATAGTCTTCTCTCCCAGGAAAGACTAATATTTCACTGAAAGAGAAAACTACAGCAAGAGCTCAAGTGCCTCTGATTTAGAATTTAACTAGAGAGGAACAATTTGACATTGGAGAAACATATCTGAAATGTACTGACAGCAAGAGCTTGGCAGAACTAGAAGTGTCTCCTCTTGAAACAGCTTTTAAAATTTCCCAGTGAAAGATGGCTAGCTACATTTTAGGCTTATTTAAAAGTATTATGGGGTCTCCAAGGTCTGGCATGTTCATTCTTTCACTTGTATGAGGCCTAAGTGCAGTAACTGTTAAAGGTGTTTAACTTTCATAGTTTTGTTTAGCCTTTGAAAGCTCAGTGCTCGTAGAAATATTTGTACAGAATCTGTCAAACTAGAAATTAAAGCCTTTTTCCTTCTCACTAGATCATTTGATTTAAGCCTTGAAGTCTTTGCAGTTCAAATGCTGCAGCAGCCTGCAGAGGAACTGAGAAATGAAAGGACCTGCAAACAGACTCAGGTAGTTTCATCCCTGAGCACTGACTTCCAGAGTAGATGAACATAAAAAAAGATTCCACCTGACAACTGGAGCCATCCACACACAGAAAGTCAGTGTTTTTCAGATTTAAATACAGCAGTTTTAACTATACTGCCCAGTTTTACATTTGAGAATAAATAGCTTCCAACCAATTTAATTTGAGGGAGGCAATATGTGGACACATCTAGAATTCAGAGAAAAACTGACAGCCAGAAGTGACCCATCTGAAATTAATTAGTACTCTCATTCAGTCTCACAGCAGATACATGTCAATCAACAAAAATTTTGCCAGATCCAATTATCACTAATTGGCAGTTAATCTGACAGGGAAATATGAGACTAAGTATGTAGGGGCCAGCCCTGCACATACTGGCAGAGGAAAAAAAATAATAAAAATACTAGAAATGAGACAGGAGAGTAATACAAATGTATCTCTATGTTGGCTCCAGGCAATTGGTTATGGGTCTGATGGGATGAAATCAGGGTTACTGTGCTACTAAGAGAGCAGACCAAAAATTGATGTGCAGGAAACCAAAGACCTTGAGCACTGAAGCTAAGTGTGAACTTCCTTGGAAATGGATTAACAAAAGGAATTTACTTTATTTGGCACTTAAAGTGTCCTTTAATGATACAGTTTGTAAACTCTTCAAAAAGAGATGCAGTTCCCATGGTGTGTACAGGAAGATTATAGACTTTGTGAGACTGGATAAGGAATACCTTGCTTTCCCTCCTTCAAGAAATCTATTCCTTTTTGTATTTAGGAAAAGAAGGCACAAAATAATTGCAAATGGGCTGGACAGTGGCTTTGCATTGAGATAGATCTCCTTTCATTGTATAAGAAATTAATGTCTCTGTGTAACAAAGGGCATGGGTGATGTTTTGTATTTCATTCCTCATTTTCCTTTTTCCTCTGGCAGAACTATTTAATTGGTGGTTAGTGAAAGCCTCGGTGCTTTAGAGCTTCACCTCTTTTAATTGAAACAGATACCATGCTCAGAACTACAGCTGGTTCTTCTATCTGCAAATCTATTCTGTGTTTCACTTTATATTGAATAATCATTTTCTGTTCTTATAATCAACATGAAAAAAAAAAATTCATTGTTTCTGTGAAAGCCCCATTTCCTGCCCGTGGCAAGCTTTGTGCATTACCATGTTGACGACGGACAAAATGCTCTTCCTAAAGGAAAAGAAGGACTATTTCATTGTGTTTTAGTCTCTGGACACTACTGATATTTAGTATTTGGCCTAGAGTGCATATTTTAGAGTTCTTGAAGAAGTAAAGTAAGAAGCAGTACATGGGCAGAAGTGAGGAGAAAGATTGTGAATCATAGAATGTTTTGGGTTGGAAGTGACCTCAAAGTTCATCTGATTCCAACTCCTCTGCCATGGCAGGGATATCTTTCACTAGACCCATTGCTCAAAGTCCCATCCTTTACTTTAAAGGGATTTCCAAACTTACAAGTTATTTGGTCTGTAGAGTCAATTGTTTTCATCATAATTATACTAAGTAATAATTGGATAAAATGTTTTTTGTTGATTTGGGGTTATCTTGTGTATTATTTTGGTTTGGTATTTTTTTTTTCTGGACTAAAAGTATGTTGGCATCTTCTCCCACTACATTTTGCACCTCTCTTGATCTTTGCAGTAGACGCTGATTCCAAGGCGGCAGATCCCTTACAACAGCTTGCTTGAGGGGTCACATCCATCTAGCATCTGTGCAAACTGTGCAGATGTGGGAAGAGCAGCCTGTTGGTTTCCCTGGGAGAAGCAGGCGGCATCAGCTGAAACTCTCAGACACAGGCTGAGCTGGAGGAAGGAGACAGGACCCATCACACAGCTGGGCTGGCTCTCAGGGCTGCAGGTCTCAGAAGGACCTTTAGGTTACAGCTGAAGGTGCTCAGCCAGTTTATAAAGCAAAACCCTTCAAGGCTCTTAAAGAGGAGAGCACCACATGGGGCTCAGGATATGGCTGAATGCCAAATTATTGACAGTTTCAATAAATGCTGTAAATTGAGCACTTGCCTACAAATAAAGGCTAATGACAGAAGGAAATAGACATGAGTCATTGCTTGCATACATTGGTGCAAATTTTCTTATCCATTGAAATTAGCCTTTGTTTATAACAAGAGTTAATTTGATCAGGTTTGTTAAACTGTGAACAAGTGTCTAATGAAGTAGCACAGATAGATTTTAATTTTGGCCTGGATTAACATCATCTTTAATGATTTGGAAGAAGGAGGCAGGCAGCATGTCCATTAAACTTGCATGTGATGTCAAGATTGGTTTCAAATACTGTTGAAGGTACAAAATCACTATGGGGCTGAAAGAGACTTCACTGTACAAACCCAATAAATAAAAAAACAACCAACCAAACAAAAAAGAAACCAACCAACCAAAAACTGCCCAAACTTCCCCCAAAAAACTAGAAAGGAGAGATTCAACTCAGCAAAATGTAGGTTGATAAATGTAATGACTAATAGTCAGAATTAAAATGTAGGAAGGAGAATTTCAGGTAATGGAGAAGGAGACAAAGATTTCTTGTCTACAAAAAATAATAAACAGATTAAAATTCATGTTTACACTCTTATTAGTGGGATCACCCCTCTGATTTTTTAAAACAGGGAGACGTACTTTGTAGGCTTCTGGAAATGTTAAAATACTGAGATATTGCAAGGAAATCAAAAGAAAACTTAAAAATACATCAATAGCATTAAGTGAAAGGGGGTTGATTTCAGAGCAGAGATTGGAAAAATTTCTACAAATTAGCGGAGGTAAGATATATTTTCAGCCTGGAGTTAAGGTGTTGGAAATATTGTGGTGCACGTGTGAAAATGTCTGATGTCGGTTCAGGGTAACAGCACTGGAGCAAGAGAAATGGAATCACAGCACCAAAGATTCAAATCCAGTGTCAGGAAAATATCTTGGAAGTGAAATGTGTTCAGCTGGAAAAGCTTCCTCAAGGATGTCTGGGATTTAACATTTCTGTGCATTTTCGCCTCTCTTTAGATCTTTCTTCCCAAAGTGCTGTGAGATAGGCAAAGGCTATTTATTATCCCATTTACCTGATGGGTTATTAAGGATGTTTCTAGACACTGCCACCAAGACTGAGCTATTAGGGGATGTTGCAACTAGCAAGGAGTGGGTCTGGGTGCATTACTCTGTAAAGGAAAGGAAAGGAAAGCAAATGTGCCTTCAGCTTCAGCTTGTGGTTGTTTTTTTATATTTTTGTTGTTGTTGTTGTTTTTTGTTGTTGTTGTTGTTGTTGTTGTTTTTCCCAGTATGAAGCCTCAAATTCTCAACTTAAACACTTTGTATTTATTGCATCAGCCTCAAATTGGAAGTGCTGTAATTTTTTTTTTTTAATCTTCTTTTCTAGGATTGAGAATCTAGTGACTTTACTATATTTTACCCTGAATGAGGCAGGTATCTCAAAGTACTAGATGTTTTAAGGAACTGCTTTGCTTCAAGTATGACCTTGTAGTGTCCAATTTTTCTTTTTCTTTTGAATAATCACTTTTATTGGAAAGAAGAAGGATTTTTTTTTTGTTTAATCTTGTTGAAATCAAGAATAAATGCGTCAGAAGAAAACTACCAGTGTTTCTTTTATTCCAGAGCAATTTCAGGATGATGGATATTATTGCAATAAATATTTCTTCATTAGTATCTTCTGTTTGGTGATGGCCTCAACAACTGTTGTAGTGAATTTAGTGAGTCTTTTTAATTTGTCTGTGTGTTTCAGTTCAATTAATTTTCTTGTTAAGTTTTCAGTGATGAAAACTTCAGTGTTTAGGATGGTTTGATGGAAGTTAAAGATAAAATTCCTGCTTTAGATCCCCAGCTTGAATACATTAGCAAATCAAAACAGCATCTATTACTCACTGTCTTTAAGGTTTTTAAAATAAATTTTCTTTGTCTCTGCTCTCACATGCTCCTTAAAGCCTATAAATTGTTTTCTAACCTCTTTAAGCTGTAATTACTGTATCAGGAATGAGAACTCTGGAGACCTTTATTTGTATAGGCACTTAATAACTGAGTGTCAGCAATGTGTAGCACCAGGAGAAGGATAATTTCAGAGATACTGTCATTTATTCAACACTGTAATTGAATTAATCACTTTCACTTAATCACAGAGTCACAGGATGGTTGGGGCTGAAAAGGGCATGTGGAGATCATCCAGTTCAACCAACCCCTGCAAAAGCAGATTCACCTAGAGCAGGTTCAGGAGGGTTGTGTCCCGGTAGGTTTCTAATATCTCCAGAAGAGGAGACTCCACAACCTCCCTGGGCAGCCTGTTTCAGTGCTCTGCCACCCTTAGAGTAAAGAAGGTTTTCTCTGTGTTCAGGTGAAACTCCTGTGTTTCAGTTTGTGCCTGGTGCCCCTTGTGCTGGGCACCGCTGAAGCATCTGGACCCATCCTCTTGATAACCTTGCACCTCTTTTCAGCCCTTTGCTCCACTTCAGGCGGTCTCTTCTGGCTTCAAACTCCGTAGTAAGATTTGTGGAAAGGATTATTATCAATCTACTGGTGTGTGCAAAGTGCTTTGTCTTTTGTTTATACAAGTTGCCTCTTTATCAGCATTTCTAAATAGTTGTGCCTGGCTGTAACTGTGGAAGCACAAAACAGCTCAGCTCAGAAACTGCTGTAGGTCGACTCTGAAATGAAATCTAAGATGACAGTGAGCCCTTTAAAATAGTCACTCTGTCAGTTACTTCATATGCCTGCTGTGTAGGATAGCAATGTTGAGTGCAGGCACAGGGAGAAAAATGTGTCTACAAAAAGTTTTTTGAGCCCATCAGGAAAGGAAAGCCTTCATGTCAATAATAAAATAAACAGAAAAGAAGCATTCCAAACAAATCACATTATGATATGTCCGTTATATAATTAGCTTGTGTTTCAGGCTTGATGCATTAATTTTATGATGAAATAGCAGTCATAATTTTCATTCTAAATTCAAAACATTTGGAAATATCTTCTCTGCCTTTTTGATTTGTGTTCATTTGCTGTTTTTTTCTTTTAAAACAAGTAACTTGAGCTTTGGGAAGTTAATAATCCTGAAAGTAGATTATATGCTTGTGATAACAGTTGACTGCACCTATCCTGGCAAGCAAGATTTAATGTTTGAATAAGTCAGCTTCTGTAGATCTGTAATGGTTATTTTCAGAAATACTGTTGAGTGGGCATTAGAAGCCATGACTTTTCTGCAATGGAAATTTCCATTTACTTAATTTCTAAATAGTTAATTCTGGTATTAATTACTTTTAATTGAAGATTTAACCAGAAGATTTTCATTTTGCCAAGGAAATAGTGTGTTTAACAAAAGTGCTATTTAGGATGGGAAGTATCTCATGTCTCCTAGTTCTGGTATTGTTGCTTTTATAGATGTGGTTTTCATAGTGAGTAATGCTATTACATGTTAAAAAAACACATCTGTCATGGGCTGTCTAAGCTAGATCAGAGACAAAATGGGTTACATATTACAGGCACAATTCTTTCATGAGAAGAAGAGGTTTTAATGCTGCAAATACAGCATAATACCTACTCCTGGGTCAATTTCTGCTGTGCTCACTAAGGCAAATGGTGTAAATTGATTTAAATAGGTGCTGGAATTAAAGTGACAAGAGTAATTTATACCACCTGAGGTTCTGTTCCCTCCTTTAAAAGATGAAACGCTGTGTTAAAGCCTTTGCAGACTGCTCTAATTGGTCAGGCTGGAGGGATGCTCAGGAAGTTTCCCTGGGTCCTGCAGCTCATTTTGCAGAATCTGTGGGCAGAGTTCTGCAGGACAGCTGGGATATAATTTGCCTTCCACACTGGTCTCTGTACCAAATTCCATTCTGGACTTCACACAAGGTTCAGACTGGTTTTGTTCCTACCACTGTATTATTGAACGTGCTCTTTGCACTCACAAGTTATCTTTAGTGCTCAGAAGTGTGTGAATGATTTGAGACACAGAAGTATCTACCTTAAATCCTTTTTATAGATAATGTTCAGTGTCCTGAAACATGAACAATTTGCGCAAACTGCAGCTAACTATGTTTGATCCATGAGCTATGCTTGCAGCAAACTATACCTCAGTCTCAATATGGGATATCACCATGCCAAAAGAATCTAAGTTTATAATGGTTTATATTGCCCTCACTATTCAAGCAAATATTTTAGAGCAGTGCAATTTTTTTCTGTTGTAGAATTCTTAATCAGTGAAAGAAGTGTAGCCAAGGAAATTAACAAACCCCAATTTGTTCTTCTTTTTATTCTTGAAAGAGGAGCAGTGATGTGTCACTCGAGCACTCTTTCCTCCAGTGTCTTTCCCAGTAAATTACATAGTTTCTCCTGCATGCCACATGCATCATTAAACATTCTGTGTATCTCCCAATCTTCTCCATCCTAGCATGGAGGAAGCCAGTAATAAGATTACTCTTTGTCACTAAGAATTACTTGCATAGCTATAAGGGAGGAACATTATATGTGCACGTGCACCACAGGAGTCAAAGGATAAGCCGAGTGCTACTGAACTAAGGGCATCTCTCACTACACCCAGTTTTCTCTTACCTCTTCATGTGTTCCTGCAATGCTGTTATATTCAAGAATTTAAATACTAATGCAGGGATCAAAAGAATTCTAGTTGGCAATCAGCACTTAAACAATAAAAGCAATGAGAATGATGTCTGTATAATTGGCACTTAGAAGACTTTCTCCACACATGCTTGAGGAGTCAATGCTTTCTCTTCTGAGGTACCCCTAACTCTTAACTAGAACTGTGAGTTAGAGGAAATAGCTGGCTGGGCTTTGCCTGGCAGCAGCAGGATGTGATGGATCCTGCAGGCATTCACACCCTTGTATGGCTGCACTCAAGGAGGAGGAGCTGATGCTCCTGTGTTGTGGGAACACCTGCCGGAGGAGTCTCCTACAGCTCCCATGGAGACCTTCTCTTTGCAGCTCTATTTGTCTGTGTTGCTGAATCCTGCCAGTATTCTGACCTCTGGACTCCTGTTTTGGTGACAGCCCATACTTTAGGCATACACTACCAAAAGCAAAATGCAAGATGGTTTAAAGAGGCAAGTGCAGAAGAGGCTGTATTCTGGATTCATTTTTCTTGCGTTGCACCACATCCTTCTTTGTAAGTAGTACCACAAATCTACATAGGTACATGTGAACAACACAATGCCACTCATATGTTAACAATTAGTTAATTATTTTACTTCATTATGTGTTTCTAGACATTAGAAAATAATTAAATCTTTGGCAGACAAAGTAGTGAGTACTTACTTCATAGTGACCTAGATAAGCAAGATATGTCTGGGAAATGCTAATAAGCATTTTACCTCTCTGCTCTCTTTCTGCATGGCTGATTTATCATTTAATACAGCACATTGCTATGCAGATAAACTTTATTTTTATGATCCTGTATTCCACATAATAAGCCCTGCCTTTCAGCTAGGCTTGTTAGCACAAGCAGTGTGCAGCATTAGTAGCTGTTCCTCTGTTCAGTTCATCCCCTAGCTTGGGCATGGGTGTTACAGACAGCATCTATTCTGAGTTTGAGCCATATCCTCTGAATGCAGGTCCCACAGCCCAGAAAAGTAGATTTGGAAATAAAACAAGCTCCCTAACCTTGGCAAACCAGTGTCAAGGTTCTAGGTGCTAGAGATGTAATTTTCAGTCCCCCTAATAAACCAAGGTGCTAAAACAGTGAGAGGTTAGGGCTGAGCAGAGAAGGGTTCCCCAGTTCTAAAGTTTATGTTGCACTTTAGGAATTCTTGAGCATGCAGAAAGTGATAAAATGTGTAAAAAATGAACATGAGGAGTTTATTTTCCCTTCTATTCAACCCCTAAAGGTAGCCAGCTGATAAGGAAATTTAGTCCTCAAGTATATTCACAGTCTCTCAACTGTCTTATTTGTTTATGTGCACCATTAAATGGTGTATTTCACCATTTACTTGGTGAAATATTTTGGCAACATAGGTATATCTAAAAGCTTTTTCTCTTTACTATTCAAGTAAAGACATCTACAGCCAAGAAATTCTGCTGAATGAAGTTTTCTAGTTTTCTTTCAGGAAAAAAAAGGAAAAATTTTTGTCTATTTTCTGCTAAGAAAAATATCTTGAAAGAGAAAGGTGTTTCATATAAAATAAAATCATAAGACACTCTCCACAGAGGTGCAAGGTAAAGTGTGAGTTTTCTCTCATGCTGAGAAAAGATGGAACTTGGCTTCATGTCCTGTGTAAGTGCTGGATTCCTGCTACTAAGTGATGCTGTGTGTTTAAGAGTGGAAAGGATACCCCTTGTGCCTTGCCCTGGCCTTCTAGGTAGTTGTTAGGCTCCCTTTGGGAATGCAGATGGGTTAAAGTACTTGTGAGGATGCTAAAGAAGTATTTAATATCTGGATTTTACTCGGGCTTACGTGTAAGGTCAGTGCCAAGCTACTTACCATTGCCAAAAGCAGGGTGTTTCCTGGTATGTCCAGAAGCTAAACTTGGAGAGCATCTTGATTTCATATGTCTGTAAAAGCAAGGTGGCAACAAATTCCAGGAGACCAAGGCTTCATTTCAGTCCTTTTCTAGGCACTCCCACCTCCCTTGACTCTGTTTCCTTCCCTGTTGAATTTGGGTGTTAGTATCTACGTCATGAAGGATTTCCAAGCCCAAAGTAATTAAGTCTGAAAAGCGTGTGGAGACATTCAGATGGAAAGCACTGTCTAACTGCACTGGCATAATTATACACTGCATAACTGATCCAAGTACCAGAGAAAAGTGGAACACGAAAGAACAGCTAAATTTATCCTAGAAAATGGGTTCAGCAGTTCAGCATTCAGATTTAGATCAGTAGAGCAGCCTCACTACTGTTTAAAGCCTTACAATCAGCTAATTTTGGCTGATGCAGGACCAGTTACTGTGAAGTACTTTTTAATGTGTGTTGATTTAGCTATTAATTAAGAGGATTTTTATCATATAATTAACCTATACTTGTGTTTTCAAAATGTTTTCTGGATAAAACATTCATTGTTTTATTTTAATTCTTAAACACATGCTTTCCATTAAATTTACTGTATTTTTGTGTTTTAAACCCCATACCTAGATTGTAGCATTGCTAAAGTATTTTTAGGATATTTAAATTAATAATTTTGCACAAATGTTTCACACTGTAATGAAAACTGATAAAAAAGAAATCATGTGGTGGCATGCAAAGTGTCTCACTGGGCTACAGGTACAGTTTTAATCCCTTAATGTTTTTCATCACCAAGTTAAAACAAATATCAGCATAATCTGCCAGTAATGTAATCTGTTATGTAAAATGGCTAATGTGCTACTCCCCAAATTCTGATAGTTGTGCTTGCACAAAGATTTTATTGCTCACACTGATGCATTTGCAATGAATTGTGTTAGCTGATAGAGGTGGTTTTGTGGTTTTTGTGATACCATGAGCTCAGAAGGCCCAGTAGCTTTTACAACTGTTTTGGCTTTTATTTTTGTTTGTTTTGTTGGTTTGGGGTTTTTTTTTTGTTTGTTTGTTTTTTAAGTGAACATTCCATTTAGTAGAAGCGATTATTTGGGTAGGTGTCAGAAATTTATCCTGATGTTGCAGGTGTGCTGCAGTATTGTGCTCATTGAAGTAGTGCTGCAAAGAAACTTTGACTTAAAAAGAGAATTATAAAAACATCCACCCAACCCCATCCCCAGGAACACACCCAGGACCAAATTTTCAGTTAAACTGAGCTAACAGTATTGTCATCAGTGTAGATGGTAATTTATATTGGTTTATTTACTGGTTAGGTAAATTGTGAGTATCATGCTTTTCCAACTCTTTCCACAGCAGAAGCAAGCAGAAGGGTCTGTCCTTAGCTGGTGTCTCTGTGTCTTGAGGGCAAAGACCTCTGCCAGGCTGCACTGGGGAAGAGCCAAGTCAGAATGTCCAGCCTGGGAAGAAAGGAAGTAATGAATGCAGACTGTGCTGCCCAGGATGCTGTCCTGTTGTGGGCTTATGCACAGGGGGAAAAAGCATCCCTGTGTGCAGCATTAAATTCAGAGTTCTCAGTGCTGCTCCTTAAAATGCACATATTCTTTACTGCTTGCTGTGATTATTAAAAAAAAACCCCTATATATTTAATAGCAGTGTATAATGTATTATAATTCAAATTATAATACATTAATGTAGTCCAGAATTCTTATTATGGTCCTAAAGCCCAATGGGAATAGTGTATTTGGGTGATGTAGTGCTTGTTGAGTTTGAAGTGCTAAAATAAATGCTGCTGGGTAAAGGAGGGATAGCTGGACAAGTTTTATTCTTTCACTGGTATATGCTTGATATACGAAGGACAAACTCAAAGTGCTTCTGCTGGTTATTCATGATGCAGAAATCAGAATTTTCTTTTCCTACCAGATGCAGAGACATCAGGCATAAATGTTGGAGTGCTTACCTAAAAATTGCTGTCAAATAAAACCTGCACTGAGACTCGGGTAGTAATAAAACCTCCTAGAGAAGAGAAAAATTCACAAAGTAGAAAAATAATAAAATTGGAAATAAAAAAAATAAAATTGTAAAATAAGATTTTGAAGTTGCTCCTGATGTTTCTTAATGTAATGGGAACGAATATATATATATATATATATATATATATACATACATATATATATATATACATATATATAGATAGATATTTATATAAAAATAATTGTACATTATATATTCATTTTTGGCATCGTTCATATAATGAATTGTATTTTCAATTTTAGACATTAAGTATCAATTTAAAATGGTAAGTACATTTTACTTTTCAAGATAAAGGCATTACAGCTGAATTGTTCTATTTTAATGAAAACTTCTAACTAAAAGTATGTATTTCCACAAATTGTAAGGCCGTATTTCAATTAGAGCGCATTGGAAGCATACTTAAAATGGACTTTAAAAAATCAAATATATAGCAATGATTTGGGTTGATTCCACTATGTACAGAGTGATTGTGTGTGTGCATGATGCTTTGCTAATGTTATTTTGCAGTGTTACTGCTTGTTTGTCTTACAGTGTTTTATTTATTAGTGATTTGGTTAACTTTTTACAGTGATTTGTTTATTCATTTGTGATTTTCTTAGCAATTTGAAATGATCTGGTTTTGATCTTTAATTCTCCCTCTCCAGTAGCAGTGTCCAGGCTGCTTTTCCACCCCCCTCCAGGACCAGGAGAGGCACCAGGAGAGGCCCCCTGCCACTGGCAGCGTGAGGATGGGGGGTTTGGACACAGATTTTCATACAAACTGAGAATGGTTTGGGCTGGGCGGGACTGGAAACATCTGACAACTTCCTCTAGACCAGGTTGCTCAGACCTCATCCAGCCTGGCCTTGAACACTTTCAAGGATGGAGCACCCACATCTCTGAGCAGCCTGTTTCAGTGCTTCATCAGCCTGAGGTTTGGCTGAAATACCCAGGATCAGAGGTGTTAACTTTACCTTAAAAAACTGCTTAATGCAGAAATTTTGATTTGAGGGGACAGTAAGAGACTTTGTGATTTATTCTGATTCCATCAGTGAGAGAAAAACTAGGGTAGCTTGTTGCTGTGGCATTCTTGGGAATAATGGCACACAGGGGCTGGGGCAGGGCACGGACTATGGACATTCAGTTATTACTGTGGTCTGGCTCATGGTATTTCTATCATTATTAACATTTTTAATAACAATTATACTTATTACAATTTTTAAATTTTAATATATTTTCACTATAATTATTATTATTATTATTAGTTTCCGATGTCTCCGGCAATTCTGATGCCGTCGCGGGGGTTCCGCGGGGCGCGTCCCGACGGCGCTGCCGGCAGGTGGTGCTGGCGGAGCGCGGCCCCCGCATCGCCCGGCCCCGCATCCCTGCCGGTCCCGCATCCCTGCCCGGCCCCGCATCCCCGCCAGTCCCGCATCCCCGCCAGTCCCGCATCCCTGCCCGGCCCCGCATCCCGGCCCGGCCCCGCATCCCTGCCCGGCCCCGCATCCCTGCCCGGCCCGCATCCCCGCCCGGCCCCGCATCGCCCGGCCCCGCATCCCGGCCCGGTCCCGCATCCCTGCCCGGCCCCTCATCCCTGCCAGTCCCGCATCCCCGCCAGTCCCGCATCCCTGCCCGGCCCCGCATCCCCGCCCGGCCCCGCATCCCTGCCCGGCCCCTCATCCCTGCCAGTCCCGCATCCCCGCCAGTCCCGCATCCCTGCCAGTCCCCTCATCCCCGCCGGCCCCGCATCCCTGCCCGGCCCCGCATCCCCGCGGGCCCCGCATCCCTGTCCGGCCCCGCATTCCTGTCCGGCCCAGCATCACCACCGGCCCCGCATCCCTGCATCCCTGCCGGCTCCTCATCCCCCCAGCTCCGCATCCCCGCATTCCCGAATCCCCCCCGGCCCTGCATCCCCGCCGGCCCTGCATCCCTGCCCAGCTCCGCATCCCCGCCCGGTGCTGCATCCCCGCCCGGCCCCGCATCCCTGTCCGGCCCCGCATCCCTGTCTGGCCCAGCATCACCACCGGCCCCGCATCCCTGCATCCCCGCCGGCGCCTCATCCCTCCTGGCTCCGCATCCCTGCCCGGCCCCTTAACCGCGCTCGGCCCCTGCATCCCCGCCCGGTTCCTCATCTCCGCCGGCCCCGCATCCCTGCCCGGCCCCGCATCCCTGTCCAGCCTCCCGCGCGGCTTCCCGGAGCGGCGCTGGAGCAGTGAGCGATGCCCGCACCCCGGTGGCTGCTCTGACATGGGATGTGTTTTCCCCGGTGTCAGCTCTGACATGGGATGGGTTTTCCCCGGCGGCAGCTCTGACATGGGATGGGTTTTCCCCGGTGGCAGCTCTGACATGGGATGGGTTTTCCCCGGTGTCAGCTCTGACATGGGATGGGTTTTCCCCGGCGGCAGCTCTGACATGGGATGTGTTTTCCCCGGTGTCAGCTCTGACATGGGATGGGTTTTCCCCGAGGAGCGGCCCCTGCGAGCCGTGCCGGGCCCGGTGTGCGCGGTACCCGCCGGCCCTGCCGAGAGCTCTGCGGGCCGAGCGATCGCAGGCATCGCGCCCGGGAGCATCTCACACCCGTGCTGGTGCAGGAGCTGCGCACAGGCTCGAATGAAGGCGTTTGCTCAGTTGCATAAACTAAAGAGAGCAGATGCTGTAGGAAGGATGAATAAACCAGTGCCACCAGGGACAGTGGGAAGTTGCCTCAGGATACTGCCTGAGTCTGGCTTGTGTCAGGGTTTGGGCTTTTTTTCCTTTTGTTTTACTGGGAAGCAGGAAGTTTGAATTTGATTTTAGGCACTGAAATTGAGCCAGTTGTCAGTCACACACAGAAAGTTTGGACAAGTTACAGGTTTCTGACTAACACAGAAGATTGTGAATAATCAGTGGTAGCTGATGAATCACAGTGGAATGTGCAGCTATGAATAATGTAACCAGGAGATATAATGTAGAGAGGAATAATGAAAATATTGCAGTAAAAGCTCTACAAAACTGCAAAAGTCCTGCAGAAGAAATGACATTTTGATGTAGCAAAGATCAGTGTAGTGGGGGGAGAACTAGAAAACAATGATACCAGAGAAACTGGTATAAAATACTCTAAGGAGACCCTTTGTGTTGCAAGTGATGCATTTGAAAGATGAAATCTGAAGATGGGTTCTTCAGACTGTCTATTAAGAAATTATTAGAATAATTAAAGACATTATGGTGAGCATATTGCAAGGAGCAAATCTGATTAGGTCTGTCTGGTCACCTCATGAATGAACTGCACTTAGCTCACATAATGTGGGGTTCTTTTAATGTTCAAAACTGAGCATCCAGAACCTTTAAAGCACCCTCCTGCAGTCTATATCCTTGGTAAATGTGGCAAGGTTAGACAAGGAAATATTTATTCATAAGTGTCAGAGACAGTTAGGGAACCAGACAATTCTTAGGTTGTTATTGCCAGTCACAGACCCTGAAAAGATTGGCATATGATAATGGGATGGGACAGCCAGGTTGGGAGTGACACTGGTTTGAGGTCAGGCCTCTCTGCTGGTGAGAGATGACTCTTCCTCTAGCTTTGCCCTCCAGAATGAGAGTAATTTCTTCCTCTGGGCTTTGTTTTCATTCTTTAGGTAAAAATATATATTTCTAGATGTGAAGCACCTATGTGAGAAAGACAATTCTGAGAGCAGCATTTGGATCCAAAAGTATAACTTGGAGAAAAAAACATGATGAAGAAATGCTTCAGAAGCTATAATTTCATCTTTTTAAATTTGTTTGCATCTTGAAAATAAGGACAGAGTAATACTAAACATATTATTATGTCTTTGCATCTGAGGAATAGGGGTTATTAAACATGTGCTGGGCATGTGTTCCAAAACACTGTTAGCATTTCAGAAATTACCATGATATTCTAAATTTTGTATTTCATCTACATATTTATGATGCACATGCATTTCACTGACTGTGTGCTACAGCCATGGAATGGTTGTTCAGCTCTTGAATTAATTGGTTTTCTGGTTCATGTAATAAGAGGTGTTTGGCCTTCACTCTGAGTCCTCTTTTAACTCGCAGTCTAAATTCTCATATAAATTGAAAAGCAATGATTCAGTGTGTCTCAAAAATAAGGCTTTTCCTGGGATATTCATGGAGAGCTTGGAGTGAAAGGTTTTATATTTTAATGAGATGAGTCACAAACATTTCATTAAGAATCTCTTGTAAAGCATGTTTTGGATAGGAAATTGTCTAATATAAACAGATTTCACTTTGCATTTGAGATATTTCTATGCTTGATATCATGCAAATGAAATGTTAAAAATGGGACTCAGTATTTTGCTGCTAAATCAATGACTGGTCTTAAAAGATGCAATGTAACAAATGGCACGAAGGATAAAGTTGGCAAAATCAGCATCTGTTATCTGTTAGCTAATCTCATGATTTGTAAAACAAACAGCTAGTTAAGTCTTCAATAAAATGTATAAACCCCCTATTAATTAACAGAGACACATTGTGGTTTGAGGCAAATTTCTGTCATTGTTAGCATACTGTGTGAGAACCTGATAGAGCAGAGCAGCCCCTCTGGTTGGTGGGAAATAATGTATATAATCAAAATCAGCCTTAGCAGAGGGCCTTAAACCACAAGAAAAGAATAAGAGTCCTGAAATAGCAGCTAACAGACAGATTGTTATCCAGAGGCTACAAGGTTCATTATACACAATATTGAGCATGCTGAGAATTATTGGAAAATGCATATTGGCTGGCTGAAATACTAATTATTTTCTTGTTTGTACATTTACATTTCCTTCCCACTCTGCGGTGCTGTGACTCTAACGTGACTGAGGATGTCAGTGCAGTTCTGAAATAACCATTTTCTTGCTTCACCACAGAGATCTGACTAAAGAAGGTAATTTAAACCATGGGCATTGAAGAGGCCAATGGATTCTCCTGCACAGGCAGAGCTCCATTGCCACAGTGCAGGCTCAGGTCATTGACTCTTCCCTCTTCCTTACTTCACCTTTTTTGAGCTTCCTGAGTCCATGCTTGCTGGAGAAATGCTTCTTTGCACACTTGCTGCCCTATGTTTTACAGGTTTCTGAGAACCAAAGCAACAGGTATCTATATCTTATTTCAAAAGTGCTTGCACTTGAGAAGAGCATAAAGGTTTGGGCATGAGAATAATCAACTTACTGCATAAAAAACTAAGGGATCCATATTTTAGGAAAATTAGTGATGTGCTAATTGCAGGATTTCATTGGTCACAAACGAAACAGCATTGTGTAGCTTAGCATCACATTCCCACAATAGTTTTGCTAGTCAATTCTTTTTAGAATCTCTGATAAAATGCTGCATACAAGCAAGGGGAAGCCAAAGCAAAGACCAAAGTTACATTTGCAATGTGGACTTAGCAGTGTTTTATGGGAAGGTTCTGACAGCTTTTGGTTGTCCTGAAGTTATCCCATTGGTGATAAGTTCAGGACCTTAACCTTGAATTCATCTCTTTTGATCTTTGTCAAAAATCTTCAGTCAATAAAGCAGGAGGCATTTATTGTTTTGCTGTTTCTCATATTTTTCTCAAATTTGCAAGTCTTCAGGCTTGTGGCAATGATTTAGGAATGCTGAGGTCTGAATTTATTTATGTGACATCATGCTTATATATTGCTAGTTAACAACTGTTACTAGTTGTTTTAGTTTGTGCAGAAATGAGACACAGACACATAATATGGGTCATGTTTTTCTGTCACTGTATTTATTTTGCCTGTTCCTTCCTACCTGGGTGCACAAAAAATGCAACTAATTCCTACTGGAAAAGAGCTGAGCAGAGCTTAAATTCTTCATTGTAAGACAGAATTGCCCCATGTCTTCTTAGCTAAGGTCTTCAGAAAAGAGATTTTTTTCATCTGTTTTTTGTTTTTTTTTTCCTGCGCTTTTGGAATTCTGTGCATAGAAAAGATTTTGAGGGCATGAAGACACATACTTTTTGGACCACATAACTTTTATCAGTATCTTTTTACTACATTTTACCCCACTGAAAGATGGGTATACAGGGTATGTCTGTTTGATTCTCTCAGTCCAAGATAACATCCTGGAGCAGTCCCACAGCCCATCCCTCAATAGCTTCTCTCTAAGGGTCAAAGCAGATATGCCAGAAAGGATAGAGAACCAGGAGAAACACAGTGGTACTTCCTCAAAATGCTCTTCTCACCTCCAGCCATTTGCAGTCCAGGAATTTCTCTGACCACAGATGGTTTTAATTGTATTAATAACCCTCAGTAGATTTTCCTTCTATGTCTGGTCTGTTCTAAACAGATGTAAACTTTTCATTTTCTCAGTAATCTGTGCAAGTTCTGCAGCCAGTCTGGTGTGGGAAGAAGGGTTCCTAATTTCTCTTTCTTTCAAATCCACCCCTTTTAAGCTTGTAGTGAAAAAATGAGAGGTCAAACAGTCTGTGGCCATCCTTTCTGTCCCAGCCATATTTTTATAGACTTTGATCATATGTTTAATTAATTGTCTTTTACAGGTTTGTAACAACACATACAAAATTAATTTTATACAGCATCCCTAAAGTTATCTTCTGCAAGTTATCTTTTGCAAGGTGATAGCTTGCAGTTTTTGATTGGACTTTCCTTGGTTTCAGTTCATAAGCACACAAACAGAAAAGCTCACTGAAGTGTCGTGTGATGTCCAGTTTTAGTTTGAAACCAGGCTTGTGTGTATGTCTTTATGAAGTGTGTCATTTTGTCTCTAAGGAATATTGTAAATCACTTTAAAATTAAATATAGCATGATCTGTGCAATCCATATTAAAATAAACAAGATATTTCAATAATAAATATCTGTTTGGAATTAGATCTGGGAGATTATTTGGGAGATGCTTAATGATAGAGTGGGTTTCAGGGGAAATAGGCAGATATGAAAATGAAACTTGTTAAACAAGCCAAGTCCCTAACAAGAGACTTGTTCTCATTCAATATGGCCACTAATTCATGGGCTGAGTTGTAATTAACAGCCCAGGATTCTTCATCTGATGAAAAGTGATGCTCATCTGTTTGTATATATCTTTGGATAACTGGACTGGTAATGATTAACTCTGAAAATGCATGAGTGAGGGAAAAATAATGGTGTAAGATTTGGATGGAAGGCAGCTGAAACTAAAAACTGATGGAGGACTTTGAAAACTAATCTCCAGACTAATTACAGGATTTGGTTTAGTGAGGATGAGGGTTACAGTCAAAGCATGTACTCAAATCATGTGAAGAATGGAGCTTCTCCAGGGTTCTGTATTATGCTTTAGGTCACAGCCTGATGTAAAGACCCAAAGCTCATCAATGCTGTTGATTTCTCTGCAGTTTATTACCACTTTTATCAATAGGTTCAATATGGCCCTTTCCTTATTTAAAACCTTGTAGCACAACCTTTCCAAAGGATGCACTGAACCTGAACAGCTCTAAAAACACACTGGGTATTTGTGCTACCCATGTCCCTGATTATGGCTGAATACTCATGCTGATCACCACAATGCAAGCTAAATTCCCTACGTTTTGGGGTTATTTTTCATTTTAATATATGATAGCCCAAGGGTTGAAAAACTTCTGGAAGTGGTAATAAGCCTTGCTAGGAGTTCAGGATTCCCTCCTTGCTACGGGGGAATGTTTCCTGATGATGTTGGAATAATGTAAGGTTGCCCATGCTGCTCTCATGGAGTTGCATTTGTTTGCATACAATGCCCTTGTTTGCCCCTTGGAAGAAGAAGGAAGTTTGCAGTGAAAATAAGCTGTTACTGTCAGCAAAAAATCACTGTGTGAGCATTACAGAGCACCTAAGAAACATTTAATGACTTGGCAATTCTAAGCTTTTTGTCATTGTCAAGGAGAATGGGAAAATTAATTTAATTGGGACAATATTTCATTTAGAGTTAAGCTTGATAGGCATTTTCTTGTCACTATATGTTATTTTCTGGGCTTGTGTTTTCAGTGTTTTATCAGTTTTACATTACCTGAACTTTAAAAAACCCTGAATTTAAGTTTTACCTACTTAGCTTAGATTTCTCTACAAAATTTATTAAGAAATAAAAAGACTGAGGCATGGAAAGGCTAATTAAAAGTCAGCACTTAGGGTTTTTGTCCGTTTGTTTGTTTGTTTTTAAATCAGCAAGAAATAAAATTAATACTAGGTAAATTTTGGCCTTAGTCTTAAAGGTAACAACATGGAAAATCTTGTCTTCTATAAAGAAAGTGAATGAGCAATTTATCCCATTACAACAGGCTGTAAAGAGTATCAAAAGCCAGAGGAAGTAGAGTAACAAATTAAAGACAAACTTGAATTTTTAATAGGATAGTAAAGGAATAGAAAGGAATAGCTTGGAGACAAAGTCTGGAAAAGAAATTTGATTTTTCAGAAAATTAAAGATCTTTATTTAGTTTTTAATTATCACAGATAAGCAGTGTGTCTGGTTTTATCATATAAATATATAAAATATATCATAAAGAATATAAATCCTGTGGTGAAGGGGAAATTTTATTTATAATGAGTGCTTTAGTTACTAAGCCACTATATCAATTTATGCTTGGTTCTGTTTGCATAATATTTTATGAGTGTCTGATTAAGCCTTTATTAGGCCTATTTCATGAGGCTTAATACATCTGCAGTAGGTTCTGCCTCTGAATTGAGGCTGTTGATGCAGCAGCTATCCTCATTTTCATGTGATTAATTTCATTTGATAAGTAATGTTGGCAGACAAATACATGTGTATTTAAACTGCATAAATAAATAGTCCTAAACATTCAAAAATTAGTTTTTTTACAAGGTGATTTTAATCTTATCTCTTCGTATGGGAAAATGGCAGTATTAAAATCTCCCTTTCTCTTCAAAGTCCATAAAAGTTGAATGAAAAGATACACAGAAAATGTCAAACCTGATTCTTCAACAGAGTTGCTTCACAGCAGCTGCTCCACAGACCGAAGTCACCAGTTTACACCTTTGGGAAAATTGGTTGTTCAGAGAGAAGCTTTTCATTCTGTTCTTGTCTTGTATTGATGGAAAAATAAAAGTAAGCTAGACAATAAAATTATGGAAGTAGTGGGATGCTGTGTTATGGTGGCTTTGCAGGTACAGGTGCTCACCCTGGTCCTCTTTATTTGATCATGTAGCCTAAAGGCTGAACAACATCATCCTTAGAAGTATCCTATCAAGGGCAGGGTTTGAAACAAGGGAGCTGCTCTTTTGCTGTCAGCTGGGCTCAGAGATGGGTCATTCATGGTGATTTGCTTTAAGACATAAAAATAAAATACAGGAAAAAAAAAAACTTTGTTGTCTTACCTCTTAGCAACTTCCTCCACCATAAGGTTTGCTACACAAAATCAACAGAATGCATGGGGCTCACTTGTAGAATAAAACATCTTCCATACTCACACAGTATTGCCAATTTCTCTACTATTCAATGCTGCTGGAAAACAATTATTCAAAAGAATAATTCCTTCATAAAACTTGCTGTTAATGCAACAATTTTATTTACATTCCCCAAAGCTGGCATGCTGCCAATGGAGCTGGGTATAGATGAAAAAGGAAAACATACACAGGGAAGCTGCATGGTGGATAAAACAGGTTTTGCTGAAAGCCACTTCATCTCCATGCTTCTTGAGTTCTGGAGCAATGTCTTTAATTACCTTGGGTAATTTCCTCCCCTAGTATTTCAGCTTGGTATTTTGTGCATCATAAACCATGCTGAATGTTCCTGTAGTACTTACACACTGTCCATGTTTCATTAATTTCACATTTTAGAGTTACTCTCCTATGCATTGCCAAACTCTGGCTCTGAGTAGCTGTCTAATTAAAATATTTGTGTGTCAAACCATCTGCATGCATAACATTTGTATTTTTGTATTTCTATTTTTTGGTCCTGACCCTCTCCTGGTCTAACTTGTATCAAAAATAAGGAAATGCAGAATTCAGTGGAATATTTAACACAATATTTTGGTGTCAGTTGTGACACTTGAAAATGGGAGAATAGATGCTCGCAGGCAAATCAGAAGATATTGCTGTCATGGCTTGATGCATTATACTGTGCCACTGCTGAAAAGGAAGGATTTATAAATCTGAGGAACAAGACATACTCTTGCGTGGGTTTAACCTGGACTACCAGAGAATTAGGTTATTGCTCTTATCTGGAATAAATGATACTGAATAAAATAAAAATTGTGATAAGATTGAAAGTAACATTTTTTCCTAAAGCTGAGGCATTTTCATTTAACCATCAGATGAAAAACTTCTGTAAAATCCAAATTATTTTGGCTCTAGCAAGTGTATGCTTAAAAAACTTATTGATTTTATATAAATGAGATATGGATTTGCAGATGGTTTGTACAATTTATTCTGGCTTTCTTTACTCATGAATTCTTCCTGTGTTTTTAAAACTGCTTTCCTAAACATCACTTTTAGCAGAAAAAAGGAATGTTCAATACAAAAAATATGAAAACCTGAAAAGGGTTTTTCTTTGTTTTTCTTCGTTTTATTTTATTGCTTTTAATTTTTTTTTTTAATGTGAAGCACCAATATTTTTTAGGACTGGTGATCTACCTGGAAGTCAGATTGAAGAAGGATTTTTTGGCAGTAATGTTACACAGGTGTCAGTGTTTATGTAAATTTGATAAATAATAATATTTTATATATCTCACAGATAATACTTGATTGATTTCATATGACACACAGTTAAGATAGAAATTCAGTGAATGGCATATAGAGATCTTCCTCTATATGCATTTAATAGGCAATATCTTTGCCAATTTAATATTTTTCAACTTTGATTGTACTCAAAAGCTTTAGACGTTTAAAGTTATTTTAACCAAATGCATCTTTATCTTTCTAAGAAATGTGGAATAACTTAGGATGCATGGAATTCATGAAGATATCTATTCCAGGGATTATGAATATGAGATAGAGACATGGCTAAATAAATAATTTTTGTTTTCTCCTGTCAGTCATATTCCCAGTCCATCATCAGGTGATAATTGATGAAGAATGAAGTGTTAATCTCTTAATAGTCAGATAAATTTATTTCATTCCCAGTGAGCTCCATGTCTATGTTCAGATCTACAGATTGAAAGGAGATGTAAATGAGGCAGTGGCTTGTTGAAATGGGAGGAGTTATAAGTCTTTATCTTCCTGCATGCTCCTCTCTGTTTATTTGCTGTCCCTGTGTCCCTTGTTATTGTGTCAGATTAGAAAACTCAGCATGGAATATTCTATTTCCAGTATAATTACAGCACTTGCAAGTATTTTAAGGTTTCTTTCAACTTCATGCAGACTTCTTAGTTTAAAATAATATTATATTAATAATTATTATTATTTGAATAGTTTATTGTTTGGATAACTGCTGCACAAGATCTACATTACTAGCAATTAAGAAAATCAACAAAGCTTTGATTTTATATTTAGTTTTCCTTTTTTAAAATGTTTTTCTTCTGATTGTTATATAATGAGGTATATTATGGATGATTGTATTTTGAAATGGGAAATGATTAAATAATGAGGTAATGTATTAATAACTTTTAGAGTGACTGGGAAAATCTAATTCCCTAAGTAATGCATCAGAAAATCAAGTCCAAGGGCAGTGTAAAGTGACATGTTTTGAAGTTAAGGTTGTGCATGAGGTTATTTTATTTTCTTTTATAATACATTTGTTATTCCATTCCAAAATACATGTAGACATGCATATTTAAAAAGAACTTCTATTCCTCACATTTTTATATATTAGTGTACTTGTACTCTGTTTACTTCACTAGCAACCAGTTCGTTTTTCTTCAGTATCAATATCTCCATGTCTAGGAACAGGTAAAAACAGTGTGAAAAAAGCCAAGGTTGTAACAGAATCTTGTGATAGAAACAATTTCAGTATCAGATTGAAATCAGTTTACACCTGTCGCTGCTTTAGTGAGACAGAAAGAAGCTTCCAGAAGGGAATAATAAGATTATATCTAGTGCTTGCTTTCCCCTTCTAGGTTCATCTACAGTATTGTACAGCAGAAGTGTGCTCCCCTCTTTCCCCAAAAAACCCTTGACACAGACACCTAATACAATGGACAATAAATGAATATAAAATAAAAAATATAAGTGCAAGATACAGTAAAGTGAGCATGCAACTGGTTACTATCTTCTGTTAGCTGAGCTATTTCTTTTCTGATCAGTGCAGTTTTTGAATGTTTAGTGGTAGTCCAGAAAAATGAGGTTGTTTAAGCATACGACTAATGCTACTCTTATAAACATAACTAGTCATATTATATAGTTAAATTTTTCTGTTTGATGCTGGTCCAGGCCAATATGGCAAGTGTCCATCTCCCAGTTTACCCTCACATTGTACCTACATTTTGTGAAAACCTTGCATTGAATGCAATACCAGTGCAATCACAAAGCTGTTAATTTCTGCTTTGTCCCCTAGGAATTCTGAATTTTCTGAAGTGGAAGTGGATCTCATTTTTCATTGTAAATCTTGGATAATTTTGTTGCATTGAGGATGCAGAGCAGTGAGTAGAGCAGATGGCCTTATGATAAATAAATAGTAACAACATGATGGATTACAAATTGCTCTGAGAAGGATACAGGTTCACATCTACATAAAGTATAGTCTGGGGGAGCTGGGGCCACACAGGTCCAGTTTTATGGTTCTGTTTCTCCCAAATTGGGTTGTAAGTTCCTCCATGTACTAGGGAAGAAAATAAAAGGTATTTAAAACCAGTCAGTGGCTCCAAACATTTCCCTCATGCTATAATCTTTGCCTCTTCAAGATTTGGATCATAGGTGGGAATTTTCAGACTAAACTGTGATGTGCTTTCAAGGATTCTGCTCATGCAGGATTCTTTGCCTGCTGCTTTTCTAAAGGAAAAAACTGTGCAAGGATAGAAACAGTATCAGTTTGTTGAGGGTTTTTCTACCAATGCTATTTATAGTTAAAATTATTTGCAATTGCCTAGTGGAAGAATCCCTTGTTATCTACAATGTGAATGTTTAATTCCTTCTGAATACTCCCTCCAAAAAATCCAAATGGCTTCTACATTTGAAAAAGTCCCACTTCATATGTGTAAATAGTGAAAAAATAACTCTTTTTTTAGTAGGACTAAAAAAGGTAGCCAAACATCTATTGTCCTGCCTGTTTGTACTCCTACAGACAAGTCCTTCCTTTAGTTGCAATTCCCTTGGCATCTCTTTGGTTTGTTGGTGCTCTGTTAGTCCATTCTGGTTCCTGAGTATGTTTTGTATCAGAGGCCCAGCAGGCTGCTCCTTCTTCCCAGTGAAGTTTCTCTGTCTTTTCTGGAGTCTTTGTGACTCTTGCTTCATGCTGTTTCTCTCTTGCCTGCTTCTCTTGGTGGTTTGCCATTGGAGAGTGCTCACCTTGAGCACCTCTCCCCCTGAACCTGATCCGTAGAGATGGAGTGGCTCCTTCCTCTCTGGAGGTTGCATCCCACCAAATTTTGTCAGAAGAGGTTAGGGCACAAACCCAAGGATTCCCTGACAGCTGAAGGTTTTAGGTTGAAGTGCTTCTGGAGCTGGTTCTGTTGAGGCAGATGGAAAGAAACGAGGCGTTGGATTTGGGGATGGCAAGGCTTGCTCTGGGGACTGCAGGAGGTTCAAAGATACAACCATTCTCCATTTTCCTTGCCTTTTTCTCTCCCACGCCTTCTTGAAGATACTTGCTGTTTGAGCAACCATGTTTTTTTCAAAGCAGTGCAGATCTGATTGTGATTTTAGGTCCACCAGTTTACATCAAAGGTGTCCAAAGAAAGGTAATATTTTCAGCAGTGCAAAGTCTAACTCCTATTTTTAGGTATACAGGCCTAAAAGCGGGCAAAGTCTAACTCTTATTTTTAGGCATACAGGCCAAGACCTGTAGATGATACCAAATGGTTTTGCTCTGTTGACTTCAGTGAATGTCAGAGTCCATAAACTCCTAAGTGAAATCAATGCAGCCATAGTAGGTTATACACAGGAGAATTCACTCAGCAAGTTTAAATGTACTCAGTGCCCTTTTACTGCTGAATGTTTAAACCTCCTGTGTGAATTTGTTATCAGACTCCTGCCTCATGCATTTTTTTAAATGCTTGCTGATACAAATGATGATGCAGTGAGGTTAGTGCAGAAATTGGATTTATTTTCTGGTGCATGCTAACTGCTATGTGATTATTGGATATGCAGTATTACATTTCTGTAGAAAATGCAGTAATTTTATTGACTGAAATCAGCTCTAGAATAATTAAATTCTATTTATTTCCTTTCCTTATTTCCTGTGGTACTGATTTTTCCCCACATATAAATTAGTGATTACTGAAAATTGCCAGTATAGTATTTGAAAACCTTCCTCCTCCTCTCCTTCAGTTTGGTCACTCAGCTTTTTAAAATTTTCCTGCTTTTTAGTCTGCAGTGTTGAATTATATCTATCTATCCATCCAACCCTCCTGAACTTTTTCTTGTTACCTTGATACTTCAATTGTTTATTGCTGAAATGTTCTTGCTCTTGTTTGGCTTTGCTTTCTTTTGAACTTTCTCCATCATTTCACTTTTTTTTTTGCTTTTCTTCTCTCTGACAGAAGTTTGGGATACAAGGAAGTATAAAATCCTCCTGGTTGCTCATAGTTCTGGTGATATTTTATTGCTAGAACAGAAACAGGGAGGGAAGGCTTGTCGTGACTCCATGGTCCCTTTCAAATGTGACCATCTGCAGAGCTTAGCTAGAAAAACAGCAAAGGAATACTGTGCTGAAAAAGAATTTCAGTAAATTAATTTCTTGATGGAGCAAAAAAAGGACATGAGTGTAAGAGGGAGACTATTCACAGAATAATGAACTTTAGCAATTAAAGTAAATCTGGTAGAATATATTCTTATCATATCATTGACCTTTACAGATCTTTCAGAAATGTCACTAACTTAGAGGAGAGAAAGAAGGTATGGTTTACAAAGTATCTCCAATCAGAATAGTTCTTTAGAGTCCTGTGTTTGACATTGTTAAACCTTGAAAGCTCCTTTAAGAGTATTTTATATCAACTCTATGAGAGTGACTTGGGGAATCTTTTATGAGAGTTTGAAATGGAACATTTGGGGCTAAATGCAGTCAGAATGTTTCAGTAAATCTGTCTGACAGTCCTGACACTGAGGTTGGTAGTAAGTGGTAATTATGGCGCCTTTTCTGCTTATGAAATAGTAAAAGAATTCTTTCAGTGTTTCTATAAAAATAACAGTTAATGCACTTATAAATTTAAACTCACTTTACACAAGTTATATTTTTGGTCTGCACTTCACTCTGTTGCATCTGTGTTCAGATAGGGACTGTGACTTCCCTAGAAGACAAAGCTTTCTTATAAGCACTGTAGCAATGAACCCAAAATACTTAACTAAATTCAGAATAGAACATGGTACCTGTTCAAAGTTTTTGCAATTCAATACAAGAAACAAGCATGAGAACATTACAAGTCCATAATGCCATCAATTCCAAAACTTAGGAAACAGCAAAGATTGACTGCAGATTACTCTGTTCCAAGGAAGTCTTTTGTTTGAATCCACTAGAGTGCTTTTACTGACAATGGAGTAAGAAAGAGCATGTTTTAATTGCAACTAAAAGCTGCATTTAATTCTTTTTTTGATATGGAGAAAAAGTTGCCAGCCATTACTTGAAATATTTAAAATATTTATTTAAAGAGGAGGGGAATATGCTTAAAAATAGAGCTGTTTTCACGTTACAAACATACAGACATGCACAACTTCATTGACATATGTCATCCTCTGCTGTTTTGCTGAAGCTCTCTGTGGCACAATGAATTCCACAAAGAAACATCTTACCAGGGAGAAAGACTGAACACGTTGGAGGAGCAAATGGGAATGATGCTAACAATGTCTGAGGGAAGTCAGGTTTTGATTTGTCAGTATGCCATAAGACGTGACTGATAAGGCAAATACTAAACCTGAAGAAAGTCCTGTTCATCCTTATGAAATCTGTACATCTCAGAATTGTTTGAATTTGGTACATAGAAGAGGTTACAAGCAAAGGTTGCAGGTTTTGTTGAAAAGCCAAAGCATGACTTGCTCAGAGAAATCCATGAATTAAAGACTAGTTAAATTAATAACAAAAATAATAAGAGTAAACTAATCCATAAAGACTAACCTTTGTATAAGGGGATATTATCAGAAAGATAATGTACCCATTTTGCCCTTTACACTTCTTTTTGTTATTTTGAATGGAAGAGGTAAATGAATCACCAAAATTTTGAGCCTTTAAAGTCACCTATGCATTAGAATGTTGTCAGTTACAAAAAGATGTGAAAGCATGAATATTTCATATCTCTTTGGCATTCAACCTGTTTTGCATAGATGGCAGCTGGAGGTTCAAAACAGAGCATTATTGCTTCACCACTGTCACCATGGTTTAGCAGGTAAATAATGCATGAGCTAAGAAAAGTTGACAAGGCAGACGGTAATGATATATTGGTTCAAGAGTCTCTCACCTCAGAAAGCACCTAGAAATGATTCACATCAGACTTACTATTTATTTCATATGACTGTTAGAAGAATATTCACAGATACAGTCTGTAATTAACCTAAAGAATTAACAGCTGAAGGATATGGAAGGCAAATAGCCTAGCAAAGTTTCAAAAGAACCTTAATGTTCGTATGTATGCAGTAGATTTGTAAATTTTCCAGATTAAAATTGTGCTAAGTGTTAATCTGAACCCTTTGGGGTGCCAAGTCTTGGCTTTATCTCTAGGAAAACAAAAGTTCTTTCATATCAGTTAGGCGGTGTCTAACTAAGCAGGGAACATCCTGATGTGTGTTATGCAAAAGCAGAACTGGTAGTCTGTATTATCAGCAGTGTCTGCATTACCTGGCATCTGATTAAAATGAAAAAAGTAACACTGCATTGTTCAGCACTAAGCATAAGAAACAGTTTTTCATTTAGAATGTCCAGTCCTAATCTACACAAATTAGAATAATGGCTGCTGTACAGTGGCTGTGCAGCAATCAGGGGTCACAAGCTCTAATGGCAGGCTATGTTCATCCTGTTTGTCAAAAGTATTAGAATCTATTTGTGGCTTAATTAAAAAACCCAAACAACACAGGCACATCCTATCCCTGTTCATTGCTCACAGACTGCTTAACCCATAAAGGTTAATTTGTCACGCTAGTGCTTTGTTTCCCATTTTGTTTATGAGATCACTCTCTGTAGTGACATCTGCATACATTAACTAGCCCAGCACATTTTGTGTTATCTGGCAGCTTCTTTAATTACTGGTCAGGCATCACTTTTTAATATTGCAGCCAAGCAGAAATGTATTTGTTCCAGTAGCATTTTTAACAGGAGCCTGCAATATCCCAGCCTCCCTGGAGAGCCCTTGCAGCCAGGGTTCGCCAATAACCCGCGGCCGCTCTGCACAGCCCGAGCTATCGACAGCTGCTTCCAACTGGATGTGTAATGTGTGATACCTGCTGTGAATGGAAAATGACTATGGGCTGGTGGGACATTCTTCAGGCACAAATAAGCTGTGCTGGTTTTCTTCACATCTTGTACTGGGAGATCTGTGATGTGATTTTCCGCTGTCTACCGCAGCAGTGGTTTTTGAACTTATTTTTCTTGAGATGTGCAACATACAGCAATGGCTTACCAGGATTGCAGTACTTAGCACCTTCAGTGCAATTAATTTGTTGCACTGATAGAAATTTCCAGCTAAATCATGTCCTTAATTCAAAGAAACAGAAAGTGTCAGTAGTGCCAGTAGGAATGTGGCAGGGCCAAACAAGATGCGAGCAGCACAACAGAGTGGATTGGACCAGTCATGTTTATAGTGAATACTGTATGCAGTATGTGGAATAAAAGAGGACAGTAGACTATCATGCAGCCAATGGAAATGTGAAATTGTTCTTCATGATTATAAAGCTCCACTGTTGAATATCCAAGGGACTGGAGGTTCAGCATGTGCAGTAGATGCAGAGCAAACATACTTTTCTCTCTCAAAAGAGCTGACATTATAGTAGTAAATGTGGTACCTCATCCTGATTTCAAGATCTGTTTCCCAGGAAGCAAGGGGATTGTGCTTAATTGTGTGCCTGAGCCACCTCTGGAAAGTCAGAAACATATACCTTGCTAAATAGTGTCATGTTTAAAAGAGAAGTAAAAAAAACCCAAAACACTTCAATCATGAAAAACTTACAGGGGGTATAGGGATGTGTCCTCTCCACCTCTCTCTTCCAGTGTATTTTGCCATCTCTTTTTATTTATTGCCTGAGTTAGAAAGGGACTTAGTTCTGTAAATTTCCCTATTATTGAATAAAGCATTCTCTCTGTCAAAGTTGAGATGTTGGGCTGGTCTGGCAGAGGTTGGTCCCCCTTGGTTGTATGAGTTAATATCACTGCACATTCTAAATAACTTGTAGCCATGCTGGCAGACTCTGAAAGTAATTTTCAGCTTCTTTTTACTGTGATGTGTATACAATGCCATTGTCTAGACACTGATTTATTATCCACCCTAATGGCTATTTCTAGTGGGACTTGCAGTTTGCTGCCAGAAGTTATGGAATCAATATGTTCCAACAGAATAAAAGGTTAGAATAAGGCTCAGGTATAAATTTAGGTAAAAATTGAGCATGGTTCTTTTGAACCTTGTGAAATATACAGTAAACAGAACTGGACCCATTTCTGTAATATGGATTGATGCTGGTTTGTATGTAGAAGCTTGTAGAATCTGATCCGTTTGAGGCGCTGCGATAATGATCAATTTCATGAAATATTTATTCTAGGTGTGTGCATTGTAAAGAAGATTGAGAATAGGTTAGATGCAGGGTCCAGACAGTCCTTGCCAATTCAGTCAACTGTAGTCATATCATGTTTTATTTGTTGCACAAACCGACAAACTTGTGCTTTACTTCTGAAACAGTCTTTTTCTGACTTCCAAATCAGTTGCTTCTAGAGCAGAACTGTTAGATGAATAAACAATGACAGGATAAGAATAGACTGTGTTAGAGAGCCTGACTATGTTAAAGCAAAGATTAGTACATAGAAGACACATAAAGGCATTGTTGTTGTTACATCTGAGGCTTATTTTATTTGCACAACACCCCACTGTACCAGATGGACTTGAAAACTAAATTTTTCAGTAAAAAAAACATGAGGAAAGAAAACAAAAAAAAAAAGCTGTATGAAGTATGATAATTATAATATTGATGAATAACAGCATATATAGCTATGATAGATATTATTTGCTTCCAAACAAAGATGAACTCAGCTTCTCTCAGCTGAAATTTGTTGCAGGCACTCTCAAGTGGCAGTTAACTCCATTCTCCTTTTTTTTCCCTGCTGTTTCGCAGGGATGTTATTCTGTAGTAATTTTTCCCCTTACAAATAATTACAGCAAACTCATGCAACTGGGTCTTTTTTGACTGCATTACCATTTAGAATGCATTTTTTAGTTCCAGTGGCAAAACCTAGTTTTTGCAATCTCTTCTGCTTTGGTTCTTACGAGGCAGATTTTTAACATAATGAGGATTTGGCAGGAGTTGACTTGGTACCTTTTCTGAGGGTCAAAGGAGGAACAGCTTCCTTTACCTGAATAATTAGTAGTGCAATTATTCAGTAGGATTACTAATGCAAATATTAATCTTAATGCAAGGCTGGGATATTTCTCCTCTATAAAGTTTGTGAAGATTTAGAAAGGGGAAATTTATTTTCTAGATGCATTTCAGTGTCAGCTAATTTGCATGATCTGACAATGCCATGAGTGACTAGGATTGTGAAATGTAGCAGTTTTCACAGGTGCCAAGAGTCTTCTCCTGGTTTGCTTTCACTTGAGACCTTCCTGTCTTTAAAGGTTGAATTTGTGTGGATGGAAGCTGACAGTGCCACTGAGGCTCTTTTAGAGGAGTTAGAAATGCAAAATTTGAGCAGGAGCCTCACACATAAATCTGACAGGCTGGTGATTGGGTTACCAGAGTTCTGACCAATGCTTTGGTGTTTCCATTTTTTGCATGTTATTACTGTGAATCAAGTGAGGGACAGAGAAGCACAATCAATTGGGCTCTGACTGGCAGCTTCAGCAGCAGTGCTGCCTGTTAGAGCTACATCCAAATAAAACAAAGCAACAAAAGATGATACCAAGCTTTTTGAAATAAGCAAACCATGTGATAGAAGTAAGATTCCACTGACAATGTGTGCAAATCTTCAGGGAAAGTCAACATTTAGTTTTTCATCAAGGAAAGGAATATTCCTTTACTATGATGAATCCCAATTCATCATTTATTAGGACATTTGTCCTAATATGGGAGCTGTAGTGAAAATCTCTTGGTGGCAGACTAAGACATGTCTGAACCATAATGCAGCAGTGGCCAGTCTCGGGTGAGTCAGTGGTTGTTCTCTGCAGAATCCTGCCTCTGACTGTGTTTGATGCCAATTTTTTTTTTTCAGAGGAAAACTCATAGGCAGTTATGGAATATTCAGATGATAAGGTAATTTTTGTTGCTGACTTGTACCATGAGTGGGAGAATGTTTAAAAAGCTGAATTCTCAGAAGACTAAAACATGTCTATCAAACCCACTGTAAAATGCACTGGTCTTCCTAAAAACAGATTTTTTTTTCTGAAGTAATGCCTTTCTTTGGAAGTTACTTGTTGTCATGGTTGATGGTTCAAGAGAATCATAGTATACCAGCTTGGAAAGAGCTCTCAGGAATCATCTGGTAAAGAAGAAGGGCTTGAAATCCACAGAGGGAGAAGATTCACAGGAATGTCCCTCTTCATACATTTGAGTGGCATGGCCTGGCATGAAGAAGACACTGTCACTTCAGCCTGTAAGCAGCATCCAGAAATGAGGATTTGCCTCCTCAGAGTGATGCCTTTGGCTCCCCTCATGCAGATGATGGCTGCTCACCAGCTGAACAGCAACGCAGTGGAGGTGCCCTGGGTGGCTGTGAGACATGCCACATTAAAACCAGAAATTTCTTCAATCATTTTCCTGTTAAAGTGTCAAATACTTTAACATATTAATAATTAAGCACTGATTAGAGGCAATGATTGAATATCCTGGACAGCTAGAAGTCCCAAGGCAAAGTTAAAAAAAATGCTTAACTGTACTGTTGAGGTCAATTATTAGGTAAAATTTCTGAACAGTTTACTGTCATTAAATATTTCAAATGATTTCACAAAGTCTGTTTGAAAGGCCACTGCTGCCAGTCAGTAGTTGCACACACAAAGCTGAGAACAGACTGGAAGGGTGAAATAGCCTAATACAGTCAGATGAGGAGGAAAAAGCTGGATTGCCCAGATAAGACAAACTGTCATGTAAAGAAAAGCCTTTACTTTTCTCCCTTTATAGAAGTTGCACAATGTGATACAGATAATTTGCATTTTCCTGGAGATGAATATGATGAATATTTCCAGCAACACTTTTCATGAATATGGAAAACTGGCTGTACTTTTATTGCTATATTCATAAAATATGCATCTGGTGAGTTCCTGTTTTCACAGTATGAAATATGGATTGGAATTTTTAATTTCTTCATATATTTTCTAGAGGGGTTTCTTTTTCTTTTAATAAGGTGTTTTAATGTAATGATTTAGCATGTGAATCTTGTCATGGGTAATTATGTAACAAGTCGCCTTTGGAAGAAGCATTGGCTTCTTTTACCGCCAGTTCTTTTATGAATTGAGAGTAAAATGCTTGAACTCTCATGCAGGCTGGGGACTTGAGTTACTGAATCCCTCTTTCCTCATAGCATGATATCATCCAGTGTCCCAGAAAACATTTTGCAGACTACTAAATTTTCAAAATCCTAGGTAAGTGTAAGCCTTGGGACACAGAAGAGAGGATTCTTTGATGAACAATAGGGGAAAGTGGTTGTCTTTTGAAATGCCACAAAGTTTGGGTGCATCAAGAGAGCAGTATTCCCCCAGCTCTACCCCTGACCTGCATTTGTTAGGGCTTTACAAGAAACCTACCTGTAAGACAAGAATAACAATTGCATTCATTTTCTTACATAGAAAAAAAAATTGAACTGGTAAAAAGATTAGTTAGCTATCCTTGCCAGTAAGATTTGAATGAGCTCATACAAAAACCCTGCCATGCACCTGTAAGATAATTTTTTTTTTTTATTGCTTAGTATTTTTACTAATATACTGATATATCATAATATATCACCAAACTGTATTGCATGATGGAATAGTTCTATTAATCAGAAGAGGTACGTACACAGAATCATTAACCAGGAAGATTTCTTCATTCCCTTTTAAAAATTCTTGCCTTGAAAGAAAGAAGTTTGTTAAAAGTATCTTTGAAAATGCTACAGTGCCTGATTCCCTTTGGTGTGTATTGGAACCATACTCGGGTATGCAAACTACATATGTCTATTTATCATAACTTTGAAATTAATTGATGAAATTACCTCAAATAAATTACAAATGCAAATTCTATAGAAAATCCAAGGAATTTGTCCATAAAATTTTAATTGGGATAAACAGCTGTCACATGTCTGTTCCTAAGGAGAGGTGGTCACAGACATACTCTGAAAACCTCTATCTGAAAACTTCTAAGACTTTTTCTTCTGATTTTTCAGATTTTCATGTATCAAACTTATCTTAATTCTGTTGAAGTCTTTAAGAGGAAGATATTGTCATTATTGAAACTTACTAGTAAATCTGCATTTGTTCCTTCTACAATGTTAGTTGTTTGATAGTGTATTTAAACTGTCTCCTTAAAAGATCCAGAATCAAAAACAATCTTAATTCAATAAAACAGGATATTTTGAGAATGAGGGTAAGAAGAAAGTGATCTCCTGAAATGCTGCTATAGAAGGTACTTACACACAAAGTGGCAAGCTTGCTTTTCTTGAGGCTTCTTGCTTAATTTAAATTTTAAACAAATTCATGGTGTTTATTGAAATGCAAATTCTTTCGTTTTCACTATTCAAAAAAATTCACAGAAAAAGGAAAAAGAGCAATGAATAAAATTTCCAGTTGGAGAAACTGTGGTTAGAAACTGGGAAAAATAATTTTAAGATGAAGGATGGTCAACAGGAACAGGTTGTCCAGACATATTTTCAAACCTCCATTCTTGAGATAAAACAAAAAACAACTGGATATAAGCCAAAGACACCTGATCTAACTCTGAAGTGACCCTGCTTTGGGTGAGCACACTTATTTTATGATCCCTGAAATCAGTCTGAAATTGTCTGAATGTAATGTGTCTCCCTGCTTACTAAAAAATATTTAAACAAACAGAATAGCACCTTCAGAAAGGAATTCTTTTAACACCTGAAAAGGAATGATTATCCAGTATGTAGTGAGAAAAGATGTCAAAACACACAGACAGGAGTAAGAATGTAAATAAATGTCATGGTTATCACAGCAGGCATTTACTTTTCAGAATTAAGGAACTGCCACTTTCTTAGATGGCAGTTGAAGACAAGAGTGGGGAAGGATAAAGTCTATAGATTCCATTAACAGAGAAGATACAACTTGTTGGCAATAAATCAATAGTTATATTAGAACTTAGGATATGTTCAGAGGATGACTCACTTTAGTGAAAGAAAGTGACAAATGGTCTTAGCTTAATGATTAATATCAAACATTGTTAGGGAAAGTAAATTCTGAAGTCTCAGATCAATATTACCTCTAAGACTCACAAAGCAGAAAATACAGAATCAAAGTTAAACTGTCAGAAGAAACCCAATCTCTTAGAACAAGGACAATTCACATAAAACAAAAATATTGTAATTTTCCCTTTGAGCTATAATCTTAAAAAATCCAAACCAAACAGAAATCTCCCCAGTAGAGTTCATGTTCTTATTCATTCTAACTTCATAGCAGGCATCTTTGTCATCTGAAATTGCTCCCTCTCCAGAACAAAACTGGGGATCTGCATATGGATTTAAGTTATTCATGGGCATTTTGTCAGAGTCCATGCTGGAGTATATCATAACCATTACATGTGATCAGGTCATTACATCAGGCTGCCATAAATCAGAAATATCTAAAGTCTTGCATTACTATTCCCCTAGGGTGGGGTGAAGCATAAACCAGCTTCCCCTACTCTAATCCAGGTTTCTTCATAATTCTCTTGCCCTCTCTGTTGACATCAATGCACATGAAAAAGGAAGTCCTAGAAAGATAAATGTTGCACTTATAAACAATAAGAATTCAATAAGAAAAGTGAAAAGACCAATAACAATTTACTTTTCTCAGAAAGGCAAAGCTTTATTGATTTTTTTGTGATCTCTGAGAACTAGGGTTTTTCAAGTGTGCAGTCAAAGGAGGAAACTTGGGATCCTAAATTAAGCCCATTGAGAAAAAGATATCAAGGTATAATTGATGTGTTTCTCTGAACACTGGCCATAGTGCATAATGACTGCTGATTATTCAGCATAGGTTATAGAGTTTTTATGTCTGAAATTGAGAATTGAGGGTGATTGAAAAGCTGAAAACAATGTGTTTGTGAAAAAGAACAGGTTGGTTCTGCTACAGGCTGAAGTAGGAAGGAGTGGAAGCTGTGCAGACTGCTGAAAGGGATCTTCAGATACAAAGCAGATTGAGGAGGTGAGCTCTGGTGTGAAACTGATAAATAGGAAAATCTGAAGGCAAGTTAGCTGCAGAAGATACTGCTGGAAGCTGCTTCATCAGTTTTGATTGATACTGAATTATTTTTCATTTGCAGTAACTTTGAAGACAGGAATAACACACTGTCACACCTACCTGGCTGGTTGACCCACTAACTTACACAAGAGCAGGAAAAATATGGCATTTTGAGAATACAATTTAAGACTAAACTACACTAGACTATGCTATTACTATGCTGAACTTACTATGATAACACAAGGTTATTTTATGTGCATTTTCTCTGCCTGTAAATGGCCCCACCTGGAGCATTGCATTGAGCCCTGGGGCACCCAACGAAAGGACACAGACCTGTTGGAGTGAGTCCAGAGGAGGCCACAAAGACAGTCAGAGGCCACAAAGACAGTCAGAGGCCATAAAGATAGTCAGAGGCCATCTGGGCCGTCTGGCTGGGCCATCTCTCCCATGAGGAAAAGCTGAGACTGTTGGATCTGTTCATCCTGGAAAATAGAAGGCTCCAAGGTGACCTTAAGGCACCTCCCGGTGTCTGAAGGGGCTACAAGAGAGCTGGAGAGGGACTTCTTGGAAGGGTATCCAGCAATAGACAGGAGGGAATGGCTTCAAACTGAAAGAGGGTAGGTATGGATTAGATATTAGGAAAAATTTCTTTACTGAGAGGGTGGTGAGGCTGTCCATGGAGCAGGCCCAGGGAAGCTGTGGATGCCCACTGTCTCTTCAGGCCCAGGCTGGATGGTGTGGTGGTGTTCACAAGGGTCCCAGGATGAGGGAAGAAACGAGGATCTGACTCCATGTTTCAGAAGGCTGATGTATTATTTTATGATATATATTATATTAAAACTATACTAAAAGAATAGAAGAAAGGATTTCATCAGAAGGCTTGCAAGGAAAGGAAAGGAGTGGAATGATAATAAAATCTTGTGACCGACCAGACAGTCTGGACAGCTGGACTGTGATTGGCCATTAATTAGAAACAACCACATGAGACCAAAGGTGCACCTTGTTGCATTCCACAGCAGCAGATAATTATTGTTTACATTTTGTTCCTGAGGCCTCTCAGCTACTCAGGAGAAAAAATCCTAAGGAAAGGATTTTTCATAAAATGTGTCTGTGACTGGATGGGGCCTTGAGCAAGCTGGGCTGATGAAGGGTGTCCAGAACCATGGCAGCAGGGTTGGGACTGGATGATCTCTAAGTTCCCTTGCAATCCAAACCATTATGTTATTCTAGGAAATGTGTTATTAATTCCAAAGATTAAATCACAGAAATACAGAAGTGGATGAAGTGAGATGACAGGGACAAAACAGCAGATGGATCCTGTGAACACTTGCACTTAGTGTTTGCAATGGTTTCTTTATTCCCATTTTTGTTTGTGGGAAGGAGCAAGCTGGATAGAAAAGGTCTTTGTTATTGGACAAAAGCCCCAGAAGGGGAGGAGTGCACTGAATATAGTGTATAACAGTAGTAGTAGTAGTGCACCAGTAGTGTATTACAGTTACAAGTAGAATAATATTAATTCTCTTCCTATGTGAAGTGACACTTCTCATTGGAACGCCAGGGATTTTGTCACCTTGGTTGAAAAGAGACAAAAATTTCACTTCACTTCTGTTGCTTTCACAGGTGCTATTTCCTTATAGCTATTTGCTATTCCTTTTTTTGAGAAATAGTTCAGGGTCAAATGTATTTCTAGATTTATAGGTTTCTGGTAGTAAAATATGTAGTAAAGCATATGTAATGCAAATTTGCTTTGATTCAAGATGCTCTTTTTTACTGAAACATAGTAAGTATGTTGGGAGTGGAAAAACACAGAAATGAACCACTTTCTAACAAGCAAAAGAAAACTGGCACTTGGCCTTATAATCCATACCTGGAAATTTTACAGGATATTTCTCTTTGGGTTGGAGCTGTAGCAGCCACTCTAGAGTGTACTGGCTCACAGCATGGATGTGTTCATTAGCTCCAGCATCGTTTCTTTGAGCTGGTAGGAACAAGGAAACAAAAGCCAATCTGTTTGTTTGCTATTTCGTATTTATGCACTTTCTCCTTTTCAATGGCCTGCCTGACAGCCTGGCTGTGCATTCTCCCATGTCCTCTCATCAAGCCCATGACCTCAATTCACTTATCATTCACTTCCATCATGTCAGCTGAGCCTTTGTGGATGTCCATTATTCACACACTATATTGTGTTATGATGAATTACCCTCCTGGGAGTTTTAGGACATCTTAATCCCAGTCTGACAGAACTCTCTGCGATAAATAATTGACAAGTCCCTATGCTAAATGCAAGTACATCAGAGGATGTGGATTTTTGACAGGTTTTGCTGAATAAAAAGAAGTAAGAGAGCACGCCTTCAGCAGTTTTGAGCAGCTTCCATCTCTCATTTTAATTTTCATTGGATGCTTTTCTACCAAGAGATTGCATGCGGCAGGGGAGGGAGATTGATTATGATTTTTATCCTTAGTTGTTTTACTGATAAACAAAATATTTCATTTAAAAAAGGGAAATTTATTATAATTTAATCTCACATTAAATCTGTTCTCTTTCTTCATCCATGCATGTTAAGAGAAGAGAACTTTGTTTCAGAAAACCCAGTAGCATTTAAATGTGCATTTCCAATGACAGCCACATGTGCCTCTGTGCTGCCTGGAATTTAAAGCAAGGCAAATTCCTGCTGCTCATCAAGCTGTGCAGGGGTGGAGCATAAAGCAGGTGATGGACTCTTTGCCTTCTTGTACTGACAGCCTTGGCCTGGCTGGAATTGCAGTGTACAGGGACAGCTATACACTGACAACTCGCTGCCAGTTATTTTCCCGTGGAAAGGACTGGAAGGAGCAGAGTCAAAGCCTTATTCACCATGTCTGTCCTCTGCCAGGCAGCATTAGAGGGGTGATAAAATGCAGTCTTGGTGATATTTCCACCTTTTACACTTCACTGGAGCTTGTCAGGTGTTTTTTTTTTACACTTGTTATAGCCCTGAGAGGACTACTGAGACGTGACAAGAGCCACAGGTCTGGCCCTGTGGGTCTCTGAGTTATAGGCCTGGTGGGTACCTCAGGAGATTTGGCTGCAGCATTTTGTCCATTTGTTGTTTCTGGAAAAGAGAACTGTGTGCCTTGTGTTGCTGGAGATCCAGGAGTCATCCCTCAATAGCTGGCAAGCTGAAAGTGAGCACATGCTTAGTCTAGAAAAATTGCAGCATTTGGAAAACCTAAATAGGTAAAATATCAAAACTGTTTTGAGAGCAGAGATAACTGGAGAATTGATTTCTTTTTTTTAATTTTTTTTTCCTTTTTTTCCCTCCAGTGTGCCAGGTAGCTGTAGGAGAAACAAAAGGAATATAATTAAATGTATGTTCTGTAGGATAGTTCAGATCATCCCTTGAAGTCAATTGGAAGCAAATGCCATTTTTGCTGCCAGAGTATATCCTTAAGCTATTCTCAGCCACACCTGAAAGGACTGAAAGTTTAGACACACACACCATGTTCTTCCTGTGGAAACTGGTAAAGAATGTCTCTTCTCATTTCATATAAACTGGGTTGAATGGAAGTTCATATTTATTTCTGTCACACATGCCAGAGGGGAGAAAGCTCTGATTTAGCTGTGTTACACTGAAGGGTGTGGAAGCATCCATGTGCAATGCATCCTATTGCTTAATCTGGCCAACACACCAAACAGCTTTCAGAGGCAGGTGGCTTGCTGTCAGATCCACACTTTCCACTTTTTTCTTTTCCTTTCTTCAAGGCTTGTTTGGGCCAATAACTTTACTGTGGATGTAAGGAAGTATTTTTTAATAACATTTGTTTCTATTTTCAATAAAAAAATTCTCATTCAGCAAAATGACTTGTTTTAAATTAAAACATCAACAGCAAAATGAACAAGCAATAAACACCAAACAAAAACAAAAACCACAAACAAAAACTCCCACAAAGAATTGCTGAGAAAACTTCTGAGCCCCTTGAATTATAGTTGATATTTAATTGTGTAAATGTGTAAAATGCATCCAAAGTTTATATATAGCTTATGTAGTATTACTGTATGAAAAAAAAATCTTTTGGTGTTTGCTAATAGTTATAAAACTGTGGGCACTCTATTAAAGTATATTAAAATTTCAATTAAAAGATTCTAGATAAATATACTTGCTAAGCGGGCACTTGTATTTCTGTTAAGCAAATTAGTGGAAGTAAATGAAAGATGAAATTATTAAAGCTGATTTTTTTAAAGCTGGAGGCTAAGGTTTAATGTCATATTTCACAATACTATCACATTTTAGCTGAGGATATTGTCAAACCTTGCAGAAGAAACAGATTTTCATCTTCTGAACTGTCAGACAGTGCTTTAATTAAGATATGAAGGAACTTTTCTGCAAATAAAAGCATGTTAGGTGGCTCTTCTCCCATTTGAGATCTAAGGCTCCAATTGGCAGCATAAAGCAGGGATGATGCCAGGTTCTGCATGATTTGGCTTTGTAGGTTAGACAATTGCAGGTGACAATTTCTGTGTGTATGTGCGAGAGAAAGAGTCAGGGAATAGTTTCCGTAATAAATGAGAAAATAATTGACAAGTCCTTATGCTAAATGCATCTTGGGTTCAAGAAGAGCTTTGTTTTCGGGATGATCCTTACTAGGAAGCCAAGTAAGAATTGTGATATTGGGAATAAAGTAACTGAAGCATCCCTTTATTTCTTTGAAATAATTGTCAGATTTATGTTATCAAAAACTGACTTATTTAAAAATGTGGCTCATATTTCAGAAAGAGATTTTCATTACTAGTTTAAGTAATAGACTAATAGATTGCTTTTCATTAATAGATTTGAGGAATTAGAGAGTAGGAATAGAACTGAAAAATTTTGAAACTGTGTACTATTTGCAGAACCCTATACATGGTGTGTGCAAAAATGTGAAAATATGTATCTAAATGTGCATTTGTAAATTGGTCCTTTGAAGGATCAAACACTATAAAATTACAGGCAAAAGTAAAAAGAAAACAAATTGAGGATTATATGGTTCAGTCAGAATAACACAAGATCAGTAATGTTTCTGTGGTAACTTTTAAATTTGAAACTAGATTATAGAAGTTAATTCAAAATGATAATTAGGGGTTACTCACATTTATTATGTTCTCAGGAAGAGCTTTACCTGAAAATGGTTTAAGACCAAAAAGAGCTTCAGCTCTGAATTTTTGAGTATCCATTGTAAGACCTATTTGGCACAAGAAGGAAGTATACAGTAGTGCAATTCATTAATTATAGGAGTTGATTTTTAATTTTTTTTTTTTTGCCCTCTACATTTCTGAGGCACACATGTCTGAGATCTGCTCATGGAATCACTGCTGCATTAATGTACCCTTTTCTCCTTTCCCTTTCAACCTTCCTTTTGACATCTGAACAAAGTCTGACCTTACTGTTGTATTGTAAGGTGGCATTTAAGTCTTCACTTTATAATTAAAAGAGAGTGATAAATAATCATAATGAGATTTATTTTAATTTGCAGTTCTGGAAAGTTGCATTATATGGGTAATGAATACATAATTTAGATTTTATTAATTTAATTGCAATTTCAGCAAAAATGCAAAAATCACAAACCTTTACTGGTGGCATAAAATCAAAGCAACAGAAGCCTAGGGCCCTCTTTGTAAGCACTTTTCACTGTAGGAAAAAAAGCCTTACAGACACTCATTGTCTCTCCAAAACAAAGAAACCAGAAGGCAGCTCCAAGGCAAAAAAAAAGATGACGCCTTTAAAAAAAAGAGAGGTTTAGAATGTGTTTGGGTTTCCAGTTTTAGCTTTTAATTAGCTTGTATGTTTTTTTCACACTAAATTATTTAGAGGTTGTTTTATATTTTGTATCAATTTAGGTGGAGAAGGAATTAAATAGAGCATATATAATGAGATTTAAATAGCTGAAGAAAATCAATTCAGCTCAGTCGGTGCTATTAGCTAAGCTACACTTCAAGATGGGCTCTAATATTGTGTTTGAACACTTGTTCTTTAGGGATTCCTATTCTGTTCTGGTATCCAAAGGCTTTGGCTGCATAAAAAGTTTGCTTTGTGTTGTTACATGCCAATTCTGCAGTGATTGCTGTGGTGCCTGCACAGAAATGGGTCCCTGACTGATAATGAGGCTGAGCACACGTGCTGTAGAGACAAATAATAGATTTCTTTATAGCACAGAATGGTTTTGTTAACATACACTAATAAGGAGTATTTCTAATATGCATAAAAGTACTTACTTTTTTGTAAGGCAATACTGGATTTCATAAAGCTGTTTAAGTACTGAATCTGGGTACTTTGGAGAGCTGTTGAGCTCTCAAACCCAGATATATTAGCATGCATATATTGCCTGAGATAGAAATGGCATTGTATACACATGAACACATATGGTTTATCGAGTCTTTGTGCCAGACATTAAATCTTTGTATGTTGAGGGATGATAGAGTTCTAAATGCAGGATATGAAATTATAGTTGACAAGGGAGTAAAGCTGAATAATAACAGTGTAAATGAGATGGCACTGAGACCTCCAGGTACCACTTCCTTCACTGTCAGTTGCTAGGTGCTGTGGATCTACCCCTAAAGACTAATTCAGTATTTTGCATAAAACATCAGTAAAATCATGCTATTTAGATATCTGATCCTTTATTCTTGGACCTAAATTGGGCTGCTTTGTCTCAGGCAAGAGAGAAGACAGTGTTGCTAGGGGATAATGCAGAGCAACTACATTTGATCATAATTATATTAAAAAAATAGTTCTGTAGGGGATCAGTTTCTGGGGTCTCTTTTGTCACAGACCTCCTAAGGCTCTTAAATGATGTTTCAGTGAACACTGGACCTGGGCTCACCTCATCTCTTTTAAGGTACTAAGAAATGTTTACATCCCTTATTAAAACCATGGAGATTCTGCTTAGGCCAGATTTTTGGGAAGGAGTATGTTTGGACTAGAATTAAGCTGTCTGTAGATGCCACATAGCTCTAATAAATCCCACTGATTTTTGAAAGCTACCTGGCAAGAAAGTCATGACTGTCTTGGGCTGCAGCTTCTCAGATTTGCCCTTCATCCCCCTCAGCAATAACCTAGGAATTGCAGCAGTGACTTTGCTTGGGATTCACAGTATCATCTGAGCAGTGCTATTTCCATAACTTAAAGACCCAAACAAGGAAAACAACTGACAAACAACAGCAACAGCAAAACCCAGACACTCACAGATCTGTTTAATAAGCTGCTATTGACTGAGAAGATTTTGGTACAATGCTGTGGATTCCACTTAAAACAAATCTGACAACTTCATTGTTCAAAAATAAGGAAGAACAGTATTTTTTATGATGTTTCCAAATGTTCTATACCTAGAAACTGCATATTTGAAAAACAAACATTTCAAGTATTTTTAGGATACATAACCTCCTGTTCCAAAGTGGAACATGTTTTCTTTCTGAGAGTTTTGACTAGGTTTATAGTAAGAGAGGGAGGGTGATACTAAAGCATGTATTGATAATTCAAGTGTATATTGAGGATTCAGCTGTTAGTCCACTGCAAATGCTACTGCTCAACGAAAGCATAAATAGTTCTTTGTATGTAAAACCAAGCCCATAAATATCAATCCAACACAATTCCTTTCTGGTTGCACACAAAATTGATGAGGTGATTAGACAGAAGTCCTTCCACTGAAATAAACTTGATTATTGTGAAACTTTTTATCAGCCTTGGAAAACATTTGGTTTAACAAGGCTTTTTATTTATTTCCATGCTGTGAAGTAAAATCCTTGTTTGGTATATTCACTATTCTGGATCGACTGGAACTGTTAGGAAGCCTTCTGCAAGCATTGCAAGGTATTGCCCAAAGTGGGAGGAAAGTTTTTCTTTAACTTTTGATTAAAAAAATCTTTTGAACTAGCTTTGCTTATACTTAACAAAAAAATAAGCGCAACTATATCTGGGAAACACTAGTACAAATCATAGAAGAGGCAAGGAGGTCTTTAAAAAGAGATTTTTATTCAACACTATAACCCTTTTTTCTCAAGTTTCTCATAAACTCACCCTTTGTATTGTTCGAAGTGTAAAGGATTTTTAAATCCAGGTAAAGGTTGTTGGTTTTGGTTTTTTGTTTGTTTTTCTTTTTTCTTTCTCTGTAAGTAAAGGATCAAAAAGTTTGCTATAACTAGAATGAGCAGTTTTACCATTTTTACAGCCATAGATAGCTATAATGACTGCAGTCAACTCACCTTGGAATGCTCATCATGCTAAACACAAATCTGTATAAACCTACCTGGTAATAGTAGGCTAAAAACTATGCACAAAAATTACCTGTGCAAAAAAATAGCAAAAGACAATGAGTAATGAATCAGGGTGTAAAGAGATATTACTCTTAGAATATCATGATCTTTTGAAGGTAGGGATTCACTAGGATCAATTTAAGCAGTCTTCAAATTTCTTTACTTTAGAAAAGGTATGTTTTTTTGGTTTTGTTTCTTTTCTGTTTTTTTTTTCTTTTTCTTTAATTTGCCTGTTTTACTTTTGAAGTTTTTTATTGACTTTTTTATCTCTTTCCTTTATGTTTTGCGGAGGCTAAAAGCAGAAGAATTAAAAAAGGTGCAAATGAATAAACTACTTAATCAGTTGAACAGTTCAACGGCTAAAAAACCTCTAAGAACCAAACCCCATTATGCTGCTTTAAAAAAAGCATGATCTGTCTGGATTATACAGTCTGGCTCAAAATGACACATCAAACTATTTCTATTGTAAATATTTGTGGGTTTGTTTATGTTTTCCCATTACTTAGTATATGTATTTTTACGTGAAGAAGCACTAGAAGGAAGATATTTGTACTCACATATACATTTCAGAAAATAAGCATATGTTTTACGATGCATGTTGTACTTTATTATGTAAATACAATATAAGAATGTTTTCTACAAGATCAGCAGAACATATGTAGTATAATTCCATTCTACGTTCTGCAGTTTATTGAGCGTACAGTACCTGTAAAACTCAGCACAGAGTGTGCAAGTAAATCTCTTTCCAGACTCTTTTTGCACTGCACAGAACATCAGTGACTTTGTTTCCAGTTAAATTCTTAATCAAAGCTGGGATCTTCCCAGCAACTGAGTGGGCAGCCTCTTTAGATTTTGTTGGATTGAGATACCTGATGGATTGAGATCCACAGCAGCTTTGCATTTAAGTAGCTTCTCTTTGAATTGGAGTTATTAAAAAACCCATGAGCTGGCAGAAGTTGCCACTTTCTTCTTCTTTACCTTTCCGGGCATCCTGAGGTTGGCTGCCAGCTTTCCAGGGGAGAGTTTGTGTCAGAGCTGCCACGGCTTTGCTGCTGCCACCCCCATCTGAGTGACCAAGGATGGGATGGATGGGAATGCAGAAGCCAGGCAGAATGTTTGCTGTATTGCCCCATGGCTTCTTGTGTGCCATCGCCCCACATCTGCCTGTGCCTGCTAATATTGCCAGTTCCAAATAAAATTTTTAATTTTTTAAATTTTATTTTTAAGTAAAAAGTCATATGCCATCAAACTTATACTGTTATCTCAGTAAGCTTGTAATCTTAAAAAATCTGAAGTTTTGTTGGAATTTTTTTCTTTGTGATGTTGTTTTTGAGTTTTGGGGTTTTTTGATGGTCTTGGTTTTGGGTTTGTTTTTTATATACTCCACACAGAATTACCTGGATTATATAGCTGAGAGGGGTTTTTTTCAGGTTTGTTTTTTGTTGTTGTTGCGTTTCTTTTTGTTTTATTTGTGTTTGGTTTTTTGTTTGTTTGTTTTGTTTTTTTTTTTGTGGAGTAAAAAAATTGGTAACACAGATAAAAATAATTCCAAGATCTACAGTTTGGAGAAAGGTGTTTCTAAAGGTATTAGTGACTAATGATAGAAGTGACTAATGATAGAAACACAAAAATCTTGAAAATACAGTTTGCAGTTTTAATTTCCTAAATAAAGTTGATTTTCCTTACTTTTCATCTTCTCTTCAATCTAACACAACTGAACCATGTAACTGTTCAGCTGACGAGGAGTGTCCAGCTGTCTAGTTTTATAATCCAGAGCTCTAAATAGTGAGATTATCATGGGGCAGCATGGTAGAAGGAATTCCTGTTGCCTCTTCTCACCTGGGTCTCCAAGTTTCTGCCCTGTAACCATTCCTTACACCCTTTGTTCAACTTTGTTAAAACCACCTGAGCACGGGATACAGGTGAAGAGTTCACTGTATGGTTGAATTTAGCTGTAATTTAATTTAATAAGGCTTTAACTTCAGGGTTTATATGCTTGAAACTTCTGTTGTACATGCAAGTGAATGTATTTTATTGTCATTTATGTCATTTACCATACTGATCAATGGTGAGTCAAAGTCATTGTCTGATGGAACATGAAAGCTGCATTTTCAGTCTTTATTAATGCAGTGCAGTAACTCATCAAAATCTCTAAATTTGAAAGATATATTGAAATCTATAGTTGTTTTCATATAAAAGTTCAAGATCCTTTTTGGGCCTTGAGTCACTTTTCAGCTCAGATAGTGGAGGTTCAGCATTTCAGCACTTCCAGTGACCTAAATGAGGGCACAAAGCATCTGACTTCTCAGATTTTGATGTTTCATGTGACAGGGAAGTGCCCAGAAGAATGAGCCTTTCCACTTATAAAACTTATCTGTTTTGCTGTATTCCTTGAGAATATAGCCCAAAAGCAACTCCATGAAATCCTACAAGAGCATTCTGCAGTGTTTAAAAAAACTCTAAACTTTCAGAAGTCGGCCAGTCCCTTAAGTATCAGCTCAGGTGTCTTAATTGAAGATTCAGACTGATTTCTGAAAATCATCTCAGCTTTCTAATGTGCCAGTTCAACTCAAATGTGGAAGAAATTCTTCTTGGGCAGAGCTTTTAAGTGCAACTCAGATCAGGTGCATCATACTGAGTTTGGTGCATCAAACATCCAGTCCAGCAAAGTACTGTCAGGTTTTGCTTTACTTTTACTGAGTCATTCCTGATGTGTGTTTAGTTCAGCTTTTGGGTTAGCTGCTTCTTACGTCTTTCTAGCATTCACAGTTTGATTCTGGTGGTGATTTTCAGTAAGTAGCTGTAATCAGAATAAAAGAAAACACACTTTTTGCAGGGTGCTAAGTTTTTTGGCTTGGTTCAGTATTACCTCTATAGAAAAGACTGAAAAATAAAATAAAATAACACCAGATGTGAAAGTGACATGAGGAAGATACTTAGACAGTTTTGAGATGGGATAATGCTTCTTGTTCGTGTTCTCTGAGTTAGAAGGTGGCAATTAGATTTTCATACAGAGAAAAGTGTGAGACATCCTAATTAAACACCTTTTGGTGGAAGCCATCGTACATAAACACAGACCTCTTGTAGTAGTTATCAAATGTGTCATCTGTGAGGGTAATACTAAAAACAATCTTAATTGTTTGTTTGTTTGCTTGTTTGTTTTGTAAAAATTGGAAGAAGATTACTGTTTGAATGTCAATTCAGATCTGTACATTAGTCATTAAGACAACCAGTGAAATACATTTCTTAAGCATAGCTATAAATCATGTACATAATCATAGAAAAAGGAGGAAAATAACTGAAAGGAAAATACAATGGATTCACCCAGAGGATAAATCTGATGGACTATGGTGTTACTAAGCACCTAAAACTAATGTTTTGTGTGACTTTGGTCACATTATGTCACCCTTCTGTTTTACTTCCCTTTATGTGTTAAATACAATTAGCAATATTTACTTCACAATGGATGGAAAAAAAGTTATTAAATTCTTCTGGCATTATGCATTAGTTTTACAGCTGGAGGTTTTACAATGAAATATAGTATTTTTTCCCCATATAATTCCATTTTAAAAGTCCATAATTCCATTTTAAAAGTCCATAATTCCATTTTACAGTGCAGAAATATGATTAATGGTTAATGGTATACCTTAAACAGGTTGTATTTTCTGCATAATCACAAGAATGCTCTAAAAGAGAGTCTTCTGCCTGGAACAGAGGTCAAAAATTGTCCAGTATATGACATGTGCATGAAAAAAGATGCTGAAGAGAAATCACGACCAACTCAATGCATGGAAATGCAAAATATGCCATTTTCAGCATTCTCACCTTACATTTTTGTCTACTTTTAAGGTGTTTTTACATTACAGTCTGGAAGAATGGAGAGTAAGAACAAGTAAATCCCATTTAGTCCTTTATAGAAAAAGTTTAAGTAAGAAAGAACCATAATTGCTTTTAAAAACTTGACATGTCTACACGTGAACATTAAAACTTGAGCCTGTCCAGTAGGGAGAGGATGTTGGGAATGCAACACTTCTTTTGAAACATATTTGGGAAAGTTTAGAAGCAGCATGCTATTACACTCCAGGTGATAAGAAGGAAATGCAGAGGAGGCTTTGGGTGTCCTGTTACCCCCGGTTCAAAGCCAGGCATAACCAGGGGTGTGTTCCCAGCAATTGCTGGGTCTCTGGGAAAATAAAAATTACTCTTACACTTTCCAGAGGGAAGGTCATTTCCCTTTGTACTCAGTTTTCTCCAGGACTCACAGTTAAACTCTTTCCATTTCTTTTGACTAGAATTACTTCCATTAGGGAAATGTTGCCTGAAAATAGCATGCAGTATTAATGTATCCTTTGTTTCTGCTGTTGCCAACAGTAACATGTTTCCTTGGCTCTCACCCCCTGACTGCTGATAAGATCAAGTTGATTATTCAGCAGCTATAGCCCACCACCTGCTCTATTTTTTTCTCCCTGACATGCAAAGCTGTTGAGACACTATCTTGCCTTGTTAAAGCTACATTTGGTATTCAGCTATAGTTTCAAGCAAATATGTGTATATATTTAAAAAGTGGATTCATTTTTGACCAGACTTGCAATAAGTCAAATTCGTTATGCTGTTTTCTACATTGGAGTACTAAGGTGCTGATTTTTTTTCTAAAATTCACAATTTGGTTCCACTATTCATGCTCTACATTTAATTATTAATACAGTTGTATTGTTCATAGGCCCGTTTCTGGAAATTCTGCTGCAGACTTCAGTGCTGTCTTGATTTTATTATAAATCATTAACTGCTTGGAAATTTATCATTATAGTGTAGGTTATGAATGTGTCGTAATGAAATAAAACATTTCTGTTCTGTTCTGTAGAGGAAGAGATGATAAATGAGCTCTGTTCACTCGTCTTATTTCTGGAAATTCTGGATTTTTCTCTTCTTTCTATAAATACCCATCAAACTCTGAGAGCTTAATTTTGGTGACATGGCCAAAAGAGGTATTTGCTTATCAGTTCAGCAGAGATTTTAAATCTCCAGCTTTATGATCTTCTTTTGGGATTACAATAGCATTACATCTAAACATCTTCTGTAGCACTCAAAGTGTAAGTAAATGTAGAACTCACTACACTTCTCTATATTTAGTGTTCCCTACCTAGCTGAACTCCGCTTTTCTAATTTTAGCAGAAGCTATAATTTTAAACAAAAATATTCCAGTGTTTTGGATATTCATTATGTATTTACTATTGTTATTGAGTTCCATTGACAGTAAAAATATATTATTTGATATATTGTTATTAAATTCACATGAAGATTTAGCATTCTGTGAAATTTGTTGTTCTCTTTGATTATATGATGAGAGAAAATGCAACTGCTCTTGCATCCCCTATTGAATTAAAGGTAAATGACTTTGGTGTTTTTCTTGCATAAGTGATGCCAGTCTGTACCTTGTATTTTGCAAGGAGGTATTTAATAGATTTGTTTGGTTTTTTTTTTTTTTTCTTCTTTTCCCTTTAAAATAAGGGAGTTGTATGTACATATTTCAGTTATGTCTGTTCCTATTTGGATATTAGTCAGATTTCATTTAATCTGCTAACATGTATAAATTGGTAGGTTATATTTTGTGTTGGATTTGTTTTTTTTTTCCTTTATGACTGTTTGAAGTGCAAAATTATTCAGAAGGTATTAAAGGAGTTGTAAAGCAATCTGAACTGCATCAAGTTAATTTTTTTTAAGTCACAGGAAAATTACCTTTATGACATTTTAGAACGCTTTTTTTGAAGTGAGTTAATTTTGATATTTCTACAAAACATTTATGGTTTCTCCTTGAGCTGATAGAAAGCATGTGAAAAAAAACAGGGTAACAAGTCATGCCTACTCAATATCCATGTCATTTTCTAATCATGCCTGTGAAGTTACCAGCTCAGCTGTGAAGCTTAGAAGGGTTTCCAAAGGCAGGCAGTGAGCTGGAGCTGGTGGTGTTATGCAATTTGAGATTTGTTGGAGCAGTTGGCAATTTCAGTCTAATGGTTTCAGCGTGTGTCCTTCACTTTGAGCCTGTTTAAAAATATAACACTAATGTGCCTTACATTTAAGCCATATGAATTATTAGAGTGAAAATGTAATAAGCTCTAAGGGGTTTAAGCCTCTGCAAATGAGAAGGATGAATGATGTCTTAAAAGAAGTGGTCTTCTGCTATTTTTATACACCACTCTAGTGAAATTTCACTGCTAGATGTCAGGATGCATTTGACAGACTATCTTACTCTTCTAATAGTTTTTCTTCATGCCTTTATCTACAGTTGTCTCTATCGTACTCCCTTGTCTACTGAAACATTTCTGGCAGTATCAAGCTGTCATAACATTTCCCAGCTTCTCAAATCTCCTGATTGCACACAGCCTAGAAATATACTCTAGCTTGGAAATTGAACTTCCTTCCTGTGGAAATTCTGCTTCTCTACCTTCCATTGTGAATCTACTGCACTCCTTTTTGCTGTTTAATAATAGCTGAATATAATAAATTTGTACACCCTTACGGTACCAAATTAAGTGTGTAAGGTATTTCACACAAATAATAGTTCGTGCCTCATGGATGGGACTTTGCTCCAGTCAGCAAAGATAATTTTATGCTCCCTACATTCTTCATTGTGGCTGTATTTGGTCTGTTCTCTGGTACTCAGATACTCCTCCAGCAGTGCCTTTACACCTGTGGTTCATTTTTCCCTTTGACTGCTCATGTAAGGTTTCTTTTCATCGAGTATCAATGGTCTTGCTAGTTCTAGTAAGGATTATGGACATTAGATGCAAAGCTGAGGTGACACCAGTATGTTTTCAGACAGCTACAAACTAATACTTGACATCATCCCCCTGCAACTTCTGCAGGCTGTGCACTCCCCTAAGTGCATATCAAGCTATACCACTTTTCCAGAAATTTAAATGTATGGGGTTTAGCTTATTTATCTATTTATTTATTTGTTTGTTTGTTTATTTATTATTTAGTTATTTTTGTCCAGAGATGACTTTCAGTAGTGTATATAGCTCCAGCTCTTCTGTGATTTGTTTTCAGGACAGAAACAAAGAGTGACAATATATGTACGTTTGACAACTTCTGAAGGATTTTAAATTCTTTCTAAAACTTAACTGAAAACCTTAATATATTATATTTGAAAGACTCTTTCAGCTCTCTTTTAAGCCTTGAAGTACTGCCACTATGCCACTTTTTCCTTTTCTTTTTGACAATTTGCTAGGAACTTACATAAGAGAAGAGATATTTCTAGTTCATGTTTTAGGGAAGGGCTGTTTTTATGTAATGGAGAAGTGTCACTGTGACAAATATTCTTTGGGCTTTATCCTTTCTTACTTTCCTTATATGACACCTTTGTCAGTGACAGGTGATTGCATGTGACACTTTAGGCATCAAAAGCACATGTGGGATGCATTTATTTAGGGCATCCCAATTTCAGTTTTTCCTCTTGAAATAATAGTGATTAGTTATGCCAGAAAGTGTTAACTTTACCTACAATATTGTAATCTCAAGTACTCTAGTTCAGATTTTATTTCCCATTGATTTCTGATCTTATTTCAACCAGTGGCTTGATTTGCTTAGGAACAAGAAGACCATGAGTAAAAGTTCTTTGTAGAGAATCAGCCTTATTTTTTCTACTTTTATTTAAGTCAACAAGAGGAATAAAGGTAGTATTGAATGAAAAAAAAAATATTTTCATTATAACAATTAACAGATAGTGAAAACCTTTAAAGCTCTGTCTTCTAAATATGTAGAAGGTGATAATAATTTTTTTCCATTAAGTTACTTTTTAACCAACATGACAGCCTTTCTTTCTTCTTTCTTTGGATATGAGGTCATCCTGTTAGAAAAACTGATTAAGAAGGTCTGAAATAGAATTACTTTTCATAAGAATAAAGCAGAAATGTCTTGAAATGCATTAGAAAAGCAGACAAACTGTGGAAAATACTTTTCTGCTTACTTTTTAATTAAAGTGGAGTTTTGTAATCTACTGCTGAATTAGAAAAAATAAATTGTAACATTTTAGGTTGCTGTTAATTGTTTATAAAGTGGAAGACAAGGATTGAAGTGTTATTTTGAACAGCCGTCCAGAGTTGTCAACATTATCTTTAACATTAGCTTTTAAAAAATTTTGCTAATTCCCAATTATTGTAAATTATATATACATTTAGGCCAGTAATTTTATATGAAGACTGCTTTTTGTAAGTATTACAATGTCAGCAGACCCCTGGTATACCCTTTTTCCATATGAATATGACTCAACTGCTGCCTTAGATGGCAAAAGTGAAACTGTCCCCAGAGAGTAGCTGAGGAGTACAACATCCGCATTCTGTATGGAATATAGGAGACCAGTTATAAACACAGTCATTCTGTGACCTTATATGCTTCAGATATCCTCATTAACAGAGCACAGATCACATTACCAACATGTGGCACAGCAGATGTCGGAGTAAAGAGAATCTGTGACTTTGCAGTGTAAATACCTAAAATATAACCAAGATGCAGATCAGCAAAAAAACCCAAAAAACCAAAAAACCAAAAAACCCCAAAAAAACCACAAAAAAAAAAAAAACACCAAAAAACCAAAAAACCAAAAATACCTATATTTGGTCACTATAATAAAAAAATTCTTAAAAATATGTTTAAAGTTCTAGTTACCCTTCTGCTGAAGATCTAATCTAATGGCCTTTGTCTAATGGGTTGCAACAAAGCTTAGGAAAAAAAGTCCTTATTTGACATAGGGAAATATGAATTATCATGGGAAATTTTGTGCTTAAAATATTGTGTTAGTGATCACAATATTTTAAAAGCAAACAAATTTACTTGAGAGAGGAAAATTTAAAACTTGTTGTTACAATTTAAATCAGCAAAATTGGGCACGTCTTTTGTTCAATCTAAGACACTGTTTTATGGTTGGGACTGTCTTACCCAAACTGACTTGCCTCAGCTTCATCAAATCTAGATCAGCTTTTGTGGTGGTAATTATTATCAGTGCCCACTTCTTAGAAAGGTCATGTAGGAAATATCTTTATAAATAACATGTAAAAGGGTAGTCAGCCCCTACTAACTCCTCCTGTGCCCCACTGGAAGTATGGAAATAAGAAAAAAGAAAATAAATCCAGATGTATTTATGTGAGGGTTATAGCCTTGCTATCTTTTAAATCCAGATGTATTTATGTGAGGGTTATAGCCTTGCTATCTTTAGCACATCTATGCTCACTTTTGGATTACTGACCTTTCAGATTGCAATTGTTTGTCGAGCTCACACTCTCTGTGTGACAACCTGTTTTTTTTTATACAAATGGGTGCAATTATTAAATAGGGTAACTCATGGGTATTTGGATAATTCATCACCAAGAATTCCTGTGGAAATATAACATATGCTGTGCATGTAAAGAAAACAGAATCAAGGTAGAAGAAAATAGTTCTAATTTGTTTTAATATAGAATGTGACAGCTTACTGAGCTGAGAATATAATCCTTTGGACTTTGTCAGTCTGTATTAAACCTGTAGTGAAATAGCACTATCAGTCTTGCATTGACACATCAGACACCAGTATGAGACTTACAGAATCTCTTCCTCATCTTGTAATTCCAATACATAATCAAATATGGAAGAAAAATATTTGTGTTTCAGACACATATATGAAACTATGTATTAAATCACTTTTACACATACTTGTTGTGGCTTTTGTGCTGTTCATGCAAGAACAGGTTTGAGTATTTGGATAATATTTTACAATCAGGATCTGAAGGTCATTCTGTATTCTATGCTGTTCTTTATAAGCTGGATATTGACATATTTTTCCATGGTAATTATTTTCTTAAAATAACCTAAAAACCCCTTGGATTTTGTGTTTGAAAAAGTTTGTGAACCTACTGATATCTATTAACTCTCAAGATTACACATTTTATAATAGCTTGATATATCAAGAACTAGTTGAATATTATTTTCAAATAAAACACTTAAAGGAGAATGTGAAGCACAAAAGAAAATTATTTCATTGTACTGGATATAAATTTAATTGGGCCATTTGCTGACAGAATCTTATGCTGGCAAGGAGGAGATAAAAATATGACATATATATAAGAAAAATGAAAGCTGGAAGATGAATAGGCCTGCTAGGGAGTTGATCTTTACAGATCAGATAAAGATTCTTGCTGTCTGTGCTGCATCAAAGGCTGCCTTTCAGAGATAGTATCATGAACTTGGAAACTGGGGACAGGACCTTCGAAAATAGAGGGTTTTGAGATTGACAGGCAGCTGGGTTTTGGATCTTTTTTAGTTGTTTTCCTTTTCTATTATTTGTGTGTGTGTTTGTGTGTGTATAATCTTTTATAATCCCTTTAAAAGTTAAAGATTCATAGGCTGGTGGAGTGAATCAACACTTGCTCCTTAGCCAGCTTTTCAATAGCTGTTTTCCTTTGAAGATAACCTTTCTCTTTGAAATATAGAAGGAAATCTAGTGGCAGATACCTCTTGACTCCTTTCAAAGTTTGATTAAAAATACTTATTTGTGAACAGCAACTGACTTTGAAGGGATATTTTTTTTAATTGATGAGCTAAGTATTCTGGAAATTCCTTAAAATAATGCACGCCACACCCTACTCAGGAAAAAAAAAAAAAGTTTAAAATAAATAAAAAAATAAAACCACCATAGAAGTAATTGTTTACTCTAGGAAAATTTATTACACAAATTGCATGTTTAATCAAAGCATTTCCAAGCACCTTAAATTTGACATCAGCTACTGTGCCAATCACACTGGCTAAATCTGGCATCAGCTCCTCTGATCCCTTACTTAAAAAGCACCATCACACAGCTGTCAGGCATCCTCCAAAGGACATGAAAAGATGCTACAGCATTCTGTTAGCCTTTGCAGCCCTCTCTCCCTGGTCGTGGTTCCTCTGTTTATTTACTAATTCAGAGTAAATCTGTGTTCCCCAGCAGACTGCACGAAGTAGGGCTCTTTAAATATCATGAAGTAAGCCAGAATACTTCTGTTACGTTAGTTTTGTTTCTTTTTTCCATTTTTAGTTTTGTTCTGCTTTTCCTACTGTGTATCCAAAATATGCTGTTTGTTCAAGGCATGAAAACCTCTCTCAGCTTTCATCTATACAGTGAGCAATACAGAGAGCATGGAGGAAAAAAATATTAAAAACTAATATACAAGAATATTGTTTAAAACCATTTCTTCTTATTTTCTTACACATAAAAATTCATATCTCAGGATTTTAGTATTTGCTGGAGAATCCTGTAGGGAGCTGCAGTGGGTCATGGTGTTAAAGAAGCTGTTGCCTTATTACCCCCTCATTGTAAGGGGAGGGAAAATGGGAAGCTCCAGGTGCCAGCCGGCTGTTGTGCAGCTTCTCTGTCAGCATTCCCCAGAGACTCTTCCATCAAAACAGGGAAGGCCAGACCTGACATTTGCATACCTCAGAAGGAAGCAGGAATGATTTCTTTGAGATGAAAAATTAGTCTCCTTGCGTCACAATAAAAGGCACAAGTAACTTGAGTTTGCTTAACTGCCTGGCTATTTTCAGCCAAGGAGTGTTGACAGGGTAATATGAGGTACATTCTAAATATACATTCCAGTAAACTATTTGATACATTGCAGATGAGTTTTTAAAAAAATTGATCAAATAACTGGAACAGCAACAAAAAAATACTGATTTTTGGATAGTAGAGCAAAAGATTCTTTAGGTAAGCAGTGATGAAAAAATCAAAAAGGTATCTCAGCCAGTTGCTGGAACCTCTATGCATGGTCCTGTCTTGTTGTCATGTGTACTTCCATTATGGTGTCAAGTTTGGGGTTCTGGCAGTCAAGGAACAGTTGTTTTCTCTTTGGTTATTACTATTTCTTCAACAGTTTGCTTGCACTTTCATATGAGCTTGATTACCATTAACAAAGCTCTGTACACAATGCCCTGAATGCCAGCCTCTCATTATGGAGGCTATTTTAAGGTGTAAAGCATTGTAGGTATTGCATGTAGGGTTACTTTAGAAAGTTGCTTGGGCAGTTAGGATGGCCTCTAACTAAAACCTGACTGAAAAATTCTAAAGGAGAATAAGAGTACAATTTTGTGGGGGATATTCTTTTTTCCCCTTCATTTGAGACAAGAGAAAGCAACCCAAACCAACCTTTTTTTTTTTTTTATTTGCTTTAAGCATTTTCACTTTATAGTGCAGATTAGCTCAGAAATCTACCATTTGAACTGAGGAACTTCAAGCATGGCCTCAGTTCTTTCCATGGAAAATTGTTAGCAGTGTTAATGATGAGTATATATTTCTCTCCATAATCCATCTATCATTTTGTGCATTTGGGCTCTGCTGTCTTTTGTGGTTCTCAGAGTACCTTAAGGTAATGGAGCAGAGTGTGAAGGAGCTCTGAGGGCAGTGTTAACTGCAGCTATTTACACATGTAGTAAGTGCTATATCTTGCTTTGCTACAATCTGGTGAAATATGACTTAATCATCTTGAATTTATCAAAGGATTTGCAAATTTAGATACGGAATGGGCTAGATTAAGTGACTAAACTAGATGGACAAAGGTGTTCTAGTGTATTACCAAAACATGAAATGCTGTAGATGTTTGTCCAATGCAGTCAAGGGAGAGTTAGACTGGGCTTTTTCCCCATAGGATGCATGAAATGATATCACAGTTTTTCTTTGGTTAGTGTGGTACTTGGTTACTGTGGATGTACCTCTAGTGAGCAGTGCCTGTAAAGCGCTGGTAGCTTTCTGTTAGCTAAGAATCATTTGAATTGACAATAAAACAACTGAGTGGAGACACATTTTGTGGCAGAAGAGGACATAGTTGACATTTTTTCTGGTTTTAAGGAATTATTTCAAACCTAAAAATAAGGAAAAGATCCTAAGTTCTGATTTTTGAAATGTGTCAATCATCCTGGTAGCTGTTAGAGCAGGGGGAGGAGTTGCCCTCAGGGGATAAGGTAGCACAGGCAGTTGCAAGGTCTGAGGTGAGGTTCTGACAGATCCATGTCTGGAACTCCACCTTTCCTGGACTTTCTGGTCATGTTCCTTTTGCTGCTGGGAAGAAATGACAAGGTGACTCAACTGAAAGTGTGACTTAGACACCAGTTCATTTTGTGTAAGGATTGGTCTGAATATTAAAAGGGTCATCAGACTTATTGCTACACAGTAAGAATTTTCATCCTTATCTGGTGGACATAGGCTGTGTCTCCTAGAAAGGGACCATGACTCCTAAAAACAGTTGCTAAAATTTTTATTGGGCTGTAAAATAATTTATTTCAAAAAGTAAGCCACTCAACAATTAGGACATGGCTGAGTCCACATGAACTACATTCACATCAGGTAGCTGCTTCTTCAGGGTGAGCTGGCTTGCTTTAGGGATGGGTGCACCTGTGCGATGGGGGATCAGTGTGCAGCTTTGCTGGAGAATATGCATTACCTTGGCAAATTCTATGTGCAAAATTGTAGTGAAGTCCTAAGAATTGTGTCCAAACAGGTTATTTTCAGACTTATGAGGAGGAACACATCATCCAATGTAATGGATGTATCTGTACAAGAGATTTATTTGAAAGAGCAAATTCCTGTGCTTCTCTTTCTGTGGGGCTAAGTGAAAAGACTGGATTTATTCAAAGTATTAAATATGGGTGAATGCCCTCTAGGAACATGCTTGTTACTCTCCAGCTGCTAATTCAATCCATGAGATCAGACTCCAGCTAGTCCCAAATTACTGGCTTTTTATGTATCCCTAATAATCACGGGGCTGTCAGGAGTTTCTATAATTGAAGATAAAAGTTATAACAGAGAAATAAATGTCCATAACATGGTCTTTTAATATTTTAATATGTACTTGTCATTAGACAGTAGATTAAATTAATGCACATAAGACAAGGTAGTGTGTGTAAAGAGAGGGTATTTTCGGCAGCATGTTGATGGATTTTGAACTTAACTAGAACTTTTTAAATTATATTGGAGTGAAGGTTAAATTTTCTAGTGCATTACTTCACTTAAATATAAAATAATACAGAAAATAACATTTTTAGATGAGATGGTTCACCTTTAGCAATTGCATATAATTTTCATGCAAATGAAAAAAGCATAGATATAAAATTTTTACAGAGAAAATATGCATAGGAAAAAGTAAAAGAGGAAGATTTTTGTAATGTAAAGAATCAGTAAAGACTCAAATTAATGTCCTCTGTCTCTTTGTTCTTCAGCGCCTTGCCAAAGAAGCAGAGAAGTACCAAGCATCACATCAGTGGAGGGATGAGTTTGGGGTAAGCTTCATTTTTTCTCCTTTTAACCTTCTTGGATTTTTCCTCTTTGAAATGTTAACTATAGTCTTACAAACATGTTGTTTATGTATCTGCTATAGAAGGGGTTACTGACTATGAATAGACAGTTATTTAATGCAGTTAACAGAGTCTCAGTCAGGGTGTGTAGAGAATAAAATGAACTTTTCCCTTCAGAAGCTCCTAGGGAGCTTCACAGACCAGGGATGTAGCTCTGAGTTGTACACCAGGCATCTGTTTGTTTTGACAGACAAGGAATGATTACAGAGAAGACATTTGAGTGATGGTTGCTATCAGTTAGAAGTGTGTTTATTCCAAACACTGAAGCAGAATCATAGAAAAGATTTTTACAAGCTGTCTTGTTCTTATGTAAAGAGAAAAAAAACCAACCAAACAAAAAAACCAAACAAGTAAGAAAAGCTTAATACAGGAGGATTTGGTTTTCTGCATGACCTGGGAGTCATAGACGTTTCTATAGAATCTCTTTCCATATTTTAATAACTGCATCCCTTCTTTCAATATTCTAGTGCTGATAAAAGAGGCCCCAACCTGATCAAACATTAAATTATCTTCTTTATTCATTTCAGACTTTACTGAAAAAATAAGTGACATGATTTTAAAAGGTACAACCTTGATGTTTTTATTACCAATTTGGCTAAATTAATATTTTGCTGCATGATTATAAGCCTCTTAATTTTAGGCTATAGTTCCTGGCTAAGTGTCAGAATTATTTATTATACCTTTATTCCATGTTCCTTCAGAAATAAAAGCAGATGGTACTTTTACATGATGCTGCTGCAAACCTGGACTGTGTTTGCACATCCATGAGAATCATTTAGCACACAGTTAAATGCACAGTGGTTTTCTAAGAATGTGGTCATGGTTTAACCCCAGCTGACAAGTAAACACTGCACAGGCACCTGCTCACTCCCTGTCAGGGTTGGGGAGACAATTGCAGGAGTAAAAATGAGATAATTAATGAGTTGTTATAAAGACAGTTTCATAAGTAAAGCAAAAGTTGTATGCAGTAGCAAAGCGGAACAAGGAGTGTTCACCATGGGCAGGCAGGTGTTAAACCATCCCAAGGAAAATGGGGCTCCTTTGCCCCTAATTGTGACTTGTGAAGACAAACACCATTGCTCCAAAAGTCCACCCTTTCCTTCTTCTTCCTCCAGTGTTATACACTGAGGAGGGTGCTGTACAGCATGGGATATCCCTTGGGTCAGCTGTGGACCCCCAGCCTCCTCACAGGTGGGGCAGTGTGAAAAACAGAAAAGCCCTCAGCTGCACCAAACCACTCCTCAGCAATAAAAAAAACCCAAAAAAAAAAAAAAAAAACCCAAAAAACCACACCAGAATTATCAACACTTTTTCCAGAACAAATCCAAACTATAGCCCATGCTAGCTACTATGAAGAAAAGCAGTTCTAACCCAGTCAAAACCGGCAGAAATGTTCATTCTGATCCAGTGTTACTCAGGCACTTGAAGATCTGAAAACAGACAAAAAAGCTGGTAAGGTCAGGCCATGTAATTCAGAGAGGAGTGACTGACTTCAGGAGTACAGAGAGTCTGTATGCAGCCTGAATGCTTTTAGCTGTGCTCTCTGCACAGGCACAGCCCCCAGCACGCGGTAAAACACACAATGCATATTCCATGGAGATGCTGGAACAAGAATGCTGCAGCGACCTTTTCTGCTAATCTGTCTCTCTTGTGACTGGAAAACAAAACCTGCAGGCTTGATGGACTCAGTGCAGAGCTGTGTGAATACAGTGAGAATCTAATTCTAACCATTTTGCTTCTGCACTATATTCTGGCATCATGTCAATACCGCCTCAGCTTTTGTTTTCCTTTTTATCCTTTTTTTCACAGTACAAGTCAGTCATACCAAAAAGGCTTCAGGTTTTAACTGAGTTCATTGCCAAGGAGACATCTCAAAATAATTTGAAAATGTGATTTTATATTGATGTCGTAGTTGAGGAAAAGGCTATGCTCAGTGGCTATGGTCAGTATTGAAAGAAAATGCAGTTGGATTTATAATAAAGTAACTGCAAACTGAGATTGTACTTTACTGTTTTGAATTTGGATCAGAACTGTATGCACCATATAATAACCTTGACATTAGGTTATGCAATTAAATTTCAAATAAATGTATTAAGCCTCTTATAATTTAATTTGTTCCATTTTTGCCAGAAGTAATCTTTCTTCTCTTCTGGCCTACTTTTTAGAAAATGCCTTCTCAAATTAGTTTGCACACAGATCTTTATGATAAACTTAATTTTCACTGGAAGACTCATTCTCCTAATGGCTGTGATGGAAAATAGAAGATAGACCGTAAAACTTTCTGCAGTTAAAGGTTCTTAAAGCTCTTCTGATAGCATTATGAATCGTCTGTATGATGCTGCATGAGGTTAATTTCTCATCCAGGATTTAGGTTTGGTTGATGAAAGCCCTTCCAGCAGCATTGCACATGAGTCACTGTAGAATGAAACTCATGGGACAAGCTATTTCTGCTTCTAATGAGCTTGTGATCAGCAATGTCCTTGACAGTCAGATTGCAGATGAATAAAAGCCTATGCAGTTTTCAGGAGAAAATATCACTAGCATTCCTCCTGGGGAAGTGTGTATGGGCTGACTTGAGTGGAACATATGCAAAAAAGAAAGGGCAGAGAGGGCTGACTGTGAGACCAAGGTCTGCACAGAGCTACAAGGGATGTGTCAATCAAAAAACCACCAGGGTGCCTGTTCTACCACCTTACTCTAAATATGAGTGGGTTGGGCACAGTTCACAGCAAAAGAAATGTGCAAGCATTAATGGTTTAATTTTCAGATTAATATCACCTTATAAAAAAAAATCAGCATCTTAGGTACGGTCTTCTGAAACAAGCTACTACAGGGAAAAAAGAAAACAGATTTACTTCCACAGACTTTTTTTTAAATTTCACCTAATAATCTAGTGTAAAGACTATGCAAATTGTCTAAAGTAAAAAAATTGTTTGTCATTTAGAGAAATAGTAGACTAAACTATTTACAGACATACAGATTCACATCTACTAAAATTTCTTTTTTTCTGTACTATTTCTAATTAAATAAAAGTATAATTTGTTCCAGTATTTTAGGTATGATAGTGTATTAAATTCCAACCGATTCAAGCAGACCAAACAATGAAAACAAACCAAAAAACTTAAATTTTGAGTCTTTTATAAATCACAGAATCACAGCATGGCTTGGATTGTAAGGGACTTTAAAGTTCATCTTGTTCTGACCCCCTGCCATGGGACACCTTCCACTAGACCAGGTTATTCAGAACCTCATCCAACCTGGCCTTGAACATTTCCAAGGAAGTATTTTCTCTGGGAAATCTGGGACAGTACCTCACCACCTTCACAGGAAAGAATTTCTTCCTAATGCCTAATCTAAACCTACCTTTTTTCAGTTTCATAGAATTATAAACTATGCTGAGTTTGAAGGGATCCATTAGGATTATTGTGTCCAACTCATGGCCCTGCACAGGACACCCCAATCACACCCTGTGCCTGAGAGTTGTCCAAACACTTCTTGAACTCTGTCAGGCTTGGTGCTGTGACCACTGCCCTGGGGAGCCTGTTCCAGTGCCCAGCTATGGGGGAACTCTGGGGGAAAAACCTGTTCCTAATATCCAGCCTAATATCCTTCCTTTTATTCTTTCATTCCAACTCAGCTTCAGGCTGTTTCCTTGGGTCTTGTCACTGGTCACAAGAGTGAAGAGATCAGTGCCTGCCCCTCTGCTGCCCCTCATGCGGTTGTTGAAGGCCACACTGAGGTGGCCCCTCAGTCTCCTTTTCTCCAGGCTGAACAAACCCTGTGGCCTCAGGTGCTCCTCCTAAAGATTCCCCTGGCTTTTCTTTGGACATTCTCTAATATCTCAATGTCTTTTAAATATTGTGGTGCCCAAAACTGCCCCCAGCACCTGAGGTGAGGCCACCCCAGTGCCTGGCTGCTGATGCTGTGCCTGGATCCCCCAGAACAGAGCTGTCCCTCCTGGCTGCCAGGGCACTGCTGGCTCATGTCCAACTTGCCATTGACCAGGACCCCAGGTCCCTTTCCACAGCCGCTCTCCAGCCTCTCATTCCCCAGTCTGTCTGTACATCCAGTGTTGCCCTATCCCAGGTGCAGAATCTGTCACTTGCCCTTGTTTCACTTGATCAGGTTGGTGGTGGCCCCTCACTCCAGGGTATCGAGCTGTCTCTGCAGGACCTCTCTGCCTTCAGGGAGTAGCCAGTTCCTTCCCAGTTTGGTGTCATCAGCAAATTAACTTAGAATTCCTTCGAGCACTGCATCCAAGCCGTTAATGAAGGTGTTGAAGAGGAGCAGGCTGAGGATGGAGCCCAGTGGGACCCCAGCAGTGACAGGTCCCCAGCCTCATGTCCCCCCATTCACCGTAACCTTTGTCCATGACCCGTGACCCCTCTGCTCATCCGCTGTGTAACTCAGTTATCCAGCTGTGAGCTGAACATTTTGGAAATCTGAAATGAGTTAAGAGCGTGCATCTTACATATTTACCATTAGTTTTAGCTAAGTGACAAGAAACAATATAATTGTGGATATTGGTATTTTTCACTGATAATTAAATATCAAAACACTTTTGGAAATGACTGATTGATTTACTAAAGGTACAAAGTTATTCAAAGTTATTAATTAAGAATACTAATTAAGAATATCAAATATCTTCTAAGTAAAAAAGGGAAATAAATATTGGATTGTGACATGTAATTTCCTGATGAAACACAAAGTTGGTTGAAATAGTTGAACTGCAGTTTACTTGTATGGCCCAAAAATAATACTGTTAGAAAACTATTAGGTGCTAAGAGAATATTTGTGAAGTTTATGAAGGCAAATCAAAAATGCTTAGCTTCAGGCAAATGGAGAAATCCCATTCTCTGTTTCCTACTGCATTGGTAGTGCCCAATTCCCCAGCTGCCTTTACAGCTGGAGGAATTAAGCCTGAATATTTTAGATTAAAGCAGTTACAACTCAGAGGTACAAACCAATAAATCTAAATGAAACAGCCTTGTCAGTTTGAAATTTCTTGTACACTACAGATTGAAAAGGGGATGCTTTTGACAGTTGTGATCGTCCAATTATTTTTCTAAGATAGAGACTCATGGAAAAAATATATGCAAGCTGAAATAATGAAAGGAAGAATTCTGTGTGAAGTAATTGCTGTTATTCCCCAAATGAATCTTCTACAATTACATTTGATACCACACTTGATTGCCTTGCAATGGTTGGTTAACTAAAGCAATTTTGTTTCCAGTTGGGTTGTTGTATTAATTGTACTTACATATGTAAAAACATAAGGGATATCTCATTTGTATTTTAAAAGGGGAGTCCGCATGGATGGCCTATTAGCATCCACTTATTTATATGGAGACTGAAACTCAAACTTTTAAGACTCAATTATCATATAAAAATGCCACATGAAAAATTCTTTCAATATGCTTTACCTTTTAACCAGTAGTGTAATTTTATTTTCTTCTGTGTAAATGATGTTTTTTTACCTCTTGGTAATTTTTAGACAGCATTTTCTCTGATAATAATACGTAGGCTGGTGTTCACGTACCAACTGGGCTTAAAAGTAATGACAAAAAGTCACGGGAATAATACTTTGGAGTTACAGTTTGTTTATTTATCTTTTTCTAGTAGAAATTTTGGCTGCATGAAACTGTATTAAAAAGTTGCTCAGCAAAGAAACAAAAGATGAAAAGGATAACTAAGATAGATAAAACAGGTTTCCTATCACCACAGTTGATCCAAGCAGTGACCTGCAAGAGCAGAGCAGTAGTAGGTGTCTCTGTTGTATCTTGCAGTTTTAAGATTTTCGGGACTGTCTGTAGTTTATTGTGGATGTTATGACAATACTAAACCACTGTATCCTAAAAGCCCCAGCTGGAAAAAAAACTAACAAACCATGAAACTTTCAGCTTTGGCATGGTTTCGTTATAAAGAAGCAGTTTACTAAACATATTTTGCCTCTTGAAAGAAGAACTCTGTGAAGAAAAGAAGCTAGAATCCTTTTTCTCTCATCTCTGCAGAGAGATGATACAGTTCTCTCATGGTTTCTACCTCTGATAATTCTCTTTTGTGCAAAGAGCACCTGTGAGAAATGATGCAGCTGAGATTTGGCACCAGAGCTGCAGTACAGGGAACCAGCCCTCACAGGTGCAAAGGAGGTGTGGGATCCTTGCCTAGTAAGTCATGGATACTTTATAATTTTGTGGAAGTTATAATGCTAAATTACACTTTATTATTTGGTGAAAGTTATAACACTAAATACAGGCAAAGTATCAAAATTGTCTGTATCTTCACACAGAGCTTTGATCCAAAACTGAGTGAAATAAATCTTCCATTAATTTTGTTTCATTTTGGATGATGTGTCACATTCCTAAAGTAACTTCTGTGACTTGAAAAAAACCCATCCAAATGATCAATTTAAATGGACAGGTTCTAGGGAGGACAGTATTTTATTCTCTGAAGAGCCGTGTGCCGCCTCTTCTGTGACCTGTAGCCTTCGTTTGTGTATAATTTAAATTAAATGTGCCCTATCTCACTGAAAGGAACAAAGTACCATTTTTCTGCCAGTGATTGCACTTGAACATTTTTCTACCCAGGGCATGAATTTCTGTGTGTGTGCTCTTGAGAGTAGTCAGAAGGTGAGGTAAAGAGGAAATAAGGATAAATATTCTTTACTGAAATATTGGGTGGGTTTAAGGGTTGTTCTGATGTTTAGCTGATGTTTATCAAATCACTTATACCTTTTTGAGTCATGGAAATTCGCTGTGAATATTCCAGGAACAAACATTTCTGCAGTTCTCTATAATATTTGTCAAAGTGAGACAGGAGACACAATGGTTACAGCCTTTGGAACACACTGACTTCAGCTTCCCAGGATCTCCATCATTAATAAGGAGAATTTTATCAAGTGCAGAAATCCACTGAGAACATGTCCATGCTGAAGCCTCTTTGGAGATGTGGTATAAGCCTCACCAGATTAGTGCAGAATTTGTCTGGCATTCCCTCCTGGGAACAAGATCCCTCAGTTTGCCTGTCTGTCCCCAGCACCCTGCCCCCTAATGTTTGGATTCTTATTTCAAAAAGTCTGTGTGCCTTCTGGTTTACAAATGTCTAGCAGGTACTAGTTAGATAAAAGTAAAAACATCTTAATGCAAATTAAAAACAAAAAATCCAAGTCATTAGAAATCTTTTTAAGAGTAGAGTTACTTGCTACCTTGTCTGGAGATTTATAACTTCGTAGAGTCTCTCAGATGAGTCTTTCACTCTAGAAATCATTGATTTTCCTCTAAAACATGGGCTGCCATAGGACAGCTCTTCCATGCTCCTGTTCCATTATATATCTGACACAATGCTGTATGAGAATTGCACCAATGAGTGTTAGTGTGTGAATCCTTGAATTCTTTTTTCTTTTTCACACTTAATGAATTTTAAACTGATTAGAGAGTTGATGAGGAAGACAGTGGTAGCAGTACAATCAGAATTAAGATTATAAGCAGGGATAGAAAATGTGTAGCTATAGAGGAGTTAGCTTTTGGTCTTTAGATACTGATTATTTACCACCTCTTACTATGCTTACCTTTAGTAAAGGAGTGTAACTTTATAATATAAATCATTGCACAGATCTCATCTATGCAGTGAAGTGCTTCACTCATTGGAAACTTGCCAAAAAAGCTTTTAGAGTACAGCAAAGAAACACCTTCAATCACTGTTGAGGGCTTTCAAGCATTCCATTTTATCTGAAAAATCAAATATGTTAAAGACATCTAATACACTTTTTTTACTTATTGACCAGGAAACTCATTTTAAAAATGTGCAGCTTCTGAAAGAGGTGGAGGGAAGGATCTAGGTAAGAAGAAAAGAAAGAAAGGTGTGATTTTTATTATTAAGCTGCCATACATGTGCATTATCACCTTCATTTTGAATGAGGCTTTAATGTGCTTTCAGAACAAACACCTTATTAAAAGCAAGATATACTATTGTACTCAATTTATTAACATCCTGTAGGTCCTTCAGTTTAAAACTGAGAAGTACAATATGCTAAGAAAAGCTTTTGCAGGCTGCTATTGTGCACATTTTCTAAGAGTTCATTGAATCAGATGAAGCTAACTGGTTTTTTGATGTTACCTTTCACCCTCGCATTCAGTTACTGGGATAAGTAATTCATAGCACTGTTTTAATACCTTTGGTGAATAAGTAAAATCAATTAGAAATGGACTTCAAGGGTGCTGTTTAGTTTGTAAGCTTTTTTGTCAAATATTTTCCTTTCAAAACTAACAATATATTTTTTTCTGTGATTTATCCTTGCCAGTATAACTAGGACATGACTAGTTTCCTCACTTTCCCAGGAAAACTCATTTTTCTGTTGGTTATCGCATATTATTCTGACCCTTTTTGCACTGAATTTAGGAAATCTGCCAATGTTTTGGAAGAAGTATTAACCAACCTAACTTTGCTTAAATTTCAATTTACAAAATGAAGTTTTTTGTTATATTTAGAAATTGAGAGAAAGATTTTATTTGTTGTGGCCTTTTTTTTTTGGTTGTTTGTCGGGATAAAGGGAGACATACACATCCGTATTGATGATTATTGGTCTCGGCTTTATTGATCCAACTTACACATTCTTATAGTAGTGGTAATGAAGTTCATGCATATTCCCAAATCACCCTCATCATTGGTTACAAGCTACATGTTAACCCCTCCTTAGGTTGCTCATGCTTGTGGCATCTTCATTAAAAATAACACCTGTTTCTCACACTTTGCCGTTGCTTGTTATGATAAGCCTCAAGGACTCCATGTTTTCCCTACTGTGCTTCTCATCATTAAACCAAGGACACAGTATTATTGTTTTTCTTGCAAGGGAAAAAACTGAGAACTTGGTTCCCACAGCTGCTTCTTCACTGCTTAGCCAACTGCATATAATCATGGCCTTTTTCTATAAGCCATGTCTGAACAAAATCCCCTACACTTCCCCTGTTTTCTTTTTGAGCAAGGAGGTTAGTCTGCCACGTTTTTTCTATCATTCTACTAACCATATTTTGAATACAGCTAAAAATACAAGGTAAAATAAGCAAAAGCATTAAAAGCACACCTAATATCTCTACAGCATATATCACAAGGTTCCTTAGCCACGGCCCAAGACCCAAACTTTTAAGCCATTCCTCAATTCCCAGTCCTTCTTCTTCTTTGAGATTGTGAAGTCCCTGCTGCAACTCTTTTATCTTAGCGTGAATAGATACAGAATGATCAGACAAATTCATGCAGCACATCCCCTCAAACTCTTCACATCCGTGCCCTTGTGCTAAAAGCAAAAAATCTATAGCAGCTCTATTTTGTAAAACAGCATGATTAACACTTTGCACATCTGCGGTTAACATATCTAAAATTTGTGACGTCTTATTTAATTCACCCTTAGCCCAGCACCCCAGCTGCTTTGCTAAATTCATAGCCTTGTTTGCAGCACCTCCTGGCAAGATAGTTGAAACCACTACTTGCTTCAGCTCACTCCAAAACCGTGGGTTTCCTATCTGACTGCAGTCTAAATCATGTAGGCTACGCCTCTGTCTGCTTGCATTTTGGCTTAGTTGCATTAATGTAGATACATTGGGGTGAAATAATGACAATTTTCCCAAATAACAAGGCCCACCCTGTGGCCGGGCTGGTATACCATTCCAGGCTCTGTCCCCACAAATTAAAAATATCCCTGTGGGTAATTTCATCGGTGTCACAATGCCAGTGCCGCTGCATTGGCTGTAAAGCTGCTGAGACACTGTGCCCAGACTCAGAGAGGAATCTAAAGTAGCCCATGTTCCTCTATGCTGATTCAACTTTTGAAAATTTAAGGGTTCAAAACTGAACCATCCGCCGTTTGAGGTGTTAGTCATACTGGCGTTTGCACTTCCAAAAAGATCCAATTCCTCTGGGGGAGAGTGCAAAGGAGTATTAAGTGATAAGATTATTAAACATTGGCGGTAGCCGTCACTTTGACTTGCAGTATACCCTCGTCGAGGGGGTAGTCGAATGTTTGTCATATTACGCATGCATAGGGTTTGATTCTTAATCAGACTGCAAAATTCCCGAGGAGACCACACTGGGAGTCCCACCAAGCATGTGCGAAAAGGGTTAGTAACCCCTCCAAGGCTAAGACAAAGCGATGATTGGTTAGTTTGATTAGCAAGCGTTATCCATATATTATCTCTGGGTTGATTAAAGCGTGTTACCCCTACTATTTCAGCCCCTACTATTCCAACCACCACTGCACTAAACACTATAACAAAATTAAGCCTCATTTTTCTGTTCTCTTTCCTGCTTTCTTTTTCTTATCAACCTTTAACTTGGCCGCTCCCAACCTTGGCAGTCTGCACTCCTGCAATTTCTTAATGCAGTGATCTAATGCTATATCAGGGTCTCCTTCAACGGGCCCCACAATAGAACGCTGTGTCAAGGGCACCAATTTTCTGCACCTTACAGAGGCTATGTATGACCTACTTTGAGCATTAACCCTCTTCAAAATATACTGCAACTCCCACCGATAATAAGCCAAAATCTTTTGCTCAGGAGACTCGTACAGCTCCAAGGCCGAGTTCAGATCTTGCCCTGTCTGCTCCCTTAGTTCTCTTTGCCAACTATTATCCCATGAATACGCAAAGTTGCAGGTCTCACACCATAAATGTGAAAGAAATGACTGTTCCACCCAAAGGATTTTACAACAACCCCCACAATATAGTGCTACCCAAGCAGCACAGTCTGGGCTGCGACACGCAAGGCAGTTTTCTCGTGCCGGTCCTCTTATGTTGAAAGTTGCTAATGATTCGATGACACTAAGCACTCCCTGGGCTGTCTGGCAACGGTGTGTCACGGCCCTGTGGATCGCTTTCGAGTGTCCCTTCAGCTGTAGCAGTAGTGGTCGTAGGATCAGGGGCAGCTTCTTCTCCAGACGTTCCTTGTCCCCTTCCGTCAGGCTGTCCACCAGTCGCTGCATCAAGAACAGGTTTAGTCCACTTGGCAGGTACCCACAGCGCTCCTGCAGGGGTAGAAATACAGAGATATCCCCTTCCCCAGAACAGGACCTTAGCAGGATCCTTCCATAACCCTGTCTTGGGGTCCCTGTATCTTACCCATATTTCTTTTTCCTGCTCAATAACCTCTTTTGGCCTGTAATGCAGTTCTGCTGGGGGTTGCCCTGCATCCCCAAATACACACAAGTGATTGATCACAAACAAACTTTTTAGCAACCTCGCCTGGGGGTCAGTTACTTCCTCATGTTTGGCCAAATACCTTTTCAAGGTTCCATTCGCCCTTTCAATGATGGCTTGCCCCGTTGGGGAGTTTGGGAGACCTGTAACATGTTCGATTCCCCAATTACTTAAAAACTTCCCTATCCTCTGACTGATATAAGCAGGACCATTATCCGTCTTAATTCTTTTTGGTGTACCCATCACTGCAAAGCAACTGTACAAATGCCTTTCCACATGTATTGCTCTCTCTCCTGCCTGAGCTGTTGCCCAAATATATTTGCTGTAAGTATCGATAGACACATGTACATATTTTAACCTGCCAAAACTAGGAACATGTGTAACGTCCATCTGCCATAGCTCATTTGTTTGCAGACCCCGTGGGTTTACCCCTAGGCCTAAACCACTACCCCCATTATGATGACTACAAGTTGGACAGGCCCTCACAATGGCTTTTGCTTCCATGAGTGTTACCTTAAATTCTCTACTTAAGCCTTTTGCATTTTGGTGAAACATTGAGTGAGCTTCTCGTGCCAATTGGTGATTTGATAGGGGTGTGCTTTGGGTTATAGCGACCAATTTATCTGCCCTATCATTCCCTTCTCCTAAACCAACATCCCATTTGTGGCTCCTAATATGGATTACAGCATAAGCATGCTCCCTTGATCCTGCAGCTTTCTTCAGCTGCATTAACAGTTCAAACAGTCTCTGATTTTGTACCTCCTTTACAGAGGCATCTTCAATTCTTGCCACAACTCCTGCAACATACAAAGAGTCTGTAACAACATTCAATGGTCCCTTTAGCTGTGCCATTGCCCATACCACTGCTAACAGTTCCATGGTTTGTAAACTGTCTTCTGCCTCTGCTTGCAAAACCTGGTGTTTCCATACTCCCTTTTCTTGCCAAGTTATTGCAGCAGTTCTTGACTTCCTGCCAGCATCTGTGAATGCAGTAATAGCGTCTGGTATAGGGGAGTTTTCTCGCTTTGGGCGAGTTATCCAGTCCCACTTCCCTATCCACTGAACCGGAGCTGGCCGAAGTTCGTCCGTCTCAATGGGGCAGCATGCACCTAAAAGAGCTTCCTGTAATTCTTCTGAGTTACCCAGGTACCAATCCAAAGTGTCCTTTTTCATTGGCATCCTAATGACAGCTGGTTCTGCCCCAGTCACCTGTAACATCCTTTCTCTGCCTTTCTTTATTAGATCTGCTAACATTTCCACTTTCTGAAAAAGAGTTTTAGTTTGCTGTAACGGGGGGGAAATCCATTCCAGTATCCGTGTCTCCCCCGTTTTCTCTGTAAGCTGCGTTAGTGCTCCAAGAAGATATTTTGGACCATTCCAAATGGTCAAGTCTATGGGTAGCTCTGGATCCCGTCGATAAACCTGTCCATGTGTAACACAATCCAAAATTTGCTGAATAACCTGCCGTTGCCTATCAGTGATTTGCACCTGGCAGGCTGGGTCAGTTCCTTTCAGTAGTGGGCGCAACTCATCCAGTAATTCGTTGGGTATCCCCACTATTGACTTTAGCCACTGCAAGTCACCCAAAAGTTTTTGAGCATCATTTAAAGTGGCCACCTTTGTTTTTAACTCCAATTTCTGCGGTTTCACAGTTTGCTCTGACATGGACCATCCCAGATATTTCCAGGGAGCTGTAGTTTGAATTTTTTCAGGAGCTATCACCAAGGAATACCGTGCCAGCGTGGTCCTTATTTTCTGGATCTGTCGTTCTGTAAAAGGCACGGGCTGAGCAAACAAAACATCATCCATGTAGTGATATATCACCGTGCTCGGCCATTGTTTCCTTAATGGTTGCAATGCTGCATTTACATAAAGCTGACACAAGGTAGGGCTGTTGCGCATGCCCTGTGGGAGCACGGCCCACTCGAATCTTTGATCAGGGCCTTCCCTGTTAATCGCAGGCAGTGTAAAGGCAAACCGTCGCATATCCTGTGGATGAAGAGCAATAGTGAAAAAACAATCCTTCAGATCAATGATTAGCAAAGGCCAATCCTTTGGAATCATTGCAGGGTTAGGTAATCCAGGTTGTAATGCACCCATAGGCTCCATTTGATCATTAACAGCACGTAAATCGTGGAGCAACCTGTACTTCCCAGATTTCTTCTTTATTACAAAAATTGGAGTGTTCCAGGGACTGGTAGATAACCGCAGGTGTCCCTGTTGAAATTGCTCTAGTACCAGCTGATGTGCATGTTGAAGACTTTCCTCTTTTAAAGGCCATTGCTTAACCCACACCGGGGTGTTCACAGTCCAGGTGATGGGGATCGGGAAAGTCCAAGCAATGGCTGTTACTCCAAAGGGTGTTCATCAGTTAAAACCACTCCCAACTGTGCCATAATGTCCCGCCCTATAAGGCACTGCACAGTAGGTGGTAGTTGGACTACTGAAAAAATAGCTGTTAGCTGTTTTCCATCTATGCGAACCCGGAGAGGAGGCGAACGGCTAGCCAGGGTAAATCCTCCCACACCGGTCACTGTGGTGGCTGCTGGCTGTAAAGGCCAATGTTGAGGCCAACAGCTAGGACTGATGATGCTGGAATCTGCTCCAGTGTCCAGTAGACCTGAAAATGATCTTTTTTGTCCCTGAAATTCCACTTCCACCCTTTTCTTGGGTCTCTCAGAAAGGTTCAAAGTCAACAAAGTAAGTCCTCCGGTAGATCCAAAACCTTTTTCCCCCCTCTCTTGTCCTTTTATAGTCTGTAACCCCTTAGTCATTTGCTCAAGTGGTACCAACTGAGCAATCCTCTGTCCCTTGTTAACTTGGAGTGGGGGAAAAGGGGTATATGCCATCACCATAATTTCTCCTGTATAATCCGCATCAATGACGCCAGGTAAAACAAATAATCCCAACATGGATGCAGATGATCTTCCCAAAAGCAAGGCACCCACCGCTTTATCCTGTATAACAATAGGTCCATAAATCCCTGTTGAGATTTTCTGCGGGTGTGGGGTCATCAACGTAACATCTACTGCGGCTGCCAGGTCCAGGCCGAGGCTCCCTGTTGTGGCGGGTCGGAGGCAGGAGGAGGTGGTACTGTTGCTGCAGCGACAACTTGTGTCTGCACGCGGTCGCTCCGGGACGCGTTCCTGAGGGAGTTTAACGACCTCCGTTTGCAGGCGCCTGTATTATGGGTGTTCGAGCGACATTTCTGACACCAGATTCCTGTGGCTTGGCATTCTCGGCGCATGTGACCCATGCCTCCGCATCGGTAACATTTCACACGGTTCCCCCTACTCGTCAGTGCGGCTGACGCTTGAAGCGGTGCAAGAGCAGCTAACACCTGGCTTTGAGAGGTCTTTGCCTGTTCTTGTAAGCCTAGCCCTAACTGTTTAATTGCCTCTGCTATAAAAGCTTGCGGTCCCGTCGGCATCAAAGCCATCCTCTCTAATGCCTCCTCTATAGTCCAATTAGCACCCAGAGTGTTAAGCACGCTCCTCGTAGTGGAATTACAATTCTGAAGAGCACACTGCTTGAGTAGTGCCCCCCTCATGTATTCGGGTACCCCAGCCCTTTCAATTGCAGCAGCAGCCTTATCAATAAATGACCCAAATGATTCGTCTCGCCCTTGCTTGATTCCCATATACACGGGTATCCCTCCTGGTTCTTTTACCCTCTCTATAGCAAGCCTGACCAGCCTCATCGCTTCTCTGCATTTCTCTTGCCCCAACAAAGCTTGTGCCTCGGTACGAAGAAAAGGTCCCAAGCCCATAAGCTCATTCACGGTTACACCATGGAGGGGATCTCCCGGCTGTCGCTGTACCGCTATGCACTCATTAACAAGCCCTTGCCAATGAGCATTAAATAACAACTGCTGATGTTGAGTAAATATCAATTTAACCAATCCCCGACAATCATTTATCAAGAGAAGACTGGTATCAAAAATATAATCTAACATTTGTTTGGCCGGCTCACTTTTCACTCCGAACTGACTAACAGTATCCCTCAGCTGAGACAATAATTTCCAATCAAGGGCTGTAATAGTAGCCTGCATGCCCCCCCCCGACCTGCGGGTTGTAGACAACAGGACAAACCAGCTGGGTAGCAGTGCTAATCAGTTCATCATCTCCTCTCTCCATGCCTTCCCGTGCCAGCGCTGCCCAAGCCTCCCTGCGTCCCCGTGCAATGGCCTCCGCTAGGTCGTTTTCCGCCCCAGGGATAGACTCATTGACTTGCGGGAGCTTATCGGGTGGTCTTGGCCACGGCTCCTGTTCGGCAGGAGGTGCGGAAGGCTCCGAAGAGCACTCTATACCCAGTCCCGGCGAAGCCGAGGAGGATGGCGAAGCAGGCAAAGAAACTGTCCTGCTTGCGGGGGCTAAAGGAATGCCCGCGTCCTGATTATAATCTTTATTACGGCCATGTGCAGCCGTTGCCTGTTCGGCAGCCTTTCTTTCAGCCTGATGCTGTAACAACTCATTGTGAACTACCCGCCATAATTTACCCAACTTCTTGGCAGTTTTATCATCCTCTAAAGTGGCCTCCCACAATAAATCACCGAATTTACGCCACTCTGTTAACTCATGAACCGTATGGGGATTAACGAAAACTCCCTTAGCATACCCATAGGACAAAAGCCCTGGTAACTCTTTTTGCAAATCTATTCCCTTAATCTGCCGTTTTTGTAAAAAGGCAGTAAATAAATCATATGCTGCTTGCCTTTCCATACCTACAATCGTCAGCGCTGTTGCAGCTCTTCAAGGTCACCGTGCAGCACGTATCAATCAAGCTCGTCTATACGACACTTGAGGCCCGGCGCGTCCAACTCGTATCACTTTGTCCCCCTTTTTCCTTTCTCCGCGCTTATTGCCGTCCTGGCTGCTTTCAGGACTTGACCCGGTTCTTCATCCCTTTGTGGTGCGTCTCAGGATCACGTCGGGGTCACCATTTGTCGGGATAAAGGGAGACATACACATCCGTATTGATGATTATTGGTCTCGGCTTTATTGATCCAACTTACACATTCTTATAGTAGTGGTAATGAAGTTCATGCATATTCCCAAATCACCCTCATCATTGGTTACAAGCTACATGTTAACCCCTCCTTAGGTTGCTCATGCTTGTGGCATCTTCATTAAAAATAACACCTGTTTCTCACACTTTGCCGTTGCTTGTTATGATAAGCCTCAAGGACTCCATGTTTTCCCTACTGTGCTTCTCATCATTAAACCAAGGACACAGTATTATTGTTTTTCTTGCAAGGGAAAAAACTGAGAACTTGGTTCCCACAGCTGCTTCTTCACTGCTTAGCCAACTGCATATAATCATGGCCTTTTTCTATAAGCCATGTCTGAACAAAATCCCCTACAGTTGTTTCTTGGTTTTTGTTTTTTTTTTTTTAAATTAAAACTAAAAAACCCTGATTGAATATACACAGGAAGTTTATCAATGGTATAAGACTCAAATATGGCTTTTCACAATGGAGTCAGACTTCTAAGTTTGAGAAATTAAGAAAATATTACACAGGTTTGTTTCTTACTTCAAAGAAGGAATTCCTTTCATATTAGCAAACCTTAGAGTTTTTTGGGCTTTTTAAAATTAAATTAAATCCAGATATTTTTTTAAATATTTCCTGCCAGAAAGAGCAAATACTGTGACTACGTGCATATGGAATACTACATGTGTTATTTCATACTAAAAATAGAACTTTTCTGAAAGTCTGAGCTGAATGGGTTGGATTTTTGGAGGTGGAGATATTTGTGGGCTTCTTAACTCCATTTATGTCTTTTTTTTTCAAACGACAAAACTGGTGGTGTCATGCAGGCCTGATATTTTACCTTCTTCTTATGTCCCAGGATTCCTGTAAGATGCCAGATGAAGGTTCAGCTAATCTTTGTCAAAGCTCATTACCTTTAGAAAAGGAGCTAAGAGCAGAGTTGGAAAGTTTCCATATTTAAAAGTTTGTAGACCTCTACACCCCCAAGAAGCCCTGATCCTTGAAAAGAGGCTTGTGCAGCAGATGTGAACAGAAAATGTTTGATGTCTGCACTCTTTTGCAGTTGCAATACTGTAGAAATTTTAATAGGTATTTTAATTTACGTAGACTTTCAAATGCTCTGGGAGTGCAAGACAATCTTATTATTAAGAGCTGCATTTTGCTCAAGGGATTTGGGAATTCTTAGCTTTCCATCTCCTGAGTATAGTGTAATTCTCACTAGAATTTAAACAAAAGGTGCAAGTGTCTCTTTTATGTCCTACATATGCTGATATGTGATTGAAAGAGTCAGATATTTCTGTAGACTTGGCCACAAAGCAAGAGATGTGCATAACATAGAGCAGAGATACTCTGAAATTAGCAATATCCTAACCTGTGCTAACATCATGCAAAGAAATGCTTAAAAATTCTACCTGATTTGACCAGAAATGTAGCTGTTAAGCATTTGCTTTGTTTTTTCACAGTTAATTCGTGCTATGAGCACATGAGAACTCTTTAGATAAATACACAAACTCTAGGTCTTGTTGAAGGGGCATTAGGCTTTAGCAAGTCTGAAGGAGTCTGGGCCAGATCTATGACTGTGACTGATGAATTTATAGAACACACTATCATTCTGTTTTCATTTTCTCATTCTTCAGTCACAAATTATATTGCGCTGAAATACTGTGAATTGTAACTTTCTTGACAAAATGAGAATAAATATAAAAATGATCAGACCAGATCCTTGCATTTAAAATGGGTGAATAATCCCTGGTGAATTATTAATTCAGGTAGGATTGTCTTATTCCTTTGGGCATTACCACCTCTCAGGAGGGTAACTTCAGTTTTGCATTTCTTAAGAGTTACACAGGAGTACAGTAAAACTAAGAAGGTTGGCTCAGTTGATATTTTTCTGTGCTTGCACAAAATTCTGGAGTTTTCACCTCATAAAACTTCTTGTGCTTTGTCTGTGAGGTTTTTTTCCTGCATAAAAGTTTAAAGAAAACTTCTAGCAAAAGTTTTCTACCAGACTGAATAGTCTCCATATCGGCAAGTTCCTTTTAATTTGCTGTGGCATCATAGTTTAAATGACCTTTAGACTTAGGGTATTCTAAATTCTCATAGAAGAAGTTTTACCATAGCACTTCCCCACCTTTCAGATAGAACATTTCACTTTTATTTTACCAGTATTTGCATATATTTTCTGCTAAAGCTGTGTAGCTGTGAAACAGGGTGGTTTGGATTCTTTTCATTTTTGGTGAGAGATACCAGCAATAAAACCCAAAAGCTGGATTAAGACTGAAGTTTTTTGGTTTTTTTTTTTTCAAAAACATGTAATTAATATATTTATTAATCCCATGTGATGGCTGCCGTCTCTTCAGCTGATGGTTGACTTACTTTCCTTATTATAGGGATGATACCAAATGGGTGAGTTAATTCCAAATACTTCCAGTCTCTCTCGATCTCTAATGTTTTGGGTCTACATTAATCACATCAGGACATGCAAGAGTATGTGAGCATGTAAAAGCTGCTGAGATGATGCTGGAGGATGCAGAAAGCCAGACAGGGTGTTACCTCCTAGAGACCTGCCAGATGAGTTGAGAAGGGTTCCCGGTGCATGTTGACTCTGGACATTGCTTAGGTGTCTTGGGAGCATCTACAACAAGCTTGGCTGAAAGCAGAGTGATCTGGGTTTTATTTTGAACCACTTACATCATATTCTCTTTGAAGGATAAAGCATGGTCTATCCTAAAAAGTCCCATGGTTACACATTAGTAAGCATCCTGTGTCAAGAATAAGCACCAAGAGGAAATATTGTTCAAGATAAAATAAGTTGTATTTGCAGCAATAGATACTTAACAGTTACAGATAAATTAACCTTGACAATTGGAAGGCAAAATCCATAAGTTTAGTAAAGTTCTTCAGACATTCAACCAATGTCAGTAGGGGAAATATTTACAATATTATGAACTATAGTTATAGTCACTATATAACAATATCGTGACCTATGAATGATGATTTTATGAAAAATAGCTATGACATGGGCAGGACAGGACTTCCTTTAACATCAGTAGGTTTTACTGAAATTATAATAATTCACTGGTTTACATGTACTCGTAAGAGTAGAGCAGTGCAAATCCATCTATCTAGTTGAACTTCTGAATGTTTGTTAAACATAGGATACATTTAATTCATTCAACTCCTGATGTCATCTCTATACTGATAAGAAAATATTAAAATAAATGCAACTGAATTTATCGAATTCTTTTATGCCTGCATGAGCTCTACAATACTATATTTTCAAGAGCTTTAAATGTTTTAATATGAAACAGAGAAAATAGTCTTCTTTATTGCTTTTAGATAATGAATTAAAGCTTACAGATTCCTGAGATACTAGATATGCTTTTCCCTATTGCTCAATGTTCATAAACAACATTGAGGTGATATTTTGAGATTCAGATAAATTTTGATTGTGGCAGGCCTATTTAAATAGGTAGGAGTTATTAATATGCAGATATCAATTGTACAAATTTTCCTCTGTTTTTACTTATACATGTATTTATATTTGTATCTACATGCAGATGTGCTCAAAGAGATCATTTAATAGTGTTTGAGTATTTATGTGTATGAACAGGAACACACTTTTAGCTGAGTCTTTTGGAGGTCTACAAAGGACGAACTCTGGTGGGCCTTAAGATACTTTGAGTATCTCAAAATTTTAAACTCGTATGTGCCCATACTTTTGAAATTTTACCTCTGTCATGTTTTAAACCCCAGGAATATTTCATATTCAGTGTGTGAAATATTTCATATTTCATATTCATTTTCTGCAGTATGCACCTTTGTGGCTTACTGCAGAAAAGAAGTTCTGGCCCTTGGGCTCAGTCTGTGCAGCTGGCTGATGCTCACTCTGTGCAGGAGCCCAGGGTTTACTCATGTCTGTGATTCTCAGTTCATAACACACAGTCTGTGCTGCTCATCAGGATAGTGGGGTTCAGCACAGTGCTGATAAAAGTGTCAGATCATTGGACAGGTGTTTAGAGGTATTTATATTACATCACCTGCTAAAATAATTTTGGAGGACTTTTCTAGGCGAAAAGTGGCTAATTTAGGATGCTTTCTGATCATACAGTTTTCTGGAGTAAACTCTTGTAAGAGTTATCAGCCCATCATGTTCAGTAAACTTCCTGTAGTGAAACCAAAAGAAAACAAACTCTGGCAAGGTGGATTGCAAAGTTTTTTACATGAACTTTATAAAATGAGAAGGGGGAATGGGAGGCAAGGGAAGGGAAAGAGGATTAGGAAGTCTTGGCTGTTATGAAAGAGGTCATTGATGGCAACAGTTTGGAATGACTGCTTTGCTGCAATAGTCTCTGCCCTTCTCCCCAGTTTTCATTGCTGTGTCTTCTGTGGGTGTGAACATGGCATCATCCTTGACAAGACACTTTGCAGCATTCCTTCTTCGTTCCCCATCAGCCTAAGTTTCCCAAATCCTTTTTTAAACACTTGTAGTTTCTCCCTCTTGTGCTTTCTGCAATCTCAGCTCACACTTCTGTAGTACTGTGTAGTGGTGCTGTGGAGACCTGAGCTGAGATAGTTTTAAGCAACTCAGCATAAATTTCAGGGAACAAAATGATGCATTTCTTCAAGCTAAAATTAATACATACTTTGCAATTTAATTCATTCTGTCTTCTTCACTGTGATCTTCCAGTGCTAAGCTCTCTTCAGTAGCCTTGGTTAGGTTTGCAGGAACTTTTCTGTCTTTCTTAACAAATACCTGCCTTCATTTCATTTTTTATTTTTACAAGAGAGCTATTTTGCTTGTTCAAATATTCTCACATTGTCTCTTTCTTCGCATCTTCACACTTCTGTGATATATCTGTCTGTCCACCCTGAATGTCTTAAAAAAGAGATGAATTTCAAAATGCTGATTTGTATGAGAATTTGAAAGGGAGAAATACAGTATAAGGGCCCAAACTTACATGTGCTACCATGGACTCTGATGGGAATGATAAAATGCTGTAAACTTAGTAAGTCTCTGCCTAGAATAAGATTCATTTATTTAAAACTTAAAATATTTTTTGAATTGTGTGTGGTTGTCGAACTAGAACGATGTGCAAATCCATAACTAGCTGATTCCTTCTCTGAGTTGTAAAGCCCAGGAGTGTTCCCAAGGAAAGATTGCTGACAGCCAGCAGCCATCAGTCTGGCTTTCAATGGTTTCTCTGTATTTCTTTGCAATTTTTGGCATAAGCATCAAATACTTGATGAATTAAAACCCCTGTTGTGATCCATGTGAGGAAACACAGACCCCTTTTCATTTAGTGCTGTTAAGATGGAGGATGAGAAACATAGCAGCAAGATACTGATAGACCTCTTAAATCCTATTTCTCTTCTGAATGACTTCCAGCATACCAATGTAACATCAATAATAAAGAGGAAAAATAACTCTGTTCTATTTTTTTTCATATGAACCTTTTACATGTAGTGATTAACTAGAAAAATCTTTATCATTTCATACTAAATAGCAAAAGGAATATTTTCCAGCTGCTGGCTTGTCTCATGCTACTGAGCTACTTCTGAAATAAGGTGCGCTCTCGAAGCTTCGCTTTATTGCAGTGATTGAGTGCAAGACATGCACAAAACAGCTGCCAAAGCCGAATAATTAAATTATGATTCCTTCTGTTCTTTATTATTTAGGTGAGCCTGGGATAATTCTTGGAACTTGGTAACTGCTGTCCAGAGTTGCTTTCTTTTTAAGACTTCAGAGATAGAGGAAAAATGATTTAGATTAAAGTCTTAAGAAAGATTTGTGTTTATAGGAGGCTCATTAAAACAATTAATAGTCAATATGCCAGACATTTGTTACATGGGTAAGCCAAAGCAATCTGAAAAGAAAACATAGCCTGATATGTTTGGAACTTTATTACCTTTTCTAAAAGCCCCTTTTCACATTTAGGAGAAAATTGAGAGATTTGGTATATTTTCTATATTCAGTTATGATAGTGGAAGTGGTTCATTGCATCCCAGCACCTACACAGATGTGAATTCAGAATGCCAATTTCTTGTGAATCCAAAGGAAATTTATGTCCAAATTGTTTAACTAGGCTCCTGTACTCTAATTTTGTACTCTTTACAATATAAAAAATATGCAAGTAGTATAGACAATTTTCAAAAATTTTATTTTATTTTAAATTCTTTTATCAACTGAAAGTAATGCTGAATAAATTATAGTAAACATACTTTGCTGCTTTAATTAAACTGATCAGATAGTGTGATATAGAGGTTAATTAGCTGCTAACAAATTAATTTCATTTTCCCACCTGGAAATCTGCTTTGTAATCAATTGCATTTAGCCTAATAAAAAGAAATTGCTTATACTTTGAGGAAGCTATTGAGATGAGAAAATTAGCAGCTTCCTGGACCTTTTAGAAGAATTTATTTACCAAAATTAAAATGGACTTGAAGTATTTTTTTTCTCTGTCTTCCTTGGTTTTGGCTTAGAGCACTGAAGGAACAATGAAGAGGATGGCTATTCCTATCTCTTTATATATGTATCTGGTTCTTTAAATTAAATTTAAAGCTGATTCTTTAAGTTTGGTAACTCCAGAAGAGTCTCCTTATGATTTTCTTTCCTGTTCAATTGTCACACATGCAAGTACATAAAATCCTAGATTTTACTATGAATCAAAATACCATTTGTCATGGTTTGACACTGGCACAAAGCTAAAGCCCCATAAAAATACACTTTCTTTGGTGGCTGCTGTGAGATTTTTGACTAGGAATAAGAAGAAAGCAGGCTCTTACTTGAGAAAGAAAGAAAAGTTTATTAACTAAACTACAAGTAAAGGAAAAATGAAAACTTTACAGAAACTCTCCCCTCTTTCTCCTCACCAAATTCTCAATACAGCATATTTTCTAAAAAATCACTAATTCTTGATCTGGCACTACTCTTTGAATACTCAGTCTACTAAGAGGAGAAGGAGTCTTTCTTGGTGCTATAGGTTTCTCCTGGAAACACTGTTGGAATTCTTTGTGTTTCTACATCACTCTGGACACCGCCCGGAAATTATCTGCCATCGTGACATCTTCTTTCTATATGCAGTGCTCTCACCACAGCATATGGACCAAAACTGCGTGTAGGGTTTCCTTTTAAGGATGCTTTGTCTAATTCTAGAACAGCACAGTCTCTCACTTTTGGGACACCAGTCTCCCCTATATTTTATATACCCCTTGGGGCCGAGGGGTACCCACACTGAAACTTGGCTCTGGGACGTTGCTTCCCCCTAAATGCAGTCTCTGTGTCACAGGAAGAACAAACTGGTTCTGTCCATGGCTACACACGAAAAGTCCAGCCAAAAGGCCACTCCAGCATTCCCCCCCTCACTCAAGAGTCTTCTCTACTTGCGTTGTGGCCCAGTCCCTTCTTATCTTACCCCTTATCTCTCTCCTCATTCGGCTTCAGAAGGATCAGCATTTGTAAGGTTTCTGGCATGCAAGAAAAGGGTTAAAAGGTTCAGTCTCTGTGGCTCTGCGGCTCTCCCGAACTCCCATGGCTGCCCTGCTGGGCCCTTTCGTCCGCACCCCCCCCTTCTCCTTCTCAGTTGGCCGCTATCAAAATCTCTACGCCAACTCTCCCTCTCTCTCTCTCTACCGGGGGGTGGGGGCTGCCCGATGGCTCTCGGGGTCTTGGGGTTCTCCTCCACCCTTCCATGCTCAAGGGCATCTCCACTCCCACCTTGGTCTGGGCCAGGCCTACCGCGTGGCTGCCCCTTCCCCGCCCAGCAGCGCCGGGCCGGGCGGGGACGGGATCCTCTCTCTCTGCCGCCGAGTCCCAAGAGGAAGTGCCAGGGGGAGCGCCCTGCTTTTAGCTGGTGTTCTCAGAGGTGAACCGAATGCCCACTGGCTAAGCCAGGTGACAATATTAAAATCTAAAGAGTCATTGGCCCTACTTTCAAACATCTCAGAAATCCCATTTCCGGGTCAAACCATGACACCATTCTTGAGAATAATTTTTTGCCTTGACTAAACTAAAAGGAGTCAGTCTGTGAAATAGGCAACTATACCAAAGAATAATATCAATGCGGTTTTGCAACTTTAAATTTTTAGTCACTAATTTTTTCATTCCTGCATGAAGTATTTGGCTTTTGATGCTTTGCAACCAAAAAAATGCTTAATTTTTTGCCACATTTAATTTGCTTAGTTTACCAGTTGCACTAAAAAATTGAAGTAAATTAAATAAGTCCCCAAAATGGAAAACAATTCATTAAAAAATAGACTGTACTTACCAGTAGGAAAATTTCCAAAATGCCATTGTTATATTAGCAATTATCTGCATGTCCAAGAAAGATTGTTTTTTGACTGCAGGCCATTGAGCCAGAGGATGTCTTTATGCCGAAGTTTTTTTTTGTGGAGTATGCTGTATTCTTTCAGAAGAGCAGACATCTCTGTAGATTTTGATTTGGGTATGTGTTTGTCTGACTTGTATTTCTCATCTTTTGGGCCCTATTACATCTAACCTCACACATTCAACTACTTTTGACTTTCAATTCTACAGTCAAAGTGCAATTGGTACTTGAAATGTATTCTTAACTTTCTTTTTCATGAAGTATCATTCTGGCAGCTTAAGTAGTCCAATGGCAGTTTCTTACAGTGAAAAATACCTTGAAATTGTGGATTTTTTTTTTACATGGAGAAGTTTTTTATAGTTTATTTGATGAATTCTAGAAATCTGAAGACATAAGTACTCTTTCTAATGTTTGTTATCCTTCTTTTTGAGGTTATGGAGGTAACCTTAGCGCTCTTCACTGTTTCCCTTTTTTGGAAGTAAATGTATAATGTAGCATAATATGGACACTGAGGCAAAGGAAAAAAAAACAAAAACACAAAAAAACCCTACTCGCTGTGTCCTGTGAAAACTAGAAGGATTTCCTCCTGAGATTTGAATATGATAGAAAAAACTTCTTACTCAGCTTTACTAATTATAAGTTGCTCAAGGCAAATTAAATCAAGCGTGGTTAAATTCAGCACATGATCAGGTATTGTCGCAGGGAGCAGAAGGGCACAGGGAAATGTGTCACTGTGAAGGTCAGGCCATTGAGGGGACCCTGAGCAGATGGGTGACAGCTCCACCTTTGCTCACAGAGTGGCTGAGACCTGCCCTGGTCACAGCACTGGTGGCTGGCAGAGCCCAACCTGGGGTGGGTGGGATGTGAGATACCTGGAGAATATTTGTGGTGGAATCTCAGATGTTTCAAAAGTTTCTTCCAAGTTTAGACTTCAATGCACTCTTTCAGGATCTCAGTTTTTAATTCAGATGCCTAAAATCTGACCACCATCAATGCTGCAATCTGTGGATCCAATTTCAGATCAAAAATCCTAAGAATCCATGTCAAGGGCTTGAAAGCATATCTTTCCTACAGTGTATTTTTATCTGGATTCTGTATGTGTTCATTACACTTACCTAACATCTTTTTAAATGAGGCTTGTATGTTTTAGTCCTGCTGTTGAGCATGCTGGTGATTGATAAATTACTAATTTTATTTATCACTCTGATGCTTCCATGAATGGTCAAGTGACCCCCTCATGAAAACTGTCAGTAAATTTTGAAGGTTTCTGGATTGATAATTTCACTGAAGGAATTACCTGTAAATGAATGCTCAAAAAGTCAATCTTTCTCACCATTTAAAAGAAAGAATATTCTATGACAAAGAGTGTGCAGCACCTTTAATGCTCCTTTATGTTATTTCCTGTAATCTTCACCTTCATCTTTTCATTTCAATTATTAGTCTCAGTGGAATCTTGAGAAAAGTCCTTTACACAAATCTGATGAAAAAGGCTTATCATAAATTATAGTGCAGACCTGGAAGGTTTTAATTAGTGTATGAAATTTAATATTCTGACAGAGCAGTTATTTCATCAAATCAGGTTTGGGAGAAAAAGACTAACCTGAGTGACTCATTTGTCCATATTTTGGGTAATATAGCGACATATTTCTTGATAGATTATTATTTCACAGTTTTATTTTTTATTTTAATAATTTTATTATTAAAATATCGTGATTCTATGTATTCTATGTGTTTTCATGTTTTAAATGAATTTACAATTTCTTAAAGTCCATATTTAGGCACTGTAATTGCATGCATACACTGTAATTATAATTGCAACTGGTTTACTGTATTGCCTGAAATTTTGTTCACTTTAAGGACAAGTGATAAATCATTATTTTTACATATGGATACTGAAGGGAAAAAAGACGTTATTAGCAGCTAAGCTCCTTATTTTATATGTGTCATTTCACTTATGTAAAATCACAAAGCTGTAACAAAAGAGATAGTAGTAGTTGACATTCTTCTTTTTTTCCCCCTGTTTGCAGGCTTTTATTCCCTGACATTATCCTCTTTACAAACAGATGTAATTTCTTATGTGTGGTAGGCCATATTTAGCTTTCTTTTCTGAGGTGTCTATTGTGCCTTAAACTGCATGTCAGACTGTATAAGGGATTAAAATAAAACTGCCTGGATTATTTTTCATAGAATTTGTTAGGATGGGTTTAAACCTTAATTACCCCAAAGGTATTAGAGTGAACTTTTTTAATACACTTCTTTATCCAAGGGGATACAAGGAATTTTTTTTTTAATTAAAAGGGATGTTTTGCCAACACTTAATGAAATGTTTTTTCAGCATTTGTAGGCATTTACATTAATTTCCTTTGGTCTGCCTAAAGAGTGAAATGGACCAGTATTATTATTTTTATTGCTTTATGCTAAACAAAGGGACTCCCAGTTTTTTTTTCACTAATGACAATGTCTTTACCAAGTGTGTGGAACTAATATGATTTTAAAATGTTGACCAAACTTCTATCTGTAATTCTAAGACCTTTTTTTAAAAAAATTGAAGAGTCGAGATCAGAATTTTATTTGCTGTATGGTTTTGTTTCTTCCTGATTTTTTATTTCTTTCTCTACCTCTTTCCTGCAAACTAAAAGAATCCTCACTACTTACAGATTATCTGCAATATGGAGCAGCTTTTTTACATTGACTCACTTGGGGTCCTTTCAAACTTCTTGGGTAAAATATTTAGAAGTTGTGGGAAGTATCCTGTTTTAAAACAAAATCCAAATAAACATATTTGGCTTGTAATTTCAGATTTTAAAACATGTACTTATAATTATGCAGTATTATGTATTTGAAATAGAATCTGATACAATAATTTTTAGTTTGCTTCCAGGGTTTTACTGAAGAAAATCTTTGAATTGTGGAAACCTTTAACTGAAGCTCTTCTGTTTTTTTTTCTGAGGGAGTTAATTAATTAATGTTACAGAAACATTTTGTAATGTTTCTGTAATGGCTAAAAGTGTAATTTTTTTACTTTAACATTTTACCTACAATTGTGGAAATGCAGCTTTTAAGGAAAAAAAGGATAACTTTGATATCTGTCAAAATTAATAAGCATGTTAATTTCTTAAATATGAAAAGCTGCAGCAAACCTTTTTCTTCTCTCTCCCCCCCCCCCTTATTTTCTCTTTTTTTAGTATATAATCTATTTTCTTTGAGTTCAATATAGAGTCTCATAAAGTTCTAGAATTCATTTCAAGGCAATCTCCCCTGTAGGCCTAACACCATTTTAGGCTGCATCAGGGGCTCTGGGTCCTGTAGGGTTTTTAGGAAGCTCTCAGACAGATCTGAGGTTTTATATTTTTAACCACAGCTTCAGTGAAAGCAGCATTTCTGAACAGACTGCATTGGATGTCTATTGAAAAAGACCAAAAATGAATCTTTAGACTGGTTGGTGGAGCACATACTGCATGAAAAGTTCTTGGAATTCTAGCCTAAGATTTGGAGAGGAGGTGTTTCTGTTGGCACCACTACATGGCAGCAAGGACCTGGAGCTTTCTTTTTTAGCACTTTGTAAAAGAGGATGTAGTTTTCCTACCAGCAAAATGACATAGATATACTATTACAATTTTTGCAATACATAATTATCTGTAGTGTCCATGTGTCTTGTTGCAATGTAATCCCTTGTTGTTCTTGAAAGAACTAGATTGAAAAAAAACATTGTTTCCTGAGATGAAAAGCTTACATTACATTACAGCTTCATTCATGTCATCCTGAGCTGAACCTTGGCATTTATGTGTTGAATCACTTGACTGTGAACTTGCTCTGTAGAGAAGCAAAATATGAGTGTAAGTTAGTGTTGGTGTGAGCTTAAATTTCATCTGCAGATTTTATGAAAGTCAATGTTTTCCCATTCTTTTCTTCTCTAGACACAGAGATTATAGAGACCATCAACTCCAGATTCTGTGTGCTGAAATTTAAGAATTTATTGATAGTACCCAATATGTAATGTTTCCCATTTGAATTGTTTTATATCCTGAGGAAAACAGAGATATTGAAATGAAAAGCAATTTAAAGACAGTGGAATAATCTCACTTCAATAGGCAATGCTATCAATAAAAGCATGGAAGAAAAATTAAGATTAGGAAAGAAAAGAAAATAGTAAGAGTCAAAAATAAAACATTTATGACCTGGTCTTTAATGTAGTATTTATATTACTTTTATGATGTCTTTCTCAGATACTAAAACTTTTTGCTTTGAAAGAAGAATTAAAGATGATGAAAACCATAAAATTATATATTGATACTGCACTACAGTTTTTCCTATATGCATATGGTCTTCCAAAGTCATTCTTTTATAAGCTCAGCATCAGGACTGCCTTACCAAATCCCTTCATTGGTGAACAGCAGTAATAGTGAGTCTTTACCCCCTCTTTTGCACAGAATTACTGGATAAAGAACAAAAATAAAAATCTAGGCTATTTACACTCTACCTTCAGTTTGCTGACCAAGTTTGCAGTATTACTTGGTGCCCAAAGTGTGCAGCAGTGGGAAGATTCAAATTCGTTGTGTCAAGAAGTTAATAAATAACTAAACTACTTGCTTGAGAGCCAGCAACAAAGCAATTTGTTCTTGCCAACTGGAAGTGGTTAAATGATGAAAAATTGTCCTCTAAAGATCTGAGTGATCCATGAATCTAATTTGTGAACCATGCAGCATTCAGTGTGTTGTAGCACTGGGTATCTCATATTTTCTAGATTAAGAGTAGTGAGATATGTCCAATGTCAGTGTCAGTTTATTCATTATATGGGTAATATCTCTAGGCAGGGTAATGGACAACAAGATATGAATAACCTTACAAAAAATATCTACCACATTTGGGCAGGAAGTGTTTATTTTCATTAACTTGTAAATATATCATGTTCCTGAAATGTTATTCTAAAAGGTGATTTAAAAAATGCTGTTCAGTCTACTAGAGATAAATAGTAAAGCTTTGGCAGCTTTGAAAAAATTAAACAAATAAATAAAAATGTAAAAGACAAGGAAAATAGAGTCATTTTGTTGAAGTACATAAAGAGAGTTTTGTCTGTTGATGACAGTGTTAAAAATCCTATACAATAATGATTTGATAGCAGGATAATCAAGAGCAGTGGAGAGGGACTCAGGAAATAAACTCATGTCTAGATGAGAGTCAATAAAAGAGAGGGTCTAATAGAAATTGTATTTTATTAAAATGTTCATTTTAAAAACAAAAGCTGTAAACAAAACTAATATAGCCAGTTAATTATGTCAGCATTGCTTTTCCTGCTCTTATTTTTCCTGGGCAAAACCTTCTAGGGATGACAGTTGCGGTGAACAAAATGTGAATTTTTTTTTTTTTTTTTTTTTTTTAACTAAACTGATCGCCATGTGATGAAAACATTTTTGTTAATATTTGTGGCTGCATCCTTTGCAGCTTCAAATGTTGCCTGCTAAAGAATCAGAGGGGCTTTTGAACCAATCAATTTATTTACAGAACCGTTATTTTGTACATAGCTAGTTACAAAGTGAAGAAGAACCAAAGAAAATGGAACCTTTGCCTCTTCTGACTAACTCAAAGGCTTCCACAGGCGTTATGTGGTCTTTTCCTTATAACAATCAAGTGAATAGGCAATTAGCTTCAGTCTTTAATGATGAAAAGAATTTCCTCCTGTGTCTGTAATGCCTTGAGGTCTGGCTTTGATATCCAGATACAGATACTCAACCAACTGACCTATGGATAGAAAAGTGTCTTTCTTGATGGAAAAGTGGAAAAGTTCATTTTGAGGGAAAAGGATGAATTCATGTTAATAGCACTTACCTCAAAATGCCATTTAGCTCATCTGTAATATATTTCATGTTTGACTTTCTAAAAGGTCACAAAGGAGAATAAATGATGTCATTATTTATGGAGTGAGAAAATGATCATTTTTAAAGATGAACTGCATTACTTTGTAATACATGTCATACTTTTTAAGTGAAAGTAAAAATTGTTGTTGGCTTATCCACTTGAAAAATGATTACTGAAAGGATTCTCTTCTGTTGGTATTTATAAAAGAAAACACTTTGTGTTCAGCTTTTTATTTAGATGCATAAAAGGCATTATCATAAACAGATCTGAAAAAATAAATTAAGATAATTTTTGGAGGTCAACAGCAATCAGCCATTTTAAGCACACTGCTGGGTGTGAAGAAATATAACTTCTTTACTTATTCAAAATCAGTAAAGGTAATTTAAAAGACTGTTCATACATGTCTCTATTTCATACAGAAATGCATTTAAAATTTATTTTATTCAAAAAACTTTGGGCACATTGCAGCAGTTTATTTGGTGGAAAGCTACTCCAGTGAACCTAAACCTTACAAGGTTTTTAAAAGGTTCAGTAATATCTAAACATGAAAAAAAAACGAAAAAAAACAACCAACAAACAAAACAAACCCGCAGGACATACCCCAGTTTTCAGCAAACTATAGAAGTTACCACTGAATGGAATTTCTGACTGATTTTAGAATGGGAATGAGCAATCTTCTCCTTCTATGCTTTGCTTGAATTACATGCTGCAGTGCTTCCACAGAGCTGCCAGGATCTGCTGTACACTCCAACAGCCAGACTCTCCTGTGATGTATTTTCACAGATTTATTTTCACAGTGGGAAGTGAATAAAACAATAAACATGTGTACAGCAAACACTTACCCCACTTAGCAAAGCCCGCGCCTGGCTGTATCTGCTGCCTGCTGGATGTCACGGCGCATAAATCCCCTAATTGCACAGTGAAAGTCACATGTCTGTGACAGAAACAGCTCGTGGAAGCCTTTTATGAGCTCTGGAGTTTGTCCAATGCTATCTGTACTTTTCTAGCTGTGTTTTGAGTGACTTATGCAGCCTCCCACGGAAGGAGCATTAAATGAATGAAGTTAAGCACGAGCACGGGAAATTGTGCGTGCAGCAGAGAGCGAGCGAAGATCAGAGTTTGTCATGTTTCAAAGAGAATACATAAAGAACTCGTGGTTTAGTTCAAAATGTATCTTGCATTAGTAGACATTTTTGCTACATAGATTTATTCTCTACTTTCAGACTAACAGAATTACTTTTCTTTCTCTTACAGAATAATGATATAATCTATTACAATGCAAAAGACGATCAGAATGATGTAAGTAATATGTTTCATTTAATTTCATTGCCTGTAATCTCATAAAATTAAGGGAATAAAAACATTAATGAAACTCTAAGACTATCATTTAAAGATTGGGCAGAAGCAAAAAAAAGCAAGAAACTTAAAAATGTCTTTTAAAGTTTCCTCAAGAGTCAGACAATATTTTATGTTTTAATTCTCAAAGTCTGTCTCCTTTCATACAGTTTGAATTAGTGGTCAGGCAGAAAATGTGCTGGGACAATGAAGATCCTGACAGCAGTATAATTCACTTTTTGAAACGTAATAAAATCATAATTATAGGATTGGAGAATCAAAATGATAAATGTAAATAATTCAGTTCACTCTGAAGGAACCATTTTCTGACCTTATTTTCCAAGATCATGTGGTGTTTTTCTGATTTCTTTGTAATAAATCTTTTACGTGAGGAGGAAAAGATGTGAAATGTTACTGAATAATTATTTTCATTCACATTGTGATCATTTATCTGTAATAAGATTTGGGAAAACTGAAAATCCAATCACAAGATTTAGACTAAATATATGATACTTCAGTTCCTGGTTTACTGAAACTCTTACTTTAAAAAGGTTGAAACCTCCTCTCTACTATTAACTATTAAAAATCTTTGTGTTCTGGAGACAATACAAGCTATCCTCACCTTCACTGGAGATAATACAACTGCTTGTCTTCATTATACTTTAATTTATAAGACCATAGAAAAATGTTGTAAATGTATTAATCAGAATTGCCAGCATGCTTCATTTGCACTTTTTAATCAAGTATACTTTAGAGATTGATGGCATCACTATTTAATGGATGCTTCTGCTGTAAGGCAATTAAAGAAGGTACATAGATCATGTCAAGCAGAACTATCTTATATGGTTATATAGAGTTATGAGTACTTCATTTCAGATACCACAAACTACTGTCCTGAGTTTTAAAGTTTGCATGATTTAAGTAAAATTCATTAGAAGTAACCAAATTTTGAGATATATTATTCTGTACTCATGAAATTCACTGGATGGCAGGTGCTAATCTTCTCTGGAAACAGAATTACAAAGCTGAAATATTGGATTTTTAATCTCAATATACCAGATAGTAATTGTAGATTGCCGTATGAATTAAAAACTGTGGTGTATCTGTTATGATTAAGTAGTACTGGGACAGGCCTTCAGGTGGCTACTTTTACAACCAAAATACAAATCTGTTAGGCAAGGCAGGAAATGAAATACTTTTTCAGAGTTTAGTCTTTGGTTTGTTTTTGTTGTTTTTTTTTGGCTTGGTTTTTTTTTTTTGTTTGTTTGTTTTGTTTTGTTTTTTGTGGTTTTTTTTTGTTTTTTTGTTTTTTTCTTCAGGACATTTATTTCCCTTCAATAGAAAAGTACGCACACTAAAACAAACAAAGTTTGTTAGACCAGATATACTGCTTTATTTCTGTTTCAGTTTTATTTCTCTTTTATGTCTTTCTGAGCATTCATTAGAATGAAGTTTATAATGTTTATTGTTGAGAAGTGATCCGATAGTGATTTTTTTTTTGAGAAGACGTTAATCTAGATCTCAACTGTGTATGTAAACATCACAGATTCTTCCCTTCTTCTGACTGAAAAAATTCTTGAGACAGCTTTTTTCTTTATATGTTTAGAAATTTCAATAGAATCATCTCTTAAGCACTGGTTAGTAAAACTGTGTTTACAATCCATTCCTTTCTCTGTCTAACAAGTCCACACGTTTTTTCCTCTTCCATGCTGTAAGCCATCATTTATTCACAGGAAATTATATTATATTTATCTTTGAATACAATCAAGAATAATTAGTAGCAGAAATTAATTTATTAAAATTAGACATCTAAACTAATCACTGTGGGTATCTCTAGGGAGCCGTTCAGTTGTTTTGAGACAGATGTCTAAGATTATCTGAACTGAATCATTTCTAGGTGTGTGTTTCTCTGTAAACAGGTCCCTGTAACAGATCCTTTTAGATCTTAACTTTTGGATGCTGAAGAATCAGAAGAAATCAATCTCACAGGTCTTGCCTGCCAGTTTTTATTTATCTCCACTCATCCTTTGAATATTACAGCCTTTTCAGAAGAGCAGTCTTCTTAAATTCTGTGTATGTTTCTGGTGTATGTTTATATGCTGCAGAACAGTTTCCTGTCCTTCTTCCTGTTCCCATACCACATTCAGGAGATCTTTCTCTCATTTTTCATCTGCTGTCTATATTGGCCTTTTCCAATCTAATGACTGGGCTTGTTCGTATTTTAAAAAAATAAATAAATAAAGAAGCACATGAAGGCCAATCATTCTGTGGCCTTTGGATTTCTCAGTCTCTCAGATAAAACAATCAATTTGTAACCCTGTAGTCCATCAATCAGTAATAGACCTTTTGTACTCTTTACCTTACAACAGCAATTATATTCTGCTTGCTTATTTCCCCCTCCTGCCCAGTGCTGCATGTAATGTGTGAGCACTTGATGATAATTAATGAGTTTTATCCTCACAACAAGGTAGGAGGTATTATATTTCCATTTTTTATATCTTATAGGAAGATAATGGCCAAACTTGTAATTTAGTATAGGTCTCTCAGGTTTTCATTCACTGTCCTTTTCCCAAGAACCCTTTCAGTTTGATATATTGCAGCCTGTTTGTACACTTTAATTTGCAGGTGTCAACAGCTTGTTGTATTTGGACAAATGCTGCAGTGCTTTCATTGGACAACTGAGTAGTCCCACATTAAGCTGCTCTTTCCCATTAGTTTTCATATTGCTTGCCTGTTTTCTCATCTTGTCCTTTGTACCCCCACCTTACTGATAGTAATTTTGCTTCACTGCTCAATTCTTTCCTCTTCTTTATTTTGGTTTCCATTTTATTTCCAATAAGTCCATGTCTAGTTTATTCCTAAAACTATTTTTTTCTGTTTCCTTATATTCAAGTAATCCACAACTTGGCTGTGCACTGCATTGCTCAATTGCTTAATTTTCATATATCCTGAGTTCCTTTCCTAATGCTTCTCTCATTTTCTCTTTGCATCTTGCTCCTTTTCCAATTTTTTTAGTTCAATTTCTTGTCATGGTTTTATAAACTTTTTCCTGGACAAGCTACAACAGACTAAGGAAATAATTTTTTTTTAATGATTTGATGGAAAGAACTAAGTAAAACAAGTAAAGAAATGTCTCTAACATGAAACCAGCCACACATCATTGGTAGTCTCCAGTTCCCCTGTGATCCCTGGGCATTAATTGGGAGCAGCCAGTTGTATCTCCTGGCAGGAGTTGTGTCCCTAGTTAGCACAAGTGATTTATTAGACACTGCCTTCATGCAGTCTCACACTGCTTGCAGTCATGGCTAACAGAGCTGTGCTCCTTGTGCAATTATTGATCACATACTCAGTGATAGCAGCATCTTTTCTTTTCTTCTACTGAACTAACTTAGAGGCTCTAAAATTATGAATCCCTTTAGACAGTAAATATCTGCACAAAGTGTGAATTCAGAATGTGACTAGGAGTCAATGTGTGGGTTCCACTAGAGGGAAAATTCCAGAACATTCCTATGGTTGATTTTAAAGCAAATACATTTTTATTACTTTATAATAAAGAAGAAATATTTTTAAACAATAAGCTGTCTGTGCCAGATGGTTTAGGAATTTTTCCTAATTCAGTGATGCCTTGTTCTTTTGGAATAATTTGTGAAACTTTAGCTCTCTTTGAGCTTAAACTGCAGCATAAATACAGCCATCAAGTTGGGGCTTTATAAATACTGATAAAAAATTACATTCACATCAAATTGAAAACTATTGTACAGGATGAAAAGGTAATTGGTTTTGAATGTGAATTCTTCAGAAAAATCATGGTGTGTTTTAACACTTTAGAAAGCAAAATAATTTCCACCCTCTCATGGTTTGACACTGGCACCATGCCAATGCCCCATGAAAATGCACTGTCCCTGGTGTCTGCTGTGAGATTTTGACCAGGAATAAGAAAACAAGCAGGCTCTTACTTAAAAAGGGAAAAAAAAACATTTATTAACTAAACTACAAACACAATAACTAAACTACACACAAAAGAAAAAAAAAAAACACACAAGGAAAATGAAAACCTTACAAAACATTTCCCTCCTCCTCCCCTCAAATTCCCAATACAATACACCTCCCAAATCACCAACTCCCAGTCCACTCTAACTCTGTACATAATCAATTCTCAATTCATGAAGAGGAGAGGAGTCCTTCTTGTGTCGTGGTGGCCTTTTCCATTTTGTCCAGGTGCTCTCACCACCTGAATCACGGATCAGGGCTGTTCCAGGGTTGTCTTTTAAGGATGCTCTGTCCCATTCCAAAAGGCACAGTCTCTCACCTTTGGGACATCTGTCCCCCCCATATTTCACCCCCTGGGGCCGAGGGGCAACAACACTGAATCTTCTTGGGTCTGGGACATTTCTCCCCCTGGACTCTGTATCACAAGGGAACATGGCTCTATCCATGGCTATACAAAAAGAGTCCAGCAAAAGCCACTCCAATCATCTCTCTTCCCACCAAGATTCTTCTCTTTCCATCCACCATCTCTCTCACTTGCCCATTTCCATTCTCCCAATCACTCTAACTCCTTTCTGGGAAAGGTTAATGTTCTGTAAGTTTTCATTGTCCAAAAAAAGGTTAACAACTCCTAAAAGCGGCCGGACTCCAGTGCATTCTTCCCCCCCCTCCTTCTTCTCCACAGGCCGGGCTATGCGGGCAGCCCATATCAAATTTCAAGGTAACAGTCCAGCCCCAAGCAGCAATTCTCTCTCAGTCTCGCTCTCTCTCTCTGTCTCCCAAGGCGGGGGGAGAAACTTCTCGGCGGCTCCTGGGGTCTCTTTTTGCTTCCACCCTTCCACCCTTAGGGGGCCAGGCCTACCGCATGGCTGCCCCTCCCCTGCCCAGCAAGAGCACTGGGCGAGGGAGGCATCCCGTCTCTCTCCCGCGGAGTCCCAAGAGGAAGTGCCAGGAAGATAGCCCTGCTTTTAGGCTGTGTTCACAGAGGTGGATCCAATGTCTAGTGGTTAGGCCAGGTGGCAATATTCAAATCTGAAAACTCATTGGCCTTTCCTTCAACATCCCAGAAATCCTGTTTCCGGGTCAAACCATCACACACCTCTCAACTTCCTCTTTTTTTTTTTTTTTTTTAATATGAAATGAAGAATAAATATTGGGCAGAAGTAAGCAGAGACCAGAGTGACTATCTAAAAGGCATGCTCCTTGTGGGTCTGCTTCTTCCCAAGAAGAGACTTAGAGATTTAAAAGTCATTTGACAGTGGCTTTGGAAGTGTAGTGAGTTTCTGCTTATAGCCTTCCATAAGTCTTTCCTTTTCTACTGCTTTATGGTATCAAGGTTGAAAAATCTGCTTATATGTGCAACTATGATTAATTTAGTAAAAATAAGTCTGTTTATGAAATATCCCAGGTTTACTTGTAAACAGGTCTGAACCTACCGTGGATTTGATCAGAGAAATGCTGGTTTGTTTTTCTGCTTCCCTCCAGCCACAAGAATTTGGGAGTTTCCTGGCTTTTCTACTTATAACATGCATTGAAAATGGCAGAATAATTTAATTTATACAAGTATGATATTTTGTGTATTTTATCAGAAAATAAAAGTGTCCTCTGTACACTGCTGTTTCAGGAGCTCTGTGTTGGGTGAGGTGGAGCCCTTGAGGGGGAGATGGCGCCTGAGTATGGTCAGCTTGGGAGAGGATCAGGAGCTGAGGTGGGGCAGATGGGGGACTCTGTGGTCCAGTCTCAAAGGTGACAGCTATAAAAAGACTTCCAGAGACTGAAAGGGTGATGCCAGATTTCTGCAAGTCCAGTAGCTGCCAGTTGCTGGATTGAAAAGTGAGACTGATTGTGATGACTGACCCTGACACTACAGAGAAAGCTGGGACTGGGACTGCTTTTGCATCTCATCCAACAGATACAGATTTTCTCTGGCTTATCAAGGTTTTTAAACCTGATTCCGATAAGATAAAACCTTTATAAAGCTCCCTTTTATCTGCATATGTAAGAGTAGTTCTGTCTCTGTGCTTTCACTGTGTCTGGATGCCAGCATGCAAATAACCAAATCAATATCGTACCACCTGGGTTTAGCTAAGGGCGGACTTCAAAGCCTCAGGTTTTTTTTCTGAGATAAAGCGACTAACTTTCCAATATTTTATAGACAGTGAAGGGTAGGCATTTCCAGTAAGAAATTTGTCTCAAATCATTTAGGATGAGCTTAAGTGCTAAGCTGTAGGGGATCTAGTTTCCTTTTGCAATAGGGAAAGTTTTTAGTCAACTTCTTGTCATCCAGCCCAGCAAGAGTAACCAGCTGACTTCCTTATCTCCCTTAGGTCTCTTATTCCCTCTGCTTGCATTGCAGGACAGCCAATATAGTTTGACATTACTGTCACAGCTATGATGGGCTGTATTTCTTTTCATCTTCTCTTTGTCCTTTACTGCTTTGACACTGAAGAAATTTTTTAAATGAGTCATAAAGAATTTCTGCTTTTCTCACTTATGATGAGTAAATGGGCAAAGTCTATGACATAGAGATTGGAAAATCAAGTTAGATAACACTACAATAACTGTGATTTGCACGCCCCTGCGAGAAGGTGCCAACAAGTAGGTGCTGTACACACAGCATATCTCTTTAGAGCTTATTTTTATAATTGCTATTCTTCATGTGTGTAAGTTGCAGCTACTTTTAGATTTAATTTCTTCTCTGTCTGAACCTACCAGCCCATATTAAGGAACATTTATACATACTTACATACCTAGTTCTTACATTTTCTGTTTGTCATATCTGATGGTATGTGGTGGAAGTAGGCATGGGAAAATTTCACTGGAAAACGTAATTTACTGCTTGTCCTAGACAAAATTTTGTACGTTCTTGGAGAATGATGATACTAAAATGGTCTAGTGAATAGACTGAAATATTAATTGGGTGGTGTTCGATGGAGATATTTTGAATTTGAATTTTTTTGAGAACTTGGGCTGCATCTGTGCCAGGTATTTTGATTCTTAGCAATATGGCACGGATTCTATGGAGTTTTTGTTTGTTTTGGATCCTCATTGTCATGTAATGGGTATTAGCTGCACAGATAAATGCCTTATTCTAGCCTTTTTTTTTTTAATATAGACAGAGGACACATTTTGACAGGGTAGTTTGCTCTTAAACTGACCTAGACCATGAAAGAGAAAGAAATCTGTGCTAGTGTAAATTATATCTTTCATAATGAAGGACTGTCAGAGTAGGACTGGTGATGGACCAGTGTAATATTTTGATAACTTTAGAGAAGTTTCATTAGAACAAAAATTTCTAATTTGTAGTAAATGTCGTGTTTTTCAGCTATATTTTAATTTTAATTATATCTATAAACTTGAAAACGAACCTTTTGATACTGGAATTTATGTCTTGGAATTAATACTCAAAGTCTATAATAAACCTAATATTTTATGAAGTGAGGACAGAAAATTTGATGTATTCACATAGTCTCCTTTACTCATTCCATTTAAAAAAGAACTCCCTTGTTGTTATACTTTTTGGTTGCTGAGTGTATTCCAAGACTCTTTCCTGTGATTCCCAAATATGCAACATATTCATAGATTTGATAACTTATTCTAGATAGCATAGAACATACTTTGGTAGGTATGTTGAAATAGTTTAATTTGATTAACATGTTTTAAAATGAACTGCCATGAAAAGGTAGAGCCATATTTTATCTTTTTTAAAATGTATTTAATTTAGTTGTACTGCAGAGTGTTGCTTCTTTTGCATTGTGGTGTATAATAAAATAGTATTTATGGCCAAAATACACACTTCTTTCTGTAGTGAAGGTTCTGTTATAGAAATTAATTCTGTTACAAGACAATGCACGGGATTTTGTCTTTCATATATAGGAAGGAGTGAGTAACCAGGGAAAACATATTTTTATATTTTTATCTTTCATCTGTTGTTCATCATACTTTATATACAAGAGGACTTACTAATATTAGTAATTTCATGGTATTCTTACCTCCAGATTTTTTAGGAGAATTTGAGTGTTCTTGCTGAACTCATTTCTCTCTCACATCAGGAATCCTGTGTTATCTGACAGAGAGATTTGGATGCCATTCTTTGGAAATATTGGAACTGATAGTGAGGGCGTGATTGACTTTGTCTGCCTTAGTACCAAGGCTTTTTTGCATTGTTTAAAGGACAATATGTTCCTTTCATCAATTATCACTAGGAAGCATTCAGGTCTTGCCATTTCAAAGTCTTACAGGAAAGCTTGAGTACAGCCCACAGGGGAAAAAAGGGATTTCTTTGAGCTCCCTATTGCTGTTATAGTGATCTATTGCCACAGGAAGCAGAGATTCTTTCTTTTATTTTTTTTTCTTTTTTTTTTTCTAGAATTATGATTAAAAAAGTAGTTGTCAGGTTTATATTCCTTTATTCAAAATTGTGCAAGTCTTCCCTTCTCCCAGATGAATATATGTTCAATCTTGAAATGAAAAATAGATGCTAATGAAATAAATGACTGCCCCAAAGCTATCTCCTACCTATCTGTGCAACCAAGTTATGAAATAATAATGGCAAGAGTGATAACTGTAGTTGCCAGTGTCCTAAAAAAGATGAGACTGTTCTTAATGTGGGGAGCCCTACCTTGAAGGCAAATTTGCACCAAAGAGCAGTGCTTGAAGTCTCCCCATGGAGGCTGAGTTTATGCCACATCAAAGGTCAGAATTCAGCCCTAAAGCTGGTGATTCATCAGTTTAATGGAAGATTGCACGCTTCAGGATATTTCCTATTGATATCAAATGCATGAGTGATAACAATTGCAGTGAATGCACTGTAATTGTTTGTTGGTAAATAAAAGCAGGACCAAAAGCTGAACTTGTCACAGGATGTTTAGCATTTGAGGCTGTCATTTTCAGCAAGCACTTTGTTGCCAGATCCCAGAGTTGTGTGAGTGTTCTGAGTGGTTTTTTTTTTGAAATGTACTGGTCACATTGACACTTTTAAGTTTTACAAAGCAAAACAAATGAGTCAGTGTGATGTTTTCATATGACTGATCAAAGGTGGAGGTGGGCTTTGAAAATTCCAAGTCAGATCAAGAGTCCTGGAAACGACCACTTCCAATAGTTTAATATTCAAATGGAGTTCTCTGTGGTGGTGTGGTGTGTAGGGCAGTGTAGGTGATGAAATGCAGGTCCTGTCCCTGCCCTGCCCCTGACTGCAAACAGGAGCATTTCCAAACCAAGTGCTGCAATCTGCAAAGGGCCAGATCACATTCCCTGGCCCTTCCACATAGCCATGCTCAACATGTTCTGTCCCTTTTGATTTTTGGAGAATAGGTAGGAAGAAAAAAACAGTTTGAAGGAGACAGTCATATCTATTATCATCAGCAGAGTTAAAATCTTCCAGAGTTTTTAGTGTTGGTGTGTAAAACAGGGCGTTAAAGGTATTATTGCAGCTCTCTTTATGGTGTGTATTGAAAATAAATTTTAATCCAGTGGGAAATCCTAGTCCAGACCTAAAAACTTTGGAACTCAAACTTCAGTGACCTTTTACATAGGTATTTTAATTTGCTGGCATTTTAAAAACTCCTTCAAGATCTACAGATTGACCTGTGTCTTCTTCCTTTTGGTTACACTTTCTTTTTCTTTTTTGTCTTGTTGGCTTTCTTCTGATAGGAATCTTTACTTGGGCAGATTATCTTTCTTAAACTTCCCTTAGTTTCTGCATTCTTCTGCATTATTGCACTGTAAGGATTTCACCATAGTTTTTCACCATTTTAAAAAATCATATAAATAGTCTTACACAGTGTTACGGCATTTTACTTCAATTATGGTATGGTGTTTAATCTGCAGGGAAAGTCTGTGGTCCATAGGTCAGTGCATGGTTTAGTGTTACCTACAGCCTTTCTCTACGTAGATACAGCTGTCATTTAATTAGTGAGAAGCTGCGGTAAATTTTTGTGACCATGAATTAGCCTGTGATGTTTCTATGGTGTTTTAAGTTCCATTAATGGGGAAAAAACTTAGATTAGGAGGCATCCTGGAGGTGATGTAGTCCAACCTTCTTCTCAAAGCAGGTTTGTGCTGTTATTTATGTTGTCATTGACACAGAAGAAGGTACAAATTATGAAGGAGCAATAACAAATTAGTATGCTGCAGGATGTACAAAATCTAGACCTGGCCAGTGTGACTGAAGATAAGAATGAACTGTGAAACAGGATCAGGTGATGGCTTAGCAAAGCACGGCAAAGACAACTGCATCAGATGAAAAAATCTAATTAATTAAGTGTTCACATTCAGTTGGTATTATAACTAATTCCCAATGAAGCATTAAGATGATTTAACAGTTTTTGCTCTCCAGGGATGTGATCTTTAATCAGATGTGGGGATAGTAAAAGGTAGACAGGGTAATTTATTCCAATAAGAGAAGAACAGTTCCTAGTTTGAAATTTAATTGGGTGATGTATGAAAAATCTAAATTCTCTAGAGTGCATTTTGGTCTTGAAATTTAGATGACTAAGTATTTTACAGGACTTTTGTCAACAATGGATATTTTTATTTTATTTTAATACATATATTTGAGTACACTCATGGGATGTGGAAGATCAGTGAAGGAGGCTATGAAATTTAAAAGATTTTTTTTGTTTGTTTGTTGGTTAAATGTTGGTTGTTTTTTTTTTTTTTTTCTGAACTCTTAGTAGCATTTCAATCAGTTAAAGGGAGATTTGCTTTTCTTCTGATATGATCCTATATTCCCACAGTTGTCTAATGATATTATCTTATCCAGTCATGCCACTGTCACAGTCAATGCTGAAGTAGGTGGATCTGTGCAGCACCTGATTATTTAAGGGCAGGCAGGAAGATCACTCTTGGTGAACAGCTTGGTCACAAAGCCCTGAGTTTTCCAGACCATCACCCTCTGTGAAGGAGGACCAGGGCGGGATGTTCAGATGGGATTACACATCATGATCCCCATTCTCATGGCCAGGATACATAACCCAGGAGGGATAGGGAGATGTTGCCTGAACCTTCAGGAATGGAAGGGATGCAGTTAGGGACCACTGAGCTAATCAGACATACGTGTGTCCATGGGAGCAGATGAGATGGATGTGGGGGTGCTGATGTCATTGTGAGGCAGCTCTCCATCATCCCTGAAACACTGTGGGGGTTGGAGAGGTTTTCAGTGACCTCAGGGAGGGGAAGTCACATTTATCTTTAGGAAGATAAATAAGTCTTACATTTCTTATGTGCTTAAATATTTAAATGCACATTTCATTTTACCTGTCATTGTAGCTCAAGAGAAAATGGGACAGGACAGAAATGAATTTTTGCATACTGATATTACTACAGCAGATTCTGTGTAGACTTGTAGTGAAGGTCACATGCAATCTGTAATAATTAAAAAAAGAAATTTTCATCAATTCCTTTTAATCTTAAAGGGTTTTTTTTAGCTTATTGAAAAATAATACCTTATAAATGTTCCTTTTTGTCAGAAATTAAGAAAATTAAAGAAGTATATAATTACCTGAATTGTGGTATTTAAGGCACCCTCACAGATGTCAACTCTTTTAAACAGAAGACCTCCAGAAGATTGGAATGCTATTCTGAAAATCTTTCCACTTAAAGAAATTAGGAAAACCCAATGTTTTCATCTGTTTCTGTAGAATTTACTTCATTGAAATGTTACAGTATTTTCACAGGGTCATAGAATAGTTTTGATTGGAAAGAACTTTTAAAGTTAATCTACTCCAAGCCCACGCAATAAGCAGGGACACCGTCAATTAGATCAGGTTGCTCAGAGACCAAACCAACCTGACCTTGAATGTTTCCATAGATGGAGGTCTTGAATGTTTTCCTGTTGAATGTTTCCATAGAATGGAATTCTTGAATGTTTACCTTGAATGTTTCCGTAGATGGAGGCATCTACCACTTCTCTGGGCAACCTTTCCCAGTGTTTTACCACTCTAATCTCTCAATACTTCTTCCTTATATCATGTCTGAATCTACCCTCTTTTAGTTGTAAACTATTACCCTTTATCTTGTATCAAAAGACAAAAAAGTAAAAAAAAAGTCTGTCCCCAAATTTTCATTTCTTTACATTTGATCAATTAATTTCACCAAGGATTCATTAATTCATTAAACCAAAGTCATGAAGCTTTGAATTCTTTGAATAGGTGAAAATACAAATAAAAAGAAAACACTATTATGTTCGAGATGTATAATATTTTTTTGCCTATCTAAAAATTCTCATCAGAAGCTGTGAACCATAAAAAGTCAGATAAATGAATGCATAACCTCCCCACATGATTTTGTACCATCCATAAAATATCATATATACAGTAGACAGGGACAAGCCTGTAAGTAGCTGTATAGAAATTATCATAGACAAAAGATAGCTGTATTATAAAATTAGCCTAAGGGGCAAATAAATAATTTTAAATTATTTTGACTTTGTATTTGGTACATACTGACATTACTCAGTTGGCAGAATGCTGGAAATTAAATTACTTCTATAAGAAAATATATCTTTGTTTTGAATATCAACACTCAATCCAGAGTTCCATTTGTTTTATCATTGACTTAGAGTAATCAACTGATCCATTAGAAGCATATGGAAACATTGAAAACTCTGAAAGCAACTCTTATCTGTATTAATGGCCCTTGAGAATGGCACACTGACATATGCAAATATAAATTATTTCCTTGCTAAATTCCATCCTAGTTCCCTTTCTGAAGCTACCCAGACCCAACTTCTATTTGGAAAAAAAATTCTTATGTTTCTATATGTGAATATATGCATGCATATATTCTTATGTTTAACACCTCCCTGTTTATGAAAGGAAAATATTTTGGTTCTTTTGAGCCAACTGTTTTCTTGTTTTATTTGTAAGTCTTTTAGTTGTTTGGTCCCTAAGAGTGGGCAGAAGGATGTCACTTAAAATCATCATGTTGCAAAGGGAAGACCAGAGTCCCCCACTGACACAGAGTGAAAACAAAATAAACTCTTCACAGTTCCATCACAACCACCTGAATGCACTCAGCAGTCTTCCCACAGCTGGAAAATCACAGCTAGTGAAAAGGAAATAAAAAATGTTATCAGAAGGCAATGCTCTCATTACATTATCTAAAATGCAGTAAAAGTGCTGTGGCTATTAGAAATGCATTCTAGCTGCTCTTCAAAATTAATTCCTAGTCCTTAGGAGAGCTGCCCCCAGCCCTTGCTTGCTGAAGGCATTTGCTGAGCTCTGTGCTTCGAGCAATGTCCCATTTTAATCTCTCTGTTAGGTCCAGCTTTTACTTTCTAATGGGGCCACAAGCATTTTCAGAGGGGCTTTGTATGTAGTTCTACTGGATTATTTTCCTTAGGGAGGAAAAAAAAAACCAGGAAAACAGCAAAACTAACTAAAAACAGAAAAATAATAAAAGAGTACAGAACTGAGCATAGGAGAAAGTCTTATTTGGTATCTGACAGTTTCATTTGTACAGAGTAGATCTGGGAGATAATTAAAAGTGATACCCAATTGTTTAAAAATTTACATTTAGAAATTTCAGCAGATATTCAGAAATAAAAACGAAGCTGAAAGCTAGAGATGAAAATATAAAACTTCAGAATTCTGCAAGGTAAGACAGGAAGGAATCACTGAGGAAGAAATTTGGGTATTTATAATTTACAATGATTATAATTCCATCTCTACATTCATTCTTTAAAATGGTGGTGGTAGGGAGAGTGAGGTTTTGTGCAGAACACAGTCTCTGGATATGAAGGCAATGGAAAATACAGCAACCCATTCCTTTCTGTTTTAAATAAATATGAAAGCAGGCAGGTGTCATTGTTAATGGCTGAATATCAGTTCAGGAATTGAAAGAAATCTACTTTTATTCTTCCATCATGATGCTAAATCTACTGTTATGCTTTGAGCAACTTCTAAATTGTTTCTGAAAAGAATCTGCTTTCAGAAAACTGAAGATTGCTTCACTTTGGTGCTGAGTTTTTGTGTGTTTTGCTGATGTTTTGGTTCTTTGTTTCTTTTCTTTTTTTTTTTTTTTGTAAATAATGTCAGCTTTCTGGTTGTGTTATCACATCTGCAAAAAGCAAAAATAATTTTTTATACTAATGGAAAAGCCTTCTCATTTGCACAGTAACCAGTGTTTTTCAACTAAATGAAAATATATTAGTAGAGATAGAAAATCCACTCATCTTTTTACAGCTGTGATGATGGAAAGTAACTGAATGCTGTGGAAAGGAATCAGGATAAGTTTGGCTGCAGTGAAATAGGCAGCTAGACTATGTCACAATTTCCTGAAATGATGTTTATCAATTTTGTTTTAAGGGATATTTTCTTTTTTTAGGCAAATATTTCAATAAAACTTCTTGGCATAAAGCTTCCAGTTAACTCATGTAAATACATTAATTTATGTTCAGAAAGTCCTCTAGAGGGAAGTTGCATTATTTCTGCTGTGTACTTGGCTTATAAAATGATGCAGAAGGTACCTTTCAGTTTATTGGACATCATGCCAAGAAAGATTTAGAAATAATCACGAAGAATAGCTGCAAAATCCTCATTTCTTGTGTTTTAGCTGCTGTATCAATTTCCTTTTATCATGATGGTGAATGACAGACACATAAAAACCCCCAACTTTATTTATTAACAACAAAAAAAAAGTGTTAAAATGGCACAAATGTGAACTGAAAAGAGAAATGAATTTTATCTACCTCTCAAGGGAAGAAGAAATTGGTCTGGAAATTCATTGCAGTGAAATGAGTGAGTTATTTTGCTGACTGTCAGTGGTAGGTAACAATGTAATGCAATAAGTGAAGGCCAGGTTTGAATGGATAGAAAATTAATCTTCAGCCAGTGTCTCCTGTGGGATTTTGCTGTGCCAGTATTGATTGCATTTCAGCTTCTGACTTGAGAGAGAAATTGGTTGGAGTTGGGTTTTAATTATATTCACATGCTGGATCACTTTCCATCAAAATAGGTGTTTTGCTACTTTTTTGAGAACAAAGTTTAACTGGGTATAAAACGGTACCAACTGACACCACAATCTGTCAGGCTTTTCATAGCAATGCAAGATTAAAATAATTAATAACATTGAGGTTTTCCTTTTTAATCATTCCTCTTTTTTTTTCCTTTTTTTTCAGATGTAAGCTACTTGAAATTCAAAAGTTTGCAAAATAAAACCAAATAGATTTATTTTCTATAGAAGAATACGCTACAGTATAGATTTTGTCTTGTCGGGAGGAGTTCAGCACCAACTTGCCAATAATGGTTCTGATATTTACCTGTTGTGTACAGAACTAGTTCAGACAGCTTCAGATTTACAGAACAAATTGTTCCTGTGTGAGGGTACTTAGAAATTTTTAAAGGATTTTGTTATTCTTTGGTTTTGATTTTTGGGCAGATTGATGTGTTATTTCAGTGTCAGAGCTGTACATCATAAAATACTGCCACAACGGTCAACAAGAGCATTCTGAAACCATCTACATTACTTTATGTAGTTTTAAATCCATTGCCTGCATTAATGAGGTTGAGAAGAGTCTTTAGATTAATGGTTTTGATTTGGTACCATGGAATATTGCTAGGAATAACAACAGAGTAAGTCACAGTCTTTTTCAGGGGGGACCTATGTGTGTGTGCTATTAGAAATGTGAGAAGTAGATTTTTTTTTTTAATTTTAAGGCGTTCAGGTCATAATTAATTAAGTGGTTTCAATTTTAACAAAGTTTAATCAGATTTTGGCAATAGACTTGAAACTTTTTTCATAGCATATGAGTGAATGGAAGGACTGAAAGGTTGTAGTTATTTATTGGAATGAAATAACTAAGAAGAAACATGATCATTTTATGTTGTGATACTACAGGAATTTCAAGCAAAAATCTAAATATATTGTAATACAAAAACTTCTGTACAAGACCTGCTAAGATGGACTTGGTGGAAAAATGTGTGATCCTTGGGATTGTTTTTTGTAGGGCCAGAAGCTGAACTTTGATGAACTTGGCCTAGTCAGTCCATTCCAGCTCAGGATATTCTTCAATTCTATGTTCATACTCTCTCCCTTTTGCCATACCCATTCCCTCCCATATATTTCTTGTGGAAATTTAGTTGAAATAAATCTTTTGACATTCACTCATTCTTGTATTTTAGTATGGTTATGTGGCCTCATGGTCCCCAATTATTTTCTGAAGCGTACTGTGAAAGCCTTGAGGGTTTGTAGTCATTGCTACTAATTTTTAGAAATAAGAGTGTTAGAATGTTTTTTTAATCAAATGACTTTCCAACAGAAGGGAGATTTTGCCACATGACTGATTGACTATTGAGATTGCATTTGCATAATTAGACAAAGTCATTACTTTGAGCAACTTGAAGCTAAAAGATAACTTATGAAAAGAACTCCAGAATTTGTGTAATGTTTTGCATGCCAGTTTTGGGGCATGAAAAAAAAATCCTGTGGGTAATATAGAAGCAAAAAAACACCCAAGCAAACAACACAACAGAAACCTATGAAAAATTGAACCAAATTACATTGTCTGAAGCTGTCATAATGCTGTGTCATTTCAAATCATACAATGCACAGACTGTTACTGATCCTGGCTTTAGTCTGCACCCTTCCAAGTACGTTATAAAGGTTGTGAGCCTTGCCTGGCTGCTGTCTGCCCGCAAAGCTGTCTGCCACATTCTCCTGTACCACCACCCTCTCCAGCAGTGAGAAAATAAGACCATAAAAGACTCATAGATTGAGATAAAGAAAGTTTAATAAAGAAAGGCAAAATCCAAACACCGAAACAGTGGAAATAAAAAATATTTATTCTTTACTTCCCACCAGCAGGCAGTGTCCAAACACTTTTTGGGAAGTGGGATCTTAGGACTCTCAGCAGTTGCTCTACAAATACTCCACCTTAATGATGAACGTCCCCTCTCTCCTCATTTCTCTGAGCTTGTAGTATTGAGCATGACATCATTAGAAAGGAGTGTCTCTTTGATCATCTTGGGTCAGCTGTGCTGGCTGTGTCCCCTCCCAAACTCTTACTCATTCCCAGAATGGGGTTAAATACTTTACATCAAATTGACCTTGTCAGCATAAGATGTAGTGGCTATGCTGCATAAAAATAGTCAAAATGAGTATCCAGCTTCTTTTTTTCTGGAAGTTTAGTAGACTTGTGAGATTCATCTCACCTAATTCTAGGCAGCTGTATTGCTGACTTCTACATCCAGGTGATTTGCACTAGAGCTACTTCTACAATCAATCAAAAGTAGGAGACGCTTCTAAAGCATGATTCATGTCATGGGAAAATAAGTGTCTAATTAGGATAAGATGAATTGCCCTCTAAACATTCCCATTCCTCTTCATTCACTCTGAAGGCAGCCTGCAACGCTGCTGTGTTGTCGAAATCGGTGGCTGTCACTGGCTAGATGAGTTCTGCCCTTTGTATTTCCAAAGGAAACCAGTTCTTTAAAACCTACCCAGGTTTTTAGGCTTACTTCAGGCAGCATTTGAACCTGTACTTAGAGTGGCATATACTTGTTCTATAACACTGAGATGAAGCAGATGAGAAAACATAGGCAGTTTCGTTACATGGCATTGTGGATAAGCTAAAGTTTATCTGTCTACACTTAGAGAAATAGAGAAATAGATAATAAATAAATAATAAATATATACATAAATAGATAAATAGAGGATAAATAAACAGAGTGGCCTCAGCACACACATGCCCAACTGACCATCAGGTGCTTCATTGTCAGCGCTATTTATCAAGCATAGCACATTTTCAAAAACTGATGACTCTATAGTATTAAAAGTATCCTTATAATTGCCTCCAATAGCTGGCCTGAGTAATCTTTCAAAATCATAGTTGCTATGTTACTGCTTTAAGTGGCAGTGGACCCATGGCAAGGGGCCTCCTGTTCCAGCTGCAGCTGAGACAGCTGAAGACTCTCCCACCTCCTCTTTATCCTTCACTACCTCCTTGGTTCCACACTTCAAAAAAATCTCAGCTTTTCAAAATAGTTAAGAACTAGTACCACTGAGTGAACTGGAAGGAATCAAGAAATGTGTATAAGGGTGCAGACAGGTGAGAAAAGATTGGAACCCAAGGCAGACAGGTGATGGTGAGCACCTGAGTGTTTGGGACCTGTCCCCTTGGACAGATGTGGCCACTACATGGAATTTCACTGAGACATGCTTAAAATAAATCAATGAAAGAAACCTGATTAAATCAGAAATTCTAAAGCTTAATTTCCTTGCTTTGTCTGGATGTACGCCTGTGTTTCTGAAAAATCTGTTTATGCAATGTATATTGGTGGTATCATTTTTAGATTTGTGATTTGTGATATAATCTGCAGAAGGAAAAAAAAGTAACATTTAGGATTTGGTGCAAATTATAACATGTAACAAAAGGTAATTAATTTGCCTTGTGTTATGGGTGTAAAAATTCCATGCAGTTATGAAATTGAAGTGTGTAAGGTATTTAGGCTCATACTTTTCTTTTGCAGGTCTTCATTTCACTGAATTGCATTGGGTAAATTGAAACTGAAAGCAAACTACGCAAATATTCCTTGACCTGGAAGCAATAATTGTGCTTATAGAGAAATGCAAAATGTTAGCAATGAAAGAAAAGCTATGATTCTTTTTTTTTTTTCCTTTACATAAAAAGAGAAAATGTGAGTGGCATTGTTTTTAGCACATTTTTTTAATAATTTGCCCTTTACATGTTTTTTCTTTAAAAAGCCTGAAAAGAATGAAACTGAATCTGGCAGCCAGAGAAATCAGACCAGTATTTGAGGACGATCCTGTTTTCCGACGGCAAACATCTTACCAACATGCAGCAGTCCACATACCAACTGATATTTATGAAGGCTGTAAGTGGCATGTGAACAAAGTGATTTTATATTTTAATACTAAGCTCATTATTTGTTTCCCATTCTTAAAACAATGTTTGTCTCCATTTCTAGTACAGGTTTGCTGTTATTGTCACGGTTACTTCTTCCAGTGCTACTTCATAGATGTGTTGTTTAGGGATACAATTAATTTTTTTAATTGGTAGGTGCTGCAATTAAAGAGATCCATTAGGATTGGATCTGAGTTTCACAAATATAACTGGAGGTGAAACAAAACTCTTGCATATTCTGATGATCTGATCCATTCTTTCTCTGTGCTGTTCACATTAATACAAACAATTCTTGACAGCTCTTCTTTACACTCTGTTTGGCCTCAGGCAGGGATGAGTTCTGAAAACATTTTTAAGTATCTCATGAGCTGGTACAGTTTAGGGAAATAACATGTTGTGTGAGCTGGTAGTACCAATATTTCATCCAGTGCATTTCTAGAATTGCAGTAACAGACTGGCAGAGAATTTACATAAAGTCTCTCTAAACTATGCAAAAAATAATATATATATGCATATACAGATGAGGATTCTTTAAGTGTATTTCAAAACTAAGTATTTGTCTTTCAAGATGGAAATAAGTCCCTGTGCTCGTCATCAAGCAAAAATCTTTACACAACAAAAAGACATTTCAGCATTCAAAGGAGCTGCATATTTTTTAAAAGAGGGGGAGAAAAATTAAGTCGGATTTCTATTTTTAAGTTTTGATTTTTTTTTTATTTAAGGTCCTAATTTCAAGTATGCAGTCTTTTTCCTCTTTTAAAGTCTCATCAAGAGGAAAGAGACCCTTGTGTGACCTGAGCTTTTTAAAATTCATGGCCACAGTTGCGTGCAGCTTCCATAAATGGCAGAGGGATGAAAATGGAAATGTCACTGTGATGAGGGAAAGAATCATAGTAGCTCGTATTCTTATATGGTGAGCTGACTGACAGACCTAAAGGATTATTCTGGGATTTTGGCTTTAATAAGTGCTGAAGTGCACCCTAATTTCAGGATTACAGAGATGTGACAGGCCATTTCCTTTTTTTTTCAAGAATTGATACTTCACTGTTAAAATGTTGAAAAAACTCATCTCCAGTTATTAGGATATTTATAAATGCCATGTGAACTTTGGTATAAGATTGTCATCATAACAGTACATAAAATGTTTTCTTATTGTGTTGAATTTAACACAATGGAAAGGGAATTCCTGAGGGACACGTATCCCTTAAAAAATGTATACTATGTAATGTTACTGTACAGGCCCATAAACCTGAAAAGGAAGACAGATAATGAATTCCACAGGAAAGGTACAAATTTAGTATCTAATAAAATGATAATAACAGAAAGAAATGTACATTTCTGGACAGAGAAATGTATGTGCATGTGCAACACACATGGTTTTGATTCTTGAGTGTGTTTTTTATATTAATTACCAGAGAAGTGGAAACCTAGAAAATTACCAGAAAGTCTGTAATTCTATGTCAGAAAAATCATGTTCTTGTGTGTCTGGGTAACTTTTTGGTACAGATGGAATTTTCAGTGATAACAGCTTGAGAATACCTAAAAGTGACAGATTTCATGTCAATAAACACAAAATGTTCACCGGGTTCTATTTTATAGTTACAAAGTTCATGTGTCATCTGAAACACAAGTGAGCAATTGTGAGGTAGTCATTCACTAACAGATTTCCAAAAGTAGAATTTAGTGTTGTTCTTTTCACATTATGATTTACAAGCATTTTTTATAATTCTAGAAAGACAGATAATGCATCTTGAACACTGTTGTCCATTTTTCTGCCTGTTCACAGGAGCTAACCTGTCATTTCTTGGGAGGTTTCAGTGTCCACTATAATAGGGAGTAGCTATACATTTGAAAACAGTATCTGCAATTCCTTGTATAAATCCCAATCTGCTTGGAGGCATTTGCAACACAGGCATTACAATGAATCCTTCTGAAAATCAGTGGAAGAGACACAGTTCAAAAGTTTTACAGCTTGGAAGCCAGTTTTTTGACTGAATTATGCCTTGGCAAGCAGATTTCATTTTTTCTCCTTTATTTTATATGCTTTGCAGGTGGCCAAGAGAAACAAAGAATTGCTCTTTGAATCTCACAGAACAGTTTTCGATGACTAGATATTTGACTTGCCTATTCCTCCTTGAGATTGGTTTTCACTTCTCTTGCCTCTTACAGCAGCAGGTTGCTGTCTCTAGGGGAGAGGGACAATTACTGTTAGAGGCACATGTGGTCAGGATTTCACTTGGGCCTGTCAATCACGCTTTTTCATGTAATTAATTATTTTCTGTATGGAACCAGGAATTCAACTCTTAACCATAGATTCATAGAATCATTAAGGTTGGAAGAGACCTTTAAGGCAATCAATATGCTATCCATTAAAATGTTTTCTTTTTATGTTTTATTTCTATTGTATTTCTTATTACTTATGATTATTAATGATTTTTTTAAAATGGAATCAAATAATGAATTTCTGTCCGCTTATATTTTTGAAATTGGGAAAAGTTTTTTGTCTAATACTTCTGTAATGATGCACAACCTACTTAAAATCTAGTGTTGTTGATAAAATAATATCCTTTTCTTCCTATATATAGGGATTTGCTTTTGTTTGAAATACAGAGAAGAGCTTCTTGTGAAGTAGTTCATGTATTTCACCATAAAAATATGAGATACATCATAACAAAATATCCATTTACTACATCCAGGTTATTACTTTGTGAGTTATTTGATTGTAGAAAGAAATATTATTAAAGCTGATCTTTTTTTATTATTTTATTATGATTATTTTTTTCTTTTCCTGGATCTTGTGCCAAAACCTATGCAGAGAAAGGAGAAAGTCTAAGGAGTTAATTTACTTGCCTGTTTCTGAGGATTGAAGAAGGGAGGCAGTCCCAATAAAATAGAACCAGATCAGACTTTTAATTCAGTATTTTTCAAGAGGCCCATTTAGGTTTTGAATAAAATCAATCTGCTGCTGAAAACAGAACAGACCCTCAGGTCCCTCTTTCTAACACATGCACTAGGAATTAGTCACGCATCTCCTGTTGGTGATAGCTGAAGTCTTGTTTCTAAATCCTCATTAAAACTGTACCCTGCTTATCCCTAAGCAGAATATAGGAACTGCAGGCCAGAAGTAAGAGGAAATCCCTGGCACAAGGAAAGCAAGGTTAATCTTCCCAGTGGATACACCACGTGGCCTGGCTGTCTGGGATCCACTTTTCCCATCTGCCGCAGTGATTCCTCCAGGTCTATGTGTTACGGTTTGAGGTGAGGTGTTAGGCAAAGCACAAAAACCAGGTTTGCTTTTTTTCTGTGTGGTTATTCCTACATTACTCCCTTTAAATCAGAGATAGTGCTTCCACATGTCACTCACTACTTGATTAGTGTGGAAGAGCTGATTAAAGTGTCAGGTTGAAAGTAATATGTCATGAACATGACAACATAATTTTGAATACATTTGGACAGCAACCAGCAAGAAAAAAGGCCTTCCTTCTCCAAAGCCATCAATCGAGGCATAAATATTGAGTTACAAGTAATTGATGGTTGATTTACCTTAGTAAAAATAAAAATATAAATACTGTTGCTTCATATTCCCCTTTTGTGGCAGTCAAAATTTTTCTGTTGTCTGAAACCTTGTATTTATTATATATTATTTGATATCAAGTTTTGCAGTGGGCATAAATTTTGTCTTTCTAGTGTTGCATCATATATGTGAATAATTAGTTATGGATAAAGTATTTGGACATTCTAGTTCTCCAGTATATCACTCAAGGGCAATAAAAACTTATAGGAATAATTTAAAAAAAATTACTTAGATCCTACAGTGATTTTTATCTTGACCAGAATATTATTCCTTGGTGAATTTTTTAAATGTTGTACAGTTTCTGTTTATCTTGTGTATGTCAGGTGAAGAGCTTGAAAAGAAAAAAAATACCATTTGGGAGCAGCAGTCTAGTGGAAGGAGTTCCAGCACATGTCAGGAATGTTGGAAGTAGATAATCTTTAAGGTCCCTTCTAATTCAGCCCTTTCTGTGATTCTGTGAATAAACCCCTCAGAAGTACTGGGAAATGAAACCATAAGCGTGATAATATTACCCCTACAAAATAAACCCCCAAATTAAATTAACTAGGAAAAAGTTTGTTATCATTTAATCATTGAAGGTCTTATGTGTGGATAACTAATAAGATTTATTAAGGAATCCAGATATTGATAAAGGGTTGTGTAAATATTTTGATGCGCTACATCTGCATTCGTTAAATATCTAAAGACAACTAAATGTTTGTGGGCTTTTTTTTTTTTTAGTATTTTATTTAAGTAGCCATTACAAACAGCCAAGACATTTTTATTACCTAAATTAATTAGTTCAGCATATTTTAAGATTAGTGCTCTTGATATATTTTTGTGATAGTTGACAAACTGAAGATCTTCTCTTGGCTTATTGTAAGGGATAAATGAATAGTGCAGGCCTACTGCAGCAGAGATTGAAAAACGATTGTTTCAAGTCTCTGATTTTGTGTGTGTTCATACCTTTAAATTTGGACATAGATATTATGTATGTCTCATGCAGATAGCGTGTGAGATTACTGTAACTTCTGACTTTTTTTTTTTTTTTTTTTTTTGGTTTTCCATTATTTTAATCAGGGAGTTATTTGTGAAAACACGTAATGAGTGAAGTAGACCTTTAAATGAATTTCAGTGTCAGCCTGTTTTAAATACCAAAGACTATGGCTTGGGGTAACTATAAAGCAAATGTTAGTTGCAGCTAAGTCCCTGAGTACTGCCTGGTTGGTTCAATATTAAACCTGGAAGGAAAATACCAGTGCAGAAGCTTAAGTAAAGAACTCTAGGGTCAGTATTGCTTTTTATGCTCTGACAATTACAGTTGGGTTTTTTTACCCCCCCCCCAGGTAGATTGCTAAAGCTCCCTGAATTAAATTCTTATTTGAATAATCAGCAAAAAGAAATAGTTTTTCTAACTTGATGAAAAAGCTTGTTTCTGTCACAATCCAGGAGGCCAAACAATTTGAACAGTATCCTCCATTGCAAGAGGTATTTATATTTTGGTACTGGGATTAGTACCATTAATTTAATTGGAGGGATGGTCTAGCATAATCACTTGACATCAAGCTGACCATGACTTCTGTCTAAAGCTATCAAAATTTAAGGTAATAAGCTAGAATAGGGAAAGACCTTTTCGTACCCAAAGGTAAATTTTTCCTCTTTGGTTAGGTACATGCTATTTTGAAAATACAGATGTAGTAAGGAATTCTCAATGTATATTTAAAGCAATCTACCTAATAATGATGCATAACAAAAATGATATAATAGCACATACTCTCGAGCTGAGTATTGGAGAATCCATTTTGGCCTGGAAAGTTTATCCAAGACTAACTAATTGTTAAATGTGACATCAAGTTCTTTAATGGGAAAAGAAATAGTAGTAAATCTGAAATAAAACACACTTCTGTTATAATTCCAGGTACTATTCCAGACTTACATTGTCTTAAGGTGTTTGATAAAAAATTTTCATATGTTTCTACAAAACAAAAACAGGTTTGGTTTTCTTTTCAGTAGTAAATTTAGAACCTAAATACTTTAGGCTTTCATAGAGACACAATTGTCTAAACACAATTGTCTAAACATGGAAAGTGGGTATTCTGAAATACTCTACCCCTGAACTGAAATATCTATTTGAAATGAATCAAGGGTTAGCTATTTATAATCATATGATTGATTTTATTTATTTGTATATATTAGTGTGAGAGCTGACTGAAAGAGAACATAATGTCAGTCTTGATACTTAACACTCAGAAACTTTCCTGGAATAGAAATTATTTTATTTTAAATCTTTTTGAAAAATAAGTTTTTATTTTGACACATTTGAAGGACTCTATATAACAGAATAAATTATGCCCAAAATAATTGTTCTAGTGTTTGAATTGTGCTATATTTTTTGATTTGTCTCTAGCTGGAAGCAATAGATACTAATTTTTACATTTCTATAAGTTATTTTGTGTTGAAGTGTTTTCTCAAATAACAGTTTAACATTTTAAGTTTTAAGACAAAAGTTTAACTTTTACAGCTTAGAGCTATATTTTAAATACTTTACATCTATTCTGATAATTTAATCTGGGGAAATTAAATACTACATTCAAGCAAACAATCATAGCTCACTAAAAATTCATTATGAGAATTTTCTCTTTATCATGATGAAGCCTTTTATCCTATACAGTAATTTGTTATAGGGATGAAAAGAAGTTACAGGATTTACTTCATGATCCATAGGAAACAAATTTGCTTCATGTTGTGGCAGGGTTCTTCTCTTACCAGGTGCTATTTTTATTTCCAAATTGTTTTTTTTTTTTTTTTCCTATGGATCTAATTTGGCAGAAATAATATTTTCATTTCCACTGCCAACTTTCTTTTATGAGTAAGCATATTAACACAGCATATCTGCACCCATGCAGACAGACATCCTAGGTTTCTCTGTTTCAGTATTCAGCATGCTTCCAGAGAATCCCAAATCTCATGGTTAACAGCTGTACTTCACTAAAGAAATGCACTGAATAGTTGCCTCCTGATCTTCTAGCTTCCTATTTGTCAGATGCAGAAATTTACCTTCTAATTGATATCTTTAACAAAAACCCCTCTTTTTCAGACTACTTCACCTTATTGAATAAATATTTTAAGATATATTTAATTACAAAAGAACGCCTACATTGCTAAAATGTAACTATGTCAGATTGTTGTACTGACACACAATTCCCCACGAAAGCCACATTCCACAAAAACAAATCACATTTCAGTATGTTAACCCTTATTTATTTTTAAATGGAATAAACTATATCAATTTTTTTTTTCTATTTAAGTTGAGAAAATGGTTGATTTATTTCCTTTTTGCTGTTGTTGCTGTTCATGCCCTGTTTTTTTTTAAAAAAAAGAAGCAAACCTAAAAAATACTGAGTTTGAGTTTTAAATAGAGCAACACAGGCCTTAAGCATGGCCCTAACTCATGGCTGTGGGCTTTTCTCACAGTGACCCCTCTGGGCACCATCAACTGCCAAACTTTCTATATCATGTCTTTTCTGTTCTTATAACCAGAAATTCATCTGCAGGGACCACTGAAATGATGCAGTTTTCTTAAATACTCAGAAGATATCATCTCCTACATGTTTAAAAATTTTAATATCACAGTGAACTGTGAAAAGCCATCCCAGGAGCCAAAGTCGTGTTACCTGGTTAAGCTGGTCTTTGTGATGTGCCTTCAACAAATTAGAATACCATACAATGAAGAGATTTTCCTTCCTGTTGATTTTGAAAACTCTGGAGTTTTAAGACCAAGATGGCAAAACAACTTTGTGTCCCTATTTACTTTCTTTTTCCAAAATGTATAACATAAATTTGAACAGTTTGTAAAAAAGCAAAAGTGTGAAAAACACTTTTCTAATAATGGAGTGGTGATTATCATTAGCATTCAGCAGAGCTGCCTCTCTCTGCAGATTTCTTGACCAGCAATATGGTGTGCATCCAGAATTATCTTGGACTTTATAGCAGGTCCTGAGATTCCAGTGTCTGTTAGGCTGCTTGACTGAGTAATAATTGTTTAAACCCTACATACTGCCAAAATCTATTTTGGAGAACAGATGATTGCTGCTGCTCCTCAGATCCCTTTCCATTTCTTTTGCTGTATTTTCTCCCTTATACACAGCTTGGAATAGCAATTAGTATTGAACCCTCTTGTACCAAGAGGGAAAAGTTGGCTCTGCAGTATGATTGGCAATGTTCTCATGGTAAAAATAGCTAATGGTGGCCTTTGTATTTTTGCAATACAGACTGCTAAGCAGAACACCAAATATCAGTATATCTTCATAATTCCACTTTTTAAAAATAAGACAGCTTAAACATCCACCAATAAGTGTTTAGGGGTGTTTCAGATTGTTAAACAAGTAGATATGATAATTTAAGTGAACTACTAGAAAAAAAAAAGTACTAAATTGCTTGAAGTAATTTATATCTTACAAGAAAATACCAATTTGTGTGAAAACTAATAAAGATGTCCTTTCTTAAGGACCTTAAAATGTACTTTAAATGGAAGTTCAAGAGCTTTGGAATATTCCTTGATTGCCCTGAGAGCCTGTCAATCCTTTTTTTCCCCTCTCCTCAAACAAGTTTGCCTTTTTTTGTTCTCAGATGTTCTTTTCAGTTCAGTGTGCGGAGACCTAAACGAGGCAGGAGAAGGGAAGGGAAACCATGGCCTTGCCCCTTTTCCTTCCTCTGTGGTCTGACCCAAGGTGCCAGCTCTGCTCTGAGCTGTGCAGGCGACACCCTCTGTGACCCTGTGCAAAGCTGCAGAGGAGCAAATGTGACTCTGCAGGAAACTCCTGCCTCCACCTCTGTGCCCCCGTGGCGGCTCATGGTGCTGTCTGGGCTGGGATGAGCCAAGCAAAGACTTGTGCAAGTCCTTGCAGATGAGGACAAGGCAATCTAAAGCCAGTCATAAAATATAAACTGCATAAAGTAATCAACATGTATTGCCAAGAATAAGTACCTGATGCACACAGAGACAAAAATATGACACAAAAATAATGTATTCTAATAACAAGAGTTTGTTTATTCTTTACTTGACCCACACAAGTTTTGAGGAATTGAAATAAAATATTTGTGGATGACTGTCAATTTTTTTCACTTGGGCAGTGTGAAATGTTTTGTATGGAATCATCCCTCTATTCATTAATTTTTTATAACTGTCTTGTTGTTTTGTCTTGGTTTTAATATCTAATATGCTTAATATGGGGGATATACTCAACAGAGTTATGAAAGATTTCCCCCTGGAAAGAAATCTAGTTTTCAGCTTTGCAATGTTGCAAAAGAAATTTGGTTTCTGTAAAATTAATTTTTTAATAATTGGTCCTCATATTTCAGAATGTCTTGTATTTCCAGCCTGTAATACCACAGCTGTGAATTTTGCAGAGTTTATGGCAGCCCAGCTCTAACTTATTATTTTTTTAAACCTCTACTGGCTAAAAATGATATCCCTGTGTTATTGCACTTTACAAGACTTACATGATGAATCCTTATAAATCTGTACTCTAAAAATACTTCATTGATTTGATTCTTTCAGAAGAAAGTGAAATAAAGCTGTTAAGTTTTAGGTAGATAGGGCATAAAAGTTAAGATTCAAAGTATTTTATTCTGAAAAATAATAACCATGATAGATTATTTATTAAAAAGAAAGGTAATAAATCTGGATACTACTGGGATATCCATATTGATAAATGTATCATGGTTGATTACCAAGAAATGGCATGTAAAATCCTGAGTAGCTTAGTGTATTGAATTATATCTTCTATGCTATAATTTTTGCACGTGCATTATCATATTATCCAGCACTGTAGTAAGTACTATTTTTAAACTAGTATCACCTTCACAAACAGTATGTTCAGTTTTAGTTTTGAAGTGAGGAAGACAGATAATGAAGAAGACTAGAAAAAAGATTATGTAGTCATATGTGGCTTTGAATACACTTAGTGGCATTTTGTGGATATGTCCAAAATTTGAGCCTTGAAAGGTTGTAACATACAGAATATAAGTTAAGGATATGACTTCTGTTTATTTGTTACTGTGGAGTCACGTTATTGCATACTGGATTTTATACTATTATTTTAGCAAATTGCATCTCTAGTGTTTTTTCATATCCCTGTTGGATAATAAAGAACTTTTGCCATACTTGTGCTTAAGATAATAGGCATCTTGCAGCTTTGGCATTCTGTCATCTTCAGTGTGTCCTTTCCCCCTGGAGTGTCCTCTTGCTTCATTTGTCTTTTCAAATGTCTTTAGTAGTTGGTTATTTTACCTAATATAAAAATTTGAAAATAAATACCAACAATTTGAAAGTAATATTAATTTCTGCCTTTATCTGTACAAATATGGATAATTTTTATTGTATAAGGAAAATTTTCAGTGGAAAAAATGTTCTAGGACAAAACACTGAACATTACCCGGTGGATATGTTTACATGGATTTGCACTGAATTCTGGGTTAGTTGAATGAAATTGAATAAGCTATGTATGTGTTAAAGTGCATTTGTGCTTGAAGGGTGCATTTCTTAGCAGGACTTCCAAGTTCATACAGGATATTTCATTGAGACTATTATCTGCCCTTTTCATTGGGGCCTGTCTGGGCTCCTTCAAGTAAATATTCGAATTTTCAAGAAAAACATTTAGCTTAAGCATCTGTTATAAAATTAGATCAGGAGTTTTCCATTAATCAACATGATAGATTGGCTACTTTTAACAAGGTGAAACATCTCATTGCAAGTCAACCTTCAGCTTACAAGTCATTTTTCTAAAAATTATTTTGATTTCTGCAGTTAGACACACCGCTCTTCAAAACAGTTATCTGTAAAACTATTCAATCTGTAGAAGTGTTTCATGGTAAGCTATTTACATTTTTGACCTTTTGGTCTGTTCCTTTGGAAAGCTCTATGTCCTTGGTATCCATTTATTTTCAGCAGCATTTGAAGTGACTCAGGCCCATTTAGGTCAGCACCTTACTTGATGTTGTTGAAAACCAGTAAATAGTTACTGACTGGGAAGAGAGTAAGAAAGAGGGGAAAATACAAATCTAGACCTTGGCCTTCCCAGTTGGCAGCTGAAAATCAAAAGCACACTGGGGTAGCTCAGCATGATGGGTATGGCGAGTGACAGACTGTTCAGGGCTGAAGGAAAGACAGTAAAGAAATCTTAAATTAGAAAATCTTCCACAACAAGCTGACAACACTGCTCAAAACAAATTTAAAAAAAGCGGCGCATAGGGCTTGGCAAAGACAAAGAAGAAGAAATAGAGATTGGAAATGCCAAAATGCATTATGTCTTTAGAGCCTTTAAATTCAAGCACTCATAGTTTACCATGTGAACTCGTTTCCAGAGAAGCCTGAGGTTTTCCTGGTTAGCTCTGGAAGTCCAAAGAGGTGGATTCCAGTTGCTGTGTTCTCTTTTGCACTTGTTCAGCAGGATGGAAGGAGATTTTGGTTGCAGCACTGCCTGTTACAGATGTTTGCAGAAAAGGTGTCCCTGCCCATGGCATGGGGCTTGGAGTAAACAGTCTGTAATGTCCCTTCCAACCCAAACCATTCTGTGATTGTATGATTTTATGGTACTGCTGTATTCCTGTGGTTCTTTATGGGATGAACAGTGCTTACATTCCTTGTTAGAAATGACCAAATGGGATTATGTGAACCTCGTTAACAGTTAAAAAGCCTTTGTGAGACAGTAGAAACTAAATAATCTAAGAAGGATGGAACATGGGGGCTGCTGAACTGGCAGCTTGGTTCCAAGAGATGTTTTATTTAGTGTTTCCTAATAACTTTTCTTCTGGGTATGAGAGGAGGCTTAGTTGTTTGGGATGTTATTTTATTATGCTTTACTTGAAAGAAAAATCTCTGGAATCAGCACTTCACTGTGAATCTGACTGAAGTTTCAGCACAGTCAGCCTGGACATACCAAATACATACTTTATACATTGCTTCAGGGTCATTTAGTTGAATCCAAATAGAAGTGCTCAACTCCTTGGGCAGCATCATAAATGTCAAATGCCGTTGGTTTCATTCCTAATTTGCAAAGGCTCACTAAATCTCTCAGATAGTTGCAAATGTTGCAAGATATCTAGTATATATTTACTGATTTTTCAGCTTTCTAGTCAAGTGACATGTTGCTTTGCCTTTTTACATAGGGCTTGATCTGAGTGCATTTTGACAGGATTTTGTTCAGCATTAATTGCAGGTCAAGGTAATTGTTGATCTTCACATGTTTTCAACCTGGATATAAAACTAAATCTGATTTTTTTAAGGAAACCTAAAAATGTAGATACAACAAAGTTACTAATTACCTCAAATTCCCTTTAGCTTTTTAGAATCAGAACACTGATTTTATTTGGACTAGTATTTCACCTGAAGCATCTAAATAAAAAAGATGCTAAAATTTTTGTACTATTTATATATATTCACCACTTTTCCTATGAATATATAGGAATATGAATATTATGAGAACTTTAAGATAGTCACATCAGTAGGTAAAATTATAGGAAAAATAAAACTAAACATCCTAAATTTGTGTTTAAATTGTGCATTGTGTTAAGTTCTGGATGCCTTATGATAGTAATATATTAGGGAAATAAAGTGATTTTCTGTTCTAAACTTATATGTGAGACAGAATTGTGTCCTGGAGATTTCATTGGTTCTAGCTTGAATGCAATAGCATGGACAGTGAATAAATGAGATTTCATACCTGCTCTATATCTGGAAAAAGTCAGCCCAGAAATAGTGTCCCTGCTTAGTTAGTTACTTTTTGACATTAAATTTTGTTTCCTGCAGTTCTCACCAGCATAAGAAATGTATATTATTTAACCAGGAAAATCTTTCTGCTTTGCAAATCGTACTGCAACGTGAAAACCATGTCTTGGCATAAAGTCTGGATAGTTGCAAAGTGTACTGTTAGGTCAACAAATGTAGATGGTTGCTGACTTGATTTTAATCATAGGGTTTGTATCTGAATTGATAAAATATTTTTTGCTCACATGCAGAGAAAATGGTATGATATTTGAGAATTAAATAGAGTTTGCCCAGAAACTTACATAAATGTGTTTGCCAGTGAACAAAGATGTGGTATATATCACTTTGTTTTTACAATGTTGTCAAGTGTAATGAATTGGAGCTCTTGCTAGGATCTGTCATGCTTTTCTTCTTTAGATAATGACTTCCAAAAAATATTGTAATTTTTAACTTAAAGACAAGGCATTTGATGAAATTGTATGTAAGAGTGCCAATTTCTGGCATATTTATAATTTCATCATCTATGAGGGTTTTTTTTCCTGTTATCCACTCTCTGTATGTACTTTTGCTGATTTTAGCTTGTTCTCTGTGTTCTGAAAAATGACTTTGAAAGAAGGAAAAAAGTGCAAAAATGAATGGTTGATTACAAAAGTGGGAAAGTTTTACACAGTATGAGTTGTCTGCCCCTCTGATTTTTTTTTTTTTTAAGCTTAATTGTTTCTAGTAGTCCTTGAGAAATATGAGTCTCAGTTATGGTTACCCTCAACAAGCTCCATGATGCTGAGGAGTCACTGCCCATCTTTGTTTTGTCTTTAAAGTAATAGTGGTTGTCCCTTATCCTGTGAAAGCCTGCCATGAAATCAAGCAGTTATCTAACATTATGTAGCATCTTTTCTTAGACTAAATATTTGTACTACAAGAATTAATTACTTGGTTACGAATTTTGGTAGCGCAGAAGGCATCCGGATTGCCTCCAACAAATTGGATATGGAATTACCTGGGCATTGCCAGGCTGACAGGTTGCAAGTCTGACTATAGTAAAAATCTTGGTCACCAGCAAAAAAACCTCTGTGCACTGTTTTTTAGTTGTTGGTTTGGGGTTTCTTGTTTGTTTCTTACCTTCTTTTTGTTTTACTTTATTAGGGGTTTTTTTTCAGGGCAAGCTTAGCAAATAATGTCTAGTCTTTTAGGCAGTTTTTGATGTACATGGGTGTCTGAGATCGTGCTGGTCTAATGGAAAGTCACAGGATAATAGCCTTTTGCCACTAGCTTAAGTGAAAGGTGAAATGGAAATGTTTATTTTCCAGATGGGACATTGATTTAGTAACAGCTTTCTATTACTGCAAATTACTGATATAGAAGTTAGCATTTCCCCCTGTTTGCAGCAGCCTGGTGTGTTCAGAATGAGTTACACGCTCCAGCAGCTAAAAGCTGTTTGACTCCAATAACAGGCTTTTTATCTAAAATATGGACCACACTTACAGGAAATATAAAATCACAGTTATTATTGTAGAAGAGTGTGCTTCTTTCTTTCTCCTCCCCCCCTTCTCCCCCTTTTTCTTTTCTTTGATATGCAGGGAACGTGCACACTCTGGAAATGCTAAGAAAACAGCTCTGCTTCCTTATGACTTTCCAATATCTCTTCTCTTGTTATTAGTATTGCTTTATCATGAGTTTTGTTGTATGTTTAGCAAAACTTTGTTCCTTCATTTTAGATATGATAAAATAATTTTTATGCTTTTTACGATATTTATATTAAGGCTTTTTCAACTAGTCTTTCCTGTGGAGTGAGCTTATTCTGTTGAAGCTGAGAAAGGGGGGAGAACTATGTCAAAATGGGAATCTTTCTCAGAGACTGGTAACATCCTGGAATTTCTTGGATTGTTTGAAACAACAGTACTGATGTGTGGCAAAATACATAATGCATAAATATACATAAATATATAATAAATTGATCAAAAATTCTAAGGAATATATGAAAAGTAACCCAGTATATATTGAGTGCATATAATACTAAAATTGATATAGTATATTGTATATTGGTTGCATGTAATCCAGCAAGTAACTTATTTAGTTCAATCCCTGACAACTTTTTTGCACATTGTGGAAGCAGAGAGAAAATAAATGGGAGACAATAAAAGCATGTTCTAGATCATATAAACCTTAACCTCTGTGTGCTAGTTATCAGCCTTTGTCAGATCCAGTTTAAATTTAGAGCAGAATTTTTACATAAAATAAGAAAATAAAGGGGGCGAAGGGGAAATTGGGCAGATCAGGTGTAGGTGGTTTGTTTTTTAGCCTAATTCCTAAACAAATGTAAATTCTTGATGTAGAAGATTAACATGTTTTCATTAACTTTTTGATTTCTCCAGCCTTGAAAAGTGGGAAACACTTTTTTTTTAATCTACTCAGAGTGATACATTGAGTTGTCCAGGTAGATCCCTTTAGGGTAACTTAACACAAAGCTCTGTAAGGCTGAGGATTCACCTACTCATAGCAATGACGGAGAGGCTTTCTCTGGTGCAAAATGCTGTATGGGAGATTCTCCAAATGCATATTTATATAACTTCTAAAGAGAAGAAAACCTTTTGGAGCATTTACCTTCTATGCTGGATTTTGGATTTTTATGTCATGGATAGTCAGTTTAGAAATATTTAACTTCTAAAATTTCCTATTATAATCATTTCCTGATACCATTCCTTGAATCCATTTTCATAATGCATTTTGCTGAAACACCATGAGCTTCTGTAGAACTACATAAATTAATGATAATCAGCGAATTAAAATTCCATACAGTACACAAGTCAAACTTCTTGGTGTTCTTTTTAAATAGCTAGTTTACATAAATTTATTCAGGTTTATAGAAAGCACAGTTGTGTGCGTTTTTTTATATGTTAGTTATTTTATGTTTCTGTGTAGCATTTCAAAGAATAAAACAAATATAAGACCTTGGGTTTTTTAATATGACTGAGTTCTTTATTTGGAAACAGAGTATGCCTTACCTGTTTTAAAAAGAATGTTTGTGGCTAACAGTGTTAGAAATTTTATGCACCCACAAAAATGGGTGGAGAAATTGCAGCCTTCAAAATAAAAAGTGTACAGGTAATCTCCCAGACCCTTAGCAATGCATCAGAAAGCATTCCTCAAGTGCACTTCAAGAGTATGGATTTGTCTCTTCTTTGTAAATTTGTAATGGGATTTGAAGTATCAGAAGTCTGTTTTTCATCATGTGGCAGGTTTTGAAGGACTTCTCTCCTAGTGTGAGTTATTTTTTTTTAAGGCCTGGTCTGACTGAAACTCTTTTGATCTCAGATTTCCCCAAGAAGAACAGGGGAAGAGCCAGAGTCTGATTTTAGCTCATATACACAATCCATTAAAAGGTGATTCATTCCTGCATTAGCTACTTCTATGCTGTCATTTCTCAGTACCTCCAAATGGAGTCCTAGTAAATATCTAGGAAGATTTTTTTTCAGGTGGCAGAAAATATTTTTTAAAATTACATAATATAAATAGACAATAATAGGAAGATTTCTATCAGAAAAAGAAAAATACCAAATACTAGTTCCTTTTTTTCACTGTATAAGGGTTCTTGAGAAGTATCAAGAACCTTTTCCTTTGATGAATGAAAAAATGTACTGAAATCCTATTTTAGAAGAGAAAAAAAACCTCCTTGATTTGCAAGAGCATGTTTGTAATGTTAATGATAAATGCATTAGTTGAGTTGTCTCAGAAGCCCTGATTAACTGTTAATTTAACTATCCATATCCCTTTCATGTCACCCATAAAAGAGTACTTCTGTAATGGTCTCTTTCTAATAATTCTTTTGAAATATCATAGAGAACTCATTAAATATTGAAACAAAACTTGAACAATCTTTCTAAGGCAGGATAGAGTTAGAAGTTCCCTCCAGCAATATTCATGTTTTAGAAAAAGTTACACCCTGATCCAGGGCAGCTTTAAATCTGCCATGATGCAGCAGTGCTTTAAGAAGATTTATCACTTTACCTGTACCCTACCCTCATATGGTAATATTCTATGCATGCTTTTATATATCAGTTGAAAAATATTGCAGGTCATGAAAAGCTTCCGGTTTCTGCTGATATTTAAATAAATTCCTCAAAGGAAAACTTCCTGTATATTTGGGGTAGACAGAAACACCATGTCTAAAAATCTCTGTCTTTATATATTTGAGAGAAAATTCAGTTTTCCATTTCCAGAGGCTGTTTCATCCCTGATGATTGCACAGTGCCCATTAATTCACTTGCAGTCTATTATTGATTACTGGACATTAGCATCATATTTTTGAAAGAACCAAATTATAATGAGAGCTCCTTAGGAATAGGGATGTTTGTTTTCTCAAAAGGAAGAAAAAATGTTGCTTTTAAATTATGCCATTTCAGCATATTCAAGAAAGTATTAATTTGATCAAAAGAAGTTGTATCACAGATCCATTGCCAGGAACTGAGTGTGAATATAGATGTCATTGAGGGGATGATTGTTCTCAATGATTTCAGGCCTCTGGAAATGATGCTTGGGGTGACTATACCAAGTCCTACAACAGAAAAAATAGAAAACCTGTTCATGATACAAACAGGGATAAACATAAGGATAATTCTCTACCACAATGGAGAAAATTTGTAAAAAACTTGTGAATTATAATACGTTACATATTGTTGCAACAAATATGCTTTTCAAAAGCAAATGAAAAATTAACATAAAATCAAAATTCAGACCATTTTATAATTTTGTTAATCCTAGAATACAAAAAACAGCAACTATGACACATCTCTTTTTCCTGCTCCAAAACTCTTAATGTGGGTTGGTTTAGTTGTAGAAACATTATTTTTACTTCTGAAGTTTAAGGTACTGGAATGGATTTCAGGATATTTAGGGTGTTTACCTATTTGTTCAAGGCAGATGCTTTAGTTAAGATGAGTTGTTTGACTGCTGAGTTTCCAGTTCATCAGACTGGATCAGTGAAATGCTCCTGTGCAAGGTGAGCTGCAGTTGCCCAGTGCTGTGTCTCAGCTTATGGGGTCAGTCTCTGCCTGCTTCCATTCCACTTGTTTTTCTGACTGTGTTTCTGCTGATGTGATGTATGTTGAACTCCTTTTTCCTCTCTGTCTGCTTGTTTGCTTGGTTTTTTCTGTGTAATCCCTCTAGATGTACTCACCAGCTCTACTTGTGGTACAAACATCCTCTTTCAACATCAGTATTTGTGCAATGGCACTACTGCTGAAGCACCTCTGGCCCTTTCTGCTTCTGAGTGTTTGAACTGTCAGAAGGTGCACCTTCTAAGAGAATACTCAGTTAAATATAATCTTGTTTCTACCAGTCATTTCTTTGATGTTAGTCTCTCCACAGATCTTTCAGACCTTGACTCCTCATTGATAAGGCTTTTTAGATTATGTGCCATTAGTATAAAGTCCTGAAATGGTGTTTAAAATGCATGATTTACAAGATTCAGTTGTCTTCTTAACCCCATATTCACTTTACCAGTGTAGTTTCCTGGTTAGTCCTTACCCAGTCTACATTTATTGAATCCACTTTCACACTTCACTTTAACTGATCTATGGACATAACTTCGGATGTTTTGCTGACAACCTGATAGATTATTTGAATTTCCTTCTTTCTCCCCATCCCTCAAACATCTAATAAATACATATTTAGAATTAATACATTTTCCCTTAATCTTTCCTTTTTTTGCCTCCTTCACTGTTCATTCTAACAGTATCCTTTACAGGTCTCTTGATATATGTCACTATTTTCTCCTGTTTGCTCCTAAGTGTAAGCCCTGTATTTGAAAAGCACTGTGGTACTATTGTTAGAAATCCTTCCTGTAAATTCATAATTCCTTTCTTTCAGAATTTGATGATAAAGATTAACCATTCCCTTGGTTGTTGTGCAGTACACTATTTATCTCAGTGTTGTGTTTTCTGTTTCTGCATCCTCTTTTACAGTGGTTGAGAATGTGTTTCTGAAAAGGAGAAAACAAAAAAAAAAAAGAAGTTGCTATAGGAAATAGAGCTACTAGTAGAAAGGAAAATTTCAGCTGTAATGCATTTGCCAGCTTGTATTTTTATCTTGACTTAATAGCCTTTGGCACGATGATCACACCCTAATATTTTCTTCCTTATGCCGGGCAACTGCATTGTTTGATCTCTCTTTAGGGAGTCCTGAGAGGGCTTGCAAATAAGGATAACACCTTTGAAACACATTTGAAAGAAGGCAAGCTCTGGTCAGAATATCAAATCCATCTATTGAATTGAGTTGTCTGAATGCATACTCTGCACTATAAAAATAAAGTAATCCATCTACTGAATGGAGCTGTCTGCTCTCCACTCTAGAAATAAGGTAATCTACCTTTTGCAGGGAGCACTAAACACCACTGCACTCGCCATGGGGAAAAATATATGTAGGATATTTAGTTAGGTGTATATGGAGAGTTACTTTCTGATAGCTTGTCTCTGCCAAAGTGCTGGCTAAGCATTGTGTTAAAGCTTCAATTTATACACAGAGAGGCAATTTAGTCCTGTTCATTTCTCAGGCAGTGTATCATATAAAACTGCATGTATATTTAACATATCAATGGCTTTGTTCTTCTTTCTATGATTTAATACCCAGTAGGGCCCATCATAATTTCAAACTCTGGGGTTTTTTCATTCTTTTTTTTAAATTATCTCCCATGATTTTTTGTTTATTTTTGGTATGGGTTTTTGTGTGGTTGGTTGGTTGGTTTTGGTGTTTGCTTAAAAATAGACAGAAAACCAGCAGTGTTTCAGATGGCATTGACAAGGGGACACACATGATAGTAACTTTCACAGAATAAAGCAATACATCATCCTGAGCTTTGATTAGCTTTGTGGAAGATGTTAATCAAAAGACTGATGGCCATTAAAGGACAACTGTAGCTCTCTTTGGGAGGTAGAATACATTCTCAGTAAGCAGAGGTGAGTCATCTTTCATCAGCTGGATTATTGAAAACACCTAATCCTTGTTCTGGGATATAATTCTGATCAGGCACAGTATTGCTGTACCAAACACTACACTACATAAAGCACAGTTTTTAGTACTGCAAATTTTCTTTAACAAGAGCATATTTACTATTTTGTATGTTCTACTTGGAGAAGATGCATTTTCCTACAATTTAAAAGCAAGAAAAACTGCTTGAATTTTCCTGAAGGCAATATATTTCATTGCCTACTAAAAATAATGTTACTGGGAGGGTTGATAAAACACTTAACTACATTGTAGTGTCCTCCTCTGAAGGTACTGCTTATACAGTTTTACATGTCAAGCACTTTATTCTGGTAATTTTTTCCTACTATTTCTCCATCACAGCCAATCTACTATTTTCATTACTAATAGGTCAATAATTATTGATCACTTGGTCATTCAAATTAATTCATTATTGCTACTATGAATGAAGGTACAGTTTGATAATGGAGAATAATTCAATTTTTATCTAAAAATTTTTCTAGGAAGGTAGAAGCAAGCACACAATCATTTCTGATGGTTAAGGGATTTTGATACTTAAAAATGTGATACTTTATTATAGCTTTGAGGTGGCAACTTAGATTTCTTTTTTCAAAAACCAACTATTTAAAGCTTCTATTTGAAAAATGATGGATACATGTCCAAATAATTCATGTGTTTTGCTGGAAGGGACAGTATGCACAATCAAGGCCAGTTTCCTGCAGCCTTAGCTCTCTGTCACCCATGCTGATGTCACCAGGGGAGCAGTTGTCCAGTTCAAACAGCCACATCCTGAAAATTATCTACACTTTTGAGACTGTGAGAGACAGGTCACAAAGTATATTCCAGTTGCCTTCCGCTTGTAGTAAATTTAAGAACTAAGTAGAAAATCAATGCCACCATTAAAGTCTGTCACAGGAAAAAATGCAGGAGAGATTAAGAGCATTTTATTCCCACACTAGCACTACATTTGCAAATTCAAAATGTGAAATGGAAAATATCACCCATTTATTTACAAAAACTTTTAATAACAGTAGCTACTGGAAGACTCCCAGGAAAGAGTTCAAAGCAAAGCTAGCATATGTCCTTAATATATCTTGAGTTTGCTGAAATTACAGGTGCTTTCTGATGAGGATTAACATGTCTTCATATTTCATATTCTTTCCCTGTGTCAATAGGTTTTTGAAGCCATATTTGCTCTGTCTATTCAGAATAGGATTAGTAATGCAAAAATCAATAAAGATTTTAATGTTTTGTCACTTAATGCTGCTGCATTATAACTTTATATTCTTTTGCACTCATCATAATTTGAGTTATATTTCATGTTCTCCATATTGAATTACTTATCCTCTACTGGTATAATTCATTGTATAATTCCTTCTCTGTGTTTTTGCATGAAGTGTGTTGCACAAGATGTGTGTCTCGCATCTCTTCTTTTAGCTGAAAAATTGTATAAACTTTAACCCTACTTTTCTCGGTGATTTTTCTCAGTAAACTCTTGAGATCTTTACTCACCCACATGTTTTTTGTGCTTGTTGTGGTCAGACATCAGCAAACTCTGATGACCCTGTCATCTGGGCCTTTTTTTTTTTCCCTTTGTGGGCAAGGTTCCTTTCTGAGGATTACCTGAGCCTACGCTTCTGTGAGCATCTTTTGTCCCTTGTGACACTTGCTTTAGATCAATGTGAAGGAGGTCAAATAATCAAATTATTTATTCCATCAGGAAAAACTGTCAGTAATCTCTGTCTTGCTGTTGTTGGGGTCTTCTCCAATTTTATATATTTTAGTTCCCAGGAGACAGGAATCCTGTCTGATTTGTGGAACTTATAGTAAGCCTATTTCCCTTATTACAGTTTTCCAAAGACTTTTAGTGATGTTAGTGTGATTTTCCAGAATTGTCTCTTCCATTCTTTCAACTAAATATGTACATAGATCATCCTGACATCTCAAATACTGAAAGAAGTGCTGTCTTGGGCAGTATCAGAGGAATTACAGTATCATCCACCCATTTTGAATTAACTGTCCATTTTTCTCCTGTTTCCTTCATTTGCCGCCCCTTGTTTTTCCTTTGTATCTTCGAAGACATCAGATTTATACTGTTGCTTTTTCACTTGCTGGTCTTACTCTGCTTGTTTTTGTAATTCCTTTCTTCTGCTGATTGCCAATGCACCACACAGTTTTTTGATTTAGCTGCTCTAGTACAAGCAGCTTTTATGTCCAGTCCAATTCTTCCTTCCTTCCATCACACCTCTGATTCCAGCCTGATGTTAATCGCTGCTCTCACTGACATTTCCAAAGTAAAGATTGGTTTTCTCAGCCAGGAGTTTTACCTTCTGCACACATTATCCCTATATATATACACCATATATATACCTAATATAGATTACACATATGTAGCTGGCTTCAATCAGAAACAAATTCAGAAGAAAACCGCTTGGGTTTTCGGTAATTGAAATTCTGCGAATATAGGCAGTTGTTACAAGAGGTGATTCCTTGTTTTATTTTCTTGACAGAGATGTACAGAGATTTTTTATGAAGAAAACTCCCCTTAAAGTTACTGGAAAGGCTGTGGCTTAGAAGCACCAGTGATTGAAATTTCTGAAAGAACAGAAACTACCTTTTGTGCTTTAATGCGTATGTAACAGTAATGACAGCCATGTTGTAATAAATAGCATGTTCACTGCAAGTAAGCAGAAAATTGGCTCAAATACTCTTCTGGTGCTAGTTTCAGCAAGGAAATGAATGTTTTCAGATTCCACTATAAATGGATCATTTGAACCACACAGAGTGCTTGCTAATATGTCAAGTCAGTGCAATGTACCTTCAAACATGAAAACAGTGCTCCATTAGGAATAAAAGCAGCTTAAAATTTGTACACTGGTCTATTTATCACCTTTTTTAGAAGAAGAAATAAAATAAAAAGGCATCTTTTAGATCCCATTAGGCCAAGTCCCGTTTTTCTTTTTCTTTTTTTTGTTGCTCTTTGATTATTTTTTCTCGTTTTGATAAATTTCTGATTATATTCTGAAAGAATGGTGATTGAAGTAGCTGCATTATTATGTTTCCCACACAAAACTCTGCTTCTGATGTGCCTGTGCAGATACAGGATTTAGAACCTCCATTCCTGCACCTAAGCCTTATGTTACTGTATAATGTCAATTTAAGGTGCAGCATGCAGCCAGAGAAGTACAAATGGGCGGCTGCTTTGGGGGATTGAAACCAATTGTCCCCATAACTTTACAGTGAGGTTAATTTTTATGAGAAATGAAGAAAATTTGCTTTATTGTCATTTTATAGTGTATGAAATAAAATTATTTTGAAATTTTGCATATATGTCACCAATCATGGTGAATGGAACTATTGAACTCTTAAATCAGGGTAGCTCTCTCTGTGCCTCTTCTCTTTTAAATATGTTTTTAATGTAGCCCAGTAATTACTGATTTTTTTTTTCATTGTGAATAATTATTTTCTACAGTTTTTTTTAATATATTTGCTAGGGGAAATATTGATTACATTAATTGATAAGATTAATTGCAGAATTGACTCTGTTTATATAGATAACTTCTGGGTGAAGGAAGGCATTTTTGACTGTCAGCAAGACTGAAATGTGTTTTTCTAGAAAATTAATTTCTCCCTAATGTTCCACTGTTCTGAGATTCCACGTGACCTGGACGAGTTCCCTGCTTGTTCCTTTAGAATTCCAATTTTATCAAATTATTTCTTTCTTTTAGTTCACTTCTGCTAATTTTCTGTTTCTGATCTGTTATTCTGATTGTTACTCAAGAATTCATCTCAAGATGCTGTCTGATAGTAAGAGTCGTACTCTGAGAATTAAACAATTTGAGGTCAAATTTGTTGGCATTAGAAAATGTGTGTTCTGTTGTGGTTTTTTAGATTAAAAATAAATTACTTGTCTTTCAATAAATACATAGATAGACTTGTTTTAAAATGTTGGACTCTGTGATACAGTTATTATGAAACCCTGATGAGGTCTTTCAGTACTCACTTGCAGAAAATTTGGTGATGTATTTACTTTATTGAGGAAACAGTGGTGAAACAAGGAGTAGAAAAAGTCTTAGGCTAGAGCTTCTCCACTGTAGCAACCTCTAACTGCCAGTCATTATTTTTTGTTCTTTACCAATTATTATACGGCAAAAAAAATTGAGTTTTGCAATAATAATATCTAGCCAGGCTGAGATTTTTTTACTATCCCTCAAAAGTGTCACCAAAATGGTCATAACCCAGAGAGAGTGGCACCTGCTCCATCCTGCTTACACCCACAGTGCTGCTTTCACATGTGCTGTGCACTGCTACAGTTTTTAAAATTGTTTCAGTCTGAAGTGGAATTGAGAAGATTTAAGGCTCAGATCTGGAAACCAGTCAGAATCAGCATTTTCAGGCCACAAGAAGAATGTGTTTCACTGAGGTAGATGGAAGTGAGGAGGTGTGGAGATTAAGTCCTCAGAAAGCAGCATCAATAATTTTTGGAGATGTGTTTCCTGACCTTTGTGGAAACTTTTGCTTTGTAAAGGCTTCATAAATAAGTAAAAAAAGCCATTTAGCCTACTTGTACCATAAAACAGATGTGCAGCTCTGTGTGACAGATGTGTATGTGTCTGTGTGACAAGGTTAGACTATTATAAAATTTTAGTTTATTTTTCCTCTCATCCAAATCAGTGGGTTAACTGGAAGAGGGGAGAGTGTTTGGTGTAAAAGTAGAAAGGTATCATCTCAGAGCATTCTGAATTTAGCGCTGTAAGAGACACTGAGCAAAGTCATCACCAGGTTTTTGGATTGTCTTACTGAAAGTTATAACAATAATGTCAAAATCAAGTGTTTAAAATGCTTTTAGCAGCAGAAAGGCTATAATGTGGGAAAAAGCAGTGGAAAATAAAAATGATGACTTCAATGTACAAAAGAACATGATACCTGTGAAAATGATACAGAATTGGAAAGCAGTTACTTTGAAAAGATCAATACAAAAACATTCAATAGCAACTGACAAGAGAAGTGAAAGCCTTTTGCTAGAATAAGATGAATATAAATCAGAGACAAATGAAATCTGACCCATAAATGAAAGATTGCTGAATGCATACGATCAATATGTAAAAAAATACAATGCAATGACACAAAAAAAAAAAAAAAATTAAAATAGGGTTCTTTCAATAATAATATGGGAATATGCAAAATAAGTAAAATAGAGATCATTGCATTGGAAAGATTAGTGCATGTGATCATGTAAATCAGATTAATGCTATGTTGGTGTATTTGTTTCTTTTATTATGATTTTAATTTGAGTTACTCATTGAAATCTGCTGTTATTTGGTCACCTTGTGGCAAATGTTTAGTTCTGTCTTCTTTCTTGAATTTTGTAAATTATTGCAAGTCACAGGAAGGAGCAAGGGAAGTGAAGGAAGTATTTTGGTATAGAGTTTTAAGGTTATTGTTCACATCCTTGGAAGGGGAAGATCCACATTCTTCTTCTCCATATCATCTCTTTTCAGTGCCTTATATATATATATTTTTTTTATGACATTATTGCAGAAAGTCACATCTGCTGTGTTCAATAAATTCTGGGCTAAACTTCAAGCCAAGATGGGTTTTGAGTGTCTTCAAAGACGAAGGCACAGCTTGAGTGTTAAAAATCTTAGACAATTCTTTCAGTTGTGTTGTTTATAAATAATGGGATCCTTTGTCTTGCAAGAATACAGTTTGATAGTACTGACTAGAGAGTGGGAAGCACAAGAGAAATCTTTCTGGAACTTTTGTTTCAATAGAGTTGAAGAAATTTAAGATGTTCCATGTTATTAAAGTCACAAGACAATATTGACTAAAATGAACGTCTGCCTTTCTTCTACCACACTATCTGCTGCTCCAGAGGCTTTTGTAAGGGTTTTTTTTTTCTGGTAAGGATATAGAGATTTCCTGTTGGAAAATACATATCAATCTCTGCATTTGGAGAGGGGCTGTTATTTGGGGTTTTTGGAGCAATAACTGTAATGACACAGCCCGTTTCCACAGAAGTGTGCCAGTTCTTTATGGCACGGATAAATAATTTATTTGGTGTTCATGTTTCAAGCTCACTTCTCTGAAAGTTGGTTTGACTTCTTAACATTAGTATTGACAACTGAAAAGAATTCAAATATCACCAATATGTGCAGACAGAAGTACAGAGAAAGGAAAAAAAGTTAATACAGTTAAATCTGTTGAACTCTCAATAAGGGACTGATTGTCACTAAATTCATCTTTTATCCTTGAAGATTAGAATTGTAGCAGTGCTGAGATCTCTTTCCTACTTGCTCAGATAAGTTACTTGATTCATGGTCTCTCATGAATGATCCATCAGCATTTTTCATGCATTGTGGTAGTTAAACATTCAAAAGACAGAAATATTGCCTGAGTGTTTCAGAGCTGGGGATCACCATGAAGTCACCAAACTGAACCATGAGGCAGATGAACATTGCCACTTCCCATCCCTGGAAAAGGTCCAAGGTCAGGCTGGATGGGGCTTTGAGCAAGCTGATCTAGTGGAAGATGTCTGCCCATGGCAGGGGGCTGGAACCAGAGGAACTTAATAAACCCCATCCAACCCAAACCTTTCCATGATTCCATGATTATGTAGCAGTCTAAAGAAGAGAAACCAGAGTTTCTGTGTTAGAACTTTGGCCTGTTTTTCGGTGAAATATACTCTGAAGACCTAACCGATAATTAAAGGGTTGCAGTGCTGACATAGTGGCTGAAAGTATTAGTATTCAGTTTTGCTATTCATATTGGAGGGAAAACCCTCCCACATGCATTAATATCGGGGAGATTATTCATCACTAAATCTGTATTTTTATGTTGCTGATGTATCTGCTGATTCAGTTTTAACTAGGAGATCCCACTGAAGAATGCATTATTTGCAATATTTAGGATAACAATGCTAATTAAATCAGCAGATATAGCCACTGGATGGAATGGTGAATTACGTCCTCATTTCAAACCTAAAAAAAAAAAAAATCTAAAAAAGTAAAATGATTCACCTGGGTTTTATGCATTTTTTCAGAGACAACAAGCAAGCATTCCAGTTTTATATTTTGGTTTGGTTTGGTATTTTTTGAGGGGTTTTTTAAGTTTTTATTTTATTTTATCCTTAGAGATGAAGGATGGTGGCAAACACTGAAAGCTCTAGGCAGATGAAACAAGATCATGAGCAAAATATAAATTGCTGGAATGGCTAATGAAAGCCTAGAGTAGGGCCAAACACAACCTTAGGCAAAATTAAGTAGTTGTTTATCTCAGCCTCTTCCCACTCCAGGGTAAGAAATAATTTTTGTCTTATCCATACAGTGAACTGCTTACTGACTGCTTTTGAAAGCATATATTATATGTATAGGTACACATATCTTTACCATGTATTTACAAAATTATTTAATATATAATCCAGATGACATTGAACATTTAAAATTTATTTAGCTGCAAATTATGTAGCTATGGTTTTAAGATAAATGTTATATGTGTATGTTTGATTGATGATGGAAAATAGTACAAAATACATAATTTTTTAAAGATTTTCTTTGTGCACCTCTGCAAGTACTCAATTTTAGTTGATTATATGGAGTTACTGTTTTATTTCCCATTTTCTTTGAGAATAATCAGAGCTAATTTTTTAAGCAATTTTATGAAACCCTTTCTGGTTGTCTCATAAGTACTATTCTTGACTTACCTTCTCAAAACATTGCATTTTTTCCTTCCAAGTATAGATCTCCCAAAAAATTATATTAATTTTTTTGGTATCTCAGTAAATATCTGCGCAGAACACACCCGTTCAGCTGATTTTCATGAATGGCCCTTCATTTCTGCACCAGGTTCATTCTTGCACCACTTTTCCTTGAGCTCTTCATTTGTAGTCAGTAAAGTTTCCTTCAGTTTTCAAAATCAGTCCTTAATTTGATCTTCCCTGATAACAGGGAAAGGGAGGTCAAAGGCAGAGGGATGTTGAGTAGTTGTTTTTACTTTCCCAAAACTGGGAGGACAGTAGGGAATTGAAGGATATGGCAGATTCTTCAAGAACTTCTGTTTTCCAGCTGATGGAGTTCTTCCCTCGTGATGAATCGCCAGCTCATGTTTGTCTTAATACGTTGGGTCTTAATTCTCATTTTAGAATTTTCAAGACATGAAAGATTTCTGCTTATTTGATTAGATCATACTTAACAAAATGGAATCATTATACATTAATAATGAACTAATTAATTGTGACAAATTGCAGAGCTGCAGCACTTATCTCTTGCATTGCCTTGCCTTAGGGGTTATACTCTCCTCAGCAGATGATGGATAACTTGTCTGCTTTTTCAGTTTGTTGGATGTTGTCACTAAGTGTGAACTGGATGCCTTTGACAGTATTTTATGTTTTGCTGTGGCATAAGCTGTCAAGAAGGGAGACAAGGGATAGATATCTGATGATTACTCACTAGGTCATGCACCTGAAATCTCATTTTGCAAGAAAGATTGTCTTTGGTTACTCCTACAATGTTTCTTTAAATGTTTTCCCTGAAGCAAGCTTCTAGGAGCTTGTTATTCAGAATATTTGTATCTTGCCTGTGTTTTGCCTCTCTTTGTAGATAACTAAGGAATAAAATAATTTTTGCTTGTTTCTGAAAAAATATTTATGTCTTATTTTGATAAAAAGAAGTATTTTTGACTTTTTTTTTTTTTATTTCCTGACTTGAAAAGAAATAATTTGGGGGTTATTTTGGGTGGGGTTTTTTTGGGGTTTTTTTTGGTTGGTTGGTATTTTTGTGATTTTTTGGTTGTTGTTTTGGTTAGTTTTTTGGGTTTTTTTGGTTTTTTGCATTCTGCCAATAGTAGGAAGCCTGAAATTCAGAAATAAAAAAATCTACATCTCATTTTTATGTTATACACTGGAACAACATAGCAGTGGCTTTAGTGAAAATATGTCCACTTGCAACAGGTGGGAAGCTGACCATTAATCTGACAGATTATTTATATCAAGGAAGCAGTTGCTTTTCAGATAAGAAGTTTGATGTTAACTGTTACAGTTTGTTTGTATGTCTATAAAATACGTATTTGGGGTTTTTTTATTATGCTCAGGCCCATCTCATTAAGTAAGTTGAGTGCACTCTCCTTGCAGTTATGATAGGAGATACTTCCATGTTCCAAATACATCTGCTCCTACAGACAGCTGAAAATTGTGATGTGACAGTGTGCATGAGACAGAATGACACTCTAGAGTACGAAATTAAGTGTTGCCAGTTGACTGTGAACTTCTTTGCCATTGGAAAGCAAGTTGTTCTCACTCTCAGCTACCTGATTTATTTGACAACTATTGCTTTATGAGAGCTGGATCTGCCTAGGGTAGGGTTGTAGTTCAGATCAGAAATGCCCCTTGTAAGAAAACATTTTGGCCCAGGTTACTGCAGCTGGCACTGCTGAGCCACCCAGAGAGTGGCAGCTGGATTTCCCTGTGATGCAGCCTAAGAGAAGATGAACTGTCACAGTGCCCCTGCCCACATCTGCTGTCAGTGGACATTCAGGCTACAGCACAGGGCAGATGCAGCAGAAAATAAAATCTCCAAATCCTCTATATGAAAATTGTAATCCCAGCAGCAACCTTTTCAATATACATAGCTGATTGCATTGCCCTTCCATTAATAAAGGTGAAGCCGTTGAAACCAAGGTGCTGTTGGAAAAGCAAAATAATGAGTTTCTTGCAAGAAGCTTTCTGTTGCTTCATTGGTTCTTTAGGTTTTGGGGTTTTTTTGTTTGTTTTCCTGAGAGTTATATGAAAAAAATAGGTCTTTCTTTTTCATTTTCTGAAACAATTGCTGCAATGGGTTGTTAGCAGATTGGGCCATTATTTCCCTGGAGTACAACCTGAATTGATGCAGAATGTCAGAGCACAGTGGGATTTAGCAGGTGCTGAGCTGCTGGCATTCAGTTTTGCTTCTTTCATTCATCAAATATGAAAGTTAAACATGTGAAAAAATGCCTGCAAAGAATGAGTCTGAAGTTGGGTTTATTTCACTATATCATATGAAGTCTACACTTTATTTTTAATCCAGATTCATACTTTTATAGTCTCTTCCTTTATCCTGGGAAATATGACATTCTGTATCCATACCCCCTGACTTCAGCTGAAAATAGCTTCTTAAAGTACTGTATGACTTCAGGGTTTTTATAATATATTATTAAATAATTTGTTTCCATATGCATTTTTTCACTCCATAGCCATTGCTCCAGCTGTGTCTTTATTTCCTTAGCACATTGTTTCCTCCCTAGAATTGGAAACAATCCATACAGAAGCCTTTAGAAACCTCAAACTCAGCATATTCTCTGATTTTAAAAGCTCTGTTTATGCAGTATTTACTCATTCAGGTAGGATTATGTGCCTTAGTTAAATATGGGAGGCCAAAGTAATTAAAATGTAGTACACTTTAGGCCATTAGAGTAGGTATTTATAACAAGATAAAATTTCTTATTAAACAGTAAAGTAGATGCGAGATAAGATGTCTTTCTTCATCCCATTCCAGTTTTCTGAAATTTTACTGCCTTGTCCTGTGGTTTTATATTGACAAAGTAAATTAAAAACAAGGAGACCTTCAGCAAGCACGTTTTTAAAATTTATTTTTGTCTGGACATTGTAGAACAAAGAACTTCTATACTGAGTGATTAAAGCAGCGAATAGAGAAAATTCAGATGAATATATACTCATGAGAGTACCCATGACATGGAAGAAGACAAAAACAGCTACAAAGAAGCTTAATTTTACTGTGTTCTCAAAGATATTTTTGAGTTTTTTTATCATTTCAAAGGCATTCGGATTCTTATGAAGTGATTTTTAAGGATTTTTTTTTATATTTTCTTAAAACATCTAAAGCAACAAGCCCCATCTCCTACTATTGTCATCTGCTTATTGGATCAGACTGACAAAATACTGTGTGAGAGAGTGGCTGAACACTGCAGGGTTTCAGTGTTCTGAAGACAAGGGATGAAATCAGTTCCCTAGGCAGTAAAATTTTTGTCATTAACTTCAGGGAGGCCAGGATTCACTGAAACACAGCTTGGCCTCCAGAACAGGACTGGGAGTCTGTGTGTCCTTCCACATAGTGTAAACTCTATAGAAGAAAAAAAAAATTACATGTTTTTCCTTTCGTAAAGGGACAGGGAAAGTCTTTATAGCAAGAAATAGAAATGTCTTCAGAGCAAGAAGCACCTCTGTTTATGCAGGCAGCGAGCTTTCAACTTTCTGGTACTCTATAGCCCCATAATCTTTGAGAGGAGTTTTATTCATGCTCCCTCTATATAATCTGGAGAACAACACCAAACCACACTTACTTAGCAGTCAAGGTACTATACCTATGATGATGCTAGGGCCAAGAATAACAATTTCTGTTCTGTTTTTATGTTCTGAGAACTCATAATGCGATTGCATATGGTAAGGTTTTCATCTGTTGGAGAGAGGAGTAGCTGAATTTCAGAAAATATCAGTCTGCTTTCTTTTTGGACCAGCCTGTGACCAATAACAAGAAGAAAACAGCAAAAAAAAAAAAGGAATGGTTTTGGAAATGTCATTATTTTTAATTCACAAGACTCATCCATGAGCTGATTGGGATGTTGATGAGGAGCAGGAGCCTGTCCCATCTTTACCAGCTCAGGTGATGAAACAGACTTTGTCTCATCACCATTTTTCTCATGTTTCCTGCTTGTGCACTATATTCCCCTCACATTTGGTGTGTCTTACATTTCTGTTGCCAGAGATATATTTTAAATAAAAAAAACAGCCTGCTATTCCTTAATATTTCATATATATGGGGATTAGATTAGAATCCATTACCTAAATCCTCTGTATTACTTTAATATTTCTTAAAATATATGTTCTTCATGTATTACCCATATAAGAAAATAATTTTTATGGTACAAAAATTCTTAATAATTTATTTTAATATTTTATAATATAGACAAAATACATACGCATGTATTCTATTTAGAAATATATGTGAAGCCAATATAGATATCCACAGTTTATTTGCAAGCATTTAATATTCAATAAATTAGAGATGAATAAGTGGTTTTACTTCCAATTCTTGCTCTGCCATTAACACTTTATAAAAAAAAAAAGTGCATTTTTGTGGTTACTAAATTTGAGCTTCTAAATAGACATTTTCTTTATTTGTAACAAAGGGTGACATATCAGAGGAGGGCAGCTTTTTGCTTGACAAATCCAATTCTTGATCTAGCTACTTCATGTCATTCCTGTAATAAAATGATCAAGCTCAATCTTAAAAGGTCTGGGCTGCTTGCTGGTATCTCATAGCAAAAGACCATTTGAAGTCATTCTACTCTAAAAGAGACTTTCTAACTGCCTTTCCTAGTTTATTCTCAAGTACTTTCTACCCATTTGTTGTCCCATTTCTACCCTTACTCTTACATACCGTTTTTGAGGGTGGGCTTCCTTTCTGACTCATTTTTTAGGTTGCATCGCTGAACCTCTGTCTACTTTCAGAGGACAGATTTTCTGTTCTTCACAGCCCATCTTAGTGGTTATTTTCAGCATTTTGTCCACTTGCAGTTCAAGTCTCCTTGTCATGATGCATGAAACGAACTTACAGAATCCCAAGCCATATGATGAGTGGTCTTTATTTATTGTACTACCACATCTCTGGTTTTGCTGGAGATATGTGTGCTTTCCAGTTTGCCATGGCTGGGGAGAGGATAGAAGGAAATGTTGGTGGATGTTATTCATGTTGTAAGAAAAACTGCAAGAACTTTTTAAGGGGTGATCTACGTAAAATGAAACAGGATGGCATCAGTTCTGAATTAACTGTTTCCAGACTGCAATTAAAAGAAAATATTATGGAAAACAGCAAAATAAATTAAAAAATGCAGAAAGCATGAAGTAAGAGAGGATTTTTGCATGAGTTTGTCTGTTCCTAGTTCATTTTCTTCTCATTTAAGACAACTATTGCTTGGGATGTACTGATCATTTAAGGTGCTGATCATCAAAAGTTATTGAAGTGGTGGTACTGTGGCAGAATGATGACAGAACTTAATAAATTATTATAGAACAGCATTTTCAGACAGTCTTTTGATTGATTTTATTTGGTTTTCTTAACACCTAATTAGTTTTTTGGTAGAGAGAGAAGTCTTCATTAAAGATCAAGCATATCTCTGTACTTTCTTTAATTTCAATGTCACTAGGATATCCTTTGAAATGCTAACAAAAATTAGAGCAAATGAAGGAAGAGCAGAGTTAGTATATGAAAGATGTGTGTATTTTTTTGATAATTAATTCCTTATATTTCCATAAAAATACATCATATTTATCTGTTTATATTTTTTCTGGTGGTTTGTTTTTGGGGGTTTTTTTGGGTTTTTTAAAGAGGGAATTATTTCCAAATAGTGACTCTACTTTCAAGTATTCTGTAAGACTAACAGTGAATAGTATAATTATTATTTTTATAATAATAAAATAAGGGCTTTTCAGGTTCTTAGACTATGCCTATCTCTACAAAATCTGAAAAGTCCTCTAGAATCACTCTAAGGAACAGTATTTTTCACACATTTTGTCTTCTTGCCATCTTCCCAGAATAACCTTACAGAACGATGTGGTTGACAATGGGTATTTTTCCATTCTGAAATATATCTTGGTATATTTTGAGATAAGAGGAAGCAAGGCAGCAACGTGTAAGATGCACAAATGCTGTTTCCAGCAATGGGTTGTAGTTTAGAATATGGGTGTCTTTTGTGTTTTCTGGAGATAAACAACTTGTGTACTAAAGGATCTGTGTCTTTGAATTGTATTAACTCTTTTTTTGTTGAATTATAATGGAAGCTTAATTCTATCTTCTGTTCTTGACATTTTTATTCTCATTTCCCTCTCCTGGCTGTTGCTTTTTTTAATAAGATTTCACTGTGCTTCTCTGGCTATCAGTATATGGCAGCAGGCAACATATAGTATTGCCAATTAATTTACTTGATTTGGCACAGACACAACAGTATTCTAGACTTCAGTGACTTCTTAATGGAATTATTTATAGAAATGTCTGAGACATAATGTCAAATATCTAATGAGGCATGGAAACATTGTTCATTAAAAAAAAGTACATGACATTTTATCATTTTGCTTTAATTTTGTGAGCGTAAAATATCTACTTTATAGAACTTGAAATTATTTTATTCAATTATTGCTGCATGTATTAAAAATTGTATTTTAATGCTTTGGTTTTATTCACTATGAAATGTATATTATCCAAGCAATTCTGATTATCCAGTAATTTTAAATTATGATATGTTTGGATATGGAAATGCTTCCTTCAAAGTAAGATTTTGTAACAAATTTGAAGAAATGTACTATGTACAACATCTAAAAGAGCATTGCATAATGACGTGTCCAGTTGGAAATTCCACTATACAACAATGGTTGTTTGTTAAATTCAAAGACCTGTTTTTGCTTTTCCTCCCTTGCTTTGAGTGAAAAGGACACATTGCCTTGGCACTTGTATACACTTGTTCTGATAAAATTTGAGTCTAAAAGAGAGGGTGGGTACTACCCAGTTCCCTTATCTCTAGAAATTTTGCTGTTTGTTCCTCTCCTTTACCTGTTTTCTAATCAGCTGTAAAATTTCTTTGGATGACTGTTTTGAGTTAGACACTTTCCTCTGGTTTTGTATAAAAAGCATAAATTTCTAAATTTGGGTTTCTAATGCCACTCAAGGGATCATTTAACTTGGAGAAAATGTTCAATATGAAGCCACTATAAATATTCTCCTTGCTATGGCCTTTTTTGCTATTGCAAGAGAGAAGAAACTGACTTATAACACACATCTAAATTCAAAGGGTTGAAGTTCAAGTTACTACTAGAAAAGTTCTTCAAATTATATTTGGGAGTTATGTAGAAAATTCATATGTTTGTGGGTATATGCATGTATATGCATATACTAATAAAGGCACACATATGGATAAGGCAGTGCAAATATCCATTTTAAAATACCTTGAAATAAAATGTCTATTCCTTCCTAGTCCCATGTAAGAGAAGACAGAAGTGCAGCTTTCCAGTGGCAGTCAAGAGTGAATAAATTCTGTGTAATTTAACATAAACATGAAGGAATATAATATTTAAAAAAAATTGGTGAAACACACAAGTCATAAAAAACTAGTTTATACCTTCAGTAGAGTTTCTCTATTCTCTGATGAGCATGGCTACACATGGAAGTGTCTCTGTCTGCACACATATATGCAAAAATATGCACTTGCAAAAGTATTGTCCCTCTTTGCCCACTTTTGAATACCATAATATGTGATTGAAAATATATATTTAAATCATAACAATTACTACTCAGTGTTATCTTTAAGGAAATCAATGGATCAACTTCATTAAGCATGGTATGGAAGGGTAATACATTCCAGACATTAAAAGAAGATTAATGAACTACTAAGGAGCTCCCCTCTCTTCTCCCCAGTGTCTGTGTAGCTGCCACATCAGGGAACAGCAGCTCACATATTTTCAGATATAGGAAATAGCTCTCAGGCTTTTCAAATAAAGTTGTTCCCTCTCTTGCATGCAGGCCAGAGCCTCCACATTGAATAAATCATCAGAAGCATGTTCCAGTTCTTTTAAGGAAGGTACAGCAGTGCTCCCTATTTTTTATCAATTGCATTTGTAGGGGAAAATTGAATCTATTCCTTGTCAAGGCCCCTAAACCTCATATCATAAAGAAGAAGGAAAAAATGAAAAGATGGATGGAGTTCAGTGAAATTAGCCACATAGAATGATCTTTCATATTGTGTGATGATGAATTTCATTTTTTCATCTTGTTTGTAGCATGTGAAAGGTAGCAGCTGATGTACTCTGAAGTAGTAATCTTCAAAGACTTCTTTTAGAAGAACTGAAAATAAGCTTATTGGAGAGTTTTCTCCAACTAGATTTTCTGCCAATTATCAGTCAAGAGCTCATTCCTGTATGTAAATTAACTCAAAGAAAGGCAAGTAGATATACAGACGTGTGACTGTAACACCTCTAAACCCTTTATTTTAGTGAATTGTTTTTGGTGGTTTTTTTTTCCAAACAGAAAATAAATTTTCACTGCATAGATGAGGTCAATATAAACTATCTCTCCAATTAGGGTATTCTGACAGGTGCTATGTTCTCGACTATGAGCTAGTGAAAGCACCACAGCTTTGGTTTTTATGTGCCAATTGAGAATCAGGATATTTTATAAGGAGTCATTTGAAGGGTAGTGTTTTTCTGATTAAGACTGGGTTTGCTTGCTTTGCTCTGGAAAGTTTCAATTGGAATTGTTGTAGGCTTTAAACCAGAACTCAGAGGTATTGGTTTGAAGTTGTCTATTACCAGTTATATTGCATTCCAAAAATAAAAAAAGGAAAAAAAAAGAGGACTTAATTTACAGCTCATTTTTTTTTTTTAAGTTCAGGGTGTATGCTTTAGCAGAAGAAAAACATTAATAGAAGCTGTGCAAAAACACTTAGAAAAATAAACTATTCAAACAAAAATTCCCCGCACCCTTTTCCTCATTTACTGATTACTGGATTAGTTAACACAGATGTGGGTGCATTCTGTATCAAGTATACTTCTAGAGAGAATGAAAAAACCCAACCAACAAACCAACCAAAAATCAAAAATAGCAAACCACTCTAGGAATTATTATTTTAATGATCATACAATCATTTATGTGAGTATCATTCCCACCAAATAAACTGTATTCCTGTTCCAAACACAACTTTTTGTCATAATGAGAAAATGAATTAAGAAGAAGGTGATATATGTTGAGCCTGTCATCATTTATTACAGAAATGAGACTTGGGCACTTAACTATGAATTTCTGGGATGCAGGATTATCTGCAGTATTGCAGAATTGGAATATATTGCAAACTGTTAGTAGCCTTTTCCCAGATTTATTACAGTTTCCTTCTGTTAAGATGCCCTGTTCTTGTTGCTTTTCTTGAATTCCACATTATTTATTTTTTTAATTCCAGTTTCATTACTTGGGCCCTTTGAGGGTTTTGGGGTTTTTTTTCCCTTTGCTGCAGATTCTCTGGGTTTTTTTCTAGGCTGTTGTATTTATCTCCAGAAGAAAGTTATAGAGGAGGAGGAAGGGGAAAGTGGGACATAAATAATATCATAAAATTCTTAAATCTCACTTTAAAACATCGCTTCCCCACAAATATTACACAAAAGAGATAATCCTTATCTCTTACTTTATAGCCTAATCTCAACAAGTCTAATAAAGTGCAAAAATTATCAGTTCTTGTTTTTGGATTTGGTGCTTCAGTATTTAGTTATATTACTGTCTGTAGACTGTCTCCTTGTTTTGGTATATATTTATTTGAGATATATATTTGCATATATATGACTGTGTATGTGCAGAGGTGTCTGCATACGGATGTAACTCTTTGCAATACATTTTTGGGTGATAGTACAATCATAGAATCATAAAATATGCTAAGTGGGAAGGGTCCTATCAGGATCATTAAGTCCACTCCTGGCTCCAGGACCTGTTTGCCTTTTTAGAGCATTGTCCAGATGCTTCTTGAACTCCGTCAGGCTTGGGGCTGTAATCACATCCCTGGGGAGCCTGTTCCAGTGCTCAGCCACCCTCTGGATGAAGAACCTTTCCCTGATGCCCAACCTAAACCTTTCCTGACACAGCTCCCTGTTTTCTTCTTGAGTGCCCTCACTGGTCACAAGAGTGAAGACACTGGTACCTGTCCCTCCACATAGGAAACAGTAGCATGAAAGGAAATAAAATCAAGCTGAAAATATCTTGTCTGCCTAAGTGACAGAGCTTCTAATGACTTAATTGAGCCACTTCTGGAAGCCACATCTGACACAAAGTCAAGTTTAGAGAGCCCATACATAATATTTAATTGCACATCAGGTCAAACGGGATCTAAGACATAATTGAACAGTAACCATTTAAAAATTATAATTAACATCTCATGGTGCCTCAGGGAAATTTTCTTCTTTACATAAACATATATTTATTTATAATTATCTACTTGACAAAAAGAGAGGCATATAATACAAGCTTAGTGCTTACAGGAAATCTCAAGAATTGGAAATTTAATTTGATATTTCTTCAGAAAGCTATCTCTTGAAAGAGTAATATCTTAAAACTACTCTGAAAAAAACAGATAAACCCTTTTGCAAAATACATGGTGCAGCAATTTTCTCCTTAACCTTTAAAAACAAGCTTGTAAAATTTAATGTTGTGATCTCATTTCTCTAGTACCTTTTAAGAGCCTTACTTTGGAAATGGGCTGTAAACTGTTAACTTTCAATCCATCCTTATTTTTATCTTTTTTTTTTCTTTGTAGCAGGGGGCTAGAATGTGGAACTACATACCAAATTTTGCTTTGTAATGCCACTCAGGTCCCTTAAATGTGAATTGGTTTTATTTCAGCTTGACCTGCCCATTTGCAAAAGATGAATTTTCTTTCCTGTGTGCAATACCATAACATGAGCAGGATCTCTATGACAAGTTGCAGTTTTCATTGGATTTATACCTACATCTTTAGCTCTTTTCAAAGGTTTTTTCCTCTAGGTTCCTTTCTGCTCTTGGCTTGCTGAACTAGGTGCTTCAATTTAAGAAATATTACTTACAATCCCAGTATGCAACACAAAATAAAGAATTAGTGACTAAACCATCAAAAAGCCTTGCTTTTCAAAATTACTATGCATTTGAAATTACTTAAAATTGGTGGTGGGGGAGGGAGGAGAATTAATGAAATGCTTACAAGTGACTGAGGTGAAAAGTATGATTTATCATACTTTTTGTTTTGTTTCACAATGCAATTTTATTGATTACTGAGTCTAGTCCATTGATTCTTTAGTGCAGCAGTGTTGATCACTTAATGTTCAATTTTTAAGTTTCCCAACATAGGTCTTTCTCAAGAAGGTATAGAACATGTTAAAATACTCCATATTGGTTTCATTATATGAACTATTTGATTGATTAAAGCAAGTATTGGTACAGGAGAACTTTATGAATGTAAGTTTCTGTGTAACTGGCAACATAGTGTTTAGCTGAAATGTGACTTTTCTTGTATTTTAAGTTAATTGACCCCACTCATAAATGTTAACATTCACTTTGCTGTCCTTACTGTCAGAGCCCAGGTCTATGAACATTAGGATCTTTTTAGTGTGTGCTAATGAGCACTGCTGTTCATGCAGCTCCACCTTAATAGCAGCAATAACTCATCAGTGTCTTTTTCTCACATAATCCATTTTGAAAGGGACATCTCTGCTATGTTTATATTATACCTACTTTTGCTGAGGTCATTCTACTCATTCTTATTGCAGTACACTGTAATTAGCCAGCATTTGTTTCTCTGTAAACAGTCTCCTCTGTGGTTGGGAAGTGACATCTCAGAAAATAAGTAATTTTAGAAGATATTGACTGTCGCAATACTACAAAAAATGAGTGACACTCCCACGCCGAGGTGTCCAAGGCAAAAATGGGCACGTTTATTTCCGGACCTCAATATTTATAGAATTCCAAAAGTGACCCTGGATTGGAGGATGAAATTGCCACCTCTCCAACCACACTGGCCAAACCAACAGTCCATCATTTCTCTCCTTCTCCAGAAAGGAATGCAAAACAATCATTATTTACATGAAAAGTGCATGAAAAACTCCAGAATGTAAACATCAGAAGGCTTTGAAGAACTTTAGAAGAGCAGGGCAACAATTGTCTGTGCAAATAATGTAACAGGAAGAAGAAAGTGTGCAGAATTTAAAGAAAATGCCCAAGGAAAACAAGCGTGTTTCTTAAAATTTCATTTCTGGATTAGTTACATTAAATCTTACCACTTTCTCAATATTCCAGCTTGCTTTTTGTATCTGTTGCTTCCTGTGCCAGGATGTGACTTTCTAATAACAGATTTGTTTTGTCTTTGACAGCAACGATCGTGTTAAATGAGCTCAACTGGACGGCAGCGCTGGATGATGTGTTCAAGCGGAACCGGGAAGAGGATCCCACATTATTGTGGCAGGTTTTTGGCAGTGCCACTGGCCTGGCAAGGTATTACCCAGGTAACTGAACTGTCCTAGACTGTGGGGGTACCAGTTGTTGGTTTTTCTGGGTTTGGATTGAAGGCACTTGAGACAGTAGTTTATGTTTGGACTCAGGTGTTTATTATTTCTTATCAGTAAAACCGTGTCACTAGTGTGACTTCAGCAGCTTTTCATTAGAAGGCACAAAATGGCCAACAATCTCTTGTTACAAGGGCTTTTAAGACTAAACTATCCAATTAAGAACTGACACCTGGATTATTTTCCTTTTAACCCAATAACTGATCCCAAAGAGCCCACAACATGTAATTTCTGCCCAATTACAAAATGCCACCCAAACCCATGGAGAAGAAGGAAGAAGAAGCATGAAGAAGAAACCCAGGACACCACCCTGTGCCTTCCATCTTGCTTCCATCCACAACATACTAAAAATCCCAAAACCTACATTTCTCACCAAGTGATACACCTACACTACTCTCTATAATCTATTTCAGACTTTTGTGGATTCCAGTCTATCTTGAAGTCTAGGAAACTTTCTCCATGAATGAGGGTCAGAGTCAGTGTTCCCCTGGGGGTCTGGACACCCCAGAGCAGACAGAGAAATATTCCCAGTGCCCTGGGTTTCCGCACTAGACAAGTGTCCTGTGCAATGTATTGCATTAAAAATATTCTGAATTATCTACAAGCAGTGAAACATAACTAAAACTTGCTTTTTTACATAGGCACATTTTCTTTATATCAGAATTACACACTCAAGGACTGTGAAATTTTTCTGGCATAAAGCTTACATGAGGGAGAAGGAACTGTGAGTGAAATATGTATTTAGTATTTTTTTAAGTAAGAAGAACAGGAGATTATGTCATTTGAAAAGCAGAAGAGTTTAATTTTATTTTTTTCTATTGTTTTCTGTATCTTGTGTAAATAATCACTTGAATATTTGCAAGTGAGATTTTTGCACTTGTCTAGTTTTAAAGATAGTGACCTGGAAAGTAGACATATAGTCATGTTTAACATCAGTGAAAATGTGAGTGGACCATGTTCATGTGTCTCAGAATGCACAGCCTCTGACAGGTACGTCTTTGCTGTTAGAGCTAAGGTCAGTTCTACTTGATTACTTCAGCCAGCATCGGTTTCACCAAAGAATCTCATCCCTTGATCACACTAATTCATTTTAATAGATGTATATTTTACTGAATTTAGATATTGAGTAGCCTGAATTTGATTTTTGTTGTTTTCTGTGTAATGGAAAGCCTTGTTGTCATGGTTTGACACTGGCACAAGACCAATGCCCCCATGAAAATATGGGGGCATATTATGGTGAGACCTGTGCTGCTGCTGCTGCTTCTGCTGTTAAGTGATGCTCTTATCAATGCCTGAATAATGTGTCCACTACACTCAACAATTGTGTGAAGCATGTCAACTCATGCCTACAGCTGCCTGAGGAAGAATTTTGAGAACCTTTCTCTTCTGTTTATACAAGATTGTTTGTGTTTCTGAGGGCGAAGGGGATTATTCTGAAGCTGTTATTGTATCATTAGCACAAGCGCCGGCACAGGCAGAGAAACTGCCTCAGGCTAGTTTACAGGAAGAATATTTCATAGCACTTGAATCCTGTTTGTTTTGTCATGCTGGATGATCATGAAATAAATACAGGGAAATGTTGCAGAAAAAAATATTGAAAATGCAAATTTATTATTTATTTTGTTTTCCAACTCTTCCAATGCTTTTGGGATCTATCTTCATGTGTGGGGCCAGCACTATGTGATGTTTTTTTAGTACTGAAAAAGAATGTTTCTTAAATATATCTCTCAGCCAATCTCTAGGAAATAGTATTTCACTTGAAAATAAATCCCCTATATTTAAAAATAGATTCTTATATCTAGCTAACCTGTCTACTCCAGTAGTTCACCAACACCACATAGGAGCCTGAAAATCTCTATGAATTCTTCCTTAGAACACCTGTATAAAATGGGAGAAGCTTTTCTCTGTTTTGCAGGTGCAAATGTTACTTGTATATACTTCATCTAAACACAATTTTAAATTTAGTGTAAAGCCCAGATACTCACACCTGCTATTTATTCCATAGCTAAGTATTTAACAGCTGTCCAATTCTGTCAGAACATAACTTCATAAATTCCTAAGTAATTCCCCACTTCTGAAATGCTGGACGTACATACTCAGTGTGATGCAGTCTGATACTCTGTAGGGTATATCTGTTGTTTTGTGCATCTGCTTCCCATTCTAGCTCAAATTGAAAAGCCTTTTACATTTTAGGTTTGTATAATAGGTCTTTGTGCAAGGCTCTCCATTCCTCTCTTGTAAACTTTTTCTCAGTTTGCTGACACAACATATGTTCTAAAAATTAATTCAGGTTTCATTTGCTGAAGTGGATGCTTTTCACATTTGCATTTTGAAAATTATATTATAAATTGTAAAAAATTGCTTCATTATATTGGCCTTTGGAAAGCCCATTTCAAAATGATTAATATTTCCATAGTGATGATATTTGTGAAAGAATTTGGAAATATCAAACCCCAAAATTAAAATGCATAGATAAGTCTGCTCATTATTATCTGAAACATATTCACCCAGTCTTTCTTCATATTAAAAAAATAAGTTCAGTACCTCTAAGCTACAAAGGGTGTTTTCAAACAAAGTTTTTGTGTATTAATGTTTTTTATCTGATACTGTCCCACTGCTTTGAGTCATGGGCAGAGGGTGCACTGTTCTGAGGAGGCTCTTGGGCTGTCCTTTCCACCATAGTAACCGACAGCATGAAGGGATCTTTCTGTGAGCAGCCCTGTGAGAAGAATGTGTAAAAGAGGAATGTTTGAGCCACCAGCACCCCATTGTTCCCCTGTCATTGTGGGCACATTCTTCTCCCCAGACCTGGGGTGATGAGTCCATAGAGTTGCCTTATCTTATCCCAAGTTCCTGCTGCAGTCCCAGTTCCAGTGAGCAGCCATATTTGGGGAGGGATGGGCTTAAGTGGGCATGGATGGAGAACCTTTGCAGCTGTGCCAAGGTTCTTGGGGGATTTTAGCAGTGTTTAAGCCATTAACCATTTCATTCTCTCCCATTATTATCAATATTCTCATCAGTTTCAATGGCAGCATATTTTTGAAGAGAAATGCTAAGCTCTGTTACTCTACTGGCAATCATCCATTTTGATAGAGGATGCCAAGAGCAATTTTGAGATTTTTATTAGCTACTCCATGAGCTCTGAGAACTCAAAAGTAAACAGCAATTTAATAAAAGAGCTCAAAAAAAAATAATATAAAGTCCATGAAACTTTTAAGAAGGATGTAATATATGCTCATTCCTATGTTTAAAGGCACAAATCAGGAATTAATCTTTCATCCATTGTAAGACCAGCCCTCAGTAATCACAGGCCTCTACAATCAAAAGGAAATTCTGGAATAAGGACACCTTGTTCCCAGTGGAGGAGGTTTGAGTTAGTGTCTCTGGAAAACTCACTTGGTATTCTTTTGACTCCAGTTAAACAACTCAAAGGAATACCAAGTGAGTTTTCCAGAGACACTAAACTGGGGGAGCTGTTGACTCCCTCAAGGGCAGAGAGGCCAGTTTAATAGAGAAAAAATGATTGCACAAAATTTGGATATTTTATGATTTTTTTTTTATATTTAATGATTCTTAACTACAGTTAAAATGTGTCAAATTGTTATAACAAGTGAACAGACTGACTCATAAAATTGTCATTTCATTGAATTTATTTTAAAAATATATGATAAATTTAATACTTTTAGGTAACTTAAATTGAAATAAATTTAATATTATTTTAAAAAACTTGAAATTTCCAGCCTTTTTTCCTGCAAGCAGAAAGTTTTACATCATGAATATATAACTCAAGAGTAAGAGTCAGTTTTCTAAAGTGCTGTGAAAGGAAGCTGAAATGTATTTTGTGAGACTCTTTTATGCAAAGACAACAGAAATTCAGTATTATGAAAACAGTAAACAAAACCAGAGTTTCTTAGGTAAAACTGTGAGTCACTAAGTCCAAAATTTGTATTCTCTGTGATAGGGCAAGAGAGTCCAAATTATTATAAATGTTGAATAGCTTTCTCCTTAGTGGCAGTAGATGTACATCTACCTGCCTAATTATTTGACTTTATAAGTCTAATTCCACAACTCTGTATTGGCTTTTAAGATGTCATTTTAAGATGACTCTTCACTAATTCTAGTCCAGACAGAGAGTTTCAGTAGCTTTTGCTTCAAAATAAAAGCAGTAATCTGGCAGTGATTCATCAAGCTCATTGAAATTAGCAATTCATTCCAATCCAATTGAAAATGTTTCTGTTTTTTATAAATACTGAATCCGTTGCCTGTGGGCTTGGACATTTAGTGTTTTGTTGGTGCTGTGTGGACAGAATGGTATTTTAATATAGATCATGATTTAGATTTAATTTATAATTAACCACAGAGCACTGGACAAATCTGTTGCTTAAAAATAAATTAATTTAATTAAAGTAGTCTAATATGATTTGACAGATACTAAGTTACATTTTGTGAGGCATCTATTCAGGTAATTTGAATGTTAGGTTTTTAGAAAGCAGCTATCTAAAAGAACAATTTAATAAAATTTTTTTGGTGGACTACTTGGAAGTGTAGGTATAAAGTAACCAGTTCCTCTTTTAATCATTAAATTCTTTTTAATTATAGGCATAATTAGGATTATAATTGTTAATCAATGTTTCATTAAAATACTGCAATGGGAAGCGTATTATTTTCACAGCGGCAATTACTAATTAAACAAACTTTAAAAACAACTTTGTATTTCTGTGCCTTTTACCAGATACCATCTCTCCTTTTGTTCATCTTGTTGGGTCTTTTTGGGGTATTTGTGTTTTGTTTTTTTTTGGACTGCAGACAGCAGACATTTATTTGTAGTTAAATATGATACAGGAGGCTTTCTAGCTACAGTAATAAATCTACTTAAGAAAAATTGGTTGCATGGGATTACTCAAATGAAAACACATTCCTGAGTTAGTTGAATGTTTAGTAAAAAGCTGTTTGATCAGCAGCACTGACTCAGCTCTCTCGGGGAAGTACACTAAACAATAATTTTCCCAAGGGTTATACCAGAAAGGGTAATACTGATAGGGAGACTGATAGTACTGATAGTTTCAGATTTCAGCTAGTGGGCTACAAATATCCGTAACAGTGGCATGATGATGCATGAGTAGATTCAGCATCTTTTATGAGGAAATGCTGAACGTAGGCACATTGGGACAGTATTTGGTCTGCAGTAACCAAAGGTCAGAAACTGGGAATGTGCCACTCTTGGTCAAGATCTGAAAATTTGAGTCAATTCTTAGCAAAAAAAAAAAAACAAAAAACAAAACCAAAAACAACAGCAACAATGACAAAAAAAAAAAAAAAGAGAAATACTATAAGAAATACTATCTCATTCCCAGCTGTCTCAAATCTTCCCAGTTGTACCTGGAAATTTAACAAGGGCCTATGGGAAGATCAGCTGAAAGCTTATGTTCAAAATATGGTATTTCTGTCAGTTTTTTCTTGCAAAAGATATGTCTTCCAGTCTCCCAAGCTTCTGCATAGATCTGTGACTTCTGTCTGTTGTCTTTCTGCAGTCTTTTTGTTGGGAGTCTTTCACAGAGGAGAAAGCAGAGTCCAACCTGCAGCTCCACACCCTTCTCACCACATCACCTAGGCACACATACCTGTCCTCTTCTTTTGACTTCACTTGTATTACCTGTATTAGAGAAGAATTCTTACTTTAAGTAAATCAGATCATGCCCTAATCATGTCTACATGTGATTTGTAAGTTCATCAGCTCCCTCAGCTTAATTGATGTACCAATGTTATTAAACAGGGTAAGTCAGAGTTTTATTGGAATCCTTCAGACAGCTCCGTGGTGTGACTGAAGAGACAGTGTGTGCTGACAGCTTTTCCCAATGGGCAGCACTGAATGCTGTTGTCTTTTTTAAATACTGCAAAGTTCTTCAGTTTTGTTCCAGGAGACTTTATGTTCTCAGAGACACCTGGATTATTTTGTGCTATACTGCATGTCATATATATGCTGCATGGCGTATAAAACACAAGTTTTCATCTGCAAAACACTTCTGATTAAAAAACTAATAAAAGCATCATTTTTCCTCATTTTGCAGATAAAAGAAACATGTATAGAGAGATAAAATAGCTTCTTCAGTGATCCTCTAAAGGTTAGGAATTCAAGCCAGGGGTATGCATAGCAACAATTCTTTTAGTATTGAGCGTGCATTTATGTTAACTCATATTTAAATTCAGTTTAAATATCAGCAGGTCTGGTAATCTCTGGATGTTTGTCATATCAGTAATAGAGAGTACAGTGAAAAGAACTGTTGCGTTCTTCCTTTTCTTTACCATAGCCTTGCTTTCTACTTAGTCTTCCTTTGTTTATCTATGTAATAAGTAGGTATAATATGATTGGAATTTTAATTAATTAGAAAAAATCTCCTTGCATTGCTCATGCCAGTATTTTTCTTGGGTATTCCTATGGAATTTGAGCTTACGAGGTATTAAATGGAAAAATTCACACATAAAGAAAACTGCACTTCAGTGATGATTTTCCAGAAAAATAATCTTGTTCCTAAAGTCTTCAAAATTTTGGATTAAAGATATAGATAGATAGGAGGTATCTGAATAAGGATTATCTCTTATCCTTCATTAAAAAAACAACCAACCATAAAAAAAAAAAAAAAAAACAAAAAACCAAACAAACAAACAAACAAAAAAAAACCAAAAAAAAGCCAAAACACAAAAAACAGAAAACCAACCCTTAACCTCTTTGCAGATGTTAGTGAATTGAGTTTCACTTAGCTACTAGAGCATTCCCTGCTTAGACAAATTAATAATAGAAGAGCTTTAAAAATCAATTTCTAATAAAATAAAATGGTATCTCTCAAAATGAAGAACTTGCTGTGCACAGCTGCTCTTGTGTTAGCAATTAATGGCAAGCAATAGTGTTGTGGCCATGATATTGAACTCTCCAGAGAAAGTAATTACTGAAGCAGATACTGAGAGACTGGAAAGCCTAAAAATCCATAGAAAATGAATCAAAAGCCTTGCAAAACTGAGAATGTCACTTTTTTTTTCCCCCAAAAGGTTTTATATTTTATAGCTGTTAGTTCCTGTTAACAGCTCAACATTTGAAGGAGCCTTTAAAGTAGACAAACAAAGTAAAACCACAAACACTTTCCTGGTAATGCAGCTTATAAATTATTAATTAGTGCAATTAGTGTGTGTGAGGCAGATACTTCTACTTTTTTCATAGAAATAAGCCTCTTTGAGTGTTGTTAACTTTTTTTTTTTCTTTTTTTCCTTTGAAATCTGGGAGAGAGGAACAGGAACTGACATGATTTGGATCTAACCATTAAGAAAACGCCTTTAAGATCATCAAATGTAGCCATCAGCCCAGCACCACCACCACCTTTGCCACTAAACCATGTCCTCAAATGCCACATCCACACGTTTTTTTAACTTCCAGGGATGGTGGTGACTGCCACTTCCCTGCGCTGCATGTATCAATGCTTCACAACCCTTCCCGGCAAGAAATTTTTACTAATATCCCATCTAAATCTCCCCTGGCACAACTTGGGTCCATTTCCTCTCATCCTGGTCCCTCGTTACTTGAGAGAAGAGATTGACACCCACTTCACTACAGCCTCATTTCATTATATGAAAAATCTTACAGTGAGTTCAGTTATGGCCCATTTTTCAAAACTGATGTGCTGAATTTTGCAGTTACACAGGCAGATCCACCAAGATACAGGATAACCTCCTATTTCTAGTGAGTTAATGAAGTTACATACTGCAGGTCACCATGCCTTCATGCTGAAATTCATGCCATCTTCTGTCTTTATGATACAGATTTAAATCTCCAGAATGTGTTTTTATAAGAGAAAAAAGAAAACCACTACACAGCCAAAAAAAACAGCTGATTGTTTCTTCTTCTTCTTGTTCTCCAGCCCTCTTCAGGGATATGGTCTCTAGTCCAGGTGAAACTAATGCATGCAACACATTTAGGATGAAATTCAGTTTATACATGCAGAAAGGGAAATGTTTGCCTCTGAAATAAGGTAAAAGAAAGAGATTCATTTGAAGTGGCAGACGGCAGCAGGTATTGCACATTCTAATCATTCTTGGATGTGTTGGTACTTAGGGATCAAAAATCAATGTATTTGTATGTGAATGTGTGCTATTCCCATATAAAATCTTTGCTTAACTGATTTGTGATAAAACTGAGTGCAGTATTGCCCATAACATGATCACCCGTTATCACCTGGGTAATACATTCTATAAAACTTCAAGATTATTATCCTCTCTTTTCTGTATTGTTACAGAAGATATTGCACAGACCTGTATAACTTAGATGGATTTTACCTGAACACATTTTAAGGCTTTGGCAATTTCAGTCACTAAGGAAAGAAAATCACAAGGGAATGGCTGCATTCGGTCCTGACTGAACATCTGGTGTGGTAGCACAGAGCTGGTCAGTAGCAATCCCTCTCTTGGGAGGATGGTACTAACCAGAATTAATTCAAGGCATCATTATTATATAGATATCCTGAATACTAATTATAGCAGTTGAAAACACTTTATGATTATTAGTGTTAGGGGCTTTTAAAGTTATGATTGTTTCTTATTTTTAGTAACCATGTCTCACCTTTTACTGAAAAACAGCTAAGGAGTTCTGCAAAAGTGGTGCTGCTACCACTGAAATTCAAATTACTTATTTCTGAGTAGAAAATTGAGGAGTATCACATTTCTCAAATAGTCTGGGCTATCACATATGTTAAATCAGGTTTTTTCACATAAGTTGACTAAAAGAATTATGAAATATCAGCAAAGTATATGCTGCATCTTATACCTTTGCTCCATCTGAGGAAGACTTTGCTGAATCTGGTTCAGGGAATTAAATAATCTGTGGTTTTGGGTGTTTTGAGTATCCACATGGATGTTAATTTGAGAGATTGCAAGATAAAATTTGGAGCTTGAGTCAAAATAAAATGATACAGCCTGAGATTTGATAATTGGTGTTTGTTACTTATCTTAATATCAGCTTTTAGCCTTTTTCTCAAATGTGTTAATAATGTAAAGGGATATAAAGCTGGTAATAATTCATCTCTGCCTCTCTATCCCTTGCACATGCATACCTAACCAGTAGAACAGGGCAGAACTTTCAGGAGATTTTCTCTCATGACACTCACCTATGCCTCTGGAATCATCTCATGAATTCAGAATGGGAGGTTCTAACCAAGTCTTCCTTTCCTAACAAATATTTTCACTTAGGTTCAAACCTGTGATAGTCTCTATAGTGCATTAATTGGTTCTGCTTGTAATCAACAAACCTGAGGATTTCTATTCTAAATGCGCAGAAATAACAGAAAAACATGGCTTGCTCTTGCTTGAATTGTATCCAGTCCTTGTATCTCAATAATGCAAACAGAGGTGGGAGGGATATTAAACCTAATGAATAATTTATAAAGTATCAAATCTATCCACATGCCAAGCAGGATAATCATCAAAAGGGAACATGAGTAAAGCCTGATGTATGCACCAGAGAACAGTGAAGTGTTGACATAGTTCAAAGATGCTCATATGCAACAATGAACTGTGGTGAGGCTGATGTCTTCAAGATATTGGTGAACCAGGTTCCAAACAACCTTATAAAATGTATTAAACAATAGGTTATATAAACAAAACTGTAAATCTCAAAATCCTTGATCAATTTAAGTTTTTGAGGGGAAATTGTAATTATATTTTTTGTGGTTTTCATTTTGCTTTTATTTTAGACCACATAATACCTTTTTTCAGTAAGATATAAGCCAGTGTCCCCGAATGGCTTTATAGTGTGTTTTGTATATGGACCAAAAAAGTAACACATCTCTTCCATTGGTCTCCATCCCTACTAATTATTTCCTGCATAATTGTTAATGCATGCTTGCTTATTTTTGCATAGAAAGTATTCATCATCTTTTAAAAAAGTTGTTTTAAAAAAATATTAAGTCAGGATAAGTTAAAATTGATCACTGGAGATAAAATATCGTACGAGAATTTCAGTACGATAAAAACAATTTCAACAATCTCCATAATTACTCAGAATGTGACTGAAACCAGTGAATACATTTCAGGCCATTCAAAGCCATCTAAAATTGAGAGTGTTATTCCAGATCGAGACTAGGAGGAATGGGTAATTTATTCATGTTAATTCTTGAGGTTGGAGAGGGAATTCAGCACTTCTTTGCTGTGAATGAAATTTCAGATACTAAGGGCTGAGCCCTTATTTTTGTTGTGCAGAGCCAGAGCCTTGCAGCAACTTTTTACTAGATTATGTAAATTGTTGTAGAAACCATCAGAAAGATCAATAGAACAAATTTTTTCATTATACATTATATATCTTAATTAGTGTATGACCCAGCAGCCATTATTATGCTGTGATAAATCATGCAGTCATTGAAACTTAAGTATGTAGAAGCTTGTTATATTTTTCTGGAAAGAAAATGATATATTTATTAGGAAAACAAAACTTATTGACCCGTGGCACAGGAAATAGTGATTTAACAGCATGGTAATAAATAATGTTTTTAAAGACCTTCTCCAGATTTCCCTGACGCTGCTGGCAGTCATTCCAGGACTGTGTGCACGGCAAGAGCCATGCTAATGAGCAAAAAGTAGAATTTAGTTGTTGGGCTCACCTCTGTGCCTATCTGCCCAAAACAAAAGCTGTGTTACCATTCACAATCTCATTTAAAACTCCAGGAGAGAAGGAGCAGATAGGCTGTAAGTAGTGTGCTGAGTGGCTCCTGCTCAGTTTGTTTTGTGTGTAATTATACTGTTAGAGTTTATAGCCTAGTTCTCGTGAATGGCTTCCTTTCCAGTGTTGTTTTTAACCTGCTAATATAGATGTATTCAAAAAGAGACAGTTTGGGCCTCACTGCAATCCAGGCTACTACTGAAAAGCTGTGGTAGAACTGAGTCCAGGTTTAGCAGCTCAAGGTTTTACCAAAGGAATTCTGCTGTAGATCAGTTTGCAAAAATTGTCTTCGCATCCTTCATTTTACTGTCTCAACCAGAAGTTTTGAGCATCCTCTCCATATTTAAAAACAAAACCAAAGAACAGGAATTTTTAAATATGTTGAGATTTTTATTCCAGTTAAAAATCCCTCAAGCGCTGTCATACAATGGTGCTTTTAGAAATACTAGGGAAAGTTTCAGGTATTTCAGATTTCATTAGTAGGTGTTTAAGTCAATATAAATTTTGCCTTTTCATGCTTCTTAAAGATTTGCCATATGCTGTTTGGTCTAAAGGCCCTGGTTCTGAAGGGCTTTGTTAAGAAAACTGGTGTTGGCCTTAAGGGTGTGATGTGCTTACCTCTGAGGTGGTGTTACATTAACATGTATTTGTAGCTCTCAAGTTTTGCAGAAAAAAGTATCTGAATTATTTCTCATGGTCTTCTGCTGCACAGCTAGAATGAAATCTTAACCCCATATTTCTGTAAATGTTAGTTTAGGCTTAGAAAAATTACCCTGTAGTTTAAAGTAAGATGTGAAGATTGTGATACCAAATGAATTCTAGCTAAATGTTCGTATGATGGTTTTCAGTAGATAATTTATGTTAGCTAAAGGGCCATTCTGTCATTCTGCCTGTAGAACATTTGTTCAGTTTTAAATGACTACCTCTGTCAGCATTTGCTGTCACAGCAGTATATGAAGATGATGTTAGAAATGCCCTTCTTCAGCTCCTGTCTTCAGACTCTCTTTGAACCATCATCCTTTTGCTTTACAGAATGCACTTAAGGAGTTGAACTTATCGTTCGTGCGAAATAAAATAACATTACCAGTGTAAATTGAATTTTCTCTGTTGTTTTGAAATAAACCCAGATCATAAATTGAGATAATTCTCTCTTTATGAAGGCTGTCCAAGGTATGTGACAGGAACGTATTTGGTAGGGCACAGCCTTTTTACTGGATGTCACTGAAATGACTGGAAGTTTTGGCAAAGATATGGCAGTCTCAGTCAATATCTTGATTTATGTTTGCTATTTTACCTAAACCACTCATAATAAAAATTGAAATGAAAACATTCCATGAAGATTTTGCAAGTCTCAGGGAACATATCTGAAAGATGGATTTTCAGATGGAATTTCTATAGAAAAGATAGCCTGGACAGAGACAAAAAAAAAAAAAAAAATCCATCATTGAACATGTGCTAACATTGTAGGCCCTTAAAATACTGGTGAATTTAACCTGTGCATGTCTAAATAATGATACTTAAGTTAGAATTTTAACATTTATCTGTCTCAAAAAATTAGATTATCTCCTTTCTGAAAATTTCAAATACTTTAATCCTGTCAGGTCCCAAAGAACCTGTCAGGTGGTCTAGTCTAAAATCATAGACCATACTGGTATGGATTTTGAGGTTCTTCTGGTGTGCAGCAATACAGAGTGTTCTCTGTGGCTGCTAAATGTGTGCTGCTAAATGTGGGTTACAGTCAGCTTAAAGGTTCCAGTAAGTGATAGGCCAGATCATGGTTTGGTCTCTTAGGAAATGCTTCATTTTGTAAAATCAAAAAAAAGCAGCTGCTCAAAGCTGATGGCTTCTTTTATATTCATGGATGAAGATATAAATCTGCCATTTTGTCTTAGGTATATTATTTTTCAGGAAGAATCTTGGAGCTGCCTATATCTTTCTTTATTTCCTAGACAGAAAAATGATTGATGTCAGGAAATAGCACCCCCAAGGCTTTTGGCATACAGTGAGAGAACAAATTGTGGAACATTATGTCATTCCCTGTAGCTTTTCACATTTTTATTTGTGTTCGTTAAGCTGTCACATGGTTTTGAAAGGGTCATTTTATTTTCCAGTAAGGAAACAATTCCTGCCCTTGATGAAAATTATGGTAAAACCTAGATGAAATGCTTGAAAAAGGTCATCATTTTTAGCATTTTCTTTACAGAGACATAAATATTTACATCTCTTTTTTTTTTTTAGAGAATATGCTATATTCATGTTACTTTTCTAATACGCATTTTTAGGTAAAGCTCTTCAGTCAGTGTACAATTATTTAGGCTCATAACTGAGATACCATTATTATATACAATGAGAATTAACTTTTTTTTTAATTAAGTAAATTGTTGTTAAAAAAAGTTGTTTCATTATCTGAAGTTTTTTGATTGAATTGTTGGTTCCAGTACCTGTTTCTTCAACACACTTGGTCATACACATACATATACAAAAACATTTACATTTACATTTACATTTACATTTACATTTACATATACATACCCACATACATGTATATATAGTTTTATTGCATTGTATTGTATAGTAACATGTATAAGGGTGTTTAGATATTTCAACAACATATTACAAAAGTACAGACTCTTTTTTATCCATATGAAATTTTGATATTTATATAGTGCAAAGTCTCTGATGCTGATTCATGACATTGTTGGAATTAAAATATTTGAGATAAAGTTTTATATTATTCCATACATTTTTTTTCTTTTTAGCTTCCCCATGGGTAGATAAAAGTCGAACTCCTAACAAAATAGATCTGTATGATGTACGCAGAAGACCATGGTAAGATTTCTTTTTAAAGGTTTAGTAGATATATATATTTACATCACTTGCTTTCTAGATATTACTGTAAAAATATTTTTTCTTCATGTCTGTAATCATACTTATTTTAGATAATGTTATTTTCTTTTTAATACTTGTTAGTTTTTCTAAATAAAAATGTTTCAAATTATACTCCTTGTTTTGCAATATCCACTACAGTTGTTGTACTTTTGGATTACATAGATTTTTCATAGGAGGATAACTATCAAATAGGTGTAAGACAGTTAAAACCTTAACTGTCTTACACCTATTTGATAGTTATAGTGTTATAGTTAGTTAACTGACGGTTATAATCCTGAATATTAGGCTAAACCATTCATCTAGATTTTTGCAAATATTTAAAAATATGCCTCAGTGGTTTAGACCAGCAATAAAATCACTAGATGTGTAAAAGACGGGAAAGGAGGTGGAATTACTTCTCATAATTTTTTTATGTAACCCTCTCAAGACATAAAGCACATTGATACTTGGATATAGTTGGGAATATTTTTTTCAAAGGATTAAGTATTTCTGCCTAAGCTGGGCTGAGTTAAAATTCATCTGTCATCAAGATCTGTAGCTATGAAATAACATTCCTGTTTTTTCAGTTATGTGAAGACAGAGAATTTTCATTAGTACATCCTATGTCCAGACTGCCCTAATGTGGTTTAGACTTAGATTTACCTAGGAGACACAGCAAGAGAGGAAATAACAGCACATAGGTTGAAAAACAACACCTGGGTTTTGTACTAGTTACAACAGGAGGATGTCATTTGGTTCAGCTTCTTTGAGTTTAGAGATCCCAGAGTGTCTTCCATTGCACACCAAAAAATGCTTATGCAAATTTGTGTAATTTGTGCCATTTATTTATTTCAGGTATATCCAAGGAGCAGCATCTCCCAAGGACATGCTTATTTTAGTGGATGCGTGAGTGTTTGATGTCTGAATATTGACATTAGTGGGGTAAAAGTACTTTGATACATTGAACAAATCTCTGTGTGCTGAAAAATAGAGGCAATTAAGGGGTCTTGTATGCAAGCTTCAAAAATCTTGGTATGTGCAAAATAAATACATAACAGAAAATAGTTCCAAAAAGCCCAAACCAAACATGAAAGTTATTTAAACTGGAGGCAAGGAAATGTTTATTTAAATCACTTCAATATTTTTCTGTTTTCAACTTAATAATTGCTGTTGCAATCAAGTGAATATTTCTCATGTATGTGCCAAGTTTTGTTGTAAAGCACAAACCTAAAAACAAATGACTAGAAGCATTGCAATAGATGTGACAATGATTTAATGCACCTGAACGATAAGAATGTATGTGGACTTTGTGTGTTTTACAATACAGTTTTAAAAATTGCCCAGTTACTATAAAAAATTGCTAGAAAGCAAGCAAAGAAATGCATAAAAACTTGCTGTCTGCCTCAGCAAGGCTTCTGTGGTGTAGGCAAAGTTGAGGGGCTGAAGGGAGCATTGAACCTGATGTGTCAGATTGCTTTATGCTGAAAAGCTTCTCAGGCACAGAATTTGCACTTAATGCTTTCACACATGGTGAAGTGCTTTCATATCAGCAGTGAGTTTTATCAACATTTGTTATCTCTTCTCTTCAGCTTAAGTTTTGCCTTGAATCAAAGAAGCTGTCATTGGCATCTCTGGAAATCCAGAGCTGTAAATCTGTGTGTAGGAGTATAAAATGTTTAGATAATGCATTGGTTGAAGGTATTAAACCCAGATTTCTTGAAAAAGAAATAAGTAAAGATGTAGCATTATGATGTCATCTGAGGCACGGGACTGGGACTTTGTATGCCAGTTTTGGACTTTAATAATTATAGTTTAATAACACTCATGATGAGTTGAAAAATTCAGGAATAAATTTTATTTATTTATTATAAAATTGAAAATGTTAATGTTAAAGTGGGTGCTCTGTATTTTCTTTTTATGTTTTGCATCATATTTGCTCAATTCAACTTTTCTATTGTGAATTTCTTTAGGAGTGGAAGTGTCAGCGGGTTGACATTGAAGCTGATCCGCACGTCGGTCATTGAGATGTTGGAGACCTTATCTGATGATGACTTTGTGAATGTAGTTTCAGTGAGTATCTGTTCTTTCCACAGAATTTGCATTGTCAACAAAGCCAAAAAGAAATTACTTTTAATACCAGATGTGAGGTACTTTAATGTTAAGCTGCAAAGAGACCTAAAATATATTCTATTTGTTTTCTTATATAAAAAAATTAACGTCCCAGATTTGATATTACACATATATTTGAGTGAAGGGCAAAAGTAATTTAAATAAACTCCTGCATAGCCGAATTCTCTTTTCCAATATCATTCCATTGTCTGTGTAAAGCCTCTCCCATTAAATTGGTGTATGCAAATTCTCTTGAAATAGTAATTACTGCTTCCCAGATTTTCTGCACAGAAGATATTTGGATTGCTCATGTTGTTAGATGCATAGTGACAGTAGATGTGGAGCCATATATCTGACCTGCCCAATAAATGTTTCTGAGAAGTTTTGATGGGTGGCAAAACATTTTTTTCTTGTAATAATAATTAATAATATTAATAATAATAGGGGGAAGAATCTATGAAGAATGTATGGGAAATTTTCCATTTTCAGGAGAATACCTTGGATGTCATATTCTATCCTTGGGAAAAGCTTTTTAATTTATTTTTTTTATTAAGCTATTCAACTGTAGAGTTTTAATTCTATGAATTTAAGATGAGAACAATGCCATATTCTTAATAACAAGAGACAGCCTCAATAATGAGTAACTGGAATGATTTGGGAGATAATTTTCGACTTGCAGATTCATGTTGCAGCCAGCCTGGGGAGAAAGACCTGAATTCTAACTGAAAGAAATCTTTTTTAAAACTACTTATTGCTTCATGGATTTCTGACAGTCTAGGTAGAACTTTCTGCAAGGAGCAGATAAGTTTTTATTCTCAATGGTATTTCGTTTGTTAAAGTTTTTAATAGTGAATATGACCATTTTCCTTGGTCTAAATTGCAGTGAAAAAAAAAAAAAAAACCAAAACCAAACCCTGATATTTTAAAATTATTATTAAAGAAAATAAGCTTCTCTGTAATGGTATTGGGGAGTTGAAATCTTCTTAGTTTCACCAATTTATAAAAAAAAAAAAGAAAAATGCTTGTAATCTAAACTGATGGAAATTGATTACTATGTTCAGCAGAGCTGTGCCAGCTTTCACTGCTGGAAAATCTGGACCCCTACTACCTCTTGTTTTACACATATTTACGAACTCTTTTGTTACATTTGCTCCAAGATGACCAGAAAGAGTCATCTTAATGCTAAGCTTTCCTTAGGCTGTATTTTATTAGCTAAGGGTCACTATTATTCTAATGAGGCCTCAAGGTAGGGATTTGTGTCAAAAAAGGACCAGAAACCCTCAATATTTTCTACAGTATATTTCCCCAGGGGTTTGTTGCTTACAACATATAGGGGCCATTTTTTCCCTTTGAATGAACTTTAGAAGTTCACATCAGAAATTTGATTGCAGAACTAAAAAGGGCATTTTAGTCATGTTGTTTTCATCATCAGTGGAGGGCAGCAATCGCAGAAATGTGCATAATATAGAATGGCATCTCTAAATCTTTCATAAAGTGCTATATGATGTTGTTCCCTTATAATTTAAAATTGTTCTTATTCAAACTTTTCAGTATTATAATTAATTTGATATAACCTATGTTCTCGTGTATTCAGATGGTTTATGAATGGAATTGTAGTGGAGGAGTTACAACATATATATTTCTCTAATAGACAGGAAATAATAAGCTATAGATAGGAAACAAATGGTTGTACTACTATAAGGCATTCTGTATGTGAGAGAAGTGAACCCAGAAGTTTGGTCTTTGAAGACTGTTTTCTTAAAGATTTCTTTTGTTTTTTAAAGATTTGGCAGAATCAGTTTAACAATTGGACTAGATAATCTTTCAAGTCTTTTTCAACATAAATGATTCTATGATTCTATCATCTGGATTGACAGAATATTCCATAATGGAGTAGGGCTATCTAAAGTCCAACTCCAGTGCTTTCTTAGTAAACCCAACAGGCAAAAAAACCAATTTAAACATTTTGATCTAGGTGAAATAAATGCAGATTTATTCAATATTTTTTAAAAATTTATTCAATATATTGCATGTTTTTGCTTAAGAACATTTTCTCCTGTAGCATCCCAGTATTAGACATGATAGGCTAATCAAAAAGTCCAAAAAGCTAGGTGAAAATGTTAAGTTAATACATCATTTGCATATGGATACATGAACACTAACACTATTTAGAAGTTATCCACAATTTTTCTTTCCCTCATGGATCTTTTGGCCAAAAATGTGATAGTTGTTTTATGGCTTGTTAGTTTTAATAACCATGGAGTCTTTGGTCTGGAGTTTTGAGTTAACTAGAGAGCTTTCACTGCTAACCTCTGCCAAGATGTTGTCCCACAAAGCCCAAATGCATGATGATTCATGCCCACAACTGTAACTCGTGGATTTAAGCTCATGTCAATCACCCCTTAAAAATGACAGGATGATTTAATGAACTGTGCCTTGTATATGAGGAAATCCTAGGGGAAGAAAGCTTAAAAGTAGATGTGCTAAAAATATTAGTTCTACTGAATAAATGTAGTTCCTGTGTGGTGTTGTGAGGTCCCAAGGACAAGGTGAGAGATGAGAATTTGACTCCAAGTTCTCAGAAGGCTGATTTATTATTTTATGATATGATATGATATGATATGATATGATATGATATTATATTATATTGTATTTTAAGAAATTATATGCTAAAACTATACTATAGAAAGAGAAAGGATACAGACAGAAGGTTAAAACAGGAATGATAATAAAAACCCATGACAGACTCAGAGAGTCTGACCCAGCTGGCTGTGACTGGTCTTTAAATTAAAAAAATTCACATGCTGGGTAAACAATTCTCCAAATCACATTCTAAAGCAGCAAAACATGGAGAAGCTGAGGCTTCTCATCTTCCCAGGAGAAGAAATCCTGGCAAAGGGATTTTTCATAAAATATCACGGTGACATTCTTGCATTTATTTCCAGGGAAAGAAAGATTGAATGAACTGTTAAATTGTAAAAAGATAGCCAGGGGTTAATATATCATGGTTTCCTTTGGGATTTGCATGTTCCTTATCTGAAGTGCTGTGCTTTGTTGCAGGGAGAAAACCTGCTGTTTGCAAGGGCTTAAATGTATGAGTAATACAGCTGTTTTCCCACTAATCCGGTTAGAGGCTTTGATAGCAGCGAGCAGTAGATGATGGGGGCAGCAATTCCATCCCAGCACGTCGTGATTTAGTGACTTGGTTTCAGATGTTGACACAGAGAGTGTAATTTGTTTGTGATTGTGGGTAGTGTGCAGGAGAAATGTATTTCAAATCTGCAGAGGTGCAGAAAACCACACAAAGGAGAAACCTCCCTTACAGCAACAGATGTGTTAAAGGTCAGGAGCTGCTGGACTTTTTAAATTCACTTAGCCTTTGTAAAAATCCAAACTAGTATTTACTGCTCGGGAGCTGGAAATTAAATGTCAAGAGCATATGAGATAGAACAGAATCATATTCTGGGAGAATTGAAAGCTCATCTCCTGCTCTTGTGCAGTTCTGCACATTGAGTAAACTCAGAGGGAAGGTGATTTCTACATGAGTTGATTTCAAAGAAAAAACTGTGCATCCAGCCTATGAAGTTATTGTTGGGGATAAAAAAAAAATAAATCTGTGGATGATGAATCTCCTTTCCCACTGATTTTTAATGGAAGTTTTTCGCGTAATTCCGCAGCTCATTGTTTGCAAACCTATTTACTTTGTCTCTCTTACTTCTAAGCTGGTAAAATCTTTACATCTTGCTAATTAAAATATTTATATATGCTAACAGAGGGAAAAGAAAGTTTTTTAAAAGTGTTTTCAATATGTCAAAGGGCTCCTTTCCCTTTCTGCTACATGATCCATCCTGTATTCTGCAGTTCATATTGCACCTGTATTCTCTTAAATACAGGGAGATGTTCCCTCCTTCTGGGAACTACTTTCTTAAGTTTATTACAAAAATTAAATAACATGCCATGGGTGAAAACCTTAGCCTGAGGTCCTAGTGGAGTGAAGAGGATGGCAGATTCTAGAGCCCAGTGGCATGGCATGCTTATACAATCTTTGCTAGAAATTTTAGGTTTTTAGGAGTGCACTTCTGTTCTGTTGGCGAAAACTTGAAGAATTTTATTTTAAAATAACTTAAACATTGTTTCCTTTATTATTTCAATGTAACATTTTTAGTGGACGTAAAATTAAATTGCACACTCAAATGGTATGACTGTGCTTTTGAGTTTTGAACCAGAAAAGTTCAGTGGTGCTTAGTTTTTCCAAACAACATCACTACTTGAGGGAGAAATTAAATCTGATCGTGGTATCAGTGGAACTGAAGTATTTCTGTTGGTGAATCTAGAGGAAATGAGAAGGACTCCTGTATGAAGGTTTCTGCCAATGTACTTTGTTTCTTACTTTCTCATTTTCCTTAATGGACAATACTAAGAAGAAAATTGAAGATACCTGCCATCTTTTTAATTATTTGACAAATAAAAATCTAGATGGACAATCAGGTTCCCTCTACAATAAATATGTCTGCATAAGAGCCTCTCTTAATGATTTAATCCTGAAGCATTTCAGGTAATGAATCACAGGAGCTGCAGTTAAGTGTGCAGGCACCTCATCATCATAAGTGTGTGAGGCAGTAAACAAATACCTGTAATTAATTTTTTTTTTTTGTCGAGGGACATGGTTTGGTGTTTTTTCTTAGTCACTGAAAAGTGGTAGAAAGGCAAGTTTAGGTCTGATGTTGAGCTTCCTGATTCTCTTAACAGCAATCCATCTATCTGACCTTTCAGTTTCTCTTAAATTGAATGGTTCATTTTCAAGAAAAGGGGAGCAATGATAGCTGCAGATAAACACATCTTGGTAGCAATGTTCCTTAATGGAAAATCATTAGCATTCCTTAATGGTAGGTCATTATCTTGCATCTTCCATATTCAAGGAGCAAGTGAATTAAATGTGGGTGTTTGTTTTTTTTTTTCTACAGGTATATTTGATAAGCACTCTGGGTGCAGGGTTAAAAAAAGCTTAGAGAAGTTATGATCAAAATCTAGTATTCAATTTCTACCTTGCTAATAATTACAGATAGAGAAAGGCTATGTATCTGTGGAAGTAAATGGGGAAATATATCTGGAGGACAGGTTTAGCAAATGTAATGAAGATGAGTATTCTGCAAATAAAATTGGAGAAAATTTGGAAATTATGGAAAGCAAGGGATTATTAAGAAGTTGGAAAGAGATTGATTTTCAGCATCAGGAATTACAGTAGTACAAACAGTGTCATGGAATATTTATCTGCTTCCAGAATTGCTTCTTTTTTCCTTCTCTCTAAAAGGAAAGTCAAGAAAGGAGTCAGTGAAGATCTAGAAATCTTTCAGGGGGAGAGTTGAGAGGGCTGGAGTTGAGAGGAAGATTTGGGTAGGGGGAATATTATCTTAGCTGACTTTTATAAAATAAGATAGGCTTCAGTGGGACCTGATCCTCAGGAAAGCAAATTACACAGTTTTTGTCAAGAAAAGGAAAAAGTGAAGGACTGCTAGGACTCGAGCTTCTTGCAGTCTTCATCTGACATGATGAACTAGAAATGCTTGTACAGCCAGTGACATGGCTAGAGACAGCTTTTTGTCTAAATGGTGTATGGATTGATGGTTCACTTTCTCTCATGGAAGGCAAATTATAAGTGATTGAACTGAGATTTTTACTGTATGACTCCTTTGTTGTGGCTGAATACGCAACATTTTTGGATATTTGTGGAACATATCAGTAATTTAACACAAAACAATTGGCTCAGATATTACAAAAAATATTGTATATGTCTCCTCTGAGGACTGAAGGTATTTTACAGGTGATTGCTTGGCTCTAGAAAGCATCTTCTCACACACTTGAGTGCATCACCTGAGAAGCTGAGTTTGAGGCTCTCAAACTCACAGAATTTGAGCTTTCTTTTGGTTGTTCTAGGGCACAGAAATAAATAATCTAATGACTGATGTCATCACAGATGAGGAGTGATGTTGCTGGGGAAACTCTTTTATCCATAGGTTCTCAAACCTGTCAGGTAAAAACACTTCAAAAAGCATGAGTTGAAGCCAAATAAATTTGAACGGCATATAACCAATTAAAATGCCTTTATAATTCCAAGGAAAGATTCTTCTTGTCTTCATATCAATATTTAATGCCTTTCTGGAAGATGCACTTTAAACAAACATCTACCACTAAATGTGTTTGCTATGGTTTATTGTAGAAGTAGCCAAGGGAATTTTAATGACCAGTGGTAGGTGGGTGGTGAGACAGTGTGCAAGAGGTTAGATTGGAGTGTCTCATTGCCCCTTTTAGCCTGAAATCGAGAATATGTAAAGATTTTGGGTTGTTTTTTTTTTTTTTCTCTTTGTTTTGTCCTGCCAACTTAAATGTTTGTCCCAAGTAGTTGTCCATCATCCACCCTAGTTTTTAATGGACTGGCAAGTACTTCATGACCCTTGTGTGGTACAAATATTCAAAACAGTAAATATTGCAAAGCTTTCATTATTGCAAACAGGGAATAAATACCAATTCCTTTTTTTTTCTCTGTCTGCTTCACAGTTTTTCCACATCTATCTAGCAAAAGAAACATTCAATAGTTAAGCTTTCTTTTATCCTTAGTATAAGTAAAAATTTCTTGTTAACTTCATTTTAACAAGCCCTGCAATGTTGTCTGTGCAATAAGATCAAATGGCAAATGCTTACATAAAGCAGACAAATACAGACTAGTCTGTGACAGAGGGGTGAAAATGAAGTGTTACTTTTCCATCCCAGTGATAATATTCCTTGTTGTACTTGCTTGCGCTTCTTCTGGAATATCTGGCTTAAAATAATAATTTCAGTGTTTAAAAGCCAATATAACATAAAAATCATGTCAATTCTTTTCTCTGAGAATTACAGCTCAGACCAGGACCATCACCAGAAGCCAAGCTGCCATGTTCACCTCTGAACTGTGCACAAGCTACAAAGCCTTTGTAACACTACAGCCACACAGAAGCTACTCATGTTTTTATTCAAAGACCATCTGGACATACCTGATATATTGCTACAGGATTTAGAAAGAAAGAATGCGTTTCAACAGTTTTTCTCTTAATTTCTCATTTAAACTGAGCTTTACATAGCTACAAATAAACTTGACAAACCTTTAGAAGCTTTATTTTTCTTTTAGAATTACAAATTAATACCCAAGCCATCTGAACTCTGGAATTTATTTGTTTATACAGCTGTTATTTTACCTACTAGGGGAAAGCATATCATGCCAGATTCAACACCCCAAGAGAGCTGAGGCTGCTGCAGCTCTGTGCCATGTATCCTACCAAATGTCTTCCCAACTTGGCCAATGTACATGGAGCACATGTATATACACAGACATACATAAATATATGTGTATATACACACACACACATCTATATATCCATATATCCATATATCTATATATCATACACACACACACACACACACACACACACACATATATATATATATATATATATATATATATATATATATATCCCCCCAGGTAACACAAACAAATGTAAGACATTCATGTGAGCACACATATGAATTTCACTATTAGAGACCTCTAGGACCAGCACCTCTGTTTTACACAACTTTTTCATCTCCAAATCAACTAAATTTGTCTCCTTACTCTGTTTAAGAGTTCTTCTCTTAAATATTCCATACTAAATCCTGTGCAAACCCAAAATGCACTTTAGTGCATTTAGTATTAACTGTAACTGTAGCTTGCTGTGGAAGGAAAATATTCAGAATGGATATAAGACAGTGAAAAAGACATGGAAAGATTTGGAAAAGGGATACTACAAATATAAAAACATGATCTGTTTCATTTTGTATCTGTCACAAAGCGTTAGTTCTAGGGAATAGTGTGCTTGAGTGCATGAAGAGCCAAAGGGAGTGGAAATTTGAAGCTCAAATTGTACATTAGGATGTCAGGAGCAGGAATGTTGCTGGAAACTGTACATTTATTACTGTACCATATAGCTGACAGCTCCAGATGACTGGAAAAGTCACCTCCATTCCTACTTTGAGGGATTGCTTTGGGCATCAATACACATTTTTATTGTCTCCTCTTATAGCTGTCAAATGTCAGGGAGTCAGACTTCTAACAACACATGGCATGGGGGTCTGTGATTTCCAGAATAAATCTGAACTCTCTAGTACATTAGCAGTATTTAAAATGAGTAGTGTATAAAAAGTAGTATATAAAAAGTAGTATTTAAAATGAGTAGTTTAGTGGTATATAAACCATAGAGTTTGATAACTCTACCTCATGGTTCCACTGGCTAATAAATCTGTTGAATCCTTCCAGTTTCTTAATTTTCACCAAACCACAAATCTTACTAAAGAGGCCCCTGCTTTGTCAGACGCATCATTGATCTTGGGATGTTTTATGGCATGTCAGATGCTGGACCAAAAATGCATTGCTGAGTCAGCTTTCCAACTCAGAGACTGTTATCAGGAAATATTGTGACAATACCATTAAAAATTTGAATGGAAGAATGGTTTCTTGAACAATAAACTCATTCCTTACCAGTTCAGAAGAGGCTGGGCTGGCTCTAATGATTCTTCTGGAGAAGATGACTCACCATGTTAGTGAAAAAAGAAGAAAATGCAGGCTGTCCTGAAGTTTTGAGAGAAGGTGGAGGCTATTTGTTCTGTGATCCATCTTTTAAAAACATACTTTCTATAACAGTCATCTGTTTGTTAGGTAATAATTATGTGTGGCAGTGTCTTGGTTTGGAATCTAAGGGATCTCCTAACTTTGGCAAAGCATGAATGAAATACTGATGGAGTTCTTAAGTCTCACACTTTCAAGACTGACACTTTTCCCTCCTGTCTCTCACTTCCTGCCTCAGCAGCATCTCCCATGTCAGCACTGAGCTGCTGCAGCCTCCTCACTGCTCTGGAACTCCAGGCACCTGCCCAGCCAGGCACAGAGCTCTGCCCTAAAAGGGGAGCAGGCACATGGGAGTCAAGATGTGAGAATGCAGAGGTGATTCTGCAGCCCCCTGCTGTCCCTCTGCCTTGTGAGCTGATGCTAAAATGTGTTTCTGTCTTGTAACTTCTTGCACCAATGAAACATTCAGCTTCATATCCTGAGGAGCAGCCTCACATAGCAGGAGAATCTATAGGTAACAGTTTAATACTTAAAACTTTCTCTCTGATGACCAGTGAAGGGACATGAGGAATGTCAGGGAAGCTCAGTGTGGATATTAGGAAAAGGCTCTTCGCTGGGAGGGTGGTCTGGCGCTGGAACAGGCTCCCCTGGGAATTGGTCATTACTCCAAGCCTGTCAGAGTTCAAGGAGTGTCTGGACAATGCTCTTAGTCCTTTGGTTTAGTGTTTGGTAGTCCGGCATGGAGCAGAGAGTTAGACTTGATGATCCTTATGGATCCTTTCCAGTTTGATCTATTCTCATGATTCATCTTTTTGGAAAGGGTGCTTCATGTTTTAGACAACTTGAATTTGACTGAATGAACATTCTCCCTGTCAAGTGATAACAAGAAAATGTCTACAAAATAATTTCTAGGAAGTTTCTTCCTGTTACAGCTCTCTTCCCCAGTGGATCTGGGGAGCAGTGCCATGGAGGGCAGGCTGCAGAGCTGCAGTGTTGTCATTAGATCTGCCAGCTTTCCCTGGGAGATGATGAAGTTTACAGTACTGAATTTTTCAATAGAAGTCAGAAACACATGATTTCAAGTAAATAATACATGCTAACTTAGCCACAGCAGCATAAAAAGACCATAAATCTCATCTTGCTAAGCAAATTCATCTTTAAGCCTACACTGGCGTTCCGTGCTGTAACTCTGAGATTGGCAGTGCAGCATCATGCTTTATGGTCTGAGCATTAATCCTGGGGTGCTTAGTGGGAGCTTTGCATTGATTTATCTGCAGATAATAATACTGGTTATAAAGGTTAAAGAAGCTGACTGAGAGCACACTTTGGCCTTGTATTTTGTCTTTTCCCAAATATTTATCTTATGTTATTCTGCAATATTTTTTCAACAGCTTTTTATTGATCTAACATTTTTATTGTTGTTGAATTCTGGTGTATGCTGGACATGAATCCATTTAACAGTGAAAAGAAATGGAATACATTTTAAATCTCAGGGAATGCCAATAGTGCAAATTGGCATATAATCCTAATATTGTTTCATTGATACTTGAAATACAATTTAACAAATGCAGATGTTCTCCTTCTCAGTACTTGAATAAGTTTCTTATATCTTTTCTACCATGTGTCTGTAGGATTGTACTGAAGACTGTCTGTACATAAGGCATAGAATAAGAGAAAGAAGTTATTCTATAGCAAAACATGAATGGTGAACTTTGATATCACATATTATTTTCTCCCATGTCAAATTACAAACCTTTATTGCTTGAACTACCTCAGATTTTCTGTGTACTGAGAATTTACATGGGAATAAAACTTGGCAAATTGCCTTCATGCTATTCTCTAAATGGGTTCTGATAAATATTTATAATGTCTTCTCACTGCTCAAATACAGATTCTAACTGGCCTTATTCAAGATTCAGTTATTCTTGGGATTAACCCTGAAATCCTATTACCAAGCCTAAAGCAGCAGGGGAAAAAAAAAGGGAAAAAAAATGACAAAGCCGGATTTAGCTACAAAATGAAAGCCTGGTGAAATCAGATCTATTTCACTATTGCTCATTTAATACATATGGATACAACTGGGTCACCAGGCTGATTTAGCCACAAGGTAGAAGTAGCATAGCAACAAAACAAACCTCAGCAGATTGAAAGTCAACAGCAGGAGAATGAATAAGTCTTTAGCAAAGTCATTATATTTTCCTCAATTTTCAGTTTTCCTGGAATTATGTTGTTGATTTATTAATCTATTGGGATTTTTGTATTTTAAATGTGTTTTATTTCTATAGAAAGCTTAAGTATAGAAATTGCTGCCTGGTTCAAGTTTATATTATTTTCTGTAAAAGGCAAACATTAATGAATGTTTAAAAATGCACCACTTTCATGCAGCTTAAATCAGGTTCTCATTTCACGTCGGAAATTTTTGGAAAGGGAGATTTTCCTAGGGTTTTGTTGGGTTTTGGGGTTTGTTTGGGTTTTTTTGTTTGTTTGGTTTAGATTATTTTTGTTTGGTTTAGTTTTGTTTTTTAATTGTTTGTTTGTTTGTTTGTTTGTTTGAGTTTGGTTTCATTGGTTTTTTTATTATTAACTTATAAATTCAATTCCAGAAGATTCTGATTAAACATGATATGTTGAATCAATGTATGTCAGTAAACAAACTGACAGAAAAGGGAGACAGTAGGTAAGGATAATTGGGAAAATCTGAAGTTTTACAAAGATCTGGTCCTACATACCTTGTGTTATCACTTCTACAGATTTTGGAGGCACAGAAGGACATTTACAAAGTAGGCTGGTTTACAGCTTTTCCATAATTTTCATCCTCCTGGAGTTGGGACCTCTTGTGTTCAAGATGTGGAAATTTTCCTTTAAGGAGGAAGTTTAGATTTTAATATTTGTGGGTTTTGAATCATTTAAAACATGAATATATTTTATTAGTTTAGTTGAAATGAAAATTGTATGCCAGTTACAGAAAGCACAATGTCCTCCACCAGAAATGTAAAATTCCACGTTTCATGGTACTTTTAAGACCAGTTCAACTCTTTTTGTTTTAGTGCCACCTAGTGACTAAAACTTGAAAACTTTCTTGAAGTTTTTGATTTATTGGCGTTTTGTTTTGCTTTTTGTAGTGATGAGATGATTTACAGAAGATTTTGTACTTTTCAAACTGAATCAAAGAATTCAGCTGAATTCTGATGCTTTCGTCCTTCATTTCAGATGCTTTCTCCAGGTTTTTATTTTTTCTTTTTCACCTTCCCTTCTTTTGCCTTATACTGCCCTCTTCATGAAAACACATGTCTGTAGGGTCTTGTTATCCATTCTTTGATCTGCATATCCACTAAGTAGAACAGATATAGGAAATAAATCAATAATTCTGTTTTACTTCCCTTGAATTCCCTAATAACCTCATGTTGTGGCAGCAATTTTAGTAATTTTATTAGAAGGACTTCCAGGTTGAGACTGTGTAAAAGAGGAGGCTTTTAGCAATGCATTAGTAACTATTTTGGAATTAGAAGAGGTTTTCAGAATGACAGCCTTCTATTTTCTGTAAGTTCAGCTTTTGGGGCACTTGGATTGCAGAGGTCCATGGGGCTGGAGGAGGCCACAGCTCAGTGGAGCTACCCAAGGGAGGGGAATTTAAATCAAGCATTTAAATCTTTTGCTGCACTTCTGTGTAATTTTTCACTGTTTTTTTTTTTTTTCACTTGGTTTTCACAACTTGATCCTTTTCTGAATCAAAAGATAAAGTCCTTGTAAGACTGTCAGATTAGTATTTCTGTTTCAGATCTTCTCCAGAATGGCAAAGTTCAAGCAGCATTAGGCTCAAAGCCCTTCATTTGGACTTTCATGTAAAGTTGAATTGGTTTTCTTGCCTTTCAGGGTATTGAGTTGCCCTGTATTTAGTCAGAGATTGTGCTGGTGGTCTGAGGTCGATGAAGTTGAGTTCTCTTGAGACTTTTTACGCCCCAGTAGCAGGCTTAGTTATTCCTGCTCAAACCTGTGAGGAGAAGGTCTTAATTTCCTCAGAGCAGAGGGACATCCCAGAGGTGGAGAATGCAATAGGATATAAATAAATGGGATAGTGAGAAATAATCCAGTGGAAACTGCATCTAGATCCTATACCTTGCAGGTATAATTACAAGACAGATTTAATTGTATTAATACTTCATGAAGCTTTAAAATAAAAAGCTCAAGGTTATCCTGTTTTCCTTGATTTACAACTGTTTTGCTGCAAGCCTCTCTTATTTTAGCTTAGATAAGGAATAAGCTTTTCATATACTTGAAAAAATAGAAGCTGTCATTGGTGACAGACTCTATAGGGTGACCTTACATTTGAACAATTGAATGGTTTGCCTCTAAATGTCATATTTTGTTTTGTAAATGAACCACTGAACCCACGACATCATAAAAATACATTTATTTCCTTTTTTCTGATAGCACTTTTGTTGCATATGTTTATATTTACTGCAATAATTAGGGGGAATGCCAGGCTGATGAATACCCAACTGACATATTTCACATGGATACACTGAGAGTCTTTGTTCAATAAGGTATGGGTTGTAATTACCTTAATTTTACACCTTTGATAATATGTGATTTTTTAAGAACATGGACTTTCTGAAATGGCAGCTGTTTTTTGAGAGCTTTAATGTTCTTTCTTCAGTTGAATCCTAAGTGATTGTGTTTTCAAGAAATCTTATGAGCTGAAATAGGCATTATTATGGTACTTAGGGGTCAGACAATGTGACCAGTAATCAATAAAGGCTTACAGCAGTTATTTTAGCTTGTTAATTAAGATGTGTAAATTTTTACACATCTTCATGAGCAAAAAATAATAATGTCAGTGTTGCTATTATGTTTCATATGAGTACGACTAAAAGCTGTCTCAGTGTGGCTAACTCTGAGTTTAGAATGGTCCTGGTGTTTGTCACATATAGAAAGTCAGTTTTAAGGCTATTCTCTTTTACAGTTGAAATACTTCCAGTACTTCAATACTTTCCCGGAGTTCAGATTAATTAAATTCACCCCTGAATTTTCTTTCCCTCTTCATCAGCATTTCATCAGTCACATTTGAACTTTGCCTTCATCTCCTAGCAAACAGGGAAACGTTCATTCTGGAGGATTGCTGTTCCATCTAGTGATTCCTTCATCAAATCACAAACTCTGCTCCTCTGCCTTTCTGACTGGCATTAGCATTAATATTGACTGATGTCTCTGCAAACAGCTGGCTCATACATTTGCTTAATTAAATTAGAGCATTTGCAGACTTTGGTTTATGTGACTCCCCATGCTACAAATGTGTCATTTCTCTCCTTCATTTTACATCAGCATTTGTGCATCTACAGATGCAGATGCTTTGGTTTCACCCTTTGTTCACTTTACAAAGTGTGAGAATACAGTGCAATGCAGTTTAACGTGGAAGTGTAGTATAGGAGTTTCCTTGTCAGCTGTCTGCACAGTTTGAACCAGTATTCCTTAAAATATTTTTAAAATCTTTTCTATAGCCATAATTACCAATCCATGTGCTGGATGCATCCTGACCTTCTTAGAAATAATTATCCTGATATATTTGCAGGACTGCTAGCAAGTGACTAAGATTGGCAGTTTAATGGTAGTGACATTCCAGGGAGAAATTTTCTCTTATCATTAAATTTTCACTTGAATGTCTAAACTGATGTTTGCTATAGCCAAGACAAGGCATGCTTAGGCCATAGGATTGAATTTAGGATTTCTTTTATATTAAGTCAATTAATAATTTCTATATAATATCACTGGTGAAGCAATTTATTTTTTCAGATGAAATTGACTTTAGTACGGCAGAGCTGCCTACTAGGTAATGGGATATTTTTTTTATCTTCCAGATACAATTTCTGTACCTTTACCTGAACTTACAATTTGAATTGTAAGTTGTATTTATAAAATTACTTTATAATTTTCCTATCATGGCTATAAATTTACGTTGAGGCAAACTGAAATAATGCCACAGCACAATAACTGTTTTCACTTCCATCTGGTTTATGTTTCCAATAATCATTAGGTGATTTACTGATTACTTCTGTAAGAAACTTTTATTGAAAGCACCATTGAATGTGTCAGAGTTTTGCACCAGAGTGAACTGGTTACAGTTGTGTGATCATCTCATGGTTTTGCTTAAGCAGCAAAATAGGCTGGGTTTTTTTGGTCCCAAAAATATTCTTTTTTGGGCAATATGGAATACATTGAGAACACAGAGTTCTTAATGTTCATACTTCTTAATAACATGAATTGAAATACTAAGCATTATTAAAAATGGTTTAATATTATTAATCCTTTTATCCTTTTAAGTTTTGTTTTTTATAAGTGTTGTGCAGCTAAAGGTTGGTATTTGCTGCTGAAAGCACTTCTTTTTCTGTGTTTTGTGCCTGGTACTCAGTGATTTATTTTAAATGTGTAAGTAGTTGAACATTTATTGAAATCTGTGACCTTATTTACCTTTTATCTACAGAGCAGTATTGAACTAGTTAGCAGTAGTGGGATTTAAGCCAATGAGGCTTGATTTTTAAGTTATTTTAAGGTTTTGCACTAGGTTGACAGCATAAAATTACATTTATGTTTACTTTCTCTGAACATCCATAATCAGGAGGATGCATAATAATCTGCTTTCAGTTGAAATGTAAATTGTGAGGTCTGTATTTTAGTATACATGAATATATGTATATTTATACAGAGACAAATTTAAAAGCAACCTTAAACTGATTTCCACTTGTGCAGACAACATTTTGCACTTAGATTTCTGTGTATGTTTTTACATAATGTCAGAATATAATATAAATTACTTTTCAGGGAGTAGTCTTTATGGATATGTGAGTAAGACAGTAGAAATATGTGTTTTCCTAATGCACAAGTTTCTATTGCTATCATCAGTATTCTCCTATTTACAGCTGTACTCTCCCATGCTTCCAATAGTGTATTTTGTTTCCCATAATTTATATATACCAGTTGAGTCTGATCTGATCTGGTTGTAAAACACCAAACTAATTCATGCAATATGGAAGTCACCTCATAACTCAACCAGTATTTTTCAGGGGGTTAAAAAAGGTAAAATATATCTTTATCTATGGTTTTTTGGAGTTTTTTTAATTTCCACAACTCTGCATTTCTAAGTTTTATGTCTTTATGTAAACTTGAAACAAAATTTGTGTGAATTTTTCCACTAGAGTAGATTTTTTTGGTTTCCACAGAGTGAAGCATCAAATACCCATTTTTTAAAATATGTAGACTCATTTTGGATTCTCTTGTCACTACTGGTTACGCTCAGCATAGTGGAAATGAAAATCTAAGTTGGACATTCTTTATCTCATGAAGATCCAGAAAACATAAATCTTTACTGCTGCAGTACACAGAAAAGAAAATTAACCATCTTTAATACCATTTCTATTTATTTTGCAGTTTAATAACAATGCTCAGAATGTCAGTTGCTTTAATCATCTTGTCCAAGCTAATGTGAGGAACAAGAAGAAACTGAAAGAAGCTGTCTATAAAATCTCAGCTAAAGGAATTACAGATTACAAAAAAGGCTTTAGCTATGCTTTTGAACAGCTGCTAAATGTAAGTATTTAAGTAAAATCTCTCTGCTGTCAAGTGAAGAAGAGCTGGAATATTCAGCAGGCCACTGCATGCTCCTTCTTTGTGTAACTAAGCAGTACAAGTGCAAACCTGTATTTATCAAAGTAAATTTATCCCAACAATGTTTTTATCATTGCAGGCTCCCCAGCAGGTTGCCAAGACTTTGGAATTAATTTGGTTTTCAATCTGTTGTACTGTTTGCTTCATTCATTCAGCTAGTTTTTCATTTAACACGTGATTCACAGTTGACACATACTTGTGGTAGTGGTTGACTTGCAGTTAATTTTGAAATGGAAGGATCTGTGTTACTGTGTTATTATTTCAATTTTACCACATCATCTCTTAGCAATGCTTAGTTAACCTACAATTTCACACTTATTAGAAGTCATAAATACTTTACCATGATTTGAGCAAGATAGAGGGGAGGAAATGAGAGGAATGAATAGAGGAATACTGGGCACCTGGTGATGCCTAAAGCGTCGTATTCACTTACTGAGACTATTCTAATCCTTTTCTCTTTGTCCTATATAAAAAGAACAATTTGCTGAAAAATTAAATGCATTGTTTCCATTTTTAAAATACATTGCACTTTCTAACCAGGCACAAGCTTGTTGAATAGCAATGTTTCCTGTTTATAGCAAATGTTTGGGGTTTATTAGTGAATTTTAAATGGTTCAGGTAGTTGTTTGAAAAAATAGTTCTACTTCTCACCTTCCTGAAGTAGGCACATTATATCTTAAACCTTAGCCTAAATAAAGCTGTATCACTTTACAGCAGGTAAGTTATAGCTTAAGTATTCTTATCCTTACTGGTTTTAGTTTTGTTTTCATTTGGTTTAGTTTTTTGTGGTTTTTGTGGTTTGTTTGGTTGGGGTTTTTTTTGTTTTGTTTGATTGTCGTTTCGTGGGGGGATGGATGTTTTTTTGTAGGGGATTTTTTTGTTGTTGTTTTTTGGTGTGTTTTTTGTTTTTTGTTTGTTTGTGGGTTTTCTTGTTTTGGTTTTTTTTTTGTTGTTGTTGTTTTGGTTTGGTTTGGTTTTTGTTTTTTTTGGGTTTTTTTTTTTTTTTGTTTTTTTGTGGTTGTGATTTTGGTTTTTTGACATTTTTTTCGTCCAATCTGCCAGATTCTGAAATTCAGGACACTTCCCTGACTATGTATATGCAGTTTATGGCTACATCTGCTGCAAAAAAATTATAACCTTGTAAAATTTTGATGGAGAAAAAGAAAATGCAGTGGTTTTATGGGAATTTTCTCAGTATACTACTATTCAGATTAGCAGAAGGGTATGGGGGGGGAAATGAGTGGGTGTCCTCTGCTGATGGTTATATAAAAACACAAACAGTATTTTGAAGTCTGTTGGGCATTTTGGACCAGGCTGGATGACATTTTCCCCTGTTCTGCACCTGTTGACATCTTATGCAGAGGGAACAAGGAAGAAAGAAAATTTTGCCAAATATGTTCCTCATAACTTTGATATTTGCTTAAAGTTATGGATTACATTTGGTGCAGCACCAGGTACATACTTGGTGTACAGGAAAGATAAACAAAAGCTGAACACAGGGGAAGGCCTCAAACTGGACTTTTTTGTAGGACTGAAGTATTACTTAAAAAATAATTGGAGATGAGTGTTAAAGTGGGACCATCTCTTTTTTAGCTGAAGGCAGAAGTGTGATTAGCTTCACATGATCTCTGCAAGCCTAGAAGTTATGGCTGGACATTGTGGGTTGCACAAGTTTATGGATATATTGTCATCCTCTCCAAATATTGACAAATCTGTTTAGCAGGAAGAGTAAAGGGATGGTGATGGGTTCAGGCCAAGGCTCTGGTGACAAGACAATATAATATTGTGGTATAATACAGGCTTAAATAAATAGTTAAAAATATGCTTTGGGATAGTTGCCAGTTGTATATTTATGAATTCAAATAGTCCAATTGCTTTAAGGTCCAAATAAATAAAGTATAATAAATGTATTTCTGACATTTTCAAAATAATTTTGGGGGTACTGTTTCTGGATGACAATTATTTCAAACAAATTTTCAGTATACCAAATTAATGTTTGGTACCATGAAAAAATTGATGTTTGATGTGTTTCTAAATGGAAATAGACACTCAAGTTTTTTCAGCATAATAATTCCTGTGATTAACAACAGCCTGGTTTCCATAAGCTTTATACAGTATTTTCATATTATTATTTGTTACATTAAGGTGCATCTTTGAAAATCATTATACTTCAGCTTCAGCAATTCAGGAGGACTTTTCCCTCATACTGTAATACCTATGGTTTGTTAAACAAAAGTTAGTGAAAAATGCATTCCTGAAGTGTCATGTCACAAAATATAATTGTAACCTGCCACTTACAGAGTTAATTTTAAAGATGTGAAGCTTGTTTAAAACAAAGGCAATTTTAGATGCAGTATAAGATGGATCATGTCTTGCTTGCCTATTTGGAAGAAAAAAATAAGGCTTGTATCAAATAGAAGAGAGAATTAAAAATTATGAAATAGTTCAATTCCTCTTGTATTGTATTTGTGGTTTAAGCTAAGAAGCTGTTTCATGTCCTGGGGAAGCTCCTGTATAGACAACACATTCTCATTCAGCTGTGGCCCATTGGACTGCTAAGGGAAAGTGTTCAGAAAAATGATGAAATTACAACATGAGATTTTCACAATCCGTAATGGATTCACTCCCTGAGCCAGTATCTCTCCATTTTGGACCAAAATTGTCTGGGGGGGGGGAGGAAAATGTGGTTTTAATTCCTTAAAGATCATCTGGTTCCAGCAGCCTGCCATGGACAGAGGCATCTTTCACTGGACCAGGCTGCTCAGAGCTCTATTCAGCCTGGCCTTAAACAGTTCTAGGGATGGAGTTATATCATATTATTTAAATTCATTCACCTTCAGCTTTCCAATAATGTTTAGGGGCTAAAATCTTGGATATTTTTTTCTGTGACATTAGCATCTTTAGTGTGTAAACAATGTAATGTAAGTAAAGTCCTTCTCTAAGGATGAGGAAATGAGAGAAAACTGGTTTTTTTCTGATACTGTGTAAGCATATGCTCAGTAAGTCAAAGAAAAGTCCTGCTTTAGTCAGTGAAAGCAAAGCCTAGCTCAAGTTTCCATTGCCCATATTAGTGCTTCTTTCAAAATCCCTAGAAAAGTTCCATAACATGAGCAAATTTTGGTCCCCTTTTTTGTCTCTCTGATATTATTTTGGTCTATATATTAAATCACTGTAGATGTAGGTGAATTTCTTTATTTATGAGGTATCCAACCCTGCTTTTATTACTTTTTTAATATCGAGAGAATTGCAGCCCAAAGCAGTATCTTGCAAGTTATATTTCACAAGCGAAAAAATGGTCATAAATTATTTAATCCCAACTGAAACACAGTGTGCTGATGAGTCTGGAGAGAAGGTATTGATATATAGCCAGGTTTTATATGTTGATACATGTGAGGGAATCTGGGCTAAATTCTTTGGGCTTGATTTTTTTTTTTTTCTTTTCTTTTTTTGTACAAATTATTAGATTTAAAACTAGTAATAGTAAGAAAAGAAGTAATTTTTCACTGAATATTGAGCAGGAATTAGACCAATAAGTAGAATGAAAAGTGGGAGAGGGATCATCACACCTGCCTGACCAGCCTGGTGACAGTCACTTTGTAGCCACAAAGAGTAAAGCAGGAGGGAACTGGGGACTTTGTAAGGAAACCTCTTCAATTTATCTTCCTGACTCTAGAATAAATTCATAGAGCAAAATTGAAGCTCGTGGAAGAAGTTGAATTTGTTTCTCTGGACCACTAAGGGTTTCACTCAGTCACATCCAGCTACTCAGAAGTACCAGGGTAACATTTGTATGCAACACAAAGGGCAAGGAATGGCTGCAAAAGTAATAAGCAATTTGCTAAGACTAGAGTTTTAACTTTTAAAGAATAAAAAGGAGCCAAAATTCACGCTCACCACTATTGATCTGGCTGTGGAACAATTTTGTTATTTCTTTGCAAAACACACTGCCTTTTTCTCAGGGGCTTTACTAGTTACTTTGATGAATTAGGAGTCAGAGGGGCTTCTTCTTAATTGTATTTCAGGCTTGCTCTCCAGAAATAATGCAAAATGCTCTGTTTTCAGCTCTAAGATGCAATATAATTGGAAAAATAGGTGATGGGGAGATTTTAATCATCTAGGTGGCCATATCTTGGCTACAATATATTATATAAACCTAATTCTAAAATACTTTTCTAAAGATTACCTATTCGTTTGAGAGCATTAATAATTTTAAGAACAACATGAAAGAATTAAAGATTTGGAAGATGAAGCTCAATTTAAGGAAATATGACAAATATATTTTGAAGGGTATAAGGTGGATATTCTGTAGGATGCTTAAATTAACAGTTTTTATTCAACCTGTCAGCGAGCTGGAAAGTTTTTGTGAGTAGGAGTCCAACAAAAAAAAAATAAGCATATTCCGTAATTCATTACATGTCCATTGTTCCCTAATTTCCACAAGGAAAGTAATGATAAGGGAAAAAAATATAAGGATGGGAAAAGAGAAAAAATTTGAGATCCCCACTGTGCAAGTCTCATGCAGAATATCTGACGAGGAACACGGGTTGATGTGATGAGTATGAGATAAAGTTCTCTCCTTGTGTTTGTGGAGGTGACAGGAACCACCAAATCCCTATTCCACTATGTTGGGCCAGATCTGAAGTGACTCATATTGAAGTATCATAGAACAGACAAGTGGCTTTGGTTTATTTTATTTTATTTTATTTTTGTTTAGAGGGGGGTATTGAATGAAATTCTAAAAGATTTATGTTTTGACATTACCATGTTAAAGTAGTAAGTGTGTAGCTAAAAAGCCATCAGATATAATAGTTGTTATTCCTTATAGCCTGAAATATAAAAACTCTTCTGTTTGTATCTCCTACAGCACAGTGTCTCCAGAGCTAACTGCAATAAGATTATTATGCTGTTTACAGATGGTGGTGAAGAAAGAGCGCAGGAAATTTTCCACAAATATAATGAAGATAAAAAAGTAAGTGATATATGAAAAATTTTACTGCATGAAATATAATAGCATAAAGGTATAAAGTACTTTAAAAAAACTTATTAGTATTGATCCTTAGGACACTAAAATATTTTCAATCTACAACATTTATTTGAAAAATCATAAAATATATTTAATGTTTTACAGTTTGGGACTCATTGGTCTCAAGTGATGCAGAAATATACTGTAAACTGCAAAGAACTCAACTTTCTATTGATACTTTTCTTGCATTAGTGTAATCCCTGAGTTATCCAGCAGAAACATAGGTAGTTAAATGACAGGATATATATGTGTATCTCTGTCTCCTCACTGCAAATATCTTTTATGTGCTTTTATTGTTTGCCAGGAAAAGGCAAATGAGAACTCAAGGTTAGAATCTGAATTTGAATAGATTTAGGCTGGAACAAACCCACATTTTTCCCAGTGAGGCTAATTATACCTTTGAATGTCTTAGCAAGAAGTGGGATGGCTTTCTGTTGATGAAATTTGATCCATGGTTAAAGCAGAATTATGGGTTTGACATGAGAATCCCTGGATGAGTTCTCTTGTTGAGATAAAATTGGATTATTAGCTGTGCTGGTTTTGGGTTTAATTTTTGAATCTAATCTAATATCTGGTCTGGCTTTTTGCATATATAAAATTTAAACATGCAGGAATGTGTGCATGAAGTATAGCAGCTTATAAAGTTGTTTCCTATTAAATCTCAGTGCAAACTATTATTTATTATTATTAGAAGATTAATCTCATTCTAAACAGAAATAGAATATGAGCTGGATTCTCACTGCAACTAAGCATTTACCTTGTCTGGTGCCTGGGGTTGTGCCTACCTCTGTGGGGTTTTATGAGTTATTTTTTGTTTTGTATTCAAAAAAAGCAGCTAAAAGTTAGAATGCGATTTATGAAGGCACTTCAACAGCTGCCATGGATGTATATGCATGAAACAGTGGAAGTATTTCACTGGAAATCTTCATATGTTTGAATTAATCCTTTCAAAAGTAGAGCTGGAAATGCAGTGCTCAATTTGTATCTTGACCAGGGATTCAATCACTGACCTTGAATAATCATTTTGTGCCTGTTTTACAGTTGTTCTTTACACAGAATAATATGGTGGGGTTTAGTTAATCTTTGTGTCTGAGCTGAAAGTACTCTTTAAACTCTCAATTAGAAGAGAGAATGGAAGTCGTAGCCATGTGTGATGCACTTGGCTGTACTCTGAAAATGAACACAGAGATTCCTCTTAAAATGTGGGTAGTAGTAGATAGATAGTGGTAGCTTTTATCACATTACAACAACAGCCGTCAGCTATTGCAAATACCTCCATAAGGGGGAAGATGTGTGATTAATTTCTTATTATATTTTTTCATTTAATTTACTGTGTTAGGAGGAAAGTATAGTAAAATATTCAGTCCAAACAACAAAACAGATTTGGAGGGCTGAGATTTTTGATCTTAATCACATCATGCCTGATGGTTGATTATTCTGTGAAGTATAATAAATGAAATGTAGGATTTATTAATTTTAAATGGTTATTTTACTGCATCATTAAATACTGTAAATTTTCACTGCCAAGGGTTGGGATGGTTTTATGTATAATGTTATATATAAAACACTATACACAGTCACTTTCTTGTTACCTCTTGTGAAGGAAGTTTTGGGGGTTTTATTGCATACAGCAAATGTATAATGGTAATAATGGTCACTGTGTGTCAGTATATTATCATACATAATTTAATGCATGGCCAATGCAATGCAAGGCACGTTTTCTACATTTGTTTATGGCCTATGCATCTCCAAGTTCAAATCTAAACATTTCCATTTTGTCACTTGTCTAATGAAGCACTGGGTTGCTAGATATCAGTCCTTGCTGGTTTTCTCCAAGGTGACATTGGAATTGCAGTACCAAGTTTATGCAGGTGGAATTTGAAGAACCATTTGCTTTCCCCTTATCTCTTTCAATCAGTAGCAATCCTTGTAGTGTTGAAGGGAAATTTATGGTTGGAGAACATCTAATGAGACTGCACCACTAAATTCTTTTTGAGAAGTCACAATGAAATCTCCCAACATCTTTCATAACATTCTAATAATTTTAAAATAAGCCTTATACAAAATATGCTTGTGATAATGCTCTCCTTAGCAAGGCTACACTTGATTCCAGAATGATGACATGTGAGCTCTTTTGTTCTTGCCTCTGTATGTAATTTAATGTTAGTTCATTACCAGTAGAGAACAGCATAATTGGTAGATACATTCCAACATGAAAAATACACATACAGTTTTAATCTTCTGAAGTCATAATCACAAATATTGTGCTACTTTCTTAGATGGCAGAGTAGGCTGCTTTCTTATATTATGAGATTTTAAAGAGATGTGGGTGTAGTTTTTGTTGTCTTTATTGCGGTTAATTTATAATTTAGTTCATAAATATCCAATGCATTTCAGACTATGTTGATATTTATCATTTGTAGAGGGACTGTTCAAAATAAGGTGTTAAAAAGTTTTCACCGCTTCACAGTAGAAGCAGTTCATGGTATAAATATGTATCAGCATATGTATCTTCTTGCCTGCTCTGCATTTATTTGACCACTTGTCTTTGTGTTTTTGCATAAAGCATATAAAAGATAATCTTTAGTCTTATGTCACAGTCAGTCACTTAGCACCACTGAGTTGTAAACTTAATTTCTTTTTCTTATATTAACAAAAGACCATTTCTTCAAATCTCTTAATCCTTGTTTCCATCTTCCTGATGTGAAATTGCTTCAGCTATATAAGTATTTTCTTTTTCATGTCAGTTAATTTGTAAATTCATGCCATGAAAGAAGCTTGAGTTTCAGCCCATCAAGTAACATGATTTAGTACATTTGTTTGCAGAATCCTTGGTGCAACCTTCAAGATATGTGAAATAATGCAATAAACACTTGAAAAATACTAAAAGAGAGCCTAGAATCTAGAAGCTGAAAAGTAGTCCTTTTAAATTCAAAATTTTAATCTGTTTGAAATAGCATACAGATATATTTAAAATAGTTTTCTGTCCGTATAAATAATTGACAGTGTGAATAAGAGGGTTATTATAAAACTTATGTAACACAGATTTGGGGAGGAACACTTATCTGTGTGAAGAGGAAAATCACAGTTGTGTTTCACCTTTGCATGCCTTTTTCCCTTTATAAAGCCAGATTTCATTGTCACATATTGCAACTACATGCTGAGCCTGATATTTAAAAACTGGCATGTTTACCTTTATGGTGACATTTGGGGCACTCACATTAAATGTGTAAAATACCACACATGCTCTAAATTTCAGGAATGAGGGTGCTAAATTTCATTTTATTTGCACTCCTCCTACAGATGGCTTCACTGAAGATAGCAATATAAATTTAATTGAAATGTATGCCCTGTAGGCGTTTATCGTGAGAATTTTGGATCCAGGCTGAAAATAGAAAACCACAGATCTTTGGGGCAAATTTTCCCCTTGGAATCTGTATTTGGAAAGATTGCTCAATTTATGTGAGTAGGAAAAGACCTTAAACATGCCTCATGCACTTTTAGTTGTTTGAAGTTTTGTAGAATGGCAGAGGTGTGGATGTGGGTTGGATGAACTGACCTGACACACTTAGGCTGACCCCTCAGGTGGGAGCAGAACTATAAATTGGGTCTTATGTCCCATTCTCACAGAATTGTCTTCCATAATTATTACAACCTCATTTTTTTTGTAGATTTTTCTGACAGTATCATTTGAGAGGAAATGATGTGAAGAGAAGTTTTCCATCAACTCAGTTCCATTAAGAATATCTGTGTGTGATGGGCACAGAACTGCTACTGTGCTAGATATCCCATGGGAGAAGGCTCCAGCTTGCTGGAACTCCCCTGGGAAGCTTAGAGCTGCCACTGACTTCTTCCAAATGGGACATATTCAGCATGTCAATAGAGTGATAAAATGAAATATTTATGAGAGAGAGCTTTCTTTAAAAAAAAAAAAAAAAAGCAGGCCTCCTACTGTCATTACCAGTGGAGGCAACCATTTTCTTTTTTTGGTTTCAATCCATTAGTGCATAACTGCAAGTCAATTAAAAATCAAAAACTAAAATCAAAATTTTGTTATTTAGGCAGTGGTGTATGTATTGTTCTAGATGACTACAAAGGATATTCAAGCAAGCCCATGACGTTTCCACTTTGGGTAGCTGTGGAATCCTCATCAGGGATCAGGCTGACCAAACGTAACTTTATATGGTCACTCACAGAGCTTAAAATTGAAACAGCATCTTTCACAACACTAGTGGGAGCTTTGAATAGAACTGAACAGCTGTCAGAGTGCACCCCAACAGGTTTGGCATTTCTGAGTGTGTGGTAGGCTTGCGACACAGGATTTAACACAAAGTAATTAAATTAACAGTTGAACAAAGCTTGAGCTGGCTGGTTAAACTTGCTCCCCAGCACTTTTCCTAATCACTTCTGCCTTAAGAATGTGTCACCTTCCAGCTGTTAATTTTACTTTATTGTATGTTCCATGATATGCAGAAATGGTAAACCTAAAATATTCTGGGTGAAACTTGGGTCAGTACTCAAAAATTCCATAATCCATTACTATTTCTGTCAAAGTAAGAAGTGGAAACTGTTATTAGAGTATTCGCAGAAGAAGAATCTTATTCTAAATGCAAATTACCTTTTATTTTTTCTTACCTCTTAGCTCCACTCTTAAATTAGGTGCTTGCAATATACCTACTGTCCCAGTTTCTGGATTCCTAACATAAATTAATTCCACTACAATAATGAATTTAAATATGCCATATCTTAGTCTCCCTCCTTTGACACTCATTACCCAAATATTCTTTGGTAATAGTCAAGCTGCACAATACTAAGCTATGTAAGTCTTGAATTTATAAATCCATGCAATATCTGTCTAGGGGGAGGGGGAGGTTAGTGGTTTTTTTTTCTTTTTCAGTATGATATTAGGCACACATTTTTTCCCCATAAACTTAGGTGTTGAACTACAATTACCTGATGGTTGTGAAGCTCTGTTTCCCTGCTAGGAATCCGAGTTCAGTGATTTTTAAGATGCTCTTTTTCAAAAATACCTAGACATTGTTCTTTCAGCAGTCATCTTCTCAGCTAACCTGCTAGGCTACCGTGTGTCTATGACCTGGCAATGCTCCTGGATTACAACAGCCTGCCCATCTTTCCTGCACTACCTTTCACTGACCCCTTTGTCTTTAGACATCACCAAACATCCCCAAGCCTTTCTTGGAGACTTCAATAAGGAAGTAATATCCATTATATTTTTTCTACTTTTTTCACTTTTCCACTCAGCCATCGCATCCTCTGTGCTGTTCTGTGTGTGCACACCAGGGTGAGGTCGCTGCAGACTCAAAGAGATGCAGCAGAAAGTGCAGCAGGGCTGAGGGGGGCTCTTTTAGGAAGATCTGCTCGCAGAACCTTTTCATGCATGTGTCTGCACACACATCTCTTTGTTGATGTGAGTTTCTCTTTATGCTGCTGTTTCATTATGAGCATGATTCTGAGTTGCCATGTGGCGTTTTTATCTCCCATGCAAGATAAAAATCCATGTGGAGGTGTTGAGAACTGCAGAAGACTAATGAAAGTTTTAATATAGCGTTGCTGAAAAGTAACCTTATCAGTTTTATTAAAGTCATGTGTATCTGTTACATAAAACCCAACTGGCAGCTTGTTCCCTTCAAATTTGGCATGGAGGAGGCTATTTGATACTTCTATTTTTGTTGATCTCCAATTCCAAACACTGTAGTAATAGCAATTGATTCAGTGCATCACATTGAGGTTGATGCTGCAGATGGCACAAAATGATTAATCAAGGCAGCAAGGATAGAATATCAGTTAATATAGAAAGCACATTATGTTTGTTTTGGGACAAATGCAAGAGAGTCAGACTGCATTTTGCTTATTTATGCAAACAAAATGCTACATATGGCATAGCTGGTTGAGGCTAGACATCAGAGTCCTGTCTCAGCCTCCCAACACATTAACTGTGCATTCATTCCTGTGAATTTGCTATTGCTGTGAAATGCCTTCTGATTTGATTATGTTCTCCTGTAATTCAAGAATTGGAGGTCTGGGACTTTCTGCAACAAGCCTTTTAATACCTAGGCCATGCCTAATGATGTTTATGTAACCTCTTCCTTAAAGTATCCAGTTCCACAGCTTCCTTAGGTATTCACATTCTTCTCTTTCAACAGGCACCTGTTTAGAAAGCTTTCCTAGATTTCCTTAAGGCAAAGTAGGCTTAGAGGGATTAGGCTTTCTTTTTTCTTTTCATTTTACATTCTTTAACAAGAACAACTAATTCCTATCATAATAATATCCCTTCCATTTTAGGAAACAATTTTTATGTTGAAATTTTCTCCAAGTTTTCTATCCAGCTTTGGTCTTTTCAACTAAAGAAGCTAATTTCTTTCAGAATAATTAAATGTATATCTTAGATTATATTAATTATTTTTACACTCCTTTTGTGTATAAGGCGCATTGTCACTCTTGAACAGTGAGAGAAACTTAAATGGTATCAAGAGAACAGAGCATTTTATATATATATGTGTGTGTATATATATATATGTATAGGTTTTTTGCTTTATTCTGAATCTTTTTTCCCTAGATGTTTGGGTTTTTTGGTTGTATGTTTTCTTGGGTTTTTTTTTAACAGTTCATCTTCAGTCTCAGTATCTATGCTTGATTTTCCAAGTCTTTTTAATCCTACATTACATCAAACTGTTTCTTCTTGTATACTTCATGCTTTCTTCTTCCTAAATTGCCATTTTTCTTTTAATCCTTCATTCTTTAGTTTATCTTCCTACATTACTCATTCAGCTAGCTAATTCTCTGTGTTAGTTGGAGTCAGTCTCTTTACCTTTTTTTACTGCTGTGAAACATTCCTTTCCGTGTAATAAAAATATCTTCTTGATCTTTCACTCAAATTATTTTCTTTCTCCTAGATTTACAGATAATTTTGCCTTAAAATTCAAATATAAATTAACTGCTATTGGCATCTTCTAGAATAAGAAATTTTCCTAACCTGCTAAAAGATATTCAGTAATTATGTCTCAAATTGTAAGTTCATCTGCATGACCTTATATATTTACAGTTATAAACATTTTTTCTATGCTTCTGGTGTTTATTAGGGGAAGTGGAATAAGGAAAAACTGACTGTGATGAGTCAGTTGCAGAGAACTAAGACAGAAATTTTTAGTTGTTTTACTGTAAGGACCACATAAGAGAGGCTCCCATTTCCCCTTCATTTAAAAATACAAAGAGTGAAGAAAATTTGAAAGTTAAGAATTTTTTTATGCAGATAGAGAAGCCAAAAATGATGTAAGAAAAAATCCATGAATATAATTATGAAAATTAAGAGATACTTTTATGTAAAATTTCCCAATCTGACATTGCATGATCACTGAGTCTAGTCTTCCAAAGGTAAAATTTACAACATTGGTTTAAAATGCAAATTTCTGGGAAGAAACTGCAGATTTTGTCCAATTAAGAGAATACTCAATATAACTAAGGTGGCACAACTGAATAATATTTTAAAAATAATTAACTATTATTTATTGACTCTAAAACTTGATAGAAATCTCTTAGTTTCTAAATGTTGCTCAGGCCATCTCATAGGTGGGTGTTGAGTATTTTTATGTTAGTAGATGGAAATGTTTGCCAATGCACAGCTGGAAAACGTGGACAGAATGAAGAATTTATAGCTGGGCTCCAAGAAGGAAAGTACAGAATAGGAATCTCTTTGGGGGGCAAGAGAATAAGGGAACAGCTGAAACAAGCAGATGGTGGCACAAGCTGAATGCATGCAGCAGCCTAAACAGGTTAAGAAGGAGACGAAAATTGAAAAAAAAATAAAATTACAATCCATTTAGATAGCAAGAAGTATGTGCTTATACATGCAAGAAGCATAACAGAGGAAAGGGATGTGAAATGGGAAGTTAGAGTGCAAATGAAGTAGGTGAACTGCAGATTTCACCCAGGCAAGCAGAAACCTTGTGCAAGTTCAGTGTAGAGTGTTAAAGATTGATGCAGATGTTGTAAGGAGGGGTTGCTTCTTTGGAGAGAACATCAGCACATGAGATGGAAGAGCTCTGTTTAAGAAGTCTTATCCAGAGTAAGAACTACTAAATGTCACTTAGAAAGTCTTTTTCTAATGCATTCTGGGGGAAAAAAAATCACCCTTTATTAAAAAAAAACAAGGGAAAAAGTCATTTTACAAGTAAGGAATGAGCCTGCTGTTAAATAGAAAATACCCCAGTCTCTGCTTAGAAAGTGACTTGAATTCAGAATCCTGATTAGTCTCAAAGAAAAGGCTAAAATCTGCTCTGTCATATCTCCAGGAAGTCAGAGTTGCAGTCTCAAATATTTTGCATGGTACAGAATAGAATTTAACATGCAGAATTTAATGGGCTATAAGAATAGGTTATCTTTAATAGAAGAACAAGAAATTGACTTTGCAATCTTGTACTTGCATGGTGAGAGAAGTATGAGCTGCTAATTATTTTAAGGTTTTCACAAACATTTTTGTAGGCTTAAACAACAGAGCCCTAAAAATAGAGGGAAAAAAGAACCCCAAAAAACCCTTTTTTTTCTGAAGAGAATCAGTTCCTGTATGTAGTCTTTGAATCCTTCTCCTATTATGTATCTCAATTCCTCTGTTTCTATATTCAACTTCTGTTTGAAGTCAGAAATTTCAGTTTAACTCAAATGCATGTTAACCTTGTATCAAATTCAAAATAATATATTCAGTGTTTACTGAGACTTAGATGAGAATTATGTCCTTCATAATCTCATCCTAAATCACATGCAAACAAAAACATCTAAAGCATAATGACCACAGAACCTGGAGTGCCAGCTGAAAATGTATTTTTTAAAATAATTCTGAATTTATTTATATGCCCTTTTTTTTGTTACAGGGAAGAATTTGGTTTATTTGTAAATATTTTTTTTAAGCCATCACTTTGAATTGTCTACTGCAGTCTGACAATACTGTACTCTCAATCCTATGTGTAGACAGGAAAAAAAATAAACTCAATGCTTTTAGTTGCAAACTTAGTCTGTAGATGCTATTTCATTTGAAAGCAAAAAACAAAGACAAACCCTCTAAGGCAATGTTTTGTCTATAATAAATTTCTCTGTAAGAAGCATATTTATAATTAGGGCTGAAGACCTTTTTCCTTATTTCTTTAAAAAAAAAAAAGACTTTTGTCAAAAATCATTAAAATCCATTTATGTCACATTAAAGACTGAGAAATGGCTTACACCTTGTCACATAAAGTATGATTTATTGGAGTACATTTTGTCTGCTCTCTTTCAGCCATTAGGAATGCAAAATTTGGATCTAAATTCACTGAGAACATTGTGGTACAAACTCTTCAACACGCCAAGGCTATAGACACCCCACACCCCAAGGTTGTTTTACCTGTGGATTGCAGGGCAAAATCACTTGTATTTGCTTTCTGAAAATTTCATTTATTTAGCTGATTAGAAAAGAAATGAAAATGCATATCATTCAGTGTTTGAGTGAACAGTGTCATGATTAAATTTATGTTTCTCATTAGCAGCCCACGGGATAGGTGGCAGCTGTCTGTACATATCCAATGCTTCTCTTTGACAGTCCTGAGACTTCAGGTGCAGCTTGACAAGAAGTGCAGCGAGTGGGCATGGACTGCTTGCATTAATCATTAGCTGTGAAGGACATTCCCTATTCCATGGGTGCACAGAAGCCTCTCTCTCTGTCTCTCCCAGCCCTGCTCAGGCTCTTGCCAGCTGCTGACAGGCAGTGTCATCACCCCTGTGCCAGCGATGGCACCGACCTGTGAGCAGAGGCAAGGTCAGGCTGCCCTCAGCACAGCCCTGCCTGGCACTGCTCTGTTTCCAGCAGTATACAGTAAATGCTAGGTTTTTTCCCATCTAGAAAAGGAAAGCTTTCAGCATTTTCATCCCTTTAATCTTCCTCTTCTAAGATACCATTCAGTTCCCAGGTGAGCCATCAAGAAAGAGGATGTGAGTGTGGACAAAGTGCCCTCACCTGTTGGGGTGGCACACCCTTTCTAAAGCTCACTGAATCATTTTTCTTTAGAATTTTCGTTCTAAAAATGAAAATGTTGAGATCAAAACCTTTATTTTACTTGAGGAGACTGTGCAGTACAGAGGACACTGTCCCCTCATCATTATGTATTAGTCCAACATTAAGTTACTGTGAGCGTACAAAACTGTGCTCGTACTCCTGTGATATTTCAGGCTCGTGAAAGATTATGTCTAAACTAGAATTTTTATGCTCCTTTGAGCATCAGCCAATTATAAAATTAGACATGAAATTTGTGTAATTGATGATTCCAGAGAGGGAGACTTCTTGTAAATGGAGGCTTCATGAAATAAGGGTTTCTGAGGGTCCTTCCTTTTCCCACCTACTCTTTTCCCTCCTCTAGTACAACTGTTTGGCATTTGCAACTGTGAAGATTCAGTCACTTTTCCATGTTGTACAAGAAATGGAGTAAATGGGAGCAAAAAATTGAGGAAGAAAATATGCAAAACTATTTGTGTGGGAAGGAAAAAGAATATGTGATCAGAATTAATATTTGAAATGGCATATTGAAATATTCCTTTAAGTACTTGGATGATATTTGTAACACTTCTTCCCTGGGATTTACAAGGACAATGAAAAAAAAAAAAAGAAAAGAGGACTTAGTGTCACAATATGAACCGTAAATATCTTTCTAATTAATCCAGTCCTTTCCAGCTGCTCAGCTGCTTCCAAATGTTGTTTTGACTATCAAAGAAATGCCTAAAATTCTTTTAATCCAGAGTACACTGGGAATTACTTTGTCAACTCCCTTGTCTGGTTCCTGATATGGACCACCAAATTTACAAGGAATTCTCAGAAAAAAACTGTTTTCTTCAGAGAATGCTAATGATGAGTGTCAGGGAGAAGCTGCTTAGGGAAAGGAGGAATTTAATTGTTTTTCATTTCAACAGGGAAGATTTCCCCAAAGAAGCAAATAGATCAACTTTTTGAGTAAATACAACATGGGTAGTCCAAGTAAAACATTCAACAGATGAATTGCTAAAAAGATGCCAGTATGTTCTTTATCTGAAGTCTGGGGGGCAGGATGAGGAGCTGGAAAATCACCTGATGCACCTGAGTGCTTTACAGGGATTTCTGATTTGGGGTGGGGTGATGGAGACAGTCCTTCTGGTGGAAATCCTGGGAGAAGAAATGTGTCCACAATGTGTCCACAGCCTTTGAGCTATCTACAGCCACAGTTATTAAATAATTTATAGGTTAAAGTGAGTTAAATCTGGGAGGTTTTAGGCCTGTGCCAGCTGGCACAGTCCCAGACAAAGTGCTGGGACTGCACCTGTGCTCCTGTGGCAGCAAAGAAATGGGAAGAGGGGAAGGAGCTTTGACTTCTGTGTGTGCATGTGGGCTCTGCTGACAGAGCTGCTCTAAAGGCTGGGGAGTGCACCAAAGCCCACTTTTTGGCAGGGTTGGCATGGACAAGTAGACTTCTCAAACATAAAATTCAAGCACATCAATGTGAAATCCTGCTGGTGGTTTTGGGAGTACAGCCTTTCTCTTTCTTATTGCTGTTCTTAAGCAATATGTTACACAAACCTAATAAAACAGAGCTGATTTATACCCACACCCAGAAAATGTTGAGATCAAAAACTTCATTTTACTTGGGGAGTCTGTGCAGTACAGAGGACACTGTTTCCTCATCATTATGTAATAGTCCAACATTGTGTTACTGTGAGCAAATGAAACTGTTCTTGTACTCCTGTGATACTTGAGGCCCATCAAAGATGATGTCTAAAATAGGCAACGAATTAAAGAATCACATAGTCAGTGGTCCATTCTATCTAATTAGGATCAGTTTAGCAGGGGTAGGTTAGCAGGTGCCAGCAGGGAATTTTCATTCTTGCAGCTGTGTGGCAGCAGAGGAAGGGGCACCACACATCAGCCCTTCTGTGAGTAAGGAGTGAGGTGCTGTGGTTCCACAAGGTGGCACTAAGAAGTTGTAGAACAGTGTGACTGAATTAGTATATTGTTTTTAGTTCTGTGAGAACGTTGGTTCTGAAATTTTTCAGTGAAACTACAGTAGTGTTTTGACCATTAGTCTGCAGTGGAAAATATCCCCATTTTAATGTAGATATGTTTTCTTTGTGAGGGAATGAAACAAGCTAGGAAAAAAAAAAAACCAAGCAAAAATAACCCCTTTTGTCGTTTTTTAAACACTTTGCAGTTAGCAAAACATATTTCATGGATTTATGGCAGTCACAACTTCCATGAATATGCACCTTTCATTGTATGTGTGTGTTAATGTGTTCAGGTATAATTCTCATTTTTTAATTCCTTTTCTAGAATAATTCCTTACAACTACACCATGCATCAGTACTCTTGATCCTGTTTTCTCAATATATTAACACCATTAAATGATTTGGAGCCCATATTATCAGTATATATATATATGCTGATATATATCCAAATATATCCAAAGAAAGTGAGATTCTCCAATAATCTCCTGATATGCAATAAGTGTAATTTTTATTTTAAGATAGAAGGAGGGCTAGCATTAGATTGTAATGTGAGCTGATTTTTAGAGTGTCATTATTTCTTTTTGTTATTAGGCTATAATTACACAGACTATAATTAGACTATGAATTAATAAGCTAGCATTGCAGTTTAAAGTTTGAGGTTTAATTGTAGTGAATGAAAGATATTAATGATAGGGAAGATTGCAAATACACATGGAAAGTTTGGAAGAAATAATTTGTTGTGGATGAATGTCTAAAATAATGTTTCCAAGGACCTGCTCTATTTTTCTTTAAATACATGCCTCAGTTAAAAGATTTTTCCTTTGGTTTCAAGGGGACACTTGCACAGTTATATGCCTTGCTGAATCAGAGTCTAGAGGGTCACTTATGGAAACACTCAAGCAGTGTCAAGCAGATTTTTGAATCCTATGGGCTTATACTTTCTTCATGTCTATAAATTCAAAGATGTCCAGCCTGCAATTATCTTTGTATTTAAATATTTGAGAGCTAAATTCTCCTTCTCATTGTTTTTCATGTGGGTTTTTCTTCTCAGTTACCCCAAGTCTACACATATTTTTGGAAAGTACCCACAGCAAGGGAAAGATCTTAATGTATTGATAAATGTAAAAAAATACTACTTGATACATATCTGCTGGTGTATGATGCCATTATTTTTATTTCCAAATTTGACATTAAAATTGGAATTCTGCTTTCTGAGTTCTAGACATTTCAAACTTCAGAACTTTGGCATCTGACTAGGTGTCATTCCCTGCTGCTCAGGTCATCTCTGTTTCTTTTTCCCAACTGCTATTAACGGCAAAATGCATCAGCAACCCAACAGTTACATACAAAGGCCTGAATCTCCAACTTCTGAACTTTCTTGAGCCTAGCATTCAAAGCTGGGGAAGTTATGAATGTGCTCAAACTGAGAATCATGAACTCATCCCTCCTTTCGTGCAAGTTCTGAACCCTCATTTATAAGTTTAGAGGCACCACTGCCCCAGTAATTTTGAAAAGCTGGGCCTTAGGGCTCTGTCTCAAGAAAACCAGCCTTACTTGCAGAGTGAACCAGACAGCTCTGTCCAAACTAATAAATGATCCAGGGCCAAGGTGCAGGCTGCAGAAATGTCCAGTTATCCAAAACTGCAATTTTTAACAGACCCAGCAGAATGGCTCCTGGCTGTGGCAGTCAATTCTTTTGGCAACGTCAGTGTTCATTTCAGTGATAGTTAGAGGTAGGACTTATTCCCAAGAAATTCTATAGTGAGATGACCTGAGATGGGGGTGGGCAGGGAGGGAGGATGGCACTGTGGTGTAGCCATTGAGATGTGAGCCATACTGGGCCACTTGCCCTCATGGCTTAACAAGGAAAATGGGTTATGTCCCTTTTATGTAATGCATAAAAGTTGGCTTAAGGGGGCCTAAAATTGTCCTCTAGTACACAGTTGTGAGTCTTGCCCCTGCTGTTAAACTCAGAACTTCTATTTCTCTTCTGGAAGGAACAAAAATGCTTTACATTTACAGCTCTAACCCAAATAGTTCAGGACTGTGTCCCTGGATGTCCTGAACTGAGAAGTTCAGCATGACAGATTATTAGGCAGAATTTAGGTGACTCTCTGTATTTGGTGTATCTTATTGGCTCATCCAAGGTGGTTTCCTAATTAGTATATTGTATTTTCAGATTGTCCTCTGAAATTCTGCTCTCAGTTCTAATCAGTCAAAAATGTCTTCTGTTCTCAGCTAACTCACAGCAGAATCCAAAATCATCTTCAAATTTCTGTCCACAGATGTAAAAATGTAAGGGAAAAAATGCATTCACAGTTTAAGCTGGGGCAGCTTGAAAACTACATAACATCTCCCTGGCCTACAGCACAAAACACAAAAATGACTAAGTGATTTACAAGCTATACTTACAAGGGATTTAGAAGACAGAATGCATAATGGAAAATAGAAGAGCAGTTTTATGTTTTTATTCAGAATGCAAGCCTTTTTATGTTGTCCTTTTATTTCAGAAGTGTACCTATTAAATACAAACTGCAAACGAGTTTCCTCGTCTCTGATAATCTGTAAACCCATTACTGGGAAAGATAATTCCCTGGGTCATGCTGGAATTACTGAATTATTTATTCCCCCTTATCACAGTTTTCCTTGTTGTATAGTAAAAAAGATTATCTGTGAATCTTTACCTGCAGCTATAAAGGCCAGAGTAAAAGGTTCTGAAATCTTACAGCCGTCATGAAAAGCAAAGCTGAATGATTTGATGAGCTCAGTTTTTGGTCATAGTCAGTTTGTTTATTTAGTGGTACAGAAAGAGGCACTCTTTACATGCTAGGCATAAAATGACAGGATTCATCTTACCTGCATCCAATTAAATGAATTAATTGTACAGCTCTCTTGGTATCTGATAAAATAAATATATATATCTCCAAAAGTCAATTAATCTTTTCATAAACAGAGAAGTGAAGGGATGCACAAAAATTGTTATTGAGATAACTGAATGAGTTATCTCTCATTCCAGTAGCAAAGAATTCAAGACAAATAATTTATCTGTCAAAAAATGTGCATTTCTTCCGCTCTAAGGGGTATGCAGAGTGGGTACAGTGCTTTTAGGCCTAACAGGAAATTATCTTAAATTTCTCTTCCAACCAAAACATTCAGTGACTCAAGGGTTCTACATTGTCTACACATATAGTCAGTACCCTAAAGAGCAAGTGCATTGTGTTTAATTACCCCTTTGAATTACCTTCAGTCAAAACTTAATTTTTTGTAATACTCATAACATGATATACCCAAAGGAAGCATTTAATTTAATCTTTCTTAATTTTATTCCAATACCAAAATGAAGAAATAAAATACATAAAAAGCAAATGAGATCTGTAGGGAAAGCAGCCTTTTCATAGATACCCCTTCATTTTTGTCTTCACCACAACTCTCTTGAGTGCCATTATCCCAAAAAATACATAGCAGTCAAAATTGTTTACTCACCTTTATGCTTATAATCTTATTCCATCAGAAAGAAATACAAATAAGTAGCAAATTAATTTTTTAATTCTACAATTATATTTTATTCAAAAAAGTACATCTTCCTCTGTTTTTGTAGAATTCTTTTCTTTCTATCACTTGCTCTCTTTAGGAGTAGGATATTTGCTTGTATTCCTTTGCCGCCCTTCATAGGTTCCTAGGATAAGCTGGGTTGCAAGTGACTTGCAGAGGTCTCTAGTTCAATATCAGGTCCAAGATCAGGCCAGGTTGCTCAGGGCCATATCCAGTCTGGTGTTTAAAACCTCCAAGGAGGCAGATTTACAACCTCACTGAGCAGCCTGTGCCACTCACATTTGTTGCTAATTAGTATATTCCTCTGTTATATACTGTAAATTATTATAACAAAGAAATTTTTTTTTTTTGGAGAAGAAAAAAGGTTAGTCTCAGTGAGGAAAATGCAGATAGTTTTGAACTCCTTTGCTAAAAGTTAGGACTTTTTTATTTCAGAACAATTTCAAGACAGTGACTAGATGGGCTGGCAAGGCAGGCTGGTGTCCATCTCTAGTTCTTCTCAATTGTAGGGGTTGAATTTTTCTAGAAGAACTTTGAATAGTTTTCCATTGAAAATCATAAAGCATGACAGCTCCTACTTGTTTATCTAATTTTTCCATTAATTTTACTGCCTTGGAACTTATGTTTCTTTATGAAGAGAATAAATAGATCTGCCTTGAGCCAAGGTTGCCCTTTCCCTAGGAAATGAATTGGGGAGCGCAAATGTCCATCCCCTAGTGAGGGTGGTGGAGAGGAAATGTCATGGCAAAACCACCCAGGAACTGCAATTTACACACACCCCAAGGGGCTGCAGAGAGGCAGAGAGAAGCAATAACCAGTGGTGAGGGAAAACAACTTCTGGGGATCAAAGACTGCTTGGCAGTTTGCTTCAACTCAGAAACCCACTTGGTTGAAGCCAAGCTTAAAGGACAGGCAAAGGGAGAGGTGCTCATACCCATTGTGCCTGGTCTAGTTGCCTAAAGTATTCTTAGATGTAAATTCCCTATTAAAAATAATTAAATGTTCGGGGGTTTTTTGCTTTGTATTTTTGGGGTTGTTTTGGGGTTTTTTTAGGTAGGGGGTTTTGATGGGTTTATTTTTGGGTTTTGGGGATTTTTTTTGTTGCTTTTCTTTTAAACTCAATAGCATATTGTCTTCTTTGGAGAGATATCTATAAGGAAAACATATAGAAAAGTACATCTCAGTACTTTGGCTGACTCTGGGTCCTGTCACAGAAAATTTAGCAGAGAGCTTTTTTTTTTGCTAAAATTGGCTTGTTTAATTTGACTTGCTGACTCATTTTTCCAGCTGGTCTGTCATCCTACTCAATTCCAGATGAGGCAATAGGAAAAAGAATACTCTTTTGAATATCCCACCCTCTTGCCAAACCAAGTAACAATTAAAATCTCCAATTTTCATTGCAGTTCTTTATCTCTGTTAATTATCCAAGGAACAGTAAATCAGATATATTGTCTCCCGCTTGTTGTCAATAATTTAAATTCTAAATTCTTTATAGATTTGTTGCAGATTTAACACACTGCTGTTTTTCCCTAAATTACACAGCATTTCGCAACTTGAATCCAATTCAGTGTTTCATTTTTACATTTGAGATCAAATGCTAGACAGTCCAGTCTAATTGACTCATATGTTTTCTACACACACAAGAGAACCCACATGACTTGGTAGCTTTTAATCCAAAAGAAACATCAGGTCTCTCAAGTGTCTAATTAGTGACCATCAGTGGGGTTTTTCCATAGTTTTTGAGAAGAATCTATTCTGAATCAAGTGTTTAGTGGACAATGGACTGGGAGCAGTGTGAATTCAAAAAGAACAGGAATATAGTAGGCAGACCTTGTGAGCTGAGAGGTGCCAATATAAAATAACGTGGTAATAATCAGATAAGAAAAAAACAGATGTTAATTAAGTAGAAGAAGAAAGATCTATAAGAATTATTATAGCTGTCATTTTTAAAAAGATGTCAAGAATAAAAGGGGAATGGCAAATGTGCTACAGTATTAATAAATGAGATGTAAACATGCCAGGTGAAGTCATTTTTGCACTGTCAGTACTGATATTTTCAGGGTAATAGGAGGTATTTTTCATCTGTCTTTACCTATATGAACTATGAGGAAAAAAAAATTGCCATCATGCAAGCATAGTCATTGCTACACCTGCCTGTGTAACCAGAAATGTAATTGCCCTGACTTATTAGTGGGGAATGACCCTCTATGGAGTAGTCTTAAACTATAAAACAAGAACTTGAATCAATTGCTTCAATTCTCCTTTTAACTGCAGAAACAAAAGGGTTGTATGGATAAAGCAAATCAAAACATATTGTTAATTAAAAATGGCATCCAGCACAAGGTTTTGTTTGCCCTTCTTGGATATAGGGGTCAACACTAATAAAGTTTCACCATTTGCTACCTGCTGATGGATGATGTGAAGCCATTCCTCCAGCTCTTGGTTAATACTTGAGCTCTCATTATATCACACCAAATTTTTTTTGCCTATTTTGGAAGTGAAGATTTGGGTACTGATTGCACATGCTAAATAATGTGGTGAAATTTTTTATAAGTAGTCATTAACACACTTAGCAATGATATGTTGTTTACAAGGAGTCTCTGCAAATTTAGAATGTATTATTTAACAAAAACATTACCTTATTACTTACTCATAGCCTGCATGCAAATTAATTGTAGGATATTTTAATTTGAAGCATCCAATCCGTAGAAAGGAATTTTCATTCTGATTTCATATTGTGGTCTATGATTTGTACACTGAAGTGATAAAGTTAAAGATCCATAAGAGATGAATCTTTATGAATTCATAAAGAAAGAGATGAAAGAGATGTCTAAAAAGGAAAAGGTATCTGACCCTTGAACAGAGGGACATGAATATAGTGAGCAGTTCATTAAAACTGTTGGGAAAACAATTTTCCCAGCTTTTAACAGAAGAAACCTCAAATTCAGAGCAAAATATTCAGCTAGAAGCTAAAAAATAGTATTTCTAATTTTTCTGTCTGTCTGGTAAGATTTTTAATATTTTTAAAGCAATACCAGGTTTTGGTTTTAAATCTCATTCAAATCAGAAAATTTGCATGGAAAATCATTTCAGCTGAAAAGTCTGTTTTCAGTCCAAAACTTGAAGAGATTTTGGCAAATTCTTCTGAAACCATAACTCCTTACAGTTGCTAAGACAGATTAGAGTATCATTGTGTAAAAATAATAGAATTTTGCTGAAAAACCCCACAACTTAAATGAATATCAACAGCTTAAGGTGAAAAATCAGAAGCTTAACCATTGCATGGAATTTGAAGTCTGTTGAACTAATTTAGTGGTTTTACATAAAGAAGAGTCTGAGTAAAATGAGAAATTGTTTTGTGTAGTATCTGTAGTATGTTATATCTGTAGTATATTTTATATCTGTAGTATATTTTAAATCCTAAAAAGTCCTGTTTGGCATTGCTTTGAATTATACTGCCACACATAAATTCCTTTAAAGTCATTGGTAAGCATCTAATATTGATATGTTTTTTCAACTAATTTAACAATCCTGAAGAATTACAATTACCACCATAAAACAAAGAACCTAAAAATTTAAGTAATTCATGAAAAATCACCAAGGTAAGACTTTTAACGTACGAAGGTTGTGTGAAAGAGCATTCTTCTTCATTCTACTTCATGGAAGAAATAATAGGAGTACACAAAATACCATAATCTTTTATTTTTTACATCTCTCATTTTTGTAATGGTACAAAAACTGGAGAATTCATAGTGTTCTTCCTCTATTCAAATTTATGAAAAATCCAGGTATCATTGACTTGAGGTCACAACTAATAAATGATAAATAGTTGTTATATATATTGGTTTTTTACTTGCACAGGTACGAGTGTTCACATTTTCTGTTGGCCAACATAATTATGACAAAGGACCCATACAGTGGATGGCCTGTGAAAATAAAGGTACTGTGTCTTTCTTTTAAACTGATCTTCACTAGAGCTTTGGATAGGTGATATCTTAGTTGTTCTCTAAAAATGGCAGATTTTTCAGCTTGATTTTTAAGTTTATTGTATTTGTCTCAAAATTTTCAAAAGTTAATTTATTACATAATATATACGTGAAAAAATAACATGTAAAAAAGAAACTGGTATATTTATTTCTTTATTACTTTATTTAAAACTTCATATTGTATGAAAACTACCACAGTAGTTTTTATAATAATAAGCCGTTAGGGTTCAGTTTTGAGAATATTTGTTGTAATAGCCATCTATGTAAAGTTGGAACTGATGACAGATAAGAAATTAGTCAAAGCTGGTTTAAATTAAGTGGTCTGGACAAAGGGAGTTTTGTTTGGTTAGTTGGCTGGTTACATTTCTTTCTGTTTTTCTCCAAAACTTACAAGGGATAAGATACTTAGAATTTTTTTCCCTTTTTCAATGAAAATGTCAAAATTATTCTTGGTGTGATTTCTTAGTTTTTGAGAGCTTCTTGTATTTTCTATTTTCATTCTATTTTCTTTATGTAGGACAAAAAGAAAAGGTAAAAAAGGTGAAAGTAAGGAAATAGAATGTTTTCTACATTAAATTTTTACTTGAAAAATGTACTCAGAAACATTTTAGGCCTGTGAGAAACATAAGTCTCAATTATCTTATAGTATAATACAACAAAGCATAAGATATGTAGATATAGCAGAAAATAGAAAAAAATAATAGAAAAGAATAGAGATAAGTAGAAAATATATAATTTATCAAACATTTTATTCTGTTTTAAATAGAGCAATTTTCAGGCCTGACTGAAAATGTAAAACTTTCTTGATGAGAAGCAAGAGGTGAGCTGGATTACAAAGGGTCTCGAAAATTAGGACTGCCAGGGAAGGAGATAAAGATATGCTCAGGCAGAAGAGTAACATGGAGCAAAGATACGAGAAAGACATAGATACAGGGAAAAAAAAAAAAAAAAACCAAACCAAAAAAAAACAGAAAAACCAAACTAGAAGAATCCATAGCCTGGGTGAATAGCATACATATGTGTCATAACCTCATGAAACCCTCAGCATGCTGACAAGTCATGCAGAAGATACTACAACTCCATGAAGAGCAGATTTTATTGTCAGATAATAACAGAAAATTGACATTTATGTTTTGAACAGGTTTTTTTTAACTAACATCTTTGTATCTCAAAATACTGTGTGCATGTGACCTCCATTGTTTTAAAACAAATGAGGACCAGCTGGTTTAAAGCATAACCACCTATGCCATCTTATTATTGAAGCAAAATGATCATAATCTTCTGTCCAGAATTCCTGTGATTATTTGTTTGCACATCCAAGGAAGCAGTTTTATTTTTTTTCCTAAATTAAAAGATTTTGCATACAGCAAAGGAAATTACTAATATCAATACTTTAGCTCTCTAATTCTCTGCCTCTTCCTTCCAATCTGACTTAAAATTTTCTTGGACTGAAGATGGATCTCAGGGCCTGGCTTCAGTCTTATTACATGGACAGTATTTTAAATATTTTTAATTCAAACAAATGAGCAATAAAATCAGTGCTAAATAAAGACATTTCTGATGTACATGCTCTGTGTAGGAGAAATACCCATTAGCTTTTTTCATTCCAGAGAGTGCCTTTTATTTTTATACTGTAAATTCACTCTTGTGGCAGACCATAGCTATTTTTACATTCCTACATGCATTCAGCATATAATTATGTTGCTGTCATGGCATATTAAAACAAATATTAAATCTACTTGCACATCATAGTAACTGGGATTTCATGAGTACAAACTCAGTATATGATACAACCTTAAACAAAACAACCAAAAGAAACAAATTAGAGCTGTCATTACTCTAATTGGTCTGAATGGCATGGTGACCCATCATATGGCCACGCATTGTGGCAGCATCTACTAAAAAGTATTTCATTCATAAACAATAATTCTAATAGTCTTTTGACTAGAAATTATAAGCTAAATGAAATTCCTCAAGATTAAGAGGCCAGCAATCTATTATAGTAAAATGACAATATTTCTGTTTCAAATTTTAGGTTATTATTATGAAATCCCATCTATTGGAGCCATAAGAATAAACACCCAGGTAAGTGAATTGGCCAAATCCAGATGCAGTTTTAACACACAGAAAGTGGATTAATATATGTTCTTGGATGTTTGCTCTTCACATCTGCTAAAATCAATTAAATTTTAAGATACACTGCATTAAGAAAATATAAAAAAATGAAGGGTTTCTTCTACATTTAAGGGATTATTCTCTTAAAATGTTAGACTTTTTCTTTTAAGTGGTTGCAGAGAACCAGTTTAAAACATTATCCCTGTTATTCTGGCCAGCTGGCCCAGAGCAGCTTGTGTGCTGGTCACAGCGCTGGTCACATTCACCTCCTCCAAAGCAGGCTGACCTTGGGCACACCATGGAGTGTCTGAAGTGCTCTGTGTCCTTCAGGCCTCTGCACAAGGACTGTACTTCTGGCTCAGCTCTCCTCCAAGCTTTACATGGCCGCTCAAACTTTGATGCTGAGACACGACAACAAGTTTATTATAAAATTATATAAAACCAGTAAAATTATCTAGGCATTCACAGTTCACCTTCTGCCATGCTTTCTGCATGATCCAAAGGGTTTTTATCACTGCTGTGGATGTATGTGAGGGGATAGCCCTGCTAGAGCATCTGAACTCATGTAGGTGCTGCATTACAATCCTTCTTTATAGGAGAGGTACCTGGATGGATCCAACCCTTTCAGAAGAGACTGCACTTCTTTCCTTCAAAAAGGATGTAGGAACATGTTAACAGACTTGCATGTAGATAAATAAAGGCTCAGGACTCTGAGGTTATATGATGAAATGCAAACTGAAGATGGACAATGTAGAAGAACAATTGTTCATTTCAATTGTCTGAAAGTCCAGATACTCACATGTCCAGAACAGCAGAGAAATATCATAGCAGTTCTTTGTCCTTCCAAGGCCAGGCATGACATTTTTTGGCAGAAAATAAGAATCCTTTTTTGGCTTGAATAAGAACCCTTTGATTCTGTTAAACTCTTCCAGACAGTGTCTGGCAGGACGTATCTCTAATAAGATCAGACAAATAGAAAAAGTTGATGGCATCCACTCCCAAATAAGTCAGAAACCTGACATCTCATAAGATCACCAGCTTTAACCATACTCACAAACTGAAGAAAGACAGGAAAAAGAGGTTTTATAATGCTGATTTTGTTATTCCAATAGAAGTTACACAAATTGTTGCTGTAGGAGCTTAACATACCCAGATGTTACACCACTCGCCCTCCATTGTCCACTCTTTCTTCTGGGTTGACCGTTCTGTAATCTGCTCACAATTTCTTTATGTCATTAGCAATTTAATAAAAATAGTTGTAATTCTCAGTTTGTGGAAAAAGAGTGGTGGTTAAGAGTGTGCAAGGTCTGTGTGACTCGGAATGAAATAAAGGAATTACCTTTTCAGTAAATACTGCAAACTGAAGACTGAATTATTTTGTGGTACAATTTTTAAGAAGTAAATAAATGCTTCTCCTGTAGTAATGGTGACTTTTGATTTCCTTTTCTCCCCTGATATTTTATTATTTAATTATTGTTTATTTTAATATTGCTTGTGCTCTTTGATCTAATAATTGCATTCTGATCAGTTCATTACATTGTTTAACAGGAATATCTGGATGTTTTGGGAAGACCAATGGTTTTAGCTGGAGAGCAAGCCAAACAAGTCCAATGGACAAATGTCTATCTGGATGCTCTGGTATGATCTGTATTTATCTCTACTAAAGTAAGAATCTTAGAAAATCAGTAACTATGTGGGTCTGCTTTCCCAAGAATCCAATTTCTTCCAGTTCCAAACATAATATTCTTGTGTTTCTAACATCTATACACATCATTCTCTGCAGACTTGGAAGTACAGGCCACTGCTGTTCTCAGCTTAAGAAAAAAAAAAAAAAAAAGGAAAAAAGGCAGCAAATAGCTTTGCATTGTTTTCTTGTACCTACGGCAGTAAAGGTCATTTGTTACATTTCTGGTGTGGAGGAATTCTTAGAATTCTTAGTTTTTCCCCCCCTTTTTTTTTCCCCTTCCAAAGAACATTCCAGACAGAATTAAATCTATCAGTATTACTAAGTATTTGCACAAATTTTGAACTTGGATTGTTGTAATTGCTTGCTCGCTCAAGGTAATGATTTCTTTAGCCTTTAATTGGACAGTGCAAATAATGGGGATAAAAACAAAAAGGGACATGGAAAGCTTTCTTACTGCTGAATTTATCACTTTGGTCTTGTTAAACAAACATACTCAGGAAACTACAGGAGGAAAAGTATTGTTAGAGGAAATCTAATCTCTTGCTCTGAATAGCCTGCTTCTGAGGAACAGGGCAAAAATTACTGCAAAATGGTGATTTGGACTCACGTATTTATCCAAGCTCACGTAGCCATCTAATGTCATGTCAAAATTCACATCTTCCTGTCAGTCAGCATTCCTGTCAGTTTTTTTTTAATCAACATATAATCTTTACTGTCAATATAACTGGGCATGACACAGAGGAACTAGTTTTTCATTGAAATTTCAATGTCCAGAAGTTCCTTAGCCATGTTTTGTTTGTTATTTTTGAGGAACTTACTGGAAGCATAAAGGATGTGATGGCAGAAGTTCTTGTGCTCTGTACATATCCTGTTGTAAAGGCAAAGATAAATTTGTAACTAGGAAGAGAGATCTGTTTATTCAAGTAAAATAAGTGACACCTGCAGGCATCTCTTGTGTTACTTTAGGTGCTCAGAGGGTTCATTCAGTCTTTCCTAAAAGGTTTTCTGCCTTCATGTGTTACATATGTGTGTTTGTGAGTATATATATGTACATATATTTGTGTATGTACACACACACATATTTCTACACATAATTATATGTAAATAAAGTAGGACAAAACAAGGTAAAGTACTGAGGTAAAGGCTCAAATTTGTGGACTTTTTCATCACAGTAGAGACCATAAAGGCATAGATGTCTCTAACCCCCTCTGAAGCCTTTTCCTAATTCTTGGTTGTATAAGGGAGTGTGTCTAATTTGTCACAGTTGTTCGTTATCTTAAATTCCCTAAAATAACATCTTCATATAGGCCTTACAGTTGTCTTGCTTGTGGCTTAAAGGACTCATCCCTATAATTTGGCTCTTATTGTCCAGTGGCTGTTTTTTGGCTAAGACTAAAGTAATGCAAAGTGTATTACATGAGGCCACATTAGAGCATAAATTCAGGTTATAAAATTCTGCAGAGGAACTTCCATTTCACTCTGGCTTTCAAGAATGTCTTAAATAATTTGATGTATTTGTAGCAATTCACACCTTTTCTAGCCCTGTCCCTTCACATTCTATTTATGTGTTGCTCTGGCTTCATTTTCAAGATAACCCAAGAATTTCCAGATACTTTTAGGTTTACCAGTTAGGCAAAATTTATTCATGATTGTTATCTTTTCTAACTTTACCTTTTTTTTTTTTTATTTTTAATAGTGGGGAGATTGTGTTATCTCTCATATATCCCCCTCCTGTTTCATTATGTATCTTTTCAATGTTTCTTCTAAATAATGTCTTCTCTACTGATTCATCCCTGTTTCTCTTATTTTCCTACAAAACCCACTTCACTTTGCTTGTAACTTTACTAACTCTGACCTCATCACCTTTCATTTGATACACAAATGTGAGTTCATGAAAGATGGTTTAAAATTCAAAAAGGTGCTACTAGACTGGGGAAACAGAGAACAGATTACACCAGAGTGCATTCATATGGTGTTCCAGCTTTTTTTTTTTCCAAATGAAACAAAGGGAGAAAAGGGATATGACTTCTCAACAAACTAGATAGAAGGAGAGTAAGCATAAATGAAGGGGAAAAGTTTGAAATTAAACCCAAACATTTACGTAAAAAAGCTAGAAATCTCCCTATGGACAGTTTGGAATAGAAAACAAAACTTTCCTGGCTATCTGAACATATGGTGCTCTGGATTCTGTTTTCTGTATGATTTGTGAAGGTTACTAAAGGAAAACCACATTTCTTATATCTTCCCAAATAAATGCAGATTCCTTGCCTCAGTTGCCTCAGTACTGGAGGAGACTTTGATTTTGCCAAGCCCATGATAGACATCATTGCACACCACTCGAAAGTAGTGATGATAGAAATAGTAGAGAAATTATGTGTTGTATTTTTCTATTGTTTTTTCCTGTATGTGTTATATACCTGTTGTGGCCTAACCCCAGCCATCAACCAAACCCCCACTGGTGGGGCTGGAGGGACAATCAAAGGGGAAATTCGTGGGTTGAGACAAAGACAGTTTAATAGGAAAACAAAAGCTGTACCCACAAACTAAGCAAACCAGAGAATGAATTCACTGCTTCCCATGGGAAGGCAGGAATTCATCCATCTCCAGGAGAGGAGGGCCCCATCACACTGAAGGTGACTTGACAACACAAACACCATCACTCCAAATTGAAATTTACTATTTCTAAGCTTAATTTTCCTTTCCTTTCCTTTCTTTTCCTTTCCTTTCCTTTCCTTTCCTTTCCTTTCCTTTCCTTTCCTTTCCTTTCCTTTCCTTTCCTTTCCTTTCCTTTCCTTTCCTTTCCTTTCCTTTCCTTTCCTTTCCTTTCCTTTCCTTTCCTTTCCTTTCCTTTCCTTTCCTTTCCTTTCCTTTCCTTTCCTTTCCTTTCCTTTCCTTCCCTTCCCTTCCCTTCCCTTCCCTTCCCTTCCCTTCCCTTCCCTTCCCTTCCCTTCCCTTCCCTTCCCTTCCCTTCCCTTCCCTTCCCTTCCCTTCCCTTCCCTTCCCTTCCCTTCCCTTCCCTTCCCTTCCCTTCCCTTCCCTTCCCTTCCCTTCCCTTCCCTTCCCTTCCCTTCCCTTCCCTTCCCTTCCCTTCCCTTCCCTTCCCTTCCCTTCCCTTCCCTTCCCTTCCCTTCCCTTCCCTTCCCTTCCCTTCCCTTCCCTTCCCTTCCCTTCCCTTCCCTTTTTCTCTCTATTATCCATAGTTTTATGTATAATGGATACTGTAGCTGCAAATATGTTGTCATAACATTTAGGTTTTTTGAAACTTCTATATCCTAAGTTGTTGACCATCATCTATTTTTAAAAAATAATATAATAATATGTGGACAAAAAAAAAATCATAATTTCAACTTTCTATTCATCAAGTCAGTGAAGTATTATTTTCTTTTTTACAAAATTGAAAGTTACTATTTTTTTACAAAAGCTGAATATAATTGCTTAGCTACACACACTCTTTAATTGTTCTAATATATTATGACTTAACATTTGCTTTTTAACTAAAGTATTTTTCTCCATTCTTTACTGGGTATTTTTTAGGAGCTGGGCCTTGTGATTACAGGAACTCTGCCTGTCTTCAATCTAACAAGGGAACAAAATGGGAAAATCGTAAGCTTTTCGTTCAAAGAAAAAAAAAGTAGCAGTTATATAAATTAAATTAAATGTTAAATGCCTTGAAGTACGTGTATTTCCATAGAGTATTTTGCAGTGTAATCTTCTTGTACATCAGAAACAAAGGGGTCATATCCACTTACCTGATCACCTCCTGGGAGCAAGAAAATGCAATGCTTTCTTTTAGCCTTTTTGTCATTCTGAGTTTCAGGGTGTGACGTTCCACTATCTCTCCCTGTGCCTTAGTGGCAGTGGGAATGCATTAAGTGCTCAATAGGTGGGAAGTAGATGATGATATTATTTAGACTTTTCTAAGAAATAATGTCTAGATAAATTTCTAGCAAATCTCTGAGGCTATGACATTTCAGGGTAAAAGGCAGTGATGTAGAAAATATCAATTAGTACAGAGTTAGTAATGATAATGGAAAAGAGCACTACATTTAGATTAAATTCTAAGTGTTGGATAAATAAAATTGCCCATCCCTATTACTGTCTGACATGGAATCTGTGTCCTCTTCACAAAACAAAAAACAGACCTGGACTATGCTTGAACAATGTGTGGTAAATTCTGTACTTTTGGTGTTCTCCATTCAGGTCAAAATATACAGAAATTTAGACCAAATATTATTTGATTCAATTTCTCAGCTATTACATAGAATGAATCAATGAGGCTTTGGCATTTCTTTAGTTTACTTTCAGAATAGTTTTCTTAGCTTCCTTTAAAAAAAAAGTTGCTTAATCTTATCTACAAGACAATGCCTGGAATTGTCTGAGTCTTGTTCAAAGTGACAGACTACTGATTATCAAAGGATGTCATTCTGAGAAGTAATACAGACGTGATCTAGCACACAGGAGCAGGAAGAGAACTCCAGTCTGCTCAATTTGTATCTCTACCTGAATATATTTATAGGCTGAAGGATTCCTCCTCCAGCAAAGTTTACAAATTTATTTAATATGGAGAAGGGATTCAGGTCACACTACGTAAAAGACTGCCCTCCTTTTCTGTAGTAGAAAAATAAATTATTTGCAAAATACCTGTACTGCCTGAGTCCCTAATTTCAAATGCTGATGATTCTTTTACTCACTGGGGTTTTTTATTATGTTGGAATATTTTTCATCTTTATACGATTGCCCAAAGAGTTAATTGTTTTGAGGTCTCACTTACCAACTGCCCAACCTAAGCATGAAAAGTAACTCAGTGCTGGTGCTGATAGTTTAGTATCTGCATAACTGGCAAAATTATTGCATCACTTTTGCTTTCAGCTGTTTTGTTCTTACATATATTATTTATTCATCTGGGAAAGTATCCATCTTCAGAAATAATTTTCATACTCTATGCTAAATTCTAAATTTATTAAATTTTATTTTGGATCACTTTGACATAATTTAAAATATTCAGAATAGACACATAACTAAATAGGCAACTTCACAAATGTCTCTGTTAAAAAAGAGATGAAGGCAAAAATACAAATTTACTGACTGTTCCAGTAATTCTGCATTGTAAATATGTCTAATACATAGTAACATTTTGGAATTTCACCAGAACCAGCTGATTCTTGGAGTAATGGGGGTGGATGTCTCTTTGGAGGACATAAAGAAGCTGACACCCCGATTTACGGTAAGCCGCTTGCACTGGTGGTTTCCCATAGTGTATGTTTAATGTGTGGTTTCTGTGCATGCTCTTTCATAAGTCATACTGCAATGACTGGATTTGAGTCAAAATAGCAGCAGGCTTCTTTTCATATATTCTTTTCTATTGTTGTTCATTTTCTGGTGGTTTTCTCTCCAGCCATGTATGTGTTACTGTGTGATTTGTCCATCAGGGTGCAGTGTAAAAATCAGCTTTTGCATTGGGTGATGTATTACAAGTAATGATCTTCCTGTATCTTAAAGCACTGGTCTTTAGTTAAGCGTTTGGTTCTTGAAGCACAATCATTTCACCTGAAAATATTTGCCATTTGTCTAGGACAGGTCTTTATAGAAAATTTCTTTAATATAGGTGTCTGTCTGTATACTCGATGATTGATTTATTTATGTAGACATCTAGCTGGGGAATTTCTATGAACATAACTGGTGCTGTGGAAAACAAAAGCTGAGGAGGAAAAGGAGCATCCCAAGTTTGAGTGAAGGCAAAGTCCTGCATTTAGAATGGAATAATCCCACACCACAGCTCAGGCTGCCTCAAGGGGCAGGAAAGGACTTGGGAGTCATGGTGGAGGACACACAGCACATAAGTTAGCAGTGTACCCTGGCAGTAAAAACCAGCTGTGCAGTAAACATCTGCATCAGTACACTGTCCAGATTTGATCTTCAGTGTAATAAATACTCTGAGGCCCAGTGCAGAGCCAGTGAGTTGGCTGAGGGTCTTCAGTACCTGGTGCCAGGAAGAAGCTGAGATGCATTTGGGCTGAAGAAGGAGCCTAAGAGTTAGCTAATGGGAATTCTGGAGAAAATGGACCTTAACACTGCCTCAAAAAGAGGCTACCAGCATAGGTGTGGCAATGGAAACTCCAGCTGAAGTTAAGGAAGAAGGAGAGCAGGCTGCCCATAGAGATTGTGGAATTGCTACTGGAGATATTCAAAGAATTGAAACCTAGTCAAAGTTTGAAGTTGGACTTTATTTTTTAAGTTGGACTTTATTTTTTGCTTTCAGTGAGAGGTTGTACCAGCTGACCTTCAGAGGTTTCATCAGCCTAAATCATTCTCCAAGTTTATGATCCTAAAAGAGTAAAAACTAAGAAATTATCTTGTCTGTGTTAGTAATCTTATACTTCATGATGCCTGAGGCGTGTGTTTTCCACAATGTGAGCATTTCTTGAAAACCATTAATTACTCTTTCTTCATTACTTAAAACCATATAATGCTAAACTTCATTTCTTTCTTTCAGCTTTGTCCAAATGGATACTATTTTGCAATTGATCCTAATGGGTATGTGCTACTGCATCCAAATCTCCAACCAAAGGTATGAAACACCTTCTAATTTACTTCTCTATATTAAGGGGATATTTTCAGAAAAAATCAGAAGGTACGAGACAGCAATAGTGAAAATTCTGTTTTGTGGGTGTTAGGAAAATCTGTGGTGCATATATGGCTTCATCCAAATCCACCAGCTTTGGCTTGTATTGAATTTGTTTATTAATAAAATAAAAAATATGTATCTTTTGAATGCATATTTATACATGTAAAGTGTTTTAAGATATCTATTAGCATTAATCAAAATTAGTAGTAGCTGTAATATCATTGTGAAAATATAAGCTATATCATCATTGTGAAGAATCTTGAAGCAAACTGAGTTTTTGTGCACCTTTTTTTGTGATGCTTTCTCATTTAAAAGATTGAAATTTTCATACTTAAAAAACCAAAGAAATCAGAGGAATATACAATGTATTTTACTTGAATAGTTGTATTTATTTATTTAGATGGTTTTTTGTTTACCAGAGCTGAAACCTGATCTCAGAGTTGGGATGGATTTGGCTGAGCACCCCTTCCCAGAACACTAGATTTTTAGTAGATTAATTTGAGAATGGTCTTTCATGTTTAAACATGATACTTTTTTCTAAATATGTTTAGGACACAACTTTAATAAAATTTCAGGAAACTAGAAGCCAAATATTTCAGTTTGGCCCTTTGTCCGTTAACTGCAGTCCTTACCTTGTGGAGAATCCTGCATTGTCTGTATCTTCTTAACTTGCCTTCCTGACATTGATGAGAAATTTCAACAGGAATGGATGATTTTTTTTTTCTGAAATCAGAACTTTGATCTTGGTTTTAATGAAAGGTTTCTCCATGTGAAACAATCTTCTATTTAGTGGACTTCTTGAAAATTCCCATATTTTAATTGCTTCTTTTCAGTGAACTTTGTCTCTTGAATTCTTAAGGTTATATTATATAAATGACAAAGTTAAAATAACTTTTTTAATTGTCAAAGACAGAAGAAGGAATTAAGCATTCATCTACATAGTTTAGTGATTAATTTAATTCTTATTCTGGGAGAAGTCAGCTTTGTGAATATTTGAATTAATTTCCTGGTGAAGTAATTAATACATTTGAAATCTTTTGCCAAGTGTGTAACACAAGAAAGAAAAAAGTGTTTCTGAAGAAGAGAAAGAATAACTTGACTGTAACTTTTAATGAGATATCCCTTTTGATTTATTTTAAAAGGGACTTCAAAAATATAAAGGAAAGCCATGGAAAAGAAGGGCTTTATACAGTTTTCATAACTGAGCAGGACTTCAGTTTCTGGATATTTGCATTTGATTTTCATGTCTTAAAAAATGGAAGTTTTGCTATTTTTTTTGATGAATTCTTCAGAAGCAAAAAGTCTGCATCATTACTGACCCAATCACTCTTAATTAGAGGTTACTAGTAATTAGATGATGGTGATTGGCCTATTTATCTTTCCCTTGTATGCAAATTAAACTGTCTTTTCATTCATAGGAGTAATGTAAAAAGAAGGAATGCAATAGTCTTATTTTAGACCTAATCTTGTGAGAAACTGATGGGTATGGACTCTGTTCATCTCAGATGTGCTGTTATCCTGCTCTGCTGCCACACAACATTGAAGAATAAAAACCTCTTTTAAAACTCAGCTCATCCCAACTAAATCTAGGCAAACTGAGGTGGATTATTAGGATATAAATGTCATGGTTTCTCTGTGTAGTTTTCCTCTTAAAAGGATATGGAAGTCCAGAGATGCTCAAAAATGCCCTTAATGCTCCAAAACTTTGATTTAGAGTATGTTTAAAACAGGATGTTTTATAAGTAATAGTTGTTATGTTGTAGAACAATGTCTAAATGTAACATTAAGCATTTGAATTATTATGTTATTGTTGTTATTAACAGTTACACAGACTAGACTTTTCCACTCCCAGTTTGTGTGGGGTGGTGCATGCTATTCAGACTGATACAAGAACTACAGTTTAAAACGAAGGTACTCGACACAGACAGATATATTTAGAATTCATGGACTTTCTTTAACATGTCATATTAATTTTAGTTGAACCTCCCAGTAGCTGTTAACTTATTAACAAACATCATTTTAACCCTCTCTGCCAGCAATTTTTCAATAGATGTAAAATAAAACATAACTACGTCTTTACCTTTGAAGAGGTGAGGGTATCTTACGCTTCCAATGCTTCCTTCTTTTGAATGTCTTCTGCTTTCCTTCTGAAAATCTATTTCCTCAAACCACAACTGGTTCAACACAATTATTATTTTGAGAAGTTGTCTTGAAGTTTGTAAAGTTGTTTGCACAACTGAGAAAAGTCAACAAACAACAAACTCAAAAGCATATTAAAATAATTTAAACCTTTCCCATCATGTTCTTATTTGCTGAAATCTATGAAAATTATGCCAAAGCATAAAAAGAATTTTTAATATGCATCTTAATATAATTTTAAACAGTTTAAACCATTTTTATGTTTGTGTAATTAGGAACTTTTTTCATAGTACTTAATATTATGTTTTATTGTCAATTTTCTTTGTGTGTGTCTGCATATATGGATATATTTTTCCCACTGTTATGGGAGAGAACAGGTGGATGCACCACCAAACAAACATAGTCACTGAAGTGAGTCCATTAAGCATGTATTAACAAGCTTAATCTTAATTACATTTTGAAAACAGTAAATAATTATATTTCTCAATCTATTCTAAAGATTAGAATCCTTCTCTTCGTTTTTACTATGGTTCTGATAAAAATCCATTTAATGACAGTCCTAAAACTCCATATGCCTTCAGTGAGGTCCAATATTCTTTTTAACTGTTTACGGTTATTTAAGAAACTTAAGAGGAGCTGGGCTTTAGAATCAAATATGAAAGTAAACAAAAAGTGAGCTATTCTCATGCTATATGTTATTCTGTCAGAATATGTGGAAAGGAGAGCTCTCTGTTAATTTTATTCACATTAGCATATGTCTGATTTTTGTTTCCCTATCCTAAAAGTGTGTTTAATTCTGGAAGAGAGCTCAGAACTCATGATCAGGGTGAGGGGTAGTCTCTGCTTGCAGTAGTAAACATGCACTGGACAGCACAGGTGTTGAGAAAACACTTCCATTCTATAAGTAGGCTATTACCTAATAGTGCAAAAATATAAATTACTGCTTTTTTGTTACTTCAGCAAATTGGTGTGGGCATACCAAAAGTTAAATTGAGAAAAAGGAGACCCCATGTTCAGGTAACTTTGGATGGAGGTGATTAGTGCATTAGAATGCATAGACCTGGAAATATAATTAGAAAGCTTCTGCCCTGCTTACTAGGAAAAATCTAACTAGAGAACTGTTTATTGTGACAAACAGCTTCCAAAGCATGAAGCTTGCATCCTTTCCTGTTTAAATAATAGAAAACATGCTATTGGCTGTAGTGAAGGGCATTCCATTAAATTATGATGCTTTACTAATAGGTGCTAATTAGAGTCGTGCTGTAAAAATTCTTCTTCAGATGTTGAAATTAATTTGAAGACTGGAAATAAAAAGAGACTACTTGTGCTGGCTTTGCTTGCATAAACCCAAAGTCAAGAGAAGATCAGAAGACAATTCTTGTGACTTTATTGCCAAGTTTTATTGTACAGTGTATGCTGCATAAAATTACAGAACATGAGTTGTTCAGGTTTTTGGTTTTGTTTTTTTTTTTCCCCTGGGGAAGTCAGAGTAGGGAATATGTTCTATCTGCTGTTCATGTGGGATTTTCTCAGTTTAGCAGATCCAACTGCACAGAATTAAATGTCATTAGCATGAACAGTGTAACTAGTCATGTTTATGTAATGCAATTCCTGAGCAAAAACACTTAATGAAAACTTTAAAATCATTAAAGGAATAGATTAAGTATGTAACTACCAAAATAGCAAACTTAAACACAATATGTCAAGTTTGGCTTTTTACACATACGGGAATCTATAATGCAATACTTGTGGCCTGCACAGTAACACCAGTAAAACATGGTGTAAAATCCTGGTCCAGGGCAGTGATTTCACCAAGTATTGGATGGCTGTGTTTATAACACGTGTAGAAAGCCACCTAAAGGCTGAGTTTTTTGTTTGTGCACTGGAGAAATCAGCACTGAATCATAAAAAATCTTGGTTTTCTTATGACACCTGGCTCCTCTGCTTGCCATGGTGTGGTCTGGCTGCTGCTGGGTTTGCCTGGCAGTGGTTGCTGCCCAGGGAGGTGCAGCCCTGGGAAAGCTCTGGGCTCCCATCCACTCCAGATGCTCCTGAGTTTACCTCTGTGACTTTTTTCCATCAATTTTTTTAAAAGCCCAGTAGCCTTTGTCTTCATTAGTACTGCAGGTGTGAGTAAGAACTAGGCTCCTGCAACACAGCAAAGAAGGTCATCCATAGAATTTGTGAGAAGTGACCTCCCAAAACATACAACATTTTAGTTTATTTTAATGTTGCTGCACCAGTTCTTTCTTTCTTTGTTTCCTTCATGAGTTGTCATTGAAATTATAGATCCTTGCCTTTATTTGTCCTGCTGAAAATGGATTGCAATCCTTTTGTTTGCATGCTTCATTGCTAGTGATTTATTTCTGTTGTGTTTTGTTAAGTTGTGCTGCTGAATGTGGTGGTGGTGGTGTGCTTATTCCAGTCATGTTACAGGCATGACTGGATAAAGAGAAGAACAAACTGAACTGTAAGTTTGTTTCTTCGTGGCTTGGAATAAACCCCAGTAAATGGCAACCTTGGAAATAAAAATTATGGAGCCCAGATACTGGTAAAAACATTCTTGGGGGAAAGAGACATAAAGGGGAATTAGTCTTCCCTTTCAAAGTAGCAGCGTAGGAATTTTCTGTTCTAGCTCTTAGTGGTTGTCTTTGTGCCTCAGGCACATCTAAGAATGCATTTATACATGATTAGGTTTTTTTGCCTATTAAAAGTGATTAATAAGTATCATATAAGAAATGTGAAGTGATATAAATCTTAAAAAGAAGAACAGTTAATGCATACTTGAATTTTCACAGAATTAAAGTTTGCTATTTTGTCTTTGGGACTCCTTGACTATGACTAGCCCAGGTTATCATTTTAAATAAGTATTGACCTTGATTTGATGTGATGGCTTTTTTTTCTTTTTTTTTCATCATTTGTTTTCTTCTCTGTTCCATTGTGTGTTGGAATGGAATGTGAACTTCATAAATGCCTCCTCTGCCATGCCAATGCCTTCATGCATGCTGTTTGGGTTTGACCATGCTATTCATTATCCATTGCATGTAAGATATATAAATTTTTATTTATTTTTACATTTTAGCCTTTTGTTGCTTATTTTGAGAGTGTGGATTTATTGGGAGGGAAAGACAACTGCATAGCAAAAATTGAATAATTTTGAATTAGTCGGGAGCATACATTAATGCCAAAATGCTAGTTTTATCAATCATATATAAATAGATATGCAAAAATTTTCTTGAAGTTTTCAATAAATATTTTAAAGAAATACACATAATCTTTGTCTGCAATCTTTTCATTACATATTCTCTTCCTGAGAATAGATTTATTGTTTTTTCTCTTAGCAGACAGTAAGTCTTGTTAAGAACAAGAATAATTCTGTATAGTCAGAGACATGTACATTTTGCCCTCACAAAAAAGAAAGATCTTTTGTCTTTTGGAACTATTCTATATTACAATCTTGAAAACAAGGGCTATTTTTAAGCTTTTAGTACTCCAGACTGTTACATGAAGGCATCTTTTACCATTTGTTCAGGATATTCCTTGCTTCCAGTGCGTACATGTGTTGTGATGAAACATGCTTGCATTCCTTGATAGAACAGTCCCAAGTACATTTGTCATTTAGCTTTGCCAGAGAATGCTGATATGAGTAATATAATTGTAATTTTGAAGGAAGGGACTTCAGTCTACCTTTAGTCAATATGTCAGTATAGGAGAATTGCTGAAATCCCTTATTTATTTTTTTTTTTCATTTTCTACTCTGAACTGTTAGATTTAAATGGTTAAGTAATATATCCCCATACTCCTAGTTCTAAAGAAATGCACTTGCTTTTAGGGGGTGCATTAAATAACTACTGAGTGATAAGGATGGATGATTTTTACACCACACACAATATACAGTCAATGGGGCTTAGGCAAAATTGCCAGAAAAAAAGTTGGATTCCAGCAACTCATATGAAAGATGGCTCTGGCCAAGTAAATGCATACTGCAACTGAGAAAGGAGCAGGGGCTGGAGGGTGGTGTGATCTAGTTCAGTAGAGCTACAGTGGTCTTCCAGAGCTCCTGTGGGGCCAGGGTCTCTACAGATGTAGGTCACCAAAGTTCTCCATGCTCCACAGCTGAGGGTTGACATCATCAATGTTCCGTAGGTCTGGAAGATTGGGTTTCAGTATTTCTCTGCTACAGGTTTCCATCTTCTAAGCTGAGATAACAGTACTGATGTCAAGAGAAATGCTTTCAAAATTCCAAGGTGTTCAGGGAAGTCCTGCAATGCTGACCATAAAAGTGGGGTTTATTTTTTATAAACCCCAAATAATTGGCTGTAATTGCTGCTTTTTTGAATCTTGAACCATAGTCTCTTCCCATCTCACATCAGCAAGCCTGTGTTGTCTGCTCTTGGTAAAATTGCAAAGAGTAGAGTTGCCCAGCTTACTGGTTGGGTGGAAGACTCTCCCAAATTTCTCTCTCCTTTCCTGGAGGCAGGACATCAAGTGAGAGATTCCCATCCTCTGATTCCTCCCAAAGCAGTACAGTCTGTGACATACCAGGAGAAGGGGAAGGGGGTGCAGCACCTCAGCACGAGCCTCATACATGACAGGCAGTGGACAGACACTGGCAATTAGTGTTAATTTGATTTTCACTTATCCAATTAACCTCTCTATTCAACAAAATAAAATAAATGAGAAAGGGGCACTAGTAATGCTACGAGAGATTAGAATGGATGGGTAAGTAAACCCAGTCAAGTAGGCTAATTTGAAATGAAGGGATTAGAGTGGTTTGTTATATTAAAGTACTCTGTCTTTATTATTTGATCATTTAATATCTTCTGCTTCAGAATCCTAAATCCCAGGAACCTGTTACGCTGGATTTTCTAGATGCTGAATTGGAAAATGATATTAAAGTTGAGGTGAGATTACCTGGTTTCTTAGTGCCTGTTGCTGCTTGTATTTCACCATGTCATAACTGCAAGGCAATGAATGTTCTAGATTTTGAATGGGTATCTCTTTCAATATAAATCTGAATTTTAAATTTGGTAAGATGATGGCTTTATATAGAGATGTAGTTATATTTAGACAAATTAAACCCCAACATTATTTATAGGCAAGGGCAATGTGTTATATTCCTCTCTATATACCTAAATTTTTCTTCATTAAAGCACCAATTCCTGGGAAGGAAGCTAGAAAAATTTTTCAAAACATAACACTTTTTAATAGAAAATTTACCTGAAATATTTTAAAAGTATTTCCCTATTAATGCAAGATTGTTCCTGTGGCAAGAAGGAGAACTGAGGAACAAAGTTAAGTGTAGACAGCAAATTAATTCCTCTGTATTTTTTTTTTCAGTACTGATTTTGTAATATATTCAGAAATTATAAATTTTTTAAAATAATTAGTTAGGTTTCTGAAATCAAATGAAAGGCTTTTAAACATTTTACATTTTTAACATATTTTTGACTGAAAGTGTTCTTTTATACTGACAGTAATCAGCCTGCCTTGGTATCTGTTTAATTCTGCCTTAAGTTTCTTTGAAATGGCTGCTTCAGAGGGGAGTTACTCTTGAATGGGTACAAAAGTGTTTCTGTGAATCAGTGCTACTACCTGAATCACACAGATGTGCTGGCAGGCACGAGAAATGCTAGGCAAAACTTCTTTTCTTGCACACTGAATTTATTCTCTCAGTCAGTGCCCAGCATCAAGGAGTTTTATGGCATGGTCTGGCAATTGAAAGTACATCAGAATTGTTGCTTCTTAACTCTACTGATTGAGTATATATTCGGATAAAACAACATCGAATTGGAAAAATCTGAAAATTGTAAAGAAAACTTACTTTTTTCAGAGTTGTGACTTCCATTTACATTCACATTTTCTGTGTTTTTGAGAAATATTTTGATCACTTGAATGATTATTCATGTTACATGCAACACCTACCCTTTTTCTCTTTTTTTATTTCACTTTTTCCTTTTCTTCCTTGCCAATAGATTCGGAAAAAAATGATAGATGGAGAAAGTGGAGAAAAAACATTTGAAACACTGGTCAAGTCTCAAGATGAGGTAAGATAGGAACCCAAAAAGTTACATTTACAGGAACAAACCAAACCAGAAAAAAAAATGTGAAATGGTGAAATGCTGTGATATTCATTTTGTAATGACAATTTGGACCATTTTTTCCCTCCAGATTTGCTAGTTTTACTGCCTTATAGTAAAAAAAAAATGTACTTAGGAAAAAAAGAATTGTTTTGTTTCTTGGTTTCTTTGGTGCATCATTAATCAGGCAGTTGTTGATGAGGTCTTACACTCTGTTCAACAGGAAATGGACCCAGCCTACTTCTGTGCATGAATTCCAAAACAAAGTGCCTAATTTGCTTGCAGAGATGTGTGAGGATGGGTTTGGTAGTTTATATTGTGGTTGAATGGGAAGAAAGTTGCGAGAAAAAATAATAAAGTAATATTTTTATGCCATAAATGAAGACTCTTTGGGATAAGCAAATTCATCTTACAGTTATATCATGCACTTTCCGAACAGCTTGTTGAGTTCTTTATTTTCTTGTCCAAAATACTTATTCCTGAAAAACATTGCTACTGTTTTTCTCTAATAAGCAGACGTTTTCTAGCAATAGGAAATACTCAAATTTGATATGGTCCCCTACTTCATGGGGACCTCAGTGAGAAGAAATCATGACTGGTGTGCTGAAGGAGCAGTTCTGGCCAGAGTGTGCCCCACAGTTACAGTTCCACAACAGCTTTTTGGAAATCTTTTGCTCTGACCATAAGTCAACTTGAAGATATTTAATTTGATGACTTAGCAGACACTGCACAACCCATAGATATAAACTCAGTGTAACAATAATTAGAAGAATTGCTTACAGTTAATTCATACTGACTTTCCCCTTTTCCCAGTGGGAAAAGTGCTCTTGACTCCTTTTACTATTTCGTGCTTTCTCACAGTAAAATGCTAAAACCAAGCTTTACAATACTGCTTTACAATCTCTGGGTAAATCCTGCCCTGTGAAAAAATTGTGGTTTTTCCTGAAGGGTTCCAGTTTTGGAAAATGGTGAACAAATAGGTGTTTTCTGGGGCAGAGGGGCTAAGCCCCAGTGGATGCCAGTGCCCCCTCACCTGTGTCAGGAGCCCACACTATTTAGGATGCTTAGGATGCCACGAGTCTGTTCCCTTGAGAGAAACTGGGTTGTTCCTGAGCCACTGTCAGAGAGTCCAAAGCCCTGCTGGCATCTGAGATGAGGATAAACTGCTACTGAAGGAAGATACGCCATGCTGGGACATCTTCAGATTTATGTTGCTTTGTTTAAGGAGTGCCTTTCCAGATCTGTGGGTGAAAAAGGCTCTTTGTAGGTGGTTGGAACAGGAAGGGTTAGAAGGTCACAAAAAATACAATAACACAATTATGGTTGTACAAGAAATTGCATTAATGGCAGACATTTTGAAGAGATTTCGGGCTGTTTGTAGGTTTCTCAGGCTCTATTCTACAAAAGACCTGAAACAATTGGTCCTGCAACTCTTTGCCCAAAGAAAGAGGGAGGGAAGCATTGCAAATGCTGAAGTCAGTTACAGTATCTGGGCAGGAGGGAGGATGTAACATCCCTGGGTGCATGAGAATGTGCCAGTTACACACGGCCCAGACCACAATCTGTGTTGGAATAAAATATCCCAAGCCTTTGATCCCAGATGTCTCAATGCCAATGAAATTAATTATCCTCACCTTCCCTTTCACCATGGCCCAAGATTTCTTCCTCTACCCAGACCTCTGTGAGAGAAGAAAGGAGCAGCCAGAGCTGGCTGGCTGTGATGACTGCTTCCAGCCATTGCAGCTCCCAGCTCCAGGCTGCTAGAACCAGAAAAAAGCTGCTTTAAACCACGGGCCACGCATGAGCCATGCATCACTTAGCACTTGATAGCTTCATATATTTTCTTATAAAATGGGCTGATGTGGTCGGCTGCTCTGAACTGACAGTTGCAGTCTTCGGGCTTAAAATTTATGTTCTTTTTGTTTTGCTTTTTTGGTGTAAGTTTGCATCGCTCTCCTTTTGTGTTGCAGCTGGCCCCAGCAGTGTCTTGGGAGATGACTTCATACTACAGCATAGAGACTGGACTTGTAGCAAATGTGGGTGGGGTGCTCTGGAGTCTCCCAAGGCCTCGGGGGCTTTCCAAGTAACAGAGAAGATGCCATAGGAACAAAAGCATTGCCACATTTGGCAGCAGGGGTGGGCAGTAGTGAAAACTGAAGGGTCACAAAAGCTGCAATACCATGTGTGAGTTCCTTGGCAGTGATCAGCTGGGGTTGGGATGGGCTCAGAGTGCCCACTGAGGAAGCTGGCAAAGGTAAATGGGAGCTGAGGTGTGAGGATGTGTTATCTGCTGGGTTTGCTTCAGAGGGAGCTTTCAGCCAATTTGCTTTCAAGCACTGTGACGGTGCAACAGGATTTAATTACAGCCCCGTTCTTCTCTTCCCTCCCCTCCCACCTTGGGCACTGTTTTTTCTTGTGGGGGTGCCCATGACACTGTGCCAGATTTGCAGGGACTGCCAGCACTAGGTTCAGGTGGCTGATCTTAGCCTGAAGTACACATTCAGTATAAATAGGCTTCAATAGGAATCTCTTCTACCATCTTTTTACCTTAAATATAAGATGTACCAGAGTACAAGACACTGTTATAGCAATCTTCTTTCTGATTTTCTTTTATCTTTTTTTTCATTTTCTTTCTTTTTTTTTTTCATTTTCTTTCAAAAATTACTAATAAATTATTTACCCTGTCATGCTTTACTGAAAAGCAGCAGCCAGGTAATGAGAGGGTTTGAATTTATTGATGTCATACAAGTCACCTCTTTTCCAAATGGTCATTTTCTCACTATCCTTTTACCATAGGGAAAGAAAGAGCCTAGAGGTGTACCCGTGGTACCTTTCACCAGTGTTTCCAATATTGCAGTGCAACAGCTGTACAGTCTTCACTGCTGGCATAATTACAAAAATTTGATTGTTAAAGTAATAATATGTTGCAGCTGGCATAATCTTATAGCTTTCAAAGTGGAAAACTGAGTAAAACAATGTTAGCCAGGTGGATTCATGATTAAATCTATGGGGAACTGTGGGACTGTGCCTATCATGTTATTTTTCATACCACAAGAAAACAAATGGTAAAGATTATCCTAATGTATTAAGTTTTTTAAAAATAAACATTTATTTTAATGTTACATTTTTTCCCAAATTCAAGACCTTCCTAATTAGATTAGAAACACATGTTAAGTTTTGCAGAGGGTGTCTATACAATCAGAATTACCAGACTGTGCCTGTAGTTATGATTCAAATTTAAATGCATTAAGCCAGTGGTGCTGTGACCTGGAAGGATAGGCTCTGGATGTTTTTGTTTTTAAAGACTTACCTACAAAGTCTTTTTATAACTGAGGTGGGTTTTTTTTTAATCTTTTCATAGTTCAAGTGCAAAATGATCCATAAAATAGAAAGCATTTTCTATCAAATTTGAATCACACAGGTAATGGTTTGTATAGGTCTGGCTGCTGTGAAAATTACAGGTCAGGTTTGTCTGACTTTATTTAAATTTGAGTTTGCTCATGTTCAGTAACAAATTATATGGTTGGTTCTTTTGCAAAATGTAAGTTTGGAATATATTTAAGGAAAAGAGTTGCAGCTCAACCCATTATTTTAGAAAAATAATAAATAGAAATACAAAAGATTTGTACTTGAATTTACACAGTATTTCTCAAAGAAAGGTCACAATTATTGAAGCTCCTTAGTTTAATAATTCCATTTTTCACCAATATCTCTTTGTAGAGGTATATTGATAAAGGAAACAGAACATATACATGGACTGCTGTGAATGGCACTGATTACAGGTAACTCATTTCTGTCCACTGACTTCCTTTGTTTATTTAAGTGTCCTTTTGGTTAATTTTGGTTAATATTTTTAGTATTACATATTTTGTACGGGCTAAGGTGACACTGGTGTGTATATTATTTCAAATTCATTTAAGCACACAACATTGTAACAATAGAAGGAATGTTGAAACATTCCTCAACATTACCCAAAACAAGAAAAGGTTTTCCAAGTCTCAGGAAAGTTAAACTACTCTAGTTCAAAACTAAGTGTTATAAATATTGAGTCAAATTTTGACCAAAATGCTATTTCTGCTATGATGGATTACAGTAATCCTCAGACAAGCTGGATTCCAATTTCTGTTGTCTTCTGCACAGGTGTACAGTCACTGAGAATGCAGACATTAATTTGAGTGTAAAATCAAACAAATCCATTTTAACAACAGGACATAAACCTAGGATCTTCTCTTCACTATCCCATTTTTCTCTTGAACTGCCTCTATCTTTGTACTCTGTGAGAAAAGGAAGTTCTTATCAGACTGCCATCTAGCAATTGCTAGAGAAATACATTAAATTTACATGACTTCTTAATTCTGCCTGAGATATAGCAATAAATCCTCAGAGTATCCTTGCAGAAAACTTATTAAACATAAAATTATAGATTTTAATTAGCAATTTCTGCTAGCATTAACTGTTAATGACAGGTACACTGCCACTGATTTCCCTAGAGGAGAACTGGTAGAAGGCTATCACTAAATATTCAGCAATCTCACTTATATTCTGTATAAATTGCAAATGTGTCACTGAAGGTCAGCTCATTTATGGGTCAACTGTGCAAGATTTTTAATGCTAATTTCTGCAGCTCTTCATTAGGAACTGTTGCAGTTCTTCATGGATGTAATCCAAGTGTAAAAATTAAGGGTGTTACTTGGGAGTTGATGATACTTCTTTAATGATTACTCATATCTCCTGTCCTTTACATGCATTTTTAGCACTGAACTCTTCTACATATGTGTAGAATATAGCTGCAAAAATAATTCCTACCTTTTTAACAAAAACAAGTTTAATATAAAAGAAAACTTTGCAAATGCTCTGCAAATCTTAAAATATTATTGTACAATTATGTTCAATAATTATTGGTGGTGACTACATGATTAAAGAAAATATTTTTTTGGATCCTGAATGCAATGGATGTTAATGCAAGTATTGCCAGATGCATTTCCTGGAGAATATTGTTTGTTGTTTTATTAGTGAGAGTCTCTGGTTACAAGATGTGTGCAAACCAGCACAGTCCTAGGTGATATTTTTGCAGTCAGTGATTACTATGACATGTTATATTGGGATGTTAAGTGTGTCAGAGAAGATACAAAAACCATGTTTGTTTGGTTGGTTGGTTTTTTTTTGCAGTTATTTGGAAATTCCTTGTGCATCTGCTAAACAGCGCATATACATTTGCGTTTAAAAATGTAAATAAGAATGAAAATAAACTCAGGGATGATCAGGATTAGCATAAATGTACTTGTGTCTGAGTGTGAGGCTGGTATTTCACAGTGTGTGTGCCTCATCTCATGACAGTCCAAATTACAAAATTGTTAATTACTTTCAAAACACAAAGAAGCTGAAACTAGAAAACTGCTACAAATAACATAATTGCTTTACTTGTCTCATTTCTGTTGCAGTTTGGCACTGGTGTTACCATCATACAGCTTTTATTATATTAAAGCCAAAATAGATGAACCTATAATTCTAGCCAGATGTAAGTACTGTAAAGATTCCCTGGTTTTGTCTGGTATTGCCAAGTCTCAGATTCACTTAAAAAGCAAATTCATAAATTTTGTGGAATTCAGTGATGTTACCCTGATGTACCCAAAATCTTCAGCAATGATTCTAACCTGTTGTAACATCTGAGGTGCAAGAAATATTCTATAAAAATAGAATATGTGCAGAAGATGTCAGTTCCACTGACAACCCCTACCCCTTGCTCTGTGCCTGTAGAATCATTGCTTTGTGTATCCTCTATTGCTGTCATTTTAAGGGTCTGGATACTATTTATTTAATTTTTTATTTTATTAGTAAAATATAGTGATATGGACTGTAAGAGTGTACCTTTTTTTTTTTTTTGTATTTCAGTTACAGTATTATATTTAGCAAATTATCTCGGCTAGAATGATGTGAAAGCCCTGTTTGGTTTGGGTTGCAGTTAGGTTTTATTATTTTACAATTAGTTTTAGTGGATGTTTGCGTTGTAGTTTTATATTAGACTGATTTCAAACCATTTACAGAATCTGAAGGGATAGCTGAAAATTATACTGGTCTGCATTCAAAGGGTTTTTTGGTTGTTTTTTTTTTTTGTTAGGAGCAGCTTAACTGTAGTCTGGGTAGTACACAAAATAGAACCAATCACAGCCTTTTAACTTTTTCCAGGTGTTATGATAAATTTAGAAGAAGTATGTAGTTAAATAGAACGTTTGAAAAACATAAAAAAACTCAGAGAGGCACAGATACTGTCAGTTTAGAGAAAACTTGGTTAGCACTGCGTCCCTCTCTTCTACCATAGCTCCCACATATGAAGAAGAATAGAGCAACTTTTGATAATCAGTGATTTATTTTGTAAATTTTTCCAATATGGTGTACTTTAAATTTTGAAGCAGAGTGTGATTCTCTTGATGAATTAGATCATTTGCTTTTGCACTTGTATCAATAAAACCTGCAAAACAGACCCTTGAAATAGCCACAGTGTATAGATGGTACTGAGAAATAACTAAGAACCTATTCTTCAGTCTCCAGAGATGTTTGTCTTTTTTTTTCCAGACTACAGCTGTTTGTAAATTGAACCTTTGAATCTATGTGCAATATTTTTATTCAAGGGGCTGTTTGAATAAAATATTGGTTTGTGACCCCTTGTGCTTTACCCTGTTTTTTTCTGTTTCCCTGCTTTCTCTTTCTGATGGATAGTGACATCCAATAAGGGCAAGTATATTCTTGTTGCTCAATTTTCTTCTGTTTACTGCGGTTGATATTTTTCACTTCTATTTCTATTCCTACTGGATATTCTCCTCTGTATTCCTCATCTCAGGATTCTCTTCATGATCATTGGGTACCATAGCAATAGAAAGGGAAAAACAAAAGTGAAGTATTTTTCTGTTTTCATGCACATTTTAATATGTTGCTAATCTCTAATCCTTCTTTGTCTGGTCCCATCAGTGTTCAGGGATATCATTTATTAAAGCCATTTTTTTAGTAGGATTTACAGTGATGCTACTATGATTGAGATTTTTACACTTTATTGCAGAAAATATTAGCAGTATTTTTCTTCCTGTTCTAAAACTTAGCATCATTTGGTTGTATAAGAGTTTACTTCTAGTGAAAATGTTTCATTTTTTGATATTTGTTTGATATTTGAAAATATCTCACGTTGCTATTCTAATTAAATGTCTTCAATAAATTGTTAGATATTATCTTACTGTTTCCAGTTGTAACATTGTATATAATAATCAAGTAATTTCTTCTATGTTGTGAAATACCGAGAAGCCTAGAATTCATTAGGGAGAAAATGTCTAAAACATTTCTTTCTAAATTCATGGATGCATGCAAAAGTGGCCAAATAGTTTGATAAGAGAAACAGTGGCAAAATTCCAGTTTACTTACTTGGTGTTTACTTTTCATCTTTTTAGTTACAGAAACACTGAAGCCTGATAATTTTGATGAATCTGGCTACACATTTTTAGCACCCAGGTTGGTGGATTTCCCAGTAATGTGTTATTTCTGCATCTGATCTGATTATTGGCACATGGAGAATACTGATTTGACCAATAAAGCTCCATTTGGTAAAAAATTATCAGTCTTTTATCATGCTGGAATGTAAATAGCATCTTCAGGCTCTGCTCATATTAGTCAGAGAACTGCAAAAACTGATATTGATATTTTAATGGAAAACTTATTCACATCTGGGCATTTCTTGTGGTTCTGACTTCTAAGATTTTACAACTATTTTTAAAATAGGTTTCGTAATGCTGACCACAGCATGTTTCCCAACTTCAAGACAAAGGGTTTCAAAGCTCTCAATTTTTTAAATATTAGTTAATTTTCAATTAATTGAACATAAAAACCATTAAGTCATTGAAAATTTATTAAATTCATTTGTTTCCTGAGGTTTTGGTTTTTTAATGTGAAGTTCTGCAGTTCTTATTTCCCTCTTAAAATTATATTTGCAAAGAAAACCTGATATGATAAAGACTTCCTAAAAATTGAGTTCCCCTAAAAGATAGTTATGATAAAGAAAGGAAATGCTGTACAGTTAAGATAATTGAGAATTGTTGCATTCTTTTTTCTCTGATAAATTTCTTTATACTTTTAAATTTGAATTAATAGATCAATTTCAATTAATAGATTGATTTATGTGATGTCTTCTGTCTTTAAATGTATCCTAATTTAACTCTTTAATTTAATTTTTCTGAAAGACTGAATTTATTAAGAATTAATTGCACCAATTACAGCTTCCAGCAAGTCCCTACTGTCTTACAGAACAGTCTATTTTATATGTAGCTCTGCTTAAATGTGAATATTGGTATAGTAAGATAAATTCTGCCTGTGGTATCTCTGGCTTATGGTAAGGTAAATAAAGGTTAATAAGATATCTGAGTCATATGAAATACTTGAACACACTTCTTTTGTGTCTAAAATTAAATTAATATAAAAGCTCACTTTAAAAAGAGAACCCCCTGCTTTACTGCTAAACACCCTCTAGATTTTAATTAAAGTTGTTTAATGCCATTCATCATATAATATTTGCCTCCAAAATGCCCAGTGACTTCTGTGTTGCTTGCCTGCATTCAGTGAATCGCCCAATGATATTGCTTTATTTCATTATACAAGGGACAGGAGTTTATTCTTTGTCTGCTTTGCATATGTCAAAACAGAGTGTTTATATGTTCATGTGGTTTGTACCCTAATAAAATTGCATTTAAAACTTCTCAGAGGATAGGGCCTTAACCTATAAATCTGGTCTGAGCTGAGCATGGGGTGCCTGTGTTTCACCCACAGTCCAGGTTCTTTCCAGTACAGGTTAATCCAGAAGCAATTTAAATTCACTGGGCATATTTTTAGTGTACAGATAATGATCCTAATATCCTAATGATCTAATGTGTACAGATAATGATCCTAATGATCCTAATATCCTAATGTCCTAATATGTCCTGCACTACTCCTCAGTTTTTTTCTGGGAATCTATTCCCTATTTCATGCATACAGTTTTCTTATGATCCAAATCTTGACAAATGCTTAGGCAGGTGTTTGAACATTTTATTTCCTGCAGATGTCTGAATAATTGATGGGGTAATCAATAAATGCTGATCATGGCAGCCAATTGACTCAGCAGTACCAGCTACTTCATAATAGTTGTGCAAGCCTGCTTGGACTTTTAAATTTTCTGCTTTAGTAGCACAAGAAAAAATATGAGAAAACTGATGTTTTGTTGTGTTTCAGAGAATACTGTAACGATGTAAAAAAATCAGAAAACAACACTGAATTTCTATTAAATTTCAATGAATTTATTGACAGAAATACTCCAACCAGTTCATCATGTAAGTACGCTTCTCACCTCACTGAAATATCTCCTTAGGAAAATACCTACCCGTGGATGAGAGTTCATGCTCAAATTTTGTGGGTGTGTTTTTTTCAGTAGAAATTATCTAGTGCTGGGATTTTCTATCCAAGGTAGAGAGTGTAAAATTAGTTTTCAAATTCTGGCATTATTTAAGAAAGCTTGTAGGGCATTATGCATCCTGTGTTTTCCATAATTCCTCTCAGCATCTTGCTGAAGCATCAAATACTACTGGTTCATTTAAATACACTCCAAATGTTTTTGAGTTTATATTTTCTTGCTTGAGCGTAGCAGCCAAAGTCTCAAACAGACTCAAAATCTTGTAATGAAATCTTCAACTTGCTTTCTTGCCATTTTATTCCAAAAAAAGTAAGGAAAAGAAGTCCAAGACTGAAATACCCAATAACCAGAATAAAAGATAAGGAAGTTATTGTGCTGGTTCACAAATTGGTTAAAGAGAATTAGGAATTAGGAATTAGCGTGGCCCCACTGGGCTTGAATAGCTTAAGAACACAAATTCATGTAACTGCTGCAGTGGTGAGCACTGGCCTTTGGGAAGGGATTAATTCATATTTTGAGACTGGGCCTTAACCTCTCTTTAGAATAAATGAAGAGTTCTTGCCATCAGTAAGGTGCAAATGCCTTGTTCTCCAGAAAATATCAGTGTTTGGATTTAGTTTGGTACATACACATCCATTTATCATCATTAATAATTTATAAATACTTGGAATAACTTTTTTTTTTCTTGTTTTCCTGAAGTCTTTTTGATATGTTGTTGTCAGGGATAGCTGATCAATTCGGGAAGAATCTCTGTGCTAGACCATGTAACTGAAGGAATGTCCACTTAGATATGATATCTTCTCAGAAAAAGAATATTTTTGCTTGTATGGGTGTTTAGTGTTGTTTTAAGAGAATTATCTTATTCATTGACTCATTGCTGGCTGACTGAAATTTTATTTGAATACCTTAACTCAGTCTTGGAAATAAAAACATTCACCTTCAGTCTTGGAAATGAAAACATTCACCTCCAGTAATTAAAACAATTAATGATAATTTAATAAAATTTAATAAGAAATTAAAATCCTAGTGTAATATTTAAGCAAATATTGATGACACATTTAGTGATTTTATAGTATACAGTCATGCTTAGTAGGTAATTATTCCAAAATTTTATCCACTTATTGCTGTATTTCAGTTTGGAATATGCAGGAATTTTTTTTCCTTCTTTTTTTTCCTAATAATTAGGTTACTTTAAAAATAGTCTCCTTAATAAATAAACAGTGTTAACAGAGTTAAAGGACTGAGTGGCCATAGAAATTATCTCAGCTAAAAATGCTTTTCAAAAGAAATAACAATAAAATTCCTACATTGAAATAACCTTCGGTAACTCTGCTAAGGTGTTACTGAAAAAGATGGTTGAGAAGCGCTGACTTCCAACCATCCTTTAAAAGAAATTTAAGCATGGCATCTCTGTATAAGCTACTGATTCAAAATGAGTTTATTTCCCTGTACCCATTTTCAGATGACAAATGTGTTTCATTTGAGAGCCTGGGACTTAATTGATCTAAATATATTTAAAATGTAGTTGAATGTCATTAGGAATTGTTTCCTTGCATCAACTGAGATAAAAGTGTTTTAACGAACACATGCTTTAAAAGGAGGTTAATTTGCAGTTTTAGGGGCTTTACTGTGGCCCTTATCACCTTCCTTATTCCTGAGACACAAAGACACCTATTTAGGATACAAGGAAGATGTTTAACTGAACTCAACAGTGCGAGAGCATCTATCTAACTCTAATTACCTGGCATCATTTGAAGTTAGGCAGAATGTCAACTATTAGCAGCCACTATTTTTGTGGCTGGAGAATCTTGATAACTCAGAATTTCGCTTTAGGCTTTTATTGCAACTCCATCTCAAATGGTTTCAGATGACTTACATTTTGACTCTTTTGATAGGTAATACTGACATGGTCATTAGAGTTTTGCTGGATGCGGGATTTACAAATGAACTTGCCCAAAATTATTGGAGTAAACTGTCGCTGTAAGTATTCTTTTTATTGACTGTGGGTTTTTTATGCATTTCAGAGTTTGGAAACAAAATCTTATACATCTGTGTGAATACACAGATATGCAGGTAGTGTTACAGACAACAGGTACTTATTCACAGTTATGCACTTTAATGGCAACGCTTGACATAGAAATTTGTGAGAATTCCCGTCAGTTTTCATTTTAAATCTTATTTTTATTTACAGCGATGGAGTTGTTGCACAATTTGTTGTTACAGATGGTGGAATTACTAGAGTGTTCCCCAAAAGGTAAGAATTATTACAAAATAGTATCATATGATTTTTTGAACCCTGAAAGGCTGGACTGTTAAAGAGTGGCTTTATTGAATGAAAAGCTACAGTCTCCTAGGGTCTAATTTGTACTCATAGCTATGAAATTAATGGAATGCCTTGTTTTTCTTTTATTTTACCTGTGTCACTGCTTGAATCTAATCTGTCCCATTATTTTCACGACAGGCCCTTGTAATCCAAGTTTCTAATCAGTGTAGAGTAGCAGTAACAGCAATGCCTTTGTAGTAGCAGTGGGGCCATGCTAATTCCTAATTACCCCAAGCACTCAGTTGTTTGGCAGGCTGCAAATACTGGAAAGTAGTGGGTGATATTTTTTTTTTTTTTAGACTAAGATAAGACCTAAAGGTCCAGGAACTTCTAGAGAGAAAAAATGTATCATTAACAGAGGACAAAAAGGGAATGTGAAATTAGAAATGCAGTAAACTAGACGCACTCCCACGAGTGACTGGGAATAGTGAGGGCACCAGTACGGGTCTACTGGTAAATGGCAAATTTGTCTACTTTCTTAGGTTATTCTGTGTTTCCCCAAAATGTGAAAAGGGCAATGAGTTTTACTTCCCAAGTGAGTTTGTTTCCTATTTTGGGATTATTCATTATATTAAACCCTTTAGGATTAAGCTCAAAGCAGGCATGTGCTGTAAAGGTTCCTTTGGATTTTGTTGTAAGCAGTGTTGCAGTTGTATTTGTCACAGCAAATCTAAAAGTGATGAGACTAAATCATTGGTTTTCCAAGAATACTAATTCTTTTTTTTCTCCAAAGTTTGTTTGCTTGGAGTTTTCCTAATGATTTCACCTGTCTTTTAACCAGTGAAAACTGACAGATCCTGAGGACTGTAAGAATGAATCTCATGTTTTCCAGCTGTGAAACATTGAAAGAAAACAACCCACAGAACAGATTTAATGCCACTCTAAACTGTCTTTTTTTTGATCTGTATGGCTTTTTTTTTTTAATTTAGGGCAGGAGAAGACTGGTTGGAAAATGCTGAAACTTATGAAGTCAGCTTCTATAAGAGGAGTTTAGATAACGACAACTATATTTTCACAGCTCCATACTACAACAGTAAGTCATCACCGTTTAGAAATGTCAGAGCTAGCTAGTTCAATATAAGTGGAAGTTCCCCATACCAGATGAGGTCACTGACAAAAGATTCAAGCGTGACACTTCACAAGGAAGGAAATCTTGGGATAATATCCATTATTAAGGAAAAGCTAGGAGGCACTAAACAAGGTCATCATAATTTGTCAACTACTCTGGTGGCCCTGTGTGCTCAGAATTAACCTAAGTGAAAACATACAGAGTGCTGGTGTTCATTCAGTGTATTGGAACACTGCTTCACAGAGATACTTTGGCAGAATTATTTTAACAGAAAGTGAAATAAAATTGCACTCGTAGACAGTAACACTACCTAAAATCTTAGCAGAGCTGAGTTCTGCATGCTGTCTCTGCACCCCCAGCACTGACTTGGGGCACCAGGCATAAGGGTCCAGAGCCCATAACTCCATCCACTGCACCATTACTTAGTTTAAACTTTGCTTTTGAATTCTATTTACAATTGCACTTATTCACCAAAACCAGTTGGTCTGAGACACTGTGACATTTAAAACTGATAGAGGCACAATAGCAAGTGCTCCTTATTGATGTGAGCACAACATTAACCTTCTCAAGTTTGTCAAAAATAGATGCTCCCACAAATCAATTACTCCTCTCTTAAACATATGGGATCCTTCATTACTTTTATTCCGTAATTATTTATTGCATTTTTTTCTCAGTAAAATGTAAAGATGTTAATTAATAAAATTCCCCGAAGCCTTTGCTGCTCCTCAAACAGCTCCAGGGAATCTAATTTTAACTTGCTTTTTCAAATTAAGCAGTGTTGAAAACAGTTTCAAGTCAGTTAGAGCAGAAATTGTTCATTAGTGAGTGGTGTCAGTATGCTCTGCATTGAAAAATACACAGACAACATCAGGAGAAAATCTTTGGTTCTGATCCTGGTTTTAACAGAGGTGCTCATGTGTGTACAAGTACTCACAGTTCTGTTTGCAGAAGAAAAGGCTACAGTAACTTTATGAAGCAGTAAAAAAACAAAAAGAAGAAAATTAAACACAAATATTTCTTAGTCATGCCAGTGTTAGTGATCTAAGCTATCACAGGTGATAAATGATCCTGGGTCAGTGCTTTTGGAAAAGGATTTTTAAAAAATCTGTCTCATATTTGAATAATAATAGATTTAAGTTTCAGAGGAAGAGGCTTTCATGTCACCCTAACTTCTTTTTCTGTTTGTTCTTTTTCCTCTTCTGTATTGTCAGAAAGTGGTGCCAATAGCTATGAATCAGGTATTATGGTAAGCAAGGCTGTGGAAATACAAGTTGATGGGAAACTTCTGAAGCCAGCAGGTAAGATAAAGTGGTACTGAAACTTGAAATACTTTATTTATTTGGTTGTTGCTCAACAGCAAATTGGAAATTTAATTGAGATTTCAAAGCAACTTCACTCTATAATAACATTATTTTCTCGGAGACAGTTTTAATCTTTCTAGTGGAAATCTGTTTGCATTTGAGTAAGAGTGTTTAATTTATTAGTCTCATGAACGATGTCGGTGATCAGGCAACAAAAATCGTAATTTATCCTTCTCCAGTTCAGTGATTTAGATGTCTTTATAATTTCCCCCATTTTTTGAGGATTATACAGTTACCTTTTTTCCTTCATTTTACTAAAAAAAACTTTCATGTATTTCTTGTTAGTTGTTGGAATAAAAATTGATGCAACCAGCTGGATGGAAAATTTCACAAAAACCACAATCAAGAGCCTGGTAAGCAATTGACCAAGTCTTTTTTGAACTTTATTTGCATTTCTCAAAGCTTCAGATGCAAATAGGTTTACTGTCTCTTTGTGCCAGAGTCACACTGATGCATAATTGCCAAGTAGTTGTGGTATTTAAATCATCCAAATGCACAAAATAGATCTATGTTGAAATAGGCCATATTTTGTACGTGTCTTGCTTTCATAATTATAAGACATGGATAGGGACAAAGAAAAATGACATATTCTAGCTAGTAGTAAGACTATGCAGTAGCAGTGAATAAAATCTGCAAAACAATTGGTGAATCTTTTCTTATTTAATATCCAGGATGGGTAAGCAGTGAACAGTAAGGATTTATATTGCATCCAACATCACAGCATTTTAGCAGGACCTACTGAAATATGTGAAATTAAAATTAAATATTTCATTCCATGCATCTGATGTGTAATACATCTGAGCTGTAAATGGAAAGGAGGAAAGGTTAAATGAAACGAAATAATATGGAATTGATAGTGAACTGTGGAAGGGAAGGCACAAAATGAAGAAACTTAAAGAACTTATGCTTCTTACCGGGTGAGGCAATGTTGCTTGCATGTTCAGGGAATCAAAAAGAGAGTTTGGCTGGTTGGGTATTGGAACTGTAGTTCAATGGGGAGGCAAATGCATTGCTGAAGAGTCGGAACAGCTGGGGACAAAAACACAAAAGTGAAAGATGGAAAGTAGGATGAATATCTCAGAAAGAATGCTGCTGACTGCAGCATCACCTGGGAGTTGTTTTGCTGAGGACATAATGCAAGGACACAGTTGGGTGTGTATGTGTACACACACTGCTAGAACATGAAAAACCATCAAAGCCATAAAAGCCAGCTGGGTTGATGGGCTTCCTTTACCACACAGGATTCCCATGCTTTGAAGTTTTTCATGGTTAAAAAAGATACTTTTGAAGGCTTTCCTTCCAAACTCCAAACACATGGGAGCACTCCTATTCTTTCTGGTTTACTTTATGCTCACATCACTGACATCCTGACAAGTACTCCAAACTATTTATGTATATTGAGCATACTGGTCAAGGGTATCAGAGTCTTTGAGAAAGGCAGTCAAGATTGTGCTATTGATAATTACAGAATGCAGGTTGTTAAGAGAGATATTTCTGATAAATGAAACACACTCAAAATTGAATTTTATATACAGATATTGAAAATAGAATAATTTTTTCTTGTCTTGAATGATTAATATAACTTCAAAATACAGTTTACTTTGTAACATTTTTATGAAGATTACCATACTTCTGTTTTTTAGTGCAACAGTGAAATCTGTGGCTGTGAAAGAAATAGCATGGTAAGAAAATGTTCAGTTTATGAATATCTGACAGAGTATTGAAATTCACTCCTTCCCTCTAGATCTATTTAAGACAGATTCTATCATTATTATTTGAGTGTTAATTTCACAGAAAACAGGGTTTATTTGTTTGTGTCTTGAGAAAGATGAAGGTTAGAAGGGGAAGGGGAGAAAGAGGGCATAAAATCAGGTGAAGTGGTTGTGATGATGAAGTTATGAGAACAAGTGTAAAGAAAAATATGCAGGAAAAGCAATAGAGAATGATTTCAAGGAAAATGTGATAAAAATATAACAGTAATTTGCAAAACAAGAGACAAATCCTGAGGGGAAAAAAATTAAAATTCTAAAAAAAAAAAAAAAAAAAAAGAGTAACTCAGAGAAGAGCAAGTGCAAATTTAGAAGCACCAAAGTCCATAATGTGCCTTTCCACAGTCATTGGTTCCCAGCACATTCAGGATCAGGGGACCCCATAGCTCTGCTGGCACTCAGGAGAGCCCAGATCCAGGGACTGTCACCATATCAGGTTCTGCCATGTGCTTAAAAGCTTTTCTGTGCTCAGGTCTTCTGAGCTCTTTTGAGGAATGTGAAGATCATTAAATGCAAGAATTACAGCAGAAAGGGTACTGTGGGGAGTTATCTATTTGACCTCACTGCTATCTGTTCAATCTCTGGCTGCAAGGATCTTTTACAAAGTGCAAAGCATATGGATGGAATCAGTGGGTTTCCCATTCCTGCACCTGACACCTGGAATAATCCCACTACAGTCCTTGACAAGTGAAAATAATCACACCTAGCAAGCTGGGAGCCTGCCCTTAAGATTTTTACCATTGAAATCTGCAAATGGAAAAGTACTTTAACATGGCTGAAGCACATGAGAAGTTGTAGCCCCTTATTATGAACTGAGTTCCATTTATAATCAGATTTAATAAGGATATAGCACTCTTGGAACTAACAAAGTATTGAGCAAAGAAGAATTTGCAAAACAACTTTTATGAAATTAAGCCACAAATAAGCCTTTGATCTGTTCAAACTTTTATTATACTGATAATGCTAATTATTATAACTTAAAATTGGCCCTTGGCTATTGGTTTGTGATTTGAAGATACTCTGTTGTCTTGGAAAAAAAAAAAAAAAAGTAGCTTACAAGTGTTCTATTGACAAATCTTTCCTGTAAACATATTTCACTTTCTTACAATAGCATGTGGACTGTGTTATCCTTGATGATGGTGGATTTCTTTTGATGTCCAATCGAGATGAATATACACAACAGGTATGTATATTCTTTATGAGCTGAACATGAAAACCAATAGGAAAAAGTTCAAAGAGAAAAAAAAATCATTTAACTCTCAACTTACTCTAAAGATTTTAAAGGTTTCTGAATCACAAAAATATTGCTGGATCAGAAGTTCTAGGGGGGTTGTTAGTGTTTTTTACAGTTTTCTATATAGATGAAGATGCCAAACTTGCCACCAAGTTTCGTTCTTTGTGATTTGCCATTGGGTTTGTAGGCTGCCAATGGACTTAAGATGGTGGGGACAAGTAATATATTATCCATACACCTTCTTTCTTGTATTCATCTTGCTCTTCCCCAGGCAGGGTCTCATTGATGCTGCATTTTACAGTTACTGTCTAATTGGGGAATTTAGAGCTGTGCACTTTTTTACGAGAAAAATATCTGGAAATGTTTTACCTTATCTCTCTGTATTGCCCCCCATCAGATTGGAAGATTCTTTGGTGAAATTGATCCTGGCCTGATGAGAAACCTGATTAACATGTCCCTGTATGCCTTTAACAAGTCTTATGACTATCAGTCAGTCTGTGATCCTGAAGAAGAACCAAAGCAAGGAGCTGGACTTCGTTCTGCTTATGTGGTCAGTAGTCCCATGTGCAGTGGCTGACAATCCATTGAAAGGCTGTGCCTGTTTATATAAAGTAACCTCTTTTATTTGCTTTTCCCAGCCTACAATAACAGATATTTTGCAGCTTGGATGGTGGGCTTCAGCAGCAGCCTGGTAAGTATGAGTGTGTAAGAATTCTCTGTATCCAAATTCTAATTATTCAGTGGGTTGAAACTTTATTTGACTTGGATTTTTTCCTCCATAAAAGTTCTTTAGACCCTTTGTTTCTGCAGTTTCTCATAATGAAAATTCTTAGCTATGTCTCAAACATGACTGTTTTGTCAACAGTTCAATTAAAAACTGCTCTTGACAGGTTTTGTGATTGTGTGTTCTGCCTACAAAATCAGCTTCAGGAAGCAGAGTTTGGATTAATGGCCTAAGTATGATGGGCAGTTGTGAAGTCTTAAATTATCATGTTTTGAATTATTGGTCACTTGATTCCCTATTTCAGAATATGATCTCTGCCCTTTTCTAGCAAGAAGTCCTAAGAACATCATGTTTGCATTTCAGTGAATCATTTTACAAAACACATGAATCATAGAATCATTTGGGTTAGAAGGGATATTTAAAGGTCATCCAGTCCACTTCCCCTACAGTGAGCAGACACATCTTCAACTAGGTCAGGTTCCTCAGAGCCCCATCCCTGACCTGACCTTGAATGTTCCCAGAGATGAGACATCTCCACCTCTATGTACAGCCTGTGCCAGTGTTTCACCATCCTCATTGTAAAAAATATCTTCCTTGCGTCTAGTCTGCATCTTCTCTGTTTTAGTTTAAAACCATCACCCCTTGTCCTACTGAAACAGGTGCTGCTATAGTTTGTCTTCATCTTTCTTAAAAGCCCCCTTTAAGTACTGAAAGGCCACAAAGACGACTCTCCTGGGAGCCTCTTTTTATTCAGAGAGAACCCCAACCTTCTCAGCCTTTCCTTATGGCAAAAGTATCCCATCCCTCTGATCATTTCTGTGGCCTTCGTCTGCAGCCACTGACAGGCCCATGTTTTTCTCTGCTGAGGACTGCAGAGCTGACACAGTGCTCAGGTGGGGTATTTTACCTTTTTCAGAGCCATGTTGATTGACACTCACATCAGCTACTTCCCTCAGCACCTTCCTTATGGGGATAAGTAATTGGCATGGATGTGGTGCTTTTGCTGTGGTGTGAATTGCACCTTTGGAGACTGGTCCTTTTCTAAACATTCAAGATACTTTTTTTTCCTAATAATAATTACCAAACTGGAATAAATTACCTTCTTTGCAAAGCTAAGTGTTAAAATATGTAGCAGTTGAAAAACTGTATAGTAATTTTCTCACAGAAGCACTATGAAGACAGAATGTTGCTTTTTATTGTTGATTACATTTAGTGAAGAGGAAGAGAAATAATCTTGGTTTTCTTGAACAACAGCAAGCTTCAAAAATTGGAGATGGGCAATAATCCAGAAGAGAAATTTGAGTTCTTTTCAAACAGAGAAACTTCAGTTTATCAGTGTTCAAATCAGACTCAGCAGTCTGGTCTCAATTTAGACCTGAGGTTTATTTTGTGTGATGTTTAACTTGAAAGCACAACATTAAAGTAGTTTACTATGGCCATGTTTTTAATGGAATCTAGGTCAGAAGCAGGCAGAGAAGGCCATTAAGCAAACAAAGTGAAAAGAGATGACCAAAAAATGGATTCGGTGGGGCACCTGGCAAAAGCAAATACAGGGAAATAAGAGAAACCAGGTTATTAAAGAAAGCTATAGTGTTTCAGGCAAAAAATGTGGGATAAAGGTGTGAGCTATCATTTTCAAAATTTATATGGGATACATCAGCATTTGGTTAAGAGAGTGCGTGTCCTTTCTCCTTCATGCTCCTTTAAGTCAGGAGATTCAGGAGTTTTCCCAGGCTGCCTTTTTTGTTCAGTTCCCTGTAAACTCTGAGGTAAGCCATTACAAAGGATTACTGTTTTCTGTCAGCAAATTGCATCACTGTTGAATAGAATCAGGTCTCTTCTGATCCATAACTGCTCTGTTGCTGTCCCTCTGATGATTCAAAGCACAGAGTCGTGGTTGTGAATCCAGAACTCCCTTGGGGAATGCCTCCATGGGGAAGGTGACAGGTGTATTCAGCTTCTTTACACAAGAATCACACTAGAAAAGAAGAAAAAATCTGTAAAGTTGAATGAAGTTCCCTTCTCTCTGCAGAACAAGTGTTAGAACAGAATGAGATGAGATTGGGTCATATTTGTGGGTAGAAGCAAGCCTAAAACTTGACAACTGGAAAATACAGCTTCGGAAGGTTAAGGAGAAGCAGGGAGGCAGAGAATATACCTGTTGCTCTTCCTGTTTTGACAGGCTGGTGGAGGGGAAAGGGTCTGTGTGTGTGGCAAGCTGGTACCTACTTTAAGCAAATAAAATTGGAAAAAATGCCATCATCAATAAAGAAAAAAAAAATCAATAAATAGAGCTCTTTAAGCCTAAGTATTTCAGCAGCATATATAGGAAGAAAATGTAGTCCATAGCTCAAGAGAGATAATAGAGGTGATTTTTAAAGTCAACTGTTACAGTAATGCTTTTTAAAATATAGTATTCCAGTGTTAATCTCCTTCTCAGAAATTTAATGAACCTTAATCAGTGTAAAGTATCTAATTCAGAAGATGGTTGGTTGCAGAAAAACAACCAACATGCCTCTTATATCTCCAACAGAGGTGTAAAAGGGGGGCAGGGATGGTGTGATAACATTCCCATTATGTGACTTGTGGGCACACATTACAGAAAATCTGAACAGTAGTATAAAAGATTAGTGTGAAAGACCTGATAAAATGCGGGAAAAGAAAACCAGAGTCATGCTGGAAGGTTTAAAGAAATACAGCTTTGATAACTGGCAAAAGCATAAAAAATATTGTTAATAACTTATATTTGAGTAGTTTTTAAGAATCCATTAAAATAAAAAGAAGAAAAAGAGTCTTTGAAAATAAATCTGTTGTTTTTCTGTGTTCAGGTCTATCTTACAGCAGCTGTTTTTGAGCTTGACTTTTCCACGGTTCCTTGAAGCAGGTAAGTCAAAAGAAAGGTAAAGAATCAACTTTGAGTAAAGTAGAAGGTAAGAATCTAAGCCAGGGGACATATTTGGGTCTCCCCTTCATGTCTGTGACTTAAAAATGTCATTTCTTTGTTTGTTTATTCATGTATTTATTTATTTTATATCAGCTGATATGGAAGATGATGATTTCGGTGCTGCCCTGCCTAAAACAAGCTGTATCACTGAGCAAACTCAATATTTCTTTGAAAACAATGATAAATCCTTTGGTGGGATTGTAGACTGTATAAACTGCTCCAGGTAATATTTCTTCAATATAAGTTAAAAATTTCGGGATTTTATTTATTTTGCAAAATATAGGGACACTATTATAAAAAGCAAAAATATATTTGGATAAACTTCACCAAACTAACATAAGCAGGACAGGGAAGAATAGAGGCAGGCAAATTGCATTCTCTTTTTATTTGTTTAGAATTAATTTTAATTTTAATCATTAAAGAATTGTAGAAATTCTTTAGTCAGTTTTTGTTTTATAGTCTGTGCTCCATGAAAATTGTATTTTTATCTCTGTCCCAATTTGTTTTCTTTTAATTTATTATGTCAATTTGAAAGCATTCTGCAGTATCCCAAGGGATATGATTTCTCTAATCTGGTTATATATCAGAATTTTTGACAGTCAAGAAGACTATACAATTTATCTTCTAATTTATCTTCTAGTTGATAGTGCTTATGATTTAAGAGCCATGAGTCTTATAAAGCAAACAAAGGTATTATATTTTCTTTTATTAAAATAATTACTCTCCAGACACCATAAGGAGGCCTATTGAAGATGATATTTAATAATAAGTGAAAAAAATTTATACTTCAGAAAAATATCATCTTGGACCTGAATTTCTGTTTTATACAAGTGCCTGCTGGGGTGTTGCATACGTTTTGAGCCTCTGAAAGCATCTTAGAAATAAGAATTGATAGCCAGATTTCAAACAAACAAACAAAAAAAAAGACAGTATTTCAAGCCAGGAAAGAAAGAGAGTGCTTTGGAGAATGGTCAAAACACACAGACATTTTTTCAACTTCTGTACTTCCTCCTCCATGTTGCTAGTATGCATTGAGTTTATTTATAAACTGAAAACGACCCTACTATCTTAAATACCTTTTGCAGAACTATATGGACATAAAAATACAACAAATTCACATCCAACACATGACATGCATACTCCATGCTTCTCTCTCGACCTTCTTACAGACAGGTTTATGTTTTGGGGTTTTGTTTGTTTGTTTTTGTGGTTGGGTTTCTTTTTTTTTTTTGTTTGTGTTAATTGATGCTGAACTGATGTTATTTCTCAGTACAGCTACTGTGGTAGCAGTACAGAGCTAACTATTAACTCAATTAAAGTCATTTTATGCTCTTTTCCATTTTTTCCACTAACAAGTCTAGTTGAAAAAGGGTATGATGGAAATGTCAAAAAGATTACAAAATTTATTATAAATCATTCTTACTGTTTGTTAATAAAAAAGATAAACAGTAGCAAGCAGACTAAGTCTGTGAAGCTGGATTATTTTATTCCAATACTGCGTGTCCTTCTCAAATATGATTTTCCTTACTTCATTTAAACATAGTTCTTTGTTGACTTTTTTTTCCCAGACTTTATCATGCAGAGAAGATTTCAAACACCAATCTAGTGTTCATTATTAGTGACAGCCAACTGCTGTGCCGTTCCTGTGACCCAAAGCCACTGATGCAAGCGGAGAAGCCGGGTATCCTTTAAAAACCACGTTATTTAGTAGTGTGGATTGATTTTTGGCTATGGGATACTGGAATCTATTTGGGGAGAAATGAACCACTTATCTATGTTATTACCATGGTTGCCACTGAAATACTTGAAGTAGCAGGTATTTGTGGGTGATATCACAAATCATGTGAAGCAGCAGTCATTGAGGTAGAGAGCAAAGCTGTTATTTGTGAGAATTTAGACAGAAATGGGCTCACAGGAAATTAATGAAGTTTCAAAAGAGCAGAGACAAAATCTCGGTCCCAGGACAGAATAATTGCCCAGCTGGACAGGCTAGGGACAGAGTGACAGAAAGATTTGCAGAGAAAAGCTGGAGGTTCTTGGTGGGCAAGAAGTTGCCTGGGAGTTGGCACTGTGCCTCACAGAGAAGTGGGCTGGTCACATCCTGGGCTATGACAGCAAGAGTGTAGTCAGCAGACTGGGAGAACTGATCCATCCCAACTCTTCAGCACTGGTGAGACCACATCTGGAGTTCTGTGTGCTTCCCAGGACCACTCTGCCATACAGGAGGGAGTCTAGGGTAGGGTCACCAAGGAGGTTGGCATCTGAGAGCACAAGCAAGGAAAGTCTGAGTGTCCTGGGTTTGTTCAACATTTAGAAAAGACAAGGGTATGTCTGTCTAGAGAAATAACAAAAAAAAAGGTCAGATAAGAGTGTTTGGTCATGAAAAGTTGAGATGCTGCATGTTGGTTGGTTGATGAAGGCACTTTAGTGTGTGCAGTGTCAAAGACGAGCTTACTTCTAGTGGTAACTGCATCAGCCATCAAAGGCTAGAGTTCATCCAGCTGTATGGAATTTCTTCAGAGCTGTCTGGAGACATAGGTGGCTTACATGCTAGGCAGAGTTCTTGCAACACAAGCATTGAAGTTAAAAGCATGTGAAAGACTGTTTTAATTTACAACCACCTTGACGCCAATCTCTCTGCTTTAGCTTCTTCATTGCAGTAGATAACTGTAGGTGATGGTGATGGAAATACATAAAACCAATATACACATTCTAGGTCAGGAGAAATTCACCTCAGCCATTCTCTTCTATGTAGGCTTGAGTGCCAGAAGTGGTAAATCAAACCATAATTTGGATTACTGTGACAGAACAAGGAAAACAATTAGTAATACCTCCGACCACGTCAGGAAGTTAGTTGAGACAGCCTCTCCCACTCCTGAAAGAAAAGCAGATGGTGGTACAGATGACTGTGTTTCTTTGGCACAAGCAATGCATTCATTGCCACATTAATAAAAGTGGAATTCCATCTACGCTTGGGCTGAAAAGGAAGTTACATTGGGGTGTCATCACAGAGCTATGTAAACTTAGCCTAATATTCTAATTGGCTTCAGTCCATGACAGTTTGATCAACTGTTTCCACTGTCTGAATTTATGGACAGCACTCGCTATAGAAATGAAACATGATGGATGGGAAGGGGCACATGACTTGCATTTCCCTGTGGAGCCCAAAACTACTAGAAAGAAGTAAATTACCTAAAATGGCAGTCAGAACAGCTGGGGGGGCTTATATTGACTAAAGGAACTGTTTTATTTTTGTTCAACTATGCAGTACTAAGCTGTTCAACTCTTTTCTGTAACTAAGGTACATAGTGAAATGCAGATGTAGCATAACATCACCCAAGCAGACAAAATGACCTTTGGGTGCTATTTAGATGATTATTATTACGCTTTGCTTCCTTTTGGCTGGTGCAGCTTTGCTTATGCAGCCTCTTGGAATATTTTTGTGTTTCAACTTTCCTTTCAGTTGAGCCACAGCTGAGAAAAGGGGGGATGAGTCTGATAACATCTGAATGAAGGCAGATGCAGACTACAGAAACAAATTCCCATCATCTTGCTTTCTCTTTGCTTTGGCCTCTCCACTTGTTGCACTGAAACTGCTCTACTACTCCATGGTAGTGCATGAACAGGATTGCTTCCACTGTAACTTAGAGCTACTAGGATAAGTTCTGGCACTCTGTTCTTTTAATAGATTTAATATTTGTGCTACCTGGAGTGGAGTAAAAAGAAAGCTTAGCATTCTGAATGGTAATATAAGCAGGTTTCACCAGAAGGTTATTTTGCAGTTTGCCATATCCATGCCTTTCAAGTCTGCTGCAATGACTTGTGCCCCTTATTAGCCAGTGGCATATGTGAAGTACAGTGTGAAGAACACTTTAACACCAGCAATTACAGATTTCAGAGGTGTGAGCTAAAGCAGTACCTCATCTATTCAGTTAGCTAATTAATATCATGTCACTGCTCCCCGTTCTCTCCTGCTGTTCTGCTGGTAGTATGGACAGCATTTTCTCTGTCTGCCTTCATCACTGAAATGCTAATGGGATCTCAGTTGTTCTCCTGTCATTTACTACAAAGCCTACAGTGGCACAATCTTTTCTATGATATTTGAGATAATATAAGCGTACCCATAATAGAACCAGTAGTTTTTACAGGCTTTCACTGCTATTTTCAACCTGTATATGGTATTACTTTTCCAAAAAAGTTTCATTGCTTTTACTGTGTATCTTCATTATGACAGAGTAACTCAGTGGTAACATAAACTATAACTAGTCAGCACCATTGAAAGTTTACTGTTTTATGAAATATTTTCTGAAATATTTATGCAATGATAAAAAAGCAATACAGAAAATATTAAAAGAACTAAGCTTTTATTTGTGTTTACGGTTCTGAAAATGTTCTAAAAAGTTCTGCAGGAAATTTATTTTCTTTATTATAGCAGTATAAAAAAAGGTATTTCATTTTGATTTATCTAAATGGTTGGGTTGGGTTGGGTTTCTTGAATTTAAGCAAGGAACTGTGAATATTGATGTTTCAGCACTATCTGAATTAGTGTAAATCTTCTCTCCTGCCATAAAAATAAAAACAGAATGTTGATCCTGCTCGTGTTCAATGCATGAAAAAGAGTGACACTCCTTAACCAGAGAAACAGATGAAGGGCCAAATCCATGTGAAATGGTCAAACAACCGAGATACAGAAAGGGTCCTGAAATCTGTTTTGATGAAGCCAAACAGGTAAAATTGAAGTTGTTAAGGTTCTAAGAATATTTTTATAAACAATTGTAGATCCGCTTTAGACGATCAGTGAAAACAGTGTTTAAATGTACCTTGGTGCCTGGTAACCTTTTTATCACTAAACATACTGTTCACTCTAGACCATAGCCACTTTATTTCAATTAACATAAACTTAACAGCTGCTTTCTTATCTGCCTGTCCTATAACCATTGCACTTTCACACATGATTCCCACTAAAGTCTCATCAGTGAGTGTAAAACTTGTTGGTCTCTGTATGGTACTGTGAAATTCAGTTCTTCAATGGCTTGCACAAGCATACAATAATCTTGGCTTAGAAGTAGTATTTTTATAATAATGTTTCCAAATATTATTTAAAGTATTGTTAAATTATTTAAATTTTATACATGGTTTAGGACATTGTTTCTATTTCTGCAAATTGTACTGCCTTTAGGTCATGTTCTTAGCAGGTTTAAAAGTGCATTGCTTTATTGAAATCACCAAACCTTATGCTGTTTGGTACTTCTGTGGTGAATGCATTAGTTTTGAAGGAGAAACATTATAACTGTGCCACAAATCTAAACTATTTTTAATATTATTTCTGTGTTACCTTTCAAAGATGCAAAAGAGATTATGCTGAATTCAAGTTGTTCAGAATAAATCTCAAGACAAATATTATTGAACAAGGAAATGTCTGGCATTAGTTAGAATAAAAAATTTATAAATGCATTTCAATGCCTCATGCAATTCTGCAATTTCTGCAGTGGAAAGTTTGTCCCAAACCAGTGTACTTAATTGTTTAATATTGCTGTATACCAAAATTTGTTCCAGTATGTTCTCTGCTTTTCTTGTAATGAGGCACAATTACTGACATGTCAGTAGTATTTAAAAAGTTTAGAGAATTGGTATTCAATGCATTTTTCTAGTAACCGAATTTTATTTTAAAGAGGAAGTCTTCTTACTGGCCAACAAAGATTAAATAAAGTTGAAAACCCATCCAAAAGCTATCCAGCCATTGTAAATATTCCAAACAATCCTGATGTGATTGTGTGTGAAAGTACAACTCTTGCTCACTAGCTTGATGTGCTGATCAATGTGTAAGTCATGTGTTTTGTAACAGTGGATTGTTTTGATTAAGTTTATTTGCAAAATTTGCTGTGAATCTCTTGCTCTTGGGTGGATGCTTTCACATTAACTCTGCTAACTGCCAGCAATCTGCATGATATCTCATCTTGTATGTCTTTTTTTCTGTGTTTTCTTTCCTTTCCTCTACTTGCTACTTTGCCCGTTATTAATAGGATCAGCCTATATGCACAACGAGTCGTGCCTCTGCCATGATGTCCGCTCCTATCTTCATTTTTCTGCAAGTTTTCATGTGGTGTGGATGGTCAGTTACTTTCTCTAATTTTTGTTTTGTTCTTGGCTTAAAAAATTAGCAGACTTTTTTACTTACTGAGCATACAAAAGAAAACAGAATGAAGCAAGTCCCAAAAGCAACAATCTGGAGTAAATTACTGTTGCAATATTAAGGGAAATTAAATATGAAAAAAAACCTGTCTGGAGCCTTATAAATCACAATTACTAAACATGAGGGCCTCTCCCATCGAACATACAAAGACAAGGGAACCTGTTGGATTGATATGGTTGATCTTTGAGATTGCACATGTACCAGCTGAGTCCGCATCCTTCACTTCTAAGAATCTTTTCCTTGTCCTTGTTAAAATGAGCAGAAGAAGAAAGTTTTTTCACAGATAAAAATAGATACAAAGCAAATAGAAGAGACAGCAGACCTGTGAAAGTAAATCTGTACTTAGGGGTAGCAAGGATGAGTGTTCTGTGTGTGTGTTGTTTTTGAGAAGAGTAAGGAGTTTTCACTGCATTCAAATGAACACAACAGTTAATGATGGAAGATAACTGTGTGAATCAATTTGGTTAAACTAGGAATTCAGTAAAATAATATTTTTTTACTTCTTAATTTTTGGCGACCTAAACATATTAATTGCCTGATTACAGGAGAAGGTGAGGTTTTGCTTGTAATTAACTATGTAAGTTCCTGTATATTGACCGAGTGCAGACTCTGGGGTTTCCAAGTAAAGCTTTGTGTTATGGTTTTCCAAGGTGCAGCAATTGGACTGTTGCATCCCCCCCCCAGGTGTGGGACTGCATCACGAGTCACTGTGCAAGTGACATATCTGCAAGAGAGCTGCTGAGCTAAAGAGCAAACGTGTGTCTGAAGGGGGTTCTGATCAACATTGTTCCGAAAACCACTAGAGGGAGATACTCACATGGCTATCAAAGTAAAGCAAGCTGAGGCAGAGCCAAAACCTTACAGGGCATTTTTCAGAGTTAGTGTAATGAAATATTTAAAATTAATGAAGTATTGAAATTAACTGAAATTTAGAACAGTTATTTTCTCAGTAATTTATATTCTCTCTATACTTAAGGGAAGTTTCAGTTAATATATCTTGAACATAAGTGAGAAAAAAAAATTAAATTCTGTTTAACAGTTTCTTTTTTGAGTAATTTTGAAGTTTCTTATTCTGTATTTAAATGATCTAGTTTCTTGCAAACCTAGGAACTTTCACAACCATGGCAAAAGGTTGCAGGGAAAGCTGAAAGGCCTTTCTTTAAGCCAGTAGTATTTCACATTAAAAACTAGATTAGCATCTCATGTTCTTGCTCATGCAATTTGCTCTGCACATAGCTTTCTTTAATTAAAAAGCTACTGTCCAATGTACATAAAGCAGCAGAGACTCACCTTGAGCTGAATTCTTTATGCCCAAAATGTGTTTTCTTCTGAAGGTGGGAAACACCCAGAATATAATTTTAGCTGATAAGCTTTTGGCAGCAGGAAGTTATAAAGGTAGTTTTGTTCATCCATCTTGTTTTTAATAACGTTGTGATTTTGGGAACGGGTTCTCTCTGGACATTAATCTGTGTAGTTATATTAAAATCACTGAAGCCAACACAGATACAATCCAGCTGATAAGGTTCACTAACCTGACAGGGTTTTTTTACTTTTCATCAAGGCTAACAAAATAATTATTATCAATGCCTCAAATGGCTTGCTCTTACTTTGTACATGCACACTGGTTTTGTTTGCCATGCCTGAGACTAAAAAAAAGAACTGTACAAGTTTTTAGCCCCCACTGGGAATGTCTTCCTTCCATCAGCTTCCAGGTATGTCAGTGGGAGCTTTGGGGGTGATTAGCAGTCCAGGCAACTGGATATATCCCAATGGAATTGCCTGTGTCCCCAGTCTGTGCATGGGGAGCTCCACTTTTCTGACAGCTTTGTCTGGTAGTCCAGACAAAGGAGGGTAACCAAAAATTTGTGAATGACCATGCATTGGAACTGTAAATTACTCTTGAGTAAAAGCAAAGGCGTTCACAGTGTAATATGAAACATTTATAATACATGCTTATAAAAAGTATGAGGTAATCCATTGGTATCAAAGGCCACGTCAGAAGCTCTTTGGGCAGATGTTGTTTTATAAGTCAGAGTAGCACAGTGGGTTCTAATGAATTATTATCATTTAAAAACAAAGTTTTAGTGCATTAAATAGTTATAGTGCACTTCTAAAGGAGAAACAGGTATGTTTATAGCCTTGGTGTATATGTGTATATATGTATTTATAGTTCCAAGTGTACTTTTAAAACTTTCGACTGGCAGTGTCTTCAAGGAAATGCTGATATATAGCAATAAGTATGTTGTTTTGATACTTAAAAATGAAGGTATGATTTTATAAAAGCATTCATTTCCATTCTGAAAGTGCTAAATAATTATCATGGCATGTGATGCTGTAGAAATGCTTAACCTAGACTTGTCCTAGTAAGGCATGACATGAAGAAGATGACATTTGGATCTGACACTTCTCTGTCTCAAGCATGCAAGAAAATTTGATGTAATGAATGCAAGAAATTTCTCATACACTTCTGGTGAAATGAAAGCAGCCTACAACAATTCTTTCCAATTTCTTTTACAAGTCTCTCTCTCTTCAAAGAGAATTTATACACACACATAATTTTGAAGACAAGAAAGAGAGGACGTCCCCAGCTGATCTGTTATTCAGGATTTGTGTGATTAATGTCATGGGCTGGAAAATTTCAGTGAAACTGCTTAAAAATAGTTCAGTGTCTAATTGCACTAGAAGAGGTAAAGATAAGATAGTATAGAGAGAAGATAAAACAATGCTGTATATCTTTGTTAAAAGATACTTTAGAAGAAATCTCAAAAATAACATGAAACAGCTGAAAAGTTTTCTTAAAGCTCAAGAAGAAGGGAAGTGTTTTTTAAAAAAGGCCTTTTGAAGACCATTCAAAACTGACATTTTTTTCAATCTAGTTTTAAATTGGGGTGGAATCCTGCTTATTTCAAGGGGACTGTTGATTGTTTTAATTCATTTAAATAAACACAATCAGATTTTGTCCTCTTTTTTTTATATTTTCACATTTCCTGTAGTTTTGACAACAGTGAGAGCACAGAAGAAAATTACAGTGTGAAATTCTGTGGGGAAAAAAATTAATTTAGATAGGATTTACTGTACCTTCTTTGCCACAACTATTTTTGTTTTAGTTTAGGACACACAATAATTAACTGATTCCAAAGACAATATTTAGAAATTGTTCTTGGCAGAACTGCTGGTTTACCACTGCAAATTGGTCTACAAACCTCAGAAATTTGATGTGGCTTTGATCAACATGAGGTTAAAATCTCACTAAGCTTTAAATATGTGTATAAACCTTGTATACTTCTGTGTAGTGCAGTTTAATGCTGTCGTTCATAACAAAATGATGCCTGTCCTGCATGAGGCTTCCAAGATATTGTCTTCTTGGAATCCTTTAAAACTTCTCTGTGTAGTCTTAGGGAGAGGGAAAAAAAAGGTACTAAAATACTTCATTTCAACCCAATAGGAATATTACTTTGGATGACTCATGAATGTAAGAGCGGTTGAGAAATTGTGGTGTGGTTTAAAAAAAAACAAAACTCATAGAGCTAATAGAAATGAACAACAGAATGGAAGGTGTTTTCAAAAAGATATGGTGGTAGGATTAATTTATCAACATAATTTGCAATATTTGGTCTAATGCAAGATGATGTAAGCTGAGTCCTGTATAACTCTATATGAGGAGGCCTACTTGCTATACTGGATGCCATTCTTGCTATAAAGGTATTTTCCCTTCATGTTATGCACAATTTTGTTTAAGACCTTCAGTTTACTACTTACACTCTCCAGACATCTCCTGTCTGTTGGAAATTTTAAATCTCCTGCTTTGCTTTCAACTCTTTCTTCAAAGATGACTCTTCTAAGTAATTTCAGTGATAAGAATAATAAATACCAAGAGGTAACACTGAGTACCATTCACTGAATTCATGTGATAGGAAACCTTTACTGATAATTCTGTTTTTAATGGTAGTCACTGTGAGGAAGAAGCAACAGGGTTATTTTTAAGTGCTTTAAATAGAAATAAAGCTGCATGACAAGACACAATGCAGATGCAAATAGTGACAGAGCCAAACTAAATAAACCAGAATGTTCAGTGCATCTTGAAATCTTAGCATCCTAGTACAAATCTGGTGCAGCAGAGTTCACTTGGGATTTCTTGTTGACCAAAAACCTTAGGAATTTTGAACTTGTAGAGTGCAATCAACCAAAAAGAAACAAAACCAAAAACCAAACCAAACCAAAGCAACAACAACAAAACCAAACAAAACAAAAGGCCTAAGCCAAAACTATACAACTAAATTATAAAGCTAAAACATGAAAGAGATATGTCTGGAAAAGCTACTGCTAACAAAGAATGGCAACCAACAGGAGGTATTTTCTTTAGGACAAAATGGATTTTTATTTCTTTCTAAGGAAATTGAATGCTATTTTTGGAGGGTTGTTTTTGGGCTTGGGATTGTTGCAGTTTTTTGCATCCAAGTTTCTAAAGGAGACTCTTGGTGAATGCTATAATTCCTGATAATGTACTAAGTCTACTTTGTCCGCTTTATCTGATTTTCCATATTTTTTTCCAAACTGTTTTGGAAACCTACCAGCTTTAAAGAATGCATTGCATGCAGAATAAATAACATTAAAATTCTCACCCATTAAAGCTGGCATAAAGAACTCAGTGAAGGCATTTCCATACCCTGTAATTTCCAAATTCTGTCTTTACACCTCTGTTATGAAGGAGTTGCCCTAACATCATATTTGGCTTTGTGCTTTTAATTTAGACAAAAATTTCTATTATCATTTCAGTGTATTCTATGCAGAGGTTTTAAAAAACCGCTTTAGTGCCCCCCCCCTTATTTCCTGTTTATATCAGATCTGCCATTTTTATGTACTTTCTTGTTCTTGCCCATTTGAGTAAACTTGATGTCCTGCATTGCTATTCTTACAAAGCTGGGAAGTTTTGCTTAAGGAAAACAAAATTTGCTTAAGGAAATTTGCTAATAAATTAAACATTGTTTAATGACTCTTTCTTATTTATCATGATTGTACTTTTTATAGACACACACACACCCACACATATCCACCCCAGCCTTGTCTGGGGTGCATTAAGTATTAATTGCATATGCCTCAGTGGCATGTCAGTCTGAACCAGGAGCTTTTCCTGTTGGCTTTCCTCTGCTTTCTGTTATATATATATAATTTTTTTTAAATTTCTGTGCCAGCAGTCACTCTGTTACTGTTCAGATTCAGTTGTCTGTCCTTCCCTGCACATATTGCTCCTGTTCAAGAAGTTTCCCCAGTTGCTAATATACCTAAATTCCTTTCCACCTACATTGTTTTCTTGCCCTTGGAGGCTTGGAATCTTTTGGAATATGGAAAGTGTCTTTTTATACCATGGTTACAGAATACTGTGAAAACAAGAGAAGGACCAAATATTTTCAGCCTTCAGATCTACCCATGAATCTCAGACAAAGTGGAGAGGGGAAAATTTTCCTGGTGTTTTCGGTACTAATCAAAGTTTGTATCAGTCTTGAGAAACAAGGTTTAAGGTGTTACAGGCTCCAGAACAGGTATCAAATGTATTTCAGCCAGACTAATGAATAGTTCATCATGGGATAGGTATTAAGCATTATAAGTAAAGAGAGACCAAAGATCAACAATTAATGGTGGAAGAGTGGTGTGATTGCTGTGTGGCATAAGCAATAGTTACTGATGCATGACAGCAGTGCAGCTGAGACAGCTTCAAAGTGCATCAAGCATGTACAAGTAGTGCAATAGAAAATTCCCTTGTTGTACTTGAATAGAGCACCAGAGGCAGAGGAAGGATTTTCATTCTCTTTGATCATATCTTCACCTGCAGACCATATTCATTTTATTGTGCAATCATTTGATGAAATGGACATGAACATATTTTTGTGTTTGTTTTCTAAACTTGAAAAGTTATCTGTTCTTCTGTCTTTTCTCACAATAAAGTTATACTCAGAATCTTAAAATGAATGCAATTTTAAGCAATATAGACGGTGTTTACTGGGGCCCCCAGGTATGTTCCATAGCATTTCTTGATGGATGGTGTAAGTATCCCATCTAGTTTATAAGTTTGTTCTGTAAACCTTGAAAGTGTTTAATACTCCCATATTTATAGTTAAAGTAATAGCGCCACTCTTTGTATCAAAAATCAGAGGAACTTCCAGGAATTGTTTTACTCTTATTTTAGCAAAAAATCACATATAAGACCAAAACTGATGCCTCAATGATAGTTCAAAATATTGAAAGCTAAGATGTAGATTACTTCTCAAGCAGCTTCCCTGTAATTAATATTAAATGATTTCTTCTCTTCTTGTCGACAGGAAGATTCAGCTGACTGCGGTGGGGCCTCTGGTCTGAGTCCATCACTGTGGTCTATGGTAGCAATTCAGTTGGTCCTGCTTTGGCTGTTATCTGGCAGCAGACACTGCCAGTTATGACCTTGCTAAACCAAAAGCTGCATAACTTAATCGAGACCTGGCCAAAACGATAGCCTCAGTTCCATTTTCGCAAGGGTCAGCTACTGAGAGAGCAGCGGAACAGCAGCGCTCGTGTCTGGTTGTGGCGCGTTGTGAGACTCCTCGGGGCGCCACGCCGCCTGCATGTGGGAGTGTCAGACCCTTAACCGTGTGTGAATGCTGCATCATCCACGCCATCCAAACAGATTTCTGTACCTGCCCCACTGGGGAAAGCTAAAACCTTCTGTTTATTCATTTGTTTGTTGTTGTAATCTTGATGACTTCATGTAAAAGGGCTCCCCTAACAATAGCTTATGTATATGGTTTTTGTTTCTTTTAAGCTTTGGATATCTTGAAGATTTATATTCTTTTACATGAACAGTTGTTTAAAAACCAAAAAGAAAAAGAAAAAAGGAAACATTCTCCCCAGTATAAATTACTAGCACCACAATGGCTGCTTTTAATATCACTTTTGTCCAAACTTGTTGAGTAAAATGAAAATATTGGCCAGTCTTCACCAGAAGTTCAGCATGATGGGAGTGCTTTATGATGAGTGGTTGATTTTCCAAAATGAATCCTACAGCCAGCTAAGCTTTGGTAGGTTGATATTGTATGTAGAAGGGAGGGAAGGGAGAAAACTACTGTTTTTCAAAATTCAAAGGTATTGGAGAGTGTAACTAAAAAAGTGATTTTCATCTTAAACTTGGTGTAATCTTCTGTCGAAAAAAAATTGTTAATTTAAATGTAATATTCACCTCCTTTTCACAATGCAATTACATATAAAGCTAGTAGAAATTTTTCAAAGGCTGAAACAAAAATGCTTGTGAATAAAAAATGTCTTTGTGATATTTGAATGTTGGTTTCCAGGGGTATTTTGCATGATGATGATGCTAAGTTATTGTTTTTCAGTTTGTTTTCTTTGATGGTAGAGTATAGTTCATTGAAAAGATAACAGAGTGATTCTTGTATTGTGTGAGAAATTGAACATTGCAATGTGTTGCAATCAAATCATATTACATTATATTATGAAACAGAGCTCTGAATATACTGTGCAATGAAAAAGCTGAGAAAATAGGGTAAATATAGCTATTGTAACAAAAGGGTTGAGGTGGATTTTTTACAGAATAGCGATCTCACATGAAAACCTGTGTACAGATATTTTAAGAATATAAAAATCAGATTTAACACATTTATTTTTGGAAGTATATGTTCTCTAAGGTTCATATCAGGTTCCCCCTTTGTTTTCTTCATATAAACCCACCCATAATGTTAAAATTTATGCTGTTGCTATTTATAATTGAAAATAGCATATTAAACAGCAAAATGACCTGGTTGCTGCGATTAGAAAAAATATAAACAAATGGGGAGCCTTGAATCTATATGTATGCACATTGATACTTGATTGTGAATAATAACTCTAGAAGTTGTTTTTATACAACCTCATTGGTGATACAGGTTGGTGCAGTAAATTACAATATTACAGTGTAGCATAGTGTTGATGCAAAATATGATTTGTGCTTTTTTTTTCTAGTTTTCAGAACTAAACAGTATTGCAAGACAGCTAAACCAATGAATGTGCAACTCTGCTGGTATTGTACAGTTCTGCTAACAACTGCAATATGCAAATATTAATATGGCACAATACACTAGCTCATTAAAAAAATAAAAAAATGCAAATCATCAGTATGTATATGCTGGCAATTGATTAATATAATTTTGATCATGCCAAAAGCTTAAAAAAATGATTGGGCATGCATTAATATCCTATGAAAACTGAAGAAGCTACTCCAAGCCATGGCATGGCTTGAATGATCAGATGTCTACTGTAGTTTGTACTCTTGGCTGGTTCATTGTTTTTCATGTACCTTGGCTCCAGCTATGTATTTTCTCATGTTTGGAAACACGGTGAGTGAAAAACAGAAATCCTGACCTTTTGATCAGTGATAAAATCCAGGTTTAAAAAAATATACCTAGCAATGTCATAGGGTTAAAAGTACAATTAACTGTTTTGGATGACTTCAGGTCCTCTTCAGGGAAGGTGAGCTAATGTTGATGATAAGGGTGAAGATAAACTTGGAGCTCTTCCTTCTAGACATAGTGCTGTAGTTCTGTTCACTCTAGCACCAATTACCACCTGATAAAAAAATTGGTTTGAGTGTTTCTAATGCCAAGACTGCATCCAGTGATTTTCCTTAATGTGGTCAATTGACATTTTATGGGAGGAGCAAGTTTTCTAGGATTAGGCCAATAATTACTGCACTCACTGCTTTTACTCTGAGGTTACTTTAAATACTCGTTGGTTTGTGCTGTGCTCTTTTAATTTCATGTTATTATCATAAGTTCTCTATAGTTTTCACTTAGCTTCCCAGAAGAAACCCTTCATGGACAAGTTGCACTGTTTAAAACACTTTGCCTTTGCTGGTAGGCCATATTCAGAGTTACTCAATAAGTATTTGATTAGAGTTTGTTGGAAGAAAGAAAGATGGCACAAATTCATGCTTCCACAGGAAACATCTGTGGCTTTTGCTCTCATCCCACTTCCCTTAGAGTGTTCAGATGCAAGAGGAGGGAGAAGCCCATGCCATGCAGACACACAGCCCTCCTGGGTGATCCAAAGAGGGAAATGTCCTTTGTTCCTCTCATTTGCCCCTCTATATGACCTGAAGAAATGTGTTTCTATATAAACATTTGGCCTTCCAGCTAATATTATGATGTTCTATATAAACATTTAGCCAACATGATTCTTATCTTATTAATTGTTTAGAAAGTAGTGAGTATTTTAAATACTTTGAAATGATATATTATAGTATAAAGCGATTGTCAAGACTTTTTTTAAAATACCCCAATATCTGCAAAATGAAAAACATAGACCAAAAATGCAATCTGAACTTCAGTTGTCTCAAAATGTCAATACCAGTCTGATAGAAATAACTCGCATGAATAAATTCTCATGCAGAAGAGTATCCTTATTCTCACAGCGCATCATAGTCATCTTCTCTTGTCTTTGAAAGAAGAAGCTTGATCCTAAAATTTAAATTAAGATATTTTAAAATATTATATAATGTAAAAGGCTGTGGTTTTTAGTCAGGTACAAGGCTCTGTCAATGGTTGCTCAACTCCTTTCAACAGCATGAAGGGAACTGTTGGGGCTGGTTCAGTTCACACAGAAGTCATGCAGTGTATTGTACATCTGACAAGTAACCACCAGTAAAGTTGTTACAGCATTGTACTGTGCAAAACATGATCTGAGGACTTAACATGAAAGGTTTCTTTCTAGTTTTTTTCTTTTAAACAACCAGCATTACTGCCGAAACACTGACCGTGGTCCATATTTGTAACAGGTTTTTAACATGACATAGCAGGTCTGATTGACAAGATTTTTAGGTCCTGTACCTTTAAGACTTTAGTATGATCTTTTTCATGTTTCTAATGCTTGAGGCTTTACTGCTCAACTTGACAAAAACAACAGTGTTGCTGCCATTTGTAAGTTTTCCTACAATATTCCTTTTATTAACTTAAAACCTGGCCTTACTGGTTTAAAATAGGCAGTATCCCTTTTAAGTGACCTTTGCAACCCAAGTGTTACTTGCTGTGGTTGAGAGCTTTTTGCTGTCACTGAAGAGACATTAAAACCTTTTTTTCCCATTAACACGTAACAAACATGCTTAGTAGGACTTAATTCCAAAACACAACCTCAGTACCACTGATCCAAAAATTCAGATGCTAGCACACTGGTTATTAAGAAATATATTAATGCCTACAAGGCATTGCAATGCACTCGAGTGTTTTTGGAATGTCAACCTAAGGTGAAATCTTAATAACTCCTTTCTTAGGATAAATTTTACCCTAACTTCATCAGACATCCAAGCCTTTAACAAAGGCCGCATTTATTATGATTTTGTTCATACCACAATGTTAATATTGTTAATACTCATTGTACACTATTGTAAAAAGATTAAAACAAAGCATCTGAATACAATTCAAGACTTTTGAAAAGTTAGCCTCACCCTGTTCCCAGCTACTTGCATCTGTCCTGTTTATGGTTTAAAAGAAAAACATCATCGTGAAGAAATATTCCACTGAGGCTAAAGGGATACTGTCTTGTTCAGATGCCATGAAATTGCGATTGTGATCTGACAAAGCTGTCTTCTCTTCTTGTGTTGTATGGAATGTCTGGATCATGCTTTCTGGGATATTTTTATTGAAATGCTCAGTGTGCGTTTCTGCAAAAAAAGACTTGGTTGCTCTTACAAGGCAAGCAGGTCTTTCTCCCTTTTCTTGTGTTCTCTTGACACTTTTGTGGAACTTGACAAGCCTGGAAAAAAAAATAATTTTTTTGTAAAAATTTGTACAATAATGTTATAAAAAGTTTATAATCCTAGAACTGTTGTGTTAATTATTGTGCAAAAACAGTATATTCAGAATAAAAGTTTATCATTTAAAATCAACAACTACTTTATTGTTTATTCTGTATAATAAAAACATGTAAATAAGTCTACATTATTTGCTATATAATACTTCTGTGTTTCATATAATTTAACCTAAGTGTCTGAGGAGAGTGAAGACAGTGACTTCACACAGATCTTCGTGGGGTTCAAAGAAGTATGCACAGCAAGCTTCATTTCTGTTTTATTTGTGACTGAAAATTAACAAAAAACAAAGTGGAAAAGAAAAGAAAAAAAAACCAAAAAAACAAAACTGAGGGTCTGTAAAGCTCTCAGTAAATTAAGAGTCTGAGACAGCTGAAGTGTCCCTGTTGTCCTGAAACAATTGCTTTTGGATGGGTTGCCATTTGCTAACTTATAAACGCTGATAAGTCCAAGGGTTCATTGACATGGAGAAGCAAAGTAAAATCAGATGGCTCAGATGGGTCCTGCCCAAGCTGTTGTCCCCACCCCTGACCAAAACTGAGTCACGATCCAGTCAGCTTCTGTACTGCTGCTGTTCCAAGCTGAGGACTGTAATTAAAGTGGATGCACCTCAATAAACAGGCTTGGGGTGCTCAGGAAGTTCTTTGCTGGGTTTCAGACTTCCTGCAGGGGCACTGGCAATCTCTGAAGTGCAGGGCAGAAAGCTGAAAGTAGCAGCTGCCTTAGAAGCCTGAATTTAATCCTTGACTGCAAGTGTGACACAGCCTAGAGAGAATGGCAGTTGTAAAATTCTGATGGATTTACTGGATCCCCGAGGAGCAGATAAGAGAATAAGAAATCAAATGCAGATTCTAGTGCTGCAAAGTAATAGATCACCCATGTGGAAATTCTACAAGGCAGTGCATGACACTGTGCATCAACATCCAGAGATTACCAGCCTCAACTAGATTAAACATTGCTTCCTAACTACATGATTATCCCCACATGCTGAATGCGCTCCTCCATGTTTTCTGTAGGCAGACTACCATTGAGACGTAGAAATAAATAAATCCCCAAAATCCCTTTCTTGTACATGTTTAGTTTAATTGCTGTATTACAATGCACTAGTCATTAAGTAAAGGAGAAGACACTCTTGGACAACACAAGGTTTTCCCTCCACACTTCTGGAACTTATAAGCATTTTTGACCTCATCAGTTTGATATGGGAATGGCCGCACTGCAGTGAGATATTCTATATTCATCCCTTGTGCAAATCAAACCAGAATGCCTGTCATATTGTATTATTCTGAGAGATGACTTCACATTGTCCAATGCAGCTGTATTGTGGCTAACCATCTACAGAAACCAAGACGTTATGTAACATGAATATTACAAAACACCTTCATTGTCACATCTATTAGTCTAGTGCACCTTGTAATGCTTGACTGAAAAATATGCCCACCCTAAATGGTACAACATTTTCGCTGTTGCAAAAGACATTGAGAACAATGTCACTCTTTCCAATAATTTGGAAATATACAAATATATTTTTCCAAAAAGTATATGGGGGAAGAGGAAAGAATAAAGAGACTTTCAGGAGAATGGCTTAATCTAAATTCTAACTGTATTTCTTCTAATTGTTTTAAATATTTAATAATTTCTCATGAGCTGACCTTTCCTTTTGAAACCTTGTTCAGAAACCCAGACACCTTTTTGTGGAGTCTTCCCTTTTAAGAGAACATCTGCCCCTCTCTTCCTTTTGGTGTTTTTAACCTTTTTTCTCCTCTGGGTGTTACAAATCTTTCCTTGACTAGATCTCCAAGTGTACATCCCCTATTGTGTAGAACAGGTATCTGAACTTGGCAATCAGTGTTTCCTTTGAGGAAATGGTAAACGTGTTTGTGATTTGTCTCACCTAGCTGTTGTTGTCAATTGCTTTTCAGTTACTATAGTATAGTGAACAGAGTTTAGGAGCTGGTTACAAATGCAGCAAGGCTTTGCCAGGCTTTAACCATCTGCCTTAATGATTGGAAGGTGAGTTCTTTGAAAAGACTTTTCTAGTGCTATTTCAGTTGCATGCCTTTTCAAAGAGAAGAGTTAACATATTAAGTAAAATTTGCATCTTCTACTTCATCCATTAATTTTTTGTTGGTTTTTTTTAATGTGTTCTTAGCACTGCTAGTTTCTGACAGCTGTTTTGACAAGCAAATTTGAAATATAGGATTTCAGTGGTATTCACTCTTCCTTTTCAAGAGTATCTTTCAATTATTTTTTTCCGCCACTGAATTAGTTCTTTCATAAACAAAATAAAACATGTGGATTTGGAAATGAAACCTCACTCAGAATTTCCATTTTAGCTTCTGTGGCTTTAACCCAGACTCTTCTTGTGACCCAGACTCTTGTGATCTCAGCCTCCGTTCTGTGGCTTGATTATTAAAAAATAAATTTTTTGAGCACTGTAATACACACACTATGGAAATATTAATTAACATGCCTGGAACCCCGACTAACAGCACAATGTTTTGGTATGTGTGGTTAGCATGTATTATTTTGTTAGCTATTTTGGGAGTCCAAGTAGTGCACATTATGATACAAGTTAGTCAGATTGCCATATAAACTCTGGGTTCTTCAGGAATTAATTAATCTGCAGGAATTAATTAGCTCTAAGAGAAAATTGCAGATGCTGAGGGTCCCCTCTGCCTAAAAAGATTCTGTAATACCTAATTTCAAGTGAGTTGGAAGTTAGGAGATGTTTGTCCTCTTTGTATGTAGTCTGCACAAAAGAGAAAAGACTCCATATAATGATAGGATTTGCTTTTGATATCTTTTGGGAATACCAGTCTGGGAAATAACAGGCAGGGAAACTTTGAGAACTTGAGGCTAAATTTTATGCAGTGGCATGCCCTAGGTGAGCACTAGAGGTCTGTGTTCCTGGGCTGGACAGTGGAGATCCATGATCTATAGACATGGAGTAGGGAGAATTATCCCAATGACCAGCCACTGGGAGTGTTATTGCAGTTTGCATACGCACCTTTCTGTTGAAATTGAGGCATGAGTGTGCTAGATCCAGAGAAAATACAAACAGTGGAGATATATTCGTTCAAAACTTGACTCTTCTGTTTTGCTGGATCAACCCAGTTCAATGTCTGGGCTCAGGAAACTCCCCCAAAGACAAGGCAGATGTGAAGTCTAGGCTCAGAGCTACCAGGGAATGGTACAGACCTACATCTGCTTCAAAGGCCATTGCTATGCAGACCCAGTGGAAGAGATGCCAAACTCCAGGCTCTGAGAGGAGCTTTTTGGTGCCTGTGGTTGGAACACAGTCTGACCTAACACTGAATGCCTTCCAAAGAAGAGGGGAGATAGTAGTGAGGGTGAAGGGAATGTTACTCATCTTTTGAATCATGTTCTTCCACGTATAATACTTGTCTCAAAAGTAAAACGTTTCTAGTCTTTTTTTAGTCTGAGAATATCTATTCTCAGAGAGAAGAGAGAATCTGAGCACTGGCATTTGGAGGCAGCAATGACCTCTAGCCTATAGGTTGGATGGCTACCTTGAGTGGTCTGGCTGCCAGGCTGTCGAAGATCTGTCTGCAATAAGAAGACGACTAAACACCTTTAAGCATTTGTTGTCTGGTGTTTCAATGGAACTTTATTAGTTTATAGAAATTGTTATTATTTCATTATGGAATGAGAAGAAATTTAGAGATAGGTAGAACTTGAAGATCTAGAGGGTTCTGAAAAGTTTAATATCTGTAACTACGTTCGAGATATCACAGTTTTGTGTGTTTGGGGCCTCAAAACTTGACTAAGTCACATTTTGGTTGATACATGCTGTGATTTGGGATTCTGAAACTAGGGAGTGTTTCTAGGACATTTTTTAAAAGGGCATTTATATCATTTATCACTTGAACTTTCTGATTTTTTATATTTATGTCCAGTTCTAATCTAGCAAGTCATACAGTGCCAAGCTTTAAAATCAATCCTTAATTTTCAGTGAGTGGAAGCTCTCACCATCGACAAGGACAGCAGCTGTGCTGAAATCTAAGCATTTAGGATTAGGAGTAGGAAGTATTATTGACCCCAGATTTGTTTTTAGTAGACTGTTTTATGGCTTGGAAAATATGTTGCTCGTTGATTCATCAAAAAATTTTCTAACAACTTGTAATGGTATCCAACTTTACAGAACCCTTAGCTGAGGCAGTAGCATGGAAGGACAGTGGTGACAGATAGCTTGTACTTAAGCTGGACCTTGGATTCTGGTACAGTTCATAAAGTTTCCTTTCCTCAAACCTGACTTGCTGTGTGAGCAGAACTGTGAGGGTAATATGGCCAAGAGGAAAGTAAATTGTAACTAGAACATCCTGCAGAGAGGGCATCGTGTTTGGCGCCACAGCGGAGCCTCCTGCTCTCCCCGCCAGGCTGAGGAGAGTGCTGAGCAGTGCTAGCACTGCCTAATAGTTCTCTGCAGGTGTTGGGTGTTTCCACCTAAGTGGAGCAAATTTGTGTATCTGTTTCCCTGTCTCCATTTATTAGCAGCAACAAGTTCAACAAACTACATATTTGAGCTGTCAGCTGCCTCAAATTTCAGTGGGAAAAATTGTAAGACGGACACAACAGCTCTCAAATGCTTCCACACCTCTTGGGGTATAGAGGTGTTAAACTAAGATTTTGAGGTATTAGGATGCTGGGGGGAAATATGAACACAGACATAAATATTTTCATGTCTTTTAGATGCTACCCATGGGCTTCCAGCAACTTCTCAGGGTGCTTTGCTTTCCAAGGTCAAGGAGCCCACTGTGCTTTATTCTGGCAGATGACATGAGTAAAAACTGTGCTTTAAAGCAGCTTGCACGTAAGGCCTCCTTTGCAAAGCATGAAGGAGAACCTGTAGTGTGATATTTGATCTTTTAGAATCTCTAGATGAGTGAAATGCCTTAAATAGAAAATAGGCCTGTTCTGAATGAAAACCTATCCTGGGCACTGTGCAGATAGGCACCTTTATTGCTTCCAGAAGAACTTGTCTCATGTAAATGGATATTCTGTTACTAGAGAGCTCCTTTTTTTTTTTTTTTTTTTAAATAGCTTGAATGGCCATTTAAAAATAACAGAATAGTGTGGAATGATCTATTTTACAGCTTAGGAGTATTCACCTAGCTGTAACTAAACCTGTACTGCCTTCACCATATCTGAGGCTTTTGCCTGCAATTCAATTCATTTACACAATTCAATGGATCCCAAAATCAAGTTCCAAAACAGTGTTGATGAGGATGTCAGCAGTAACAGAGGAATAATTTTGTTTGTTTGTTTGGGGTTTTTTTACCCCCACTAAACCTACCCACTCACCCAGAGCACCCAGATTATAAATCCTTTAAAAAGTAGCAAAAAACTATGTGGGAATGAACTGATTACTATTATGAAACACAATGTTTGTCAGTGTTTCAAATTAGTGTCTTTCTGAACTATGTTTTGGTGGTTTTTCCCAAAGTTTATGATGTGCTTGCAATGAACCTGTATCAAAACAAAGCCTGGCTCTTCCATTTTGAAGTGCAACATTAAATGAGTGCTATACAGGATATAAGCTTTCTCTAATAGTTACGGAATCTTTTATTAAAATTCCTTTTATATGGAATTTAATAGCTATAGCTTTATAGGTTATCAGACACAGCTTTAATTCTTGGTAAAATTAAAGTCAGGCTTGCTGGACCAAATAGCCACTTTAAAATCTGATCGACTCAGAAAAACAAAGTGGTTCTTTCAGTAGTATATTGCTCCCTCTGTATATTTCAGACTCTACAACTACCTGAAAGGAGGTTGTAGCAGGGTGGGGTTCAGTCTTTTCTATCTAGCAACAAGTGACAAAAGGAGGGGAAATGGCCTCAAGTTTCATCAGAAGAGGTTTAGATGGATATTGGGAAAACTTTCTACACCAAAATGGTTGTCATCAATTGGAACAGGCTGCTCAGAAAAGTGTCTGAGTCACCATCCCTGGAGGTGTTTGAAAGACCTGTGAGAGTGGCACTTGGGGCCATGGCTTAGTGGTGAACAGGAAGATGCTGGGTTAATGGTCGGACTGGATGATCTTAGAGGTCTTTCCCACCCTGAAAAATTCTGTGATTCTGTACCAGGGAGATTGTATTTATATAGTGTACCTACTCAAATTTCTACTTCTAATGTTGCTCCTGATAGATGTACTGTCTATTTAAAACTTAAAGGTCTGCTTGTCCAAATTTAAGTACTTTTTGACTTGCTTGTTTTTTTGTTTGTCTCTTTGGGGTTTTTTTGTTGCTTTTTTTGTTTTGATTTGGGTTTGGGGTATGGATTTTTTTTTCTGACACTGTTGTGCATCATAATGCACTTAAGGAAGTGTTATTTTCAAGACTGCCCAGCATTTCCCTCTCAAGAGCAGAAACTTCAAGAGCAGATTGAAGGATTAACTACTTATAAAAAGCAGACATAATTAAGGATAGTTAACCATTCCTGGGGGAGAATCTTAACTGGGCTAGAGAAGATAGCTGCTCTTTCTCTGGGTCAATGTCAGCAAGAATCACTTAAGAACACAAAGCCATGAGATGCCAGACTCTGTGTGGGTGATGCACAGTGTGCAGTGCACAAGCAGGAGCTCTTTGAGGCTCATGCTGATATCAAGTGAGGTTGCCATCCATATGCTTCACTGCATCATTTAGGACCATGACAATTGTTCTGGCACCTGCATGCCTGACTCGTTTCTCCTCCTCCCTGGCCCGTGCAGGCTGCTCACATCCCCTGTGCCCAGCAGTGCTGCTTGCAGCACCTGCAGGCACCTTTCAAACATTTCTGCACACAGAGCATTTACCCTCAGCCTCTGCCTCTGTGGGCATTTTTCACCATTGGATAGAAGAAAACCTGACATATGAAATTCATAATTAGAGCCACAGATGATAAAATTTGAAAAGTATGTCTAGAGTGTCTGGATACAGTTTTGCATGGACCAGTGCAATCTTTGGCTGTGTCAGGCAACTGCCTTTTGGAAACATTGGGTGGCCTGAAATGATTCTTTTTAGCTTTTGCTTATGTAAAAATGATCAACTTCATTACAGCATCTGTTACTAACACAAAGGTCATAGATGTCCAACTTGCATTTATATGAAATAGAACCAGATGCAGACTATAAAATGATCTGAATATTTTTTAAATTACTTCACTAATATTTTGTCTCATATTTTCTTACAATTCATGATTAATATTTTAAAGGTTATTTATCTTTCATCTTGGGTTCCACTGTTGTTGACTTAACTTTAAGAAGTCTTGATAGAGCTTGAGAAGGAAGATCACTTGCTGAATGTATTTTTAAAATATACTTTAATTAGTAAAACATGAATTAAAGTCTGTAGAGTTATAAATTATAGATATTAAAAGAAAATTAGATGTTGGTTGTTTTTTTTTTTTTCTCACAAGCAGGGTAAAGCTGAGGAATTTTTGTCCTTTTAATATCTTGCTGTGGATGATAAAACTATGTCAAATAGATTAACAACTTTTGACCCAACAGCTGTAATTGGTAGAGGTAGAATATGTGCAGCATGCTGTCTCTTTCCCCATTTTGTATTACTAGTAGTAGGCTATAACAATTAAAGGGCAAAGTTCTCCTCTTATTTTTGGTGGAAGAAATTCAAGAAATATTTGTCCTGAAAGAAAAATAGTATTTATGGAAAAGCTTTCTGAGGTTTCTAGTAAGGCTGTCTGGTTGCTCCAGGAAACAAAAGTTGCAGGCAATTTTCTGAAAACCATTTAGCACTTTATTCACAATATTGCTGGGGGCAACACTGCACATGCATGAGGCCAAGTATGTGTTTGAGTACTTTCACTGAATAAAAGTATTTGACAAAATTATAAATTTCTGTCTACAGTGTGAATTCTGTTATCCTCCTTTTTGAAGTTACTTATTGTTTGAGATATGTCTGCCAATTTTGTCTTTACAACTTTTTTTAGTGTTACACATATTTATTCTTAAAAAAAAAAGTTTTAAAATACTTGTTTTAAGAATGGCACCTTAAACTCGCAAGTGCATTTTTCCTAATGCCAAAAAAAGGTAATAAAAAGGACAAAGTGTTTTCTCTACAAGAATTTTTGAAGTCATTTCAACAAATGGCAACATTATCAATAAAAACCTATTTGAATCATTGTCACACCACATCTCAAGAATCATTAGACATTTGGTAACACATCAAACCTTCATAGGGAAATGAAATAATGGTTAAAATTGTGATGAGATACTGTGAACTTTGTAAAAACTCCATATTCCAGTTGCAAAGATTGTAAAGAAAATATTCCTATCACTTTCACATCTTCCTATCACTTTCCAAAGCAAATAGTGTTTTTTCTATAACAGCTGAAGAAGTAAATGTACTTTCCTTTGCATGAGGTGCAGAGGTCTTATGTAGTCCAAAACTGCAAGATGATAAACAAGAAGTGAAATCAGAGTGCAGTGTAAGAAAAGCTGATGACATACCCAACAACTCTGCTGCTGTGTTTGTGACGTGCAAGGTAAGGCTATGAAATAACTCTTCCAGTTTCTTGCTTGATAGTTTGTTTTTAGAAAAGGGACTTATAATACTGCACAGTAAAATTCTTTGCTGTGAGGGTGAGGAGACTCTAGAACAGGTTTCGCAGAGAGGTTGTGGGTGCCCATTCCTGGAAATGTCCAAAGCCAGGTTGGGTGGGACTCCGAGCCCCTGACCCAGTGGAAGGTGAAAGGGTGGATGTGGATTTGCTTTTTAAGAGCATCAGCACCTTCTTCCAGTTGCCAACTTGTCCTGGTATCAGAGAGTTGTTCCATGTCATACCCTAAGCTCTCTGCCTGACCCCCACCACCTTAACAGGGAGGACAGTTCTGGTTCAGAAGTGTAAATTATCACATTCATACATAAGAGATTTGTAGTGTTGAACCTTTGTTGAACAGAATCACTACAGACAAATACCATGAATGATTGTTTCAATGACAGTTAATCAGCTGAAATTAAACCCCATATAATAAACTTGAAAACACAGATCTTTATTTGAACATTTAATAGTCTATTGTCTGGGCAGATTGGTAGACACAGTTATCTAGGCTAAATTCATTCTCACACTGAGTGCTGGTCCAGTACTTTAGTCCAATAAAAGAAAGTGAGTTTTATTTATTAAAAAAAATTATCAGCTAAATTTCAGATTCTCTGTTTTTCAGTAACTTGATTTCTTAGCTTTGAAAGTCCATTTTCTTCTTAATTTTCCATGAAAATACAAGTTTTGGGAGTGGGGAGGGGGTTCTTTTTTATTTTTTTCTTTTTCCTCTCTGTGAACCTGCACATCCTACACTGTTTTTTAAACAGCTGTGTTTGGTAGTTTAAGTGTTTCCTGTCACAAAAATAAATGCCCCAGTGATCACCAGAAACTGTATGCTGTTTGGTGACTCATGAAACTTCTCAGAACACTTTTTAACCAAATAAATTAATATAATTCATAATCACAGGGCAGCATTTACAATTTGTTTGAGGAAGACAAATGTGGAGTAATTTAAAACATATGTGATTTTCTTTTTTATTAGTGTCTCTTTTTTTCTACAGAGACCTGTGAAAATGGATTAATGATACATTTTTCTTACTCCTGTCTGAGCCCAAATACTCATCTTGTTGTCCATGCAAAATCATGGAGTGAAGTGGAATTTTGTTTAAAGTGCAAGGAAAACACAAATATGAGAGGGAAACAAGAGCATCATGACAATATATAAATAAATAATGAATATATGAGATCAGTATCTTGCAAACTTAGGGCATGTGAGCATCTCATGTGAGCTGTCCTGCTGACTTCAGTGGAAAACTCGCGTGACTTGTTGAATTATCCAAACAAAAATTTTTGCATTAGACACAGGAATGGCTTTAAAGTACATAATTTCCTTCTGTCTCTTTGAGGACTGCATGTTCTTGCATAAGTGACATTGAGGTCAGAGCACTCCTGCTTCTTAAAAAGTTCATGCATGGAGATAATAATAATAATAATAATAATAATAATAATAATAATAATAATAATAATAATAATAATAATAATAATAATTTAAAGAAATAAGCTCTTATTTCTTTTATACACTTTTGATATCATTAGTTTAAGTTCAGCATTTTATCATTCCTTTTGTAGCTATTCCTTTGCATTCCCTTGAAAATGCTGGAGCTTTGTCAAACGTAGCATCAAGTATCTCATGAGTTTGGGCATGTTTAAAACATCAGTTTGCTGATATTCTGCTTATGGTAAAATAACAAAGAAAAGGGTTCATAGTCAACATGGGAACTTCAATGAGTTTCATCTCTTCTCACAGAATTTATCAAAAATTCTGCTGCTCATTGTTTCCAACACACACACTAGAGAGGGACCATTCTTTCTTAAGAACTAAAAAAAAAACCTTCAAACACCCCAAACCCTCCCCCAAAACTCCAACATTTTATTGAATTAAAGCCAGAAAGAGCTATGGTAACAGCCAAGATTTGTCCAACTTCCCTGGACATCTCTTCAGAAGGACAGTCACTGCTAATTTGTTACATGATGGTCCTGATAGCAGGAACCTCCCTCTTGGGGGATGTGCTGATACCTTCACCTCCCTTGTTGTCTTCCCAGGTTTATCTGTAAATTTTGCCTGTCTTGTTAAGACCTTATTCCTGTTAGATTACTTAGGGAACTGTTGTGTAGGGTCAATTGTCATTCTCCTTCCCAGTCCTGTCCTGATAATTTCTCCTGCTGATAGAAAAAAAGAAAAAAAGTCACATGTATGTATGTAATAAAAACATATTTATTATCCTTGCACTAGCCTTGAAAAACTTTTGAATGCTTTTTCAAGATTATATTGTTTAACTGTGCAGATTTGAAATTATTGTTAAACTGTGCAGACTTGAAATTTTATTTCTCTCTTTTGGATGAGACCTTTATCTCCTTTCTGGTTTACATCTATGCTGACAGGTTTATGGCATTGCTGCTATGTTTTCCCAACCATAATAGTGTGGACAACTTCTCCTAGCAATGAAAAAGTACCTGTGTAGGACTGAGAAATGACAGGTGTGAGATTTGTGAATGGCTAAGCTATCAAGAGCCATTACCAACAAAAAGACAGTGTTTATTGGATGCTGCTTTGTCCATAATGTCACTAACTTCTGCAATTTCATAAAACCAACTTTTATCATTGCAGTTTGGGCTGGAGTGGTTGCTATGGGATGTATCAGAAGACAACTGCTTCATGCAGATTAGAAAGGAGGTAAATTCTCCAACATAGTCACATCCTGAGTGTAACCAAAATGCCATCTGTGTAGAGCAGCAGAAGAGGTCTCAGTCCCTTCAGCATCCTCCTAATATAACCCAAGGTACTGCAGGGTTTCTGTAGGTCAGAAGCAATTTGTCTGGGCCTCATGACCACAAACATTTTGCTCTTTTAATTGCAGTGAATGGGAAGTAGGAATTGGTGAGACTAGTTCAGGCAAATGCTTGCACATTAAACCAAATAATTTTTAATTCCTAGATTAGAGGCAAATTTCCCTAAGCCATTATCTATGGCTCACCACAGGCTACAGCCTTGGCTGAAAGTACACCTCCACACCAAGACTGCAGGGATAAAGCTGTTTCACCAGGCATGTAGCACCAGCCAAATTCCTAATGTGGGACAATTCTCTAGTTACTCTGTGAAGTTAGACTGAATTTAAAAATGCAGCTGGTGGATGGATCCAGCTGTAAATGCTAATTGCAAAGCCCTGTGGATGTGGGGTGCATCAGATGTACTTCAACTCTGTACTTCAGAGCCTTGATCCCATTTCTAATTACAATCAGCCTAAGGGAAGAAACAAGAGAAGCCTTATAAAAAATGGGCCTAAATCCAACTATGTGAATATGCATGACCATGTTGCACAAGTGCAACCTAGGTAATGCAGGTGACTGACCCAAAAGTTTATAATATGCATTCTGTCCTTAAAATTTATGGGTCACACTCCCAGTTCATATTCACAACTCATCTGGGATAAAATGCATCTCGCTGAGAATCTGTTGGCATTTCTACACAGCTAATTACTGCTTTTTTGTATTTGCTTGTATTTTGCATAGGACTGTATTTTCTCTCCCATTTCACACTCAGTGCTGACACAATGCACTCCCTGCCCACAGGGCTTGCCTACTTCCCTACTTTTCATCTACAGGCGGGATGCTCAGGGCTGCTTTATCTTTGTGCTGGAAATAAATATGTACAGCAATTGTGAACTACACTTGCAGGAATCTCTCTAACAGCTCTGTTTGGGCCTGAGGCTGAAGTTAGAGTCTGCCTAAAAAGACAGCAGGAGCTGAGAGATGATATTAAACCATTCTGGCACAAACTAAGTCCCTTCACCTCCCCCAGGTATTGTGAACAGAAAAGATTAAGCGGGCAGCTCAGCTAAGTCACTTCAGATGTGTATAGCAGGAATAAATACTTGCAGTGTGACACCCACACTGATGAGTTGCTGGCTTCAAGCAAACTGCAGTGCAAGTTTATGAGAGCTGTGAGCTGCTCTGGTACAGGCTGGGACTCCACATAAGCAGACCAGCCATGTCCCAGAGCGAGTGCAGACTCACAGGCAAGTTTTTCTTGTTGCAAATCACTGACTTGGGTTGCCACAAGGCAGGATTTGGAAAGCAGCATCTCAGCAATTTAGCTTCTGGAGGCAGAACTCCTTGAAGAAAAGGCAAGTCACAAAATTTTGACTGGCATCTCATTTGCTCCAAGTGCTTTAGTCTTGATATAAAAGCCAAAAAGCCAAAAAGCCATTAATAAGTGAAATCCACACTAATCCTCCAACAATGTCAGCATGGTACCAGTATCAAGAGGAGTCAGTCATTAAAAGTGGAAACATCCCTCATCCAAAACAGTGCCCTGGACTCAGTGTTTATGCCAGAGGGTATAAAAGGAAAGATGGATAGGGAAAGAAAAAAATGGCTTGACAGTTTATCTGACAATGATCCAGTTAAACAGGAAGACAGCCTCTCTCAATATAAATCTTTACAACTTTGATGAAGTCTATGCTTGGCTGCACCAGCACTCATGACTCTTACTCATGATTTTAATTTTGAAATAACAGCTCAGCAGTCCTTTGGCTTTCTCATTTCAGATTACCAGGCTGCAAAGGCATTGAAACTTCCCATAAGCTCTGGGAAAGAAAAGAAAAAAAATTAAAAAAGGTCAGTTTTTAACACTAGGCCATTGGTTTTCTATGTATGCAGGTTTTTGACTGAGGAGAAGAAAGCTAAAAGGATAATTTGATAGCTTTACTGCATATTTTGAATTCAAATTGACTGTGAGCTTTTAAAATGCAAATTCAATAAACAGGGCTTAGATACACACACTTGAGTTTGCAGCTGCTTCTAATGTTAACCATTTATGCTGTAAATAGCATGAAGATGAGAAAGGAAAACTGGGTGACGTTCAGCCATGACATATGGACAGAAGTTTGGCTTCAGTTACCTTGGAAAAATATCTTCAGTTGGAAAAAAATTCAGGTATTCTATAACTTTGGCAAAACTGAGGTATATAATAGAAACTTAGCCAAAGTTTGTCAAAGTTAGAAAAGCTGAGCATTTGGTTTGATTTGAGCTGTGAGTAAAGCTTAGCTCTGAAGCCTATTTCTCTGCCAGAAACCATGCAGGTTTCTACTGAATTCCTTAGTGATTTTTTTTTTTCTTTAAGAAAAGCATTTGTTTAAGAGTCTTCCAAAATTTAACACCTACTGGAATAAATCCTTTCTCATGTTTATTCTTCAAATTAATTACTTAATTAAAAACTAAGCAAAGGAAATCTTGAGAATCCTAAATATTTAGTTATTAGGACATGTAGCTACAGTGCCCACGTGTCTGGAAGTTGCTTACAGCTCCTTTTTTACTGAAAGGCCCATATTCCATAGCTATATACACAATCCAAAGCTGATCTGGGTAGGGTAAAGCACTACACAGCGCCAGGTTGTCAGAGAAGCAGTCCTGGGAGATGTTTTGATGTTTTGCAGAACCTTCCCACCAGCAGCCTGACAAAACCTATGTCAGAACAATTCTACAGAGCAAGAGGCACAGTTTGTGTGAAGTACTTGGGAATTTACCTCCTGTTTTTTTTGTGCTATCAGCTGCTATCACAATCTAATCCTTCATGATTGAAAAAAGAAAATGAAGATGTTCCAGGTAATAACATTTCTGCTCTGTGAAATCAGGCATAAAGGGGAATTCTGGAATGTCACAGCTTGTGTAATAGAATGCTTTAATTGGATGCCATGTCCTCAACAGCCTGCAGTCCAGAGATGTCAACTTTACCTACAGCTTTTGAAAGACAGAAAGAAAGAGATGGGAAATAGCAAGATAAACAGAAGCATTATGAGGCAGAATGAGATTGTGGTTTTAGCAGGGAACTGTGGAGCCAGGGAGAGTTAAAGGTGATGGAGGTGACAGACATTTTGTAGAAACTTTCCTTGAAGGGACTTGTTATTTAAAGGCCCACATTTTACCTCTGCAGAGATCTCTGAATTCTGAAAAATGTTTGGTCCATGGTTGAACTTTGATGTCATTACAAATATAAGAGTTACTGTTCAAGAAAAGTGGAAGAGATGGCATCTGAGAAAGCCAAAGCCTTGTGTAGAGGACTGAGGCACTGAGAATATAGGGGTTTCTCTCTTGAAAAAGAAAAAAAAAGGCCATGCAAAAGGTCCAATGCCGTATAGCTGATTTAAATAATTTCTGAGAAATCTATTTGTGCCTTTTCCTTGCTCCATCAGAGCTCTGGATCTCATTCAAATAATTTCTTGTCTACAAAGAAATTGCAACAGTATCCATATTATTTCTTTTCTTGTCTTTTTTTTTCTTTCCCTATCTTTGCCTTTCCAATTTCTCATCTTTAAAATGGGATTTTTAAAGAAGAACCAAAGAAAAGATGAGCAGTTTTGTAATATAAAAACAGGAGGTGGGATTAATTTTCCTTAATTTTGTGTCTGTATTCTAGATGTTTACTATTGAGTCAATGCTTGGCTTTCTGCCTGATCCAAAGTGATGGGTTTAGACATTTTCTACCTTATCTTCAATGTCTTATTTTAGGATGGGAGGACATTCACCCCAAAAATGCCTGCTTCTGTCTTCTGTATGAGAGACAGCTGTACACTTTCACAGTAGCACAGGCTACACTCTGTGCTCAGAATTATCCTGTGCAGTTAAATTGTTTTCTATGCCCAGTTCAGCCACAGATATCCTGCAGGATCTTTGGACAAGCATTTCATAATTTCATGCCCATTACCCATATATACCCATATATACCCATAAATGCCCATCAACCATAGTGAAAGGTTGTCAGACCTCTGTCTGAAGCTCTGTTAGACTGGGTGTTGGCCAGGGCAGGTGATCATCTTCTATTAAGAAGAATCACAATCCTATTTGGAGCTATGAACTGTTACACTCATTGCAGTACTTTTTAATACCAAGCTACTTTTTCATTAATATTCTTTAAAACACCTTGAAGAGGTGAAGTACTGAGAATGATTTAAAGTTAAAATAATAAGAAAAAAAGCATTGGCATGAGTTGACCAGAAGACAATGAGAGAACTCTCTTGGGGAAGTGTAGGTCAGGGCTTGTGCAGTTCTGTAAACAAAAAAGAGTAACTTTTAGTCCAGCTTTATGGTAAATAGCTTTAGGTCTACCTAGTGCCTGACTCCTAAGAATCTTTATGCTTCCTCAGTAGAAATGACTGGATTTTAAAAAATATGAATTATTGAATTCTGTAAAGGTAGTCCGGGCAGGAAAGCTAAAACTGATTTAAGCAGAAGAGTGCAGCTCTCTGTGATTCTGACATTTCTAAAGGTTTGGAATTTATTAAGATAACAAGGCAAATCCTTCTGTTTTCCAGAAAGGAACAAATCTTCTCCAAACCAACAATAAATTAATTTTCCTAATTTTGGTGGATAGACATACAATTTCTCTTTTCCTCTTTCAAAATCCAGCATTCAAAAATAGGTTGGTTTTTCAAAGATTTATTTATTTTTGGATGTGCATGAAAGGCTGTCTTGCCAGGACCTGAATAATTTAGAACAGGACAAAAGCACATGTGGGATTTCTCCTTTAATCAATGTCAGTTCCATATAAGCTGCAAAGGGATTTTCCAAGGGTTAATATATATTATGTATTGTCATTCTTGATTTCTTCTCCATATAAATAAGATAACATTTCTACTGAAGTAAGGTCCAAATGGCACTCCAAGCTTATAGCTCTCTAATTCTTTTTTACCTTTAAGACTTCCTAGCACCTTTACTGAAGAGCAGCTGTAGTTTCCAAAAGCACCAAAAACTCCCAAATAAAACAAAACACTGAAGTTTCCCTTTATTTTTTCCTATGAATTCTGTTATAAAGAGTTCCACTAATGGAGCTGCTGATATATACCTCATAATTTATAGATGCCTCTTTTCTCTGAGAGGGAGACCTTGTGGATGCACAGTTAAGGCAAGTTCACACCCTGTCATGGACCAACGACAAAATTCAGGCAAACAACTCCTACATTGCACTTCTATAATACCTTTCACAATCAGCTTTGTCCTGAAGTGTCTTCTCTTTAGTATAAAGCCTGAATTTGCAACAAATTTTAAACTGCCCTCTGCCTATGCATGGGCTGGTGCATGTGTAGTCTCTGTGCCTCCATCAAGTGTTGGACTCTCAGGCAGTGGTTCAGGCATTTACTAAAACAAGGACACAGTGCAAAGTGTTCAGGATACTTTGGAATTAACCGGGGTCCTCCGCCTTCTCAAGAGTTTCAGGTCCTGCAGAATTAACCAGAGTAAATTATCTTCAGTGTATGGTGGGTTTGGATTTAGGGTTTGAACTAAAATAAGCTGATGCTCTCAGTGAATTATTCCACAGCCTGGTGCAATCCTCAAGCTATCAGTCCTATTAATATCTATTTGAGTTTAGGAATATCTACTCCTTCAATTTTCTTCCAAAAGTGGAACTGACACAAAGAAAATTGTCTCTGGGACAAGAAAGAGACAGAAAATCTCTCAAAGTCTGTGTGAACACATTTAAGCCAGATGTATGAAGATTTTCCTATTCATTTCCTATTGATTTATCTGGTTTCAGTTTTTGTGCCTTTCTGCTTTGTTTTCTTTCAATAGGAAACAAAATACCCACCCACTAAAAGAAAAATTAAAAAAATAAATGTAAAGCATAGGTCCATGAACATATTTTCTTGAAGCAGCTATTTCCAAAGAAAAACTTTTTACTGAAATATTTGTAGTAGATTTATTAATTGTATTTAGAGCATTTAATCTAGATATGTAATTGCTTTAAGAATAATGTCTTTTCTCAACAAACATTTGGTTCAATTCTCTGATAGTCCCTTGTGAAGTCACTGAAGAAAGAAAAAAGGAAGACATCAAAGGACTTCCAAAACCAACAGATTCATCATCTTCCAGGATAAAATTTTTGTAAGAGCCAAGTCTACTGTGGAAAAGCAATATCTCAGCAGGAGGGTGCAAATTCACTCACTGTTTTGTTCCCATCCATACAAATCTTCAGAACTGCTATAATGACTGTAAGGCAAATGAGCTCAGGAGGCACTTTTCTCATCTGCAGCATCAAATGTAAGAACAGATAATGCACCCCAATAAGGGTCCAAGGCACAAAATAGGAGAAAGCTCTGAGCAACTATTTTGAAAGACTGCCAGCTGGTAGAGGGGTGTCAGCATCACTTAGACCTTAACATAAAATTATGTCAGTAAATTTTCAGAACCACTTGATTTTGAGATGGCAGACATGGAGTTAGGCCAATTGTGATCCATTCAGATTTTGGCACTGATGAGTGTTGAATGTCTTTACATCAGTTTTGAAGTTTGTCCCTCACTTTAATCCATATTTTGCCTTGCAAGTCTACAAAATGGGACTGATACATTTCAGTAAGTCTTTATGACTCTGATCCAGAGCCCTTGACTGATCACAGACCCTTCTGCTGTGGCAACTTTCTATGCCAACTAAATACTCCATTAAGATCTTTGGAAAAGCACAATTCACCTGAAAGTGGTAGGAAAGGAGCATTGCTTCAGCTCTCCAAGACAAAGTGTTTGTTTAGAGAATGACTTTTCCAGACTGGATCACTTAATTTCAGGTTTGAAGTTTTGGAGTTTTGTTGAGTTTTTTGTTTTTTGGTTTTTTGTTTTTTGTTTTTTTTTTTTTAATGCATACTGATCAGATTTCTGAGAACTTAAATATGGAAGTTAAAATAAGAAATCCCTGAGATTTCATTTGTTGTTTCTCAGCATATCCAGTCATACTTATCATCACATTGATTAAAAAGAATTATTAAAAAAAAAATTTGGTCTATGCCTTTTTTTTTTTTTTTTTGTCATGCATTTCCCTAAGTCAACATGTTTCAGAGCTGGAAATTTGAAGTTGTTTAGCCATAAGTAATTGTATTTACAGCCAAAGTACAGCTATCACGTTACTCAGGTCAAAAGCCAACTTATTTATAATACAAAACATTTGAAAACTGACATCTGTTCTCAAAATACACAGAACTTCTGGACTGACGTCAGTGATGTAACCACACAGAGGAATGTTTCCAGTGAGTTTCCTTAGCATTTTTACCTGAATGATAACTCAGTTCAATATAGTGAAATCTTTCTCTTTTTTTCATGCTACACAATGGTGTGAAAGGCTACATTTAAAAAATGCCCTAATTATGTGAACCAAATGCAAACTTGGCAAGCATAATTATTTTATATCATGAGGGTCTCTTTATTTTGGACAGATATGGATATGATAGGCACTTCTGAGAAATTGTCTCTTGCTGTAGAATGTGAAACCTTGAAAGCTGGGATCACTTGTAAACTGGAGAGGGAACAAGTAGAGGTATGGTTTCAAATTTTCCTTTATGTTTCAAAAGGCAAACCAGCAGCAGTAGCTATTGGATTTCTCTAAGATAATATTTTCTGAAAATATTTCTTTTCTTAAATGTGCAGTTTTCAGTCCTTATCATAGTATGAAAAACATATTGAAAAAATAACCTTTTGCAGCTACTGATATTATCATTAACATGAAGATTATTTCCTTGGATTCCATATTTCTGAGACATGCCTCCAGGATTTCTTATTTAAAAAGGACTCATTAGGAAATAGGGTTATTTTTCTTATCTATTTACAGGGTGTCAGCCTAACAGAAGACTATAAGGAAGCAAGTTTTCTGGGACTATCAGTGATAGTTCTATGTCTACATATAAGGGATCTTTCAACTAACTATGCAATAATGAGCAAAACTACTGGAAATGGAAATATCAAGTGTAATTTTAAAACACCTATATGTGGCAAATTCTTGAGGTATTTTGGGTTCTTGAATATATTATAACCTGAGTAGTTCATCTCTGATGCTGAGTAATTCAAAAGTTAGGTATATTCTGAATCCTTGAGACTTATTTTGTCTTCTGTAGTTAATGAGAGCACCAGTGGCTAACAAAGGCCCATACAATTGTTTTATGCTAATCCTATTATTTAAGAATGGGAAATACCATTAGATCATCTAATCTATCTAGGGATCATTAGTAGGAGGGATTAGTACATTTCAGCCTCAGAGCAGGATTCTTTCGTTGCTTCATAAGCAGTAGAAGGATTTACATTCTTCCCCACGACAGGAATGATCCCATTTATATGGAATATGGAGGCCCCAGTCATTCAAGAGGCACAGGTAGTGGGTTTGTTCCACCCCCAGCACAGCCTGATCCAGACTTGCATCCACAGAGGGGTAAGTTCTGACCCACAGACATGCACACCTGGCCAGCCCTGCTTGATGATACTCTGCATACCAGACCTACAGCTACTTCCACAAGGATTGGGGAACAGCTAAATTCTCTCTGACTTTCTTTCACAAGGATTATCTCCTTCTTCTCCTTTCAAATGTACTCAAATTTTCACAAAACTTACAGAAAAGTATCTATTTTTGAATTTTCTACCCTTTTTAAGGACTGAAATGAGATGGCGTTTAGTACTTACCAGACAGACCTTTTAATAGATTACCTGGTTTCAAAAGTATCCTTGCTTAAAGTAATCAGAATTACTAAAAAAATCATCTTGAGGGAGTCATAATGCCAAGTGTAAAAAGTAGTTCAAGCATTTCCCAAATTTAATACAAAATGTGCCATATAATACTGAATTTCTCCAGCTCTCCCTCTCGAATACCCACACAGAGTATTAAGTATTTCACTGTGGAGGGTCGGAAGTGTGACTTGAGTGATTATGACTCAAGTCATAATGAAATGAGTGAAATGAGTGTTTTCAAGAATCAAGTTTGCTTGTTCCCTTTAGGAATACAAAACTAGATGTCGAAATAGCCCCAAACAATGACACAGAGCTTGCTTAATCTGAAGAATTACTAGTAATGTAGGTGATGCCTGAAGAAGGGCTTTGCTTTTTGTTCCATGAGGATATTGTGTTTTAGATGGAAGAATAAATTGGATTTTGATTAAAACAATGGAAAGAGTTTTTTTTTAAATCTTCACTCACACTCTCTTTTTTTCTGGAAAACAACTTAATCTTCTAGCTGCCACAGTCACTGTGTTTCCAACATAGAACTGAGGCCCCTAAAATCAGTGGTTTGGAACAATATATATATATTTTTTGTCTACAATTTCTCTTATTATGACCAAATAGACATTCCTATTTAAGCACATACTGAGAGCAGGATCATGCTATAAAGAGAGGTGGACAGAACACAGAACAGGTGAATATGAAATGGCCAGGTTAGCCATGAAAAGTAAGTTTTCATCTGCTGGTACAGTGAGATTTTATGATAACTTTAATGAGATGGTGGTGACATGAAATGTGCCTATTTTTATTATGTTGATGGATAGAACTGTATGATATTCTTGCCTGTAATAAAAGAGACCAAGAAAATAAGTGCCCTGCAACTCTATGCCACATCATTTGGACATCCCACTCATATTCATTTTAATGGAAATTATGTGCCCAATTACTAAGCTAATTTTGAAAACATGTTTTGCTGCTTGAAAATTGTACAGGACCTTCAGAGAGTGTTGTGTTGTCAAATGAATCTCCCTGTGAGCTAGATATCAATCAAAACCATGATGTTTTGAACCAACATTTTCAAAACCAGATGTCTAGAACTAGATTCTGAGATTCATATTCAGGACTTCATTGAATTTTCAGAACTGCAAGCTTTAAAAATTGAGACTTCAGTAACAACAAAAAAGCTGGTATGCAGACTTTGAAAACGAGCATTCAGAACTACCTATGTGTCTGAACTCTTAAAATCAAGCTACTTAGCATCATAGGCAGAATCCCTTCAATTTTGTGTTATATGATCTTTCATGGATTTTCACTCAAAATCCTCTTCTCTTTTCCACTGCATTGATGGAATTGATTAGCTTTCTTACACTTAATTTCATTAAGTAAAAGAATAATTTGTGAAGTTGGATGGTTCTCATGCAGCTAAAAGAGGCAAATTAGGCTGTTTGCTTTTACAACTGAACCACCTACTTTACTTTATTTCCCTTTTTTCTTTTTTTCTTTCTTTTTTTGCCATGGCATGGACAGCTTATCTCCATCTGTTCCCCATTTCAAGAAGACATCATTAACCCCACTATTCTGGTAAAATGAATGAAATAAAACATGGCAAAGAAGAAGGTCCTTTCAAATTCTTTTAAAAATCCCCTAAGTCTGTGGAACAGACATGCTTTTTTGAACAAGTTTCAGAACAGTAACATGATTTACTGTATTTTCAACTCAAACTGCATCTACATTAAATCACCACTATATGTGATGTCAAGGTGAATGTAGAGATGGAAAGAAAAGCAGAACATATAAATATTTTAGGGATTTAAAGATAAGGGATTTAAGCATGTTCCGTGGCAAATCACTTCTAGAAATTTTGTTGGTAGTTTCCAGCTTTTAGTCTACAATAGGTAGGCTTTCCATGATAATTGATGAAGAAAGTTTGTCTTATCTTTCAGCCAATACTGCTTTTCTAGGCAACCTGGACATCATTCCATCAAGACCTACCACAACAATGTGTTTGTATTCTTCTATAAGCAACTATTTTTTTCAGTTTCAGGGGTTACTTGGGTTCTGGTTGAACATATAGAATGTAACTCATCACTGAATGACACAATCACTTATGATTCATGCTTATATGGCTATTGTGAATTCATCTTTGGGAATTACTTACAGATGAGAGATCAAAATAAGTCCTCCTGCCTGGATAGCATATATTTCTGAGATCTGAGTCAGTAGTGATACTGGGTTGTGAAGCAGAAAGCCAGGTTTTTCTAAAGAAAAGGGAAACAGGTACATCTAGCTCTCCCTCTGTCCCCTGAGTCAGGAAACAATTGTCCTGTGGCTGCTGGACAGTGGCTTTTGGACACTTGTTCATAGTCTGGTTATATTTTATGTCACAATTACAAAGTGAATTTGGGGCAAAGTGAAGTTAAACCATGACTATTCTTCTTTCATTTGATCTGTCATTTGGTTTCCTTGAAAGGCCTTTATTCAGAAAATAAGGTCTCAGAGAAAGTGACAGTTACCTATATCTGTGGAATTATTGCTTGCCAACAGTTAGGCTCACAATGACAATAAAGGGTTAAATCATAAAGATAAGATTTTTATCGGTAAAATTTGCATGTGTATATCACAGCTATCTAAATCAGAAATAATGTCCCCACAACTCTTTTATAAACAGAGGGAAAAGGGCACATTTCTTTGATCTGTTTTAGATACCTAACTTATGATGAACTTAATAGTGACATGAATGCTTTGCACTGACTGTGACAGGGGCCTTGCTAGCTAGTTTGGAAGCAGTCACTAACATTTAGCCAAGTCAATCACACCTAGATTTCTAGCACTGTGTATATTTACTTGGTGCTAAAGCTGCCTCTGTAATTTATTTACTCCATAAATAAAAGAACAATCAAAAATGTGGAGAGTTGTAAAACAATGTCACTTGAAACAATCCAGATACCAAAAAATTCTTTTATCAGAGATGTTTACACTTCATGCTTGGAAAGCAATATTTGTTAATGTTGTTGGATCAGTTAGACATAGAGATTAAAAACACATTGCAGTTTTCTAACCAAAAGAAAAAGAATAGGAACTAAACCCCTCAGAGAACAATAGTTGTAGTTTCTGGAGGTGATGTTGAGTCATCAACAGATTTCTGCCCCTGGAAGAATGTTTAGGAAGTGAAAGTGCAGTCTTGGGTATTGCAACCAGCCAGTATAACAACCAGACAAGATCAAGTGATATGATCTATGTCTGTGTCTTCTCAAAATAAAAAAAAAGAGTGAGTTTTTGGTATTTTTTTCTCCTTATGGTGACTGTCCTTAAGAATTTATAACTTTTTAAGAAGACTCTGCAAAGGAATCCCAATTCCATATCACCGGTGTAACCTCAGCCAACAATTCTACCTATTAATTCTTAACTTTCATATGAGTCTCTAAAACTAGTTTTGCCTTTTAATGTTAAAACCAGAAAAAAATTGGTTTTATCATTTTTATCTTTTAGGTGGCCAGGAGATTTATGGGATTTCCACCAAAACCCCAAAATTTAAAGATTATGTCATTCATCCTCAATGTGTCACAAGCCAGAAAGTCATGAGGGGAGAGGAAAGCATGACAATGAGGTCATAAAATTACTCAGAAGAAGAACATATTAAATGGTCCTGGTTTTTCCTCTTCCTTTCTTTGATGAGTCTGATTTTCTAAAAAATGTGTCTATGAACTCAAGAAGCAAGTACAGGTAAAAAGAAGTGTAAGGACTTATAAGAAATTGTCAAGGAATGTACACTTTGAAAAAGAGGGTGGTAATGGCTGTGTGATGTAGGACTGGAAAGCAAGAAGAAATGCTGGAATTATATTATGAATGCATCAGAGGAAATGGTCATTGTAGAACATTTAGAGGGATGTGGTTGTTTAAGGAAGAAGTGTACACAACTTGCTTTGATTATACTGGGTTTCATGGGCAAATTACTCTAGATGACACTGTCTACAGGAGAAGAGTATAAATGAGATCATAATTCTGAGCACTCTGGAGCAGAGACATGTAAATCCTAAGTAGTTAGCCTAGGCATAGCAGAGAAAAATCCATATAAATAAATAAAGAAGTAAACATTGAAAAGGGGGAGTCCTGGTGTAATACTTGATAATGAGGAAATAGAGCTGCCAGTGGGGCTGCTGAGAGAGCAGTTAGAGAAATGAGCAGTGAAGAACAATCGTGGTGAACAGGGAGAAGCTGGCTGCCAAGAAGAAGGGAAATGACTAAATGCATTAAGGACAACAGGAAGATCAAATAGGCTTTGAGCCAGGCCAGAAAAAGAAATTCAGAGGGAAGCTACCATGGCTCATGTGCTGGATTGAATGTTTATTCTGCACTGAAAGCAACAACTGAGATGTCAAAAGGACTCCAAAATTTAGAATTAAAAACGGAGATAAGACAAAACCCATGAAACTTCTCATACAAGAGAAAAGACCTTCGTCAAAGTTCAGGGGTTTTTGGTAATTGTCCTTGATAATTGTTTGCAAATTTGCTTCTGTGGACCTGTGCAGTAGTGATTTGTTGTACAGGGTTTCTCTGTTCCAGCAGTTTCTCATCACATTGTGAAAGGTTCATCTCATTCCGTGATGGTAGCTTTTTGTGCTTGTAGCAATTCCCTCTGGTTACTGATGGATCATTTACACATCTGAGAATGTTGTTAAGAAGCTCCTGAGGTGGAAAAGGATTCCAGCTGTACCTACTGCTCCTATTTCTAATGGCAGGCTCCTGAGAGTTGCACAACTGCCTATTAGCAAGTTGATGATGGATGGAACAGCTGTAAATTTACAAATAATGATAAGCTTGAGACTCCTAAATTAGTTAGAGAACAGCAATTTTCAAATTCTAAACCAGACCTTGAACCGGGATCTTTTTACAGGATAATGCCACCAAAAAGACAATAGGTCAGTGGTTGGAAGCTACAAGCATTTTTCTGTCCTTTCAAGTTGTTCTTCATCTTTTTTGAAAACAGATTGAAATCTCAGGCCAATTTACCACAGCATTTTAAGGAAGGGCTCTAAGTTTTTAGCTGATCTGCTGGATCATAATCAGAAATCTATAGTTCATTTACTTTTCCATCTCTATTCTTCTGCAAAATCACCTAAATTTATTTGTTCTGGGAAGTAAGTGAAAAGTGAGGAATTAATATATTAAGGAGGTAAAACAAGAATAGTTGCTCAAGGATGTTGAGAAAGAAGAAACAGCAGAATAAGAAGGAAGGAAGAATAATGCCACTGGTTCAGCAGATGGAAAAGAGAGAGCACCATACTCCTGGAGATTCTGTGAAACTCTTAAAGACAAAATAACATTAAGAGAACAATCTGGGAAGGTGAAAATGAGAGAATTAAGGAGATGTGAATTTGATGTATAGAAATCTTGTTTTCCTTGCTGCCTTTGACAGAAAGCCAGAAATATACCCTGCTGAAGGAGAAATGAACAACTTTTCTGGAAAGAGAAAACTCTTACCAATCATACTTGCAGGATTGAAAGGAACAGAGTGAAAAGTGAACTTCTTTTTCTTTCCCCACTGCTGTTTCATCTGCTGGTCCTTTCATCTCAAGGACTGATTGATGGACTTGGCCTCACCTAACTTTAAAAGTCCTCATCTGAGCTAATTTTTAGCACATGTAGATTTAAGTGTTTCTGGCATTCATTCACCACCAAGAAAGTAATCTGCATCTGTAATATTAGGACCTCTGAGAACTCTGGGCAGAAATAAAAGGCCTCACAAGGTCTTGGAGGACAATCTTTTCATAAGCAAAACTGTATCTTTGCTTAGTTTTGATGTATCTCTATACTTGGTCTACATTTAATAATTAATTATGTAGAAGGTGTCTCCTTGGCCTAAAAGATTTCAAGTATTTCTTCATTTTGCATTTGAAAATCCTCGAAATGATTTATTATAATGTAAACTCAGTCTAAAAATATCAATGCCCTGTGTAGTTCATTCCAGGGAACACAATCAAAAATATTGAATTTTAAAGGAAAGAACAGGGGGAGAGCAGCACGAATTTAGTGGTTCTATTTTTATCTTCAACAAGCAGTAGTACCAACTGTTAATTGCTCTGAAGAGGTACATGATTACTGAAGGAGTACACGGAGTACTTGTTTCACTTAATACTCAGGTTACCGGTTTTTATAGAACTAAAGTTTATATGAAAACATGGAACATGACAGAAGGACTAAATAGTATTAGTAGGCAATTTTAGTTAATGTCCAGAGTCTTGTATATGGAGTTCAATGATGCTACTATGTGAAAATATGCTTGCAGCATTTGGAGAGTAGGACTCAACAAGAGCAAAGCCAGGTAATGAGATCAGAGGTCTGTGTAGGACGGTGTAAAGGTGGCAGCAGATACATCTGCAGAAAAGGAAGTTTTCCTCTGTCCCCAAGACTTCACTGCCTGACTTGTCTATCCCACTTATTCACATGATTTAAAGTGAATTTTTATGGAAACATGCTTAACAATGCTTAAACATTAGGCCAAAGTTAGACCTCTGGTTAATTGCTTTTCTCTTCTATTCAGAAATTGTGTGTAAAACTTTTCTAAACCAAAATCAATTACAATAGTCTCATAGTTTGCATGAAAAAGGAAAGTAAAATGCCACCAATGGAAATTACAACATGAATATCCTTTAGTACTTCTTCCTGTGAAAAAAATACTTTTATTGATGTTTTGTTGTACCATTTTATTGTTCATTTCGACCAACTGTGCAGTATTTTCCAAATTTCAATGTGAAATGTGACTGTCTTCTTTCGTTGTTCCCTTTGTAAAAGTGACTGAACATTCTCCTCTGACATCAGCTGTGTGCCTCACAGAGATGATTCATGAGATACCAAGTCATAGGGAAAATTAAAGGGTAAAGGGGCATCCTGAATCCTATTACTTTTATTTCTCTGTTGATTTGTTGGTTTGTTTGTTGTTATTTTTTTTTTTTTTAAATGGATGGCCTTTACTGGTTGTCTATCTGCCTCTATTATTTCGGCTCATCTTTATGTTCTCACAATAAAATAGTGGCACAATCATTGAAAAAGAAAAAATAATCAGAAAGCAAAATACCACTTCAGTTTCATTCAGATATAGCACAACAATGACTTACCTGGAAAAATGAAGACTGATGTCAAACTCAAGCAACACTGCCTATGAACAACTTACAGCCAGTTGTTGTGATACTTTTTCACAGCTATTGTAACTGAGGCTGTTTTCAGATCAAACCATAGACTATACAGATAAATATCAATCAAATAAATATCTTGCTTATGAAGAATTTTTTTGGCTGAGAAACAAAGTTTAGAGTGGAAATTTACTGACAGGCTAGAATACAATGTTTAACTAGAATAGATGAGCTTCAAAGCAAGTCTAAACTTATTTTGCTGTTAAGAATATGCAGCTAATAGCTCTATTAATTAATACGATTCAACTGTAGATATCTTTTTGACCTCACTGCACAAAAAAGGCCTATTTCCTTACATATAGTGAAACTGTGCTATTAAAAGTGAGGCACCATTATTTCTCATAATTCTAACTCCAAATATAGTCCTAGAATTGATTTTTTAATTTTTTTAACAGACATAAGAAAATCAATTTACATAGCTCAAAGTAAGAATGTGCATTTTAGGGTCATTTTAAGCTTAGTTCAAGTATTTTACTTTACTAATCAATTGGTTTTGTCCGTACTGTTTATATGATGCTGCAAGATCATGAATTAAAACTCCAATATTGAAATCAGATATCAATTGAAAAAAAAAGAATCTTCACACTCAAAAATTCTTGGTGAGTTATTTCATTTTATTGCTAATAATGCAGTTACAAATATGATTAGAGGTCTCAGGAGAATATCTGCCTGTCTGTGTTTTTACAAATATGAGAATAAGATGTCAGTGAAATGCTGTCCATAATCTATCTCCATATTAACCATTTTCCAACTCCAACCACCTACAAATATGTACTAAAAATAAATTTTGACTTCTTCCACTCTTACACAGTGTTGATATTAATATTAATGCCATTTTGGTTATCCATTTTCTAAAGTTATTATTCCTCAAAATCATCACAGTTGTCCTTAAGATCCAGCATGCGACTATATTCATATATTTCTGAAGCACAGATGCTTGAATGACCCATGATCTGCTTGATAGTGCCTTATTGAACAAAGAATTTATCTTTATTAAATATGCCATAGTATAATGAAGGCTGGAATTTGGTCCAGTTGTTCAAATTTTGGGATGGTGTTAAAAAAATTGAACCATAACAGTATGTCTCTTTTGGGACATGAACTGCTGACACATTTTTTGTTTGGCCAATCAGTAAGATAACTGAGTTGGAAAACCTTTCTGGTGACATGAATGTAGTCACAAATATGTCATCTTCTCATACCTTTAAGGAAAACCAGTACAGCATTCCTGTCTGTCTTCAACAGAGCTAATTAGCAGGTTAATGAGGGTAGCAGATTGCACAACTCCTTTGGGTTTTCAAAGGAGTTGAAGGAGAAGTCAGCATTATTTGAACATTGCTACCTGTTTTCCTTTGAAAATTCCTTAATAAAACATATACAGACAGACATACAGAGCAATCAGGATATAGATAATACCCTATGTAATTGAATAAAAGATTGTCCTTAACAGATGCCCTGCAGGATCACGTTTTAGTTGCTTTTAAAAATTCCTCTTCTTATTTCATTTTCATCCAGGGTTTGCAGTAATACAGGGGATTTTTTGTAGAAGCTTTGTACATTCTGACATCAATGTATCAGAGAGTGTAATGTGGCTGGGTCCAATTTTGTTGTATTTCCATTTGCAGATATTTTTAATGATCTTACACAGCATTTTTCTTAAGCGCAAGAGCATGCTGTAGCTGCATGCATTTGACTGGACAGATTGTGAGTTTTCAGATTATACACAAGGTCTACATCTTCCTGTAATGCACACTGGAAAGCATTTTTCAATTAAAAAGAACCAAAAATACATCTACATTTTCAAGGGAAAATAAGTTAGAATTTACTTTTGGAAATTCCAGTAATATTCAATAGATATAAAAGAGTTGTAAGATAAGGACATTTCAAACTGGTTTTTATTCATTATGTTGTGTAAAAATGGATATTGTGCAACAAAAATTTTTAGTAGTGTCTTCACAGGGTCTTTATAGCTTTTATATTCCTGAAATACAAATCTTAGTGATGAATGAATTTAGAAGTAATAGTAGGATTTGCTTCCTTTGCTTAAAAATCTACTGAAAAGACACTGTTTTATTATCTCCCAAAATAATTTTGTTCTTTGCAAGTATATTTAATACTGTGTGAAATAAACTGGAGAAACAATAAAGCCCTAAACCAGTTAATTAAAATAAAAAACCCAAACAAACAAACAAACAAACCAACCAACCAAAAAGAACATCAGTCCCAACAGTGCTCATCAGGAAATTTTCAAGGCATCTATCTGGTTTTGTCTGGAGCAAGACTGTACATTGCAGTACAGCCTCTACTAATTCCATGTCATGTTGAAAATTTTAGCCCCCAGTATTTCTTGGTCTGACCTTCTTGTAAAAAATACAAAAGATGTGGAAATTTTTAACATTGGTAAAAAGTAAATGTATATGCATTTTCATTCTAGTCAATAAAATCTTGCCTTTCAGAACTCAGAACACTTATACTTTGAGACAAGAAATTACATATCCTATGTTGTATTAAGCTAAAATTCACAGTAAACATCTAAACTGAAATAATTTTCAAACTAATTACTTTCTTCAGTGTGTTTCAGAAAAGAAAAGAGATATCAGCTTAGGCATATTGTTTGCTTTTCCAGAACAATACTTCTGGTCTACCAAAAATACATGAGAAGAATCACTCATCAAGTCAGGCCATCCACAACATATATATTTTTTCTCCTAGAACTATTCCGTATCTGAAATGCCAGCAATTTATCTCATTTCATTTGCCAGAAACACTCTTTCTTTGCATTTGGGGTGTAGAATAGGAATGTAGTGAAGACGGGGTAGGAAAGTTAGTAGTTCCATCTGCTCAGGTGGTGAAGGTATGAGTTTAAGCTTTTCTCTAGACTTGCACTTACATCTTATTTGTATGAGGGAAGGAATCAACAGTGATGCTAACCACATAAATCCTTGTTTTCTCATGGATCTGGTGCCCTACATCTATCCTGGTCATTATAGACCTATCCCAGTATGTGGCCTGTGTCTTCTTTCGCATAGCAAAAAGGCAGGAGTTGGATTTTAAGTCAAGTATGTTTCATCCTCATGGGTAGATGTTTCACACAGTGCAAAATAACAAAGGGCAACATTGGCTATTTCTTGTCAAATGCTCCATACTTCCTGCAGAGGAAAAACATACTTGAACAATCCTGGAACTTGTCTGCTTCCAGTGATATGGAGATATGCCAAGTTTCTTCATTTAAATCTATCCCAGCACGAAGTCAGCTACATTGTGAACTTTCTTTCTCTTTTGCTCCTTCTTTAAAAATTCTCCCTTTTTCTCATCTGCCATGCCCTGTGTTTATAGCAAAGGAGGAAACATAAGAAAAACTTCTAACACCTGCTGGAGACAGCAAAGCAAAGATAATTATATATCAGTTGTGGAACACTTTCAAAAATTCAACCCATAGTGTCTGAGCATTTTAAATTTCCAATTGCATATGATTCGATTCTTCTTTTAGGTGATAATGATTGTTGACAATGCGGTAAGCACGTGCACTCAGGAAGGAGAAAACCAACAAGGTTGTGATGAGAAAACTGTTTAAGCAATATGAAACTGCCAAATTTAAATGTGCCCTTTAAAGAAATCCATCCTCCCTACCTCTCTTTTGCAATCGCTGTAAATATGTCACTTCTGTTTTCTTTAGTTTCAGACTCTTCTTATCTCTTAATAGAATTTGATGGAAATATCCCACTAGCTCTTCCCCCTTTTTCAACATGTCCAATGAAACAGGGTTACAAAAAGCAGGGCAACACTGAAAAACTGCTATTTGCATGATCATACCTCTTGCCAATTTTCACTTCTGCCCTCAATTTATCCACACAGCTGACTTTAATAGCAATAACAAAGTTTCTGATATGCGCAGTATGTTTTTTTGAACCTCATTTTAAAGAAGTAGGCTAAAGATTTCCAAAGGCAGCTTTTAATTCCTGTTGTAGTGATGATTTAAGCATCCAAATTAAGACAAGTGAGAGCCTATTTTAGAAGTGCTGAGCATCAGCAAGTCTGAGTTCTAGAGCATTAAAACTCAGCACAGTCAAAGGATCAAGCAGGCAGAGCCAAGCACTCCAAATCAGAGACTGCTTTTGGAAAATTTAGCCTTGTTTCTTAAGGGTGAAATCTTGGCCTTTCAAAGCCAATTACAAATCTCCCAATGACTTCAATAGGCTTGGATTTCACCCTTTATATTTTATAGGAAAAAACAAGCAACATCATACAGAAGTTTCTCTTTTATGATTTTCTTGATGTTTGCTCAACCCTGGCTTCCCTTTAGGTAGGAAAAATCATGGTTTTAATTTAAAATCCATAAAAACAAATAAACAGTAGCTTAATTACAAGGGTGGATGGGATGTTTCACAATGCTTGAACTAATGTAGTAAAACACCAAGTGTTTGAAAAAACATTTTTAAAACTCAGAAAACTTTAAACTGTAGTGTGCCTTCTCCTCCCTATTCCCAACAATGCTGGAGTTGCTAATTTTACAGCACAAATGGGAAACTGATGACAATTCCTAGTAAAGTAGGTTCCATTTATTTTGACTCATGCCAACAGCAGTACTGTAGAATAACATTTTTAACTGCTTTATCTGTAGTAGGTGCTTCAGTATGCACCTCTAAGATGCATTGTGTTTCCACTCCAGCTCTATGATATTGATTTCTTCCCATTGACTTAGTATGATAATCTCACATTCATAAAGTTCTTATGTTGTATAAACATAAAACATTTCTGTGCCTATATCAATAATTTATAAAATATTTTTACTGGTTGTCATCCTTAAAGATGAAATCTTTACAGATGATTCAACAGGGACAGTATTACAAAATAAAAACTGAAACATAAAGAGTGTATATTTTTTAACATATTGACAGTCTCTTGGTCCTTGAATTGCTCTGATCAGGTGAAAATGGATGAGTAAACCTTAGATCCTACAAAGCCCTATGTAAAATCTTAAAGATTGTTCTGCTCTGTATCTTGACATATTAAAAAATGTTGTGGTCTGTCAGTGCGAAGACTGAATGACTTATTTATTTGTTCCAGTCCTTCCACATGCTAGTATGTGTTCACAAAACAAGGATTAGCCATGACAACATAGAAAATACATCTCTTTGTTTTGAATATGTACGTGTCCCCTCTATGTTGACTTGTTTTCCATAGGAAGACTGGGTACAGAAAGTTTTTATGTGATGACTCCCTGACCACTCCCTTTCAGGACTAGGGTAGAACCAAGAACATTGTTTGTCCACGTATGGAGGGTCTTTGCATGGAAAAAGGTTTTGAGAAATATTACACCTCTTCTTTGGGGGTAGGATGAAGACAATATTTTCTTTGAAACTTAGGCTGCTCCTCTTCTGTCTAAAGGTCAAAGATTTGAGGACAGATTACCCTTCCACCTGCAAGAGGTGGTGTCAGCAGTGCTCATATAAAATTTATTTAATTTCACTTGGTGCATTAGCACTAGTGGCAAGACAGTAAAGAGGCCTTATTTCCTACTCAGATTTGCTCCTTGAGCCACGCAGCCTATTTAGAGTACAGCTAGCTTTTATGGGAAATAAGCTCAAGGAAAGAAAATTTGTCCTCCCTTATTTCAGTGGCTGGTTGTTTTCAATGGATTGGTGAAGCTGTTTATGGCTGGAGGGTCTCATTTGTGGAGGCACCAGAAGACAGACAACCTTTGATCATCATGCCCAAAGCACCACACTGGGTTCCATTTTAGAGCACAAGAGTAATTTTAGAAAGTTTTCCTTCAATAGCCAGCAAAGGTAAAATAACAAGAAAATGGTTCCTTGCTGTGTGCCCAGAGGTCATATTTTCATCTGAGGTCCCCAAAGTCACAAACTTGTCTTTTGTAAATTACACTCATTGCCATTCAATATCTATGCTAAATTTTAGACATCCTGGGTTTTTTCTTTGCTGGGTTTTTAACCAACCAAAATACTACTGGCTATTTCTATAAATAAAGGAGAGCATTTAACCAGTGTATTTTACCTAGATCTACTTTTGGACACTATAAACTTGTTTCCAGGATTTTAAAAGTCTCTTAATAGAGAGCGTATCCTTACCTACCCACCTATCAATTCTGTTCCTGTTCTTACAATGTTCCTAGAAAATATGCTCAGAAAATAATGTGCTTCACTAGACCAATTTACCTTTTGCCTGGCAATACTCCTGAGGCATCTGTTCTCAGATCAAGGGAACATTGAAAGGCCTTAAATCTGATCTCTCAGACAGCTGTGCTAATTTAACTAAAGGGACTACAAGAGAGGATGGAGAGAAATCTATAAAATATTTGGTTGACATTTGAAAAAAGAGATAGGATGTTTTCTTGTTAACCTTTAGAGCAGCCCATTACATAAATTGTGACAATGTTCTCAGATTAAATGAGACTGTATTCTGTCTTAGCTCTAAATTTATCACTTCAGCAAATGAATTCTACTGTAAATTCTGGCAATATATCTTTTAAAGAATGCTGTTTATCTCACTGGGGAAGCAGAGTGCTGATAAATAAGGAGCACAGCCTTTTGGATGAAACATGGTAAAAACAGATTGAAAGGAAGATTCAATAGCATTGCTTTCCTGCTTCAGTGTAGGAATGTTCCATGTTATATGTCTGATTAAATTACAGGTTTCTCATAGCATTTCAGTAAGTTCTGACATGATAAGCAAAAAAATCTATGAAATGTTGCCTTCTCATAATATTTGATTATGTGAATTCTAATTACATATGAAAAGAATTGGTACAGAATTCAATGATGAATGGTTGTTCAGCAGCAGCTTCAGCTCCTACTTAGGTTTCTATTCAGTCTAAATGAATAATTTTCACCAACTTATGTCTACAAAAACAGGCTGAGAATGAACATTTTAAATAATTTAATTTTAAGCTCTCCTAAAATTAAAACAACTGTAATGGAATTTTTTGGGTTCCCCAAAGACTAACTCCTGCAATAGTTTCTAAGTGATTAAAATTTCTTTGTGTTCATCAAAACCTGAATAATACAAGAAGATGAAATATAGAGAGTTTATGGAAATCTAAAAGGTCCATATGCATTTTTAGGGAGAGAGTATAAAAAAGCTGGAAAAATTATTTTAGATTCAAATATGAACATATGATGTAAGAGTATGACATTTTATCAGAGGCCATCAGTTTATAAAAACTTCTTGCCAGAAATTATTTAGTCAACTTCTGTAAAAATTTATATTAAAATATTAATACATTAGCTATTAATAAACCAAAGGTAAAGAATATGAACCTTCATTCCATTAGGATGAATTATGAATTTTTGAAACCTAAAAATCCCAACTTTCAATATTAGTACCTAAACTGGACTGTGGAAGCAGCAAGGAGTTGTTAAAAGACAAGGAGTTACACACATTGTAATGTTCAGAACATTTTGAATATTCAAAGGGTTAATTTTCAGAATTGTAAGCTCTGCAAGTTTCAAACTATAATTGCATTACTCATGAAAGTAACGCCTACTTGCCTAAATAAAGCAAAGATTGTTCCTTATAGGGAAAAAAAATATTTTTGGTATGGTTTTGTGTTCTGAGAGAACTGAACAGAGCTGACCAGAAAGCAGAAGTATATAATCCTACCATTCCCAGACTCTAATTTTGTTGAAGGTTGCAGTGTTTCATTATTTTATCTTTATTTATCTTTATTTAGAAAGTTTGTTGGGTGATGGTGACTAATAGCTGAACATCTGGATGCAGTGACCTTTAAAAGCCTTTAGTCATTACTGTGCCCAATTAAACTCAATATCAACAGAAGTGCTTGCATTTTGACTGGAGTAGAATAAATCACTTTGCAAATACGTTGTGCAAACAGGGGGAAGTATTTACCATCCCGGGCTCATTCCCCTCTAAATGACTTCAGCAGGATGGGTCAGGAGCTAAGGATTTGTTTTTGTTTTTGTTTCCAAAGTCCAAACTTTGACAATTAAGAAAATTAATTAATGAAGTTAGTTGGACAGCTCAAACAGCTCAAAAATTTCATCAAGGAACACAACTGGAATTTATCTAAGTCAAACAAAAATTATCTGGGATTCACATCTCGTACAGAGAGAAAATAACTTTTAAGAAAGCTTTTTAAAGGCCTAAGTGGATAAAGAGCCATCTCATAAAAAGGATATTAGCAGTAAACAGGGAGTTTATCTGGAATGGGTAAATGAGCAATCATTTAGGGAAGTTTTACTTTAAAGGTCAAAAAGTGCAAGAACAAAGTGAAAATTTTGAAAAGCTAAGATGGGTTTGGCCTTATAAAGGAAAATAAAACAGGTGAGCAGAAGGCTCTTCTAAAAATGCCTAAAATGTGGAAGTCTGACTCCTGTTCAGTGAGGGATCAAGATAAGAGACAACCTAATGTGGCACCAGCCCCCGATATTTAACTGAGCAGCTGTTGGAACAATGAAATGGATGGGCCAGGGATCACTCGAGGCACTCCCAGCCTCAGGCCTCAGGCACCTCCTTGGAGACAAGAAGCAGCCATGGCCATGTTGGGACTTTGGCCAGCAAGAGGGGACTAGATCCAGGGCTAAGCAGGATAACTGGGCTGGGCCATGTGGACGGGGCTGTGGTGAGGCCAGGCTGGGACACGAGCTCACAGGGGCAGTGCAGAGGATTGTAGCAGGGCTGGACATGTGTCCTCTGGCCTCTCTGGGCAGGCACTGAGAGCTCCAGGGGCTGGAATGACATCCTGCACCGTGGCAGGGGGGATTGCCAGGGGCATAGAGGGGCATTTGTTTCCAAATATTTGTTCCTGAGTGTAAAGACAAACAGAATTATCAGAAGTCTGGTTTCCCCACACTCCTTTAAAATTAAAGGGGAAAAAATTCTCTAAAAAAAAGTTCAGATTCTCTAATTCACCTCTGAAAATTCTTGTCTCTCCATCGCCAGGTCTTTGCGCAGTTTCTGTGTTCATGCGTTGTGAAGTGATATGCTGAATTTGGGAGGGCTGGAAAGCATCACTTCAGACCTTCAAGAAAATATACTCAGAATGTAGCAAGAAATAATAAAGATTCTGTCAGGTTGAAGATTTTACTTTATAGCTAGAAGCTGTACAACACAAAATTTGTATTTAAAAGAAGAAAAATGAGATCTTGGGTGGCTGAGGAACAATTGTTTAACCTTTGTAATATGGAACACCTGGAGAAAGTGTAATTGAAGATTTCACAATAAACAGAAAATGACATAATACACAATGAGTTTATCAAAGTTAATCATGGCGTGCCAACAGAAAATATTGCATTGATTTTCCAGATAGTGCACATATCCAAGGAGCATTGTGATATCACATCAGCTAGCAAGCTTTTTATTTTACTGCAGTTAAATTATGGATTTGTGAAAGTAAAATAACAATAGATTGTGGTGAAGGTAACTGTCAAGCTAGAGACACCATAACTCTTTGGAACTAATGTTGTTCAGTATTTCTAATTGGTAGTTACAGAATACAAAGTAGACACATTCCCATAAAGCTTTTTAATAGTTAGAATGTGCTGTGTGTAGCTAGGCTGGATGTCACTTTATACTTTTTAACTACCAAAGGTCCTCATTCCTTAATTGTTTGCATTGATGACCTACCTGGAGCATATCACAGGTCCTTCTAGCCCAGATATTTGAGTATCTGGCCGAAGCAAGGCTGCTGTGTGTCTGGAACTTGCCCTGAGGTAGTCTCAGGAGAACTCTTAACATGAAGCAGGTTAAATACAAACATTGTCAATGTAAGAGTGATGGCTTAGAGCACTGAAGTGTTAGGAATATAACAAAATCCAACAGTACAATGTGCCCAGACTTCCATGTGGATCTCAGAAAAATATCATATGGTTCAACAGTCATAAATACAGAAGCAGAGAAATATCAGGTAGTTAATTTAGGCTTTATGAACATTGCTTGAAAAAAACCCAATTCTTTTTTTTTTTTCTGATGAAGGACAGAGAGCCATTGCTGTTCTCTGGTGGCCCATCTCCTTTAGCAGCAGGAAACGGGCAAGATAAAAACTGATTTGAAGTCATTGACTCCAACTTAGCAACTCTAAGGGAGCACCAATATTTATAAGGATGAAAAGACTTTACAATAAATACAGCAGTCCTACAGATTGTGTCTAAACTGAATTGTAGGTATGAATACAATGTGAATAAAAATCAATTCCTGGTAATTCCGATTAGGGAGCAAGGCTGAATGACTGCTCTGATCCAATCCAATTTCCTGGATGTTATTTTCTGCATAGGAGAAAAGCAAAGAAGGGAATATGATTTGTACCCATAATTGAATGGATGTTAATTGAACTGAAGAAGCAAGTGTCTCATTATTTGCAAAGCAAAACTAAAATACGCTGAAAGAAACAAAAATATAATTAAGAAAATCATAATAGGAAAAGACACAGAAGAATATTGTCTCATAGCAGACAAAAATTAGAAACACTTTTGAATTTAACCTCTTCAAAATTATATTGCATTGTAAGGTTAAAAGTCTCCAGATTTACATCTGGTTGAAAAATGAAAGATAAAGGAATGCATTCAAGCAATTTGTGAAGTAGAATTGTAAGCAAAACTAAATAGGCATCTAACTTGACTTTTAAATATTCTTGACAAACACACACATGAAAATGAATCATAATAAATCTTATCCTTTTGCCTTATCTTTTTTTTATAAAAAAGTACCAAAAGGAAAATGAACAGCAATGATTACTGACCCATGTATGTATATACAGACATTTTCACAGATATTGCCTTGCTCAAACTAGAACTGGAAAACCTTATAGGCAACCTTTTGGCTCCAGTCTCCCTATTTTCTCCCTCCTTTACTTTTTATGGATGCATTCCAAAGATAATTTGGCAGGAAATATCTTATTTCTCTATTATCCAGTCTATGACTTCCTAAAATTCAGATATCTGCATCACATCTGTAGAAAAAAAAGCATATGCCAATATTGAATTTTATAATGAACGAGATGAACTCTCTAAGTGATCTTAAATTGATGAGAAAAATTGCACATCAAATATTGTCACATGAAAAAAGTGAGAGAAACATATACTAATCAGGGTAGTTGCTGTTTTCAAATCATATTCCTGACAACCTGTTGCTATGTAAATCCAATCTCTGCAGAAACTATCTCTCTAGATATGCTTATATAAGTTACATAAGGGAGGTATAGCATAAATCTGTGATGTTGAGGACACTCAAGACTTAAGTCCTGAGACAAGACATGAAACTCATTGGCTTGGCTTCATGCTTTCAGATGTCTGGAAGGTGTCTCAGTGCAGAACTCAAAGCCTCCTGCCTCAGCACTCCCCTTCTTAAATTAATATGATCCTAACCATGTCCAGCCAGGCCCTACATGAGGCAGAGCTGTGGAATGAAATGGCTGTTCCAAGGAAAGGAAGCACTGCTTAAGAGGTTTGCAAACATTGCTATAGACTCAGAAAGCAATTTAGGGTTTACTACAAAAGCTGCAGGCAGCGAAACAGCATAGACCTCAGCTCACATAGGTACTTGCATTTGTTGAAGGTGGGATTTTTAACAGCCCTTGCAACTGTTCATAATAAAATTAATTGGCATGTTTTCCCCTAGATAAACTGAGGCAGAAACAGGTGAGGGTTGAGTGGTAGTGGTAACACCACAAACCCAAAACGTATCTTTCGTGAGTGGTCTTCTGTCTAAGATCAGCATTCTCACAATTCCCGAAAACATCTGTGGTAATTTGCTGACTTCAAGGAACTGTTTTCCTATTTACTGCATGTTTCAGCCATGGCACGCACTCAGATCCTGTGTGTTGAGTATCTGTTGCCTGCCTTGCAGGTTACTCTCAAAAAAGAAAGAGCATGTCACATGAGACTATGCATTATCAGTGCCGATGGGAGCAAATAAAAGCTGCGAGGTGCTATGATGTATTTACCTTTGACTGCAAGATCCTCTGTTTGGATTTAACAAATTAACTTCTCAGAAGTTTGCTCATCTGAGCAGCAGCTGTTTGCCATATGGATCAAAACTGCAATTGGCAAATGGAATCACTTCCTCATGCCCATCTGATTTTCATGTACAGTCATATATCACAATGTTTATGGGAGGAGTTTGCTGGTCTGCTGAGGGTGGTTCAGCTGAGAAGTGTTTATTTTGCATCCCAGTTTTCTTTTTTTTTTTTTATTTTTCCTAGAAAGTTCTTCTCCTACATGAGACTTAAAACCCAGCAAAACACAAAATCCTAAAAACAAAACTTACAAAGTAATACAAGGAAAACAAAAGGTAGTGGAAAAGCTGGCAAGAAAGATGTTTTAATATTAGTAAAATAAGACAAATGGTCTGAGTGAAATTCTGTCTCTAAGGAAGTAATCTTTTTTATATCTTCTAAATATTGGATTACTATCAACAGATATGATAATTTAATCAAAGAATATGAAGATGATGAGTGTAAGTTGTAATAGTGCAGGAACCATTATCAGTTTTAATACTTTAAAATGTTGACATGGAATTTCCCAGTTAAATAAACTATGGTTTAAGTCTATGCAAAAGGATTATGCAAATAGAAATAATAAAACCCTTTGTATGGGTTATAATCCTATGAGCACATAATTTTAGTTATAGGCTTCTAGCACTGCTCATGCAAATCTGTCACAGCAGATTTCATGCTTTTAATGAATGAAGAGAGCCTCACAGCACCTTCTGGTTGTTATGGCTTAGAATTGTTGGAACCAGTAACTAAAACGAATGAGATTAAGAAATTTATTCGTGGACATGATGCATATCCAGATCTACACATTATGTTCACATGTTCCTATATGGATTCCTACACTAACAACACAAATCACAGAACATCAGAGATAATACATACATAAAAATTAGGTAGTGTGTAACTGTGGATTTATGTATAACTTTGGGATGCTGTCCTCATGAACAGAACACTGGTTCATTGACCTCTTGAGTTCTTGACTCATGACTTATCTAATCAGAACCTTAGCTACACAAGGAATGACTTTTTTATTATCATAAGATTTTTTTTAATTTTGTAGATTTTTTACAAATTCCTATTGATTTTTATTAATTCTACTTAATTTCTTAAAAATTCCTATTGATTCTGTGTTGCATCACAAACATATGAACATGGAGTTTTCATGTGTTTCCACTGGTTTCAGAATGGTTTTCTAATTCACTTCTGGTGCATTAAAGCAACAAAATTTCTTCCTTTAACTTACCTTTTGTTTCATGGGATATATTTCTTTAATTCTTAGAATTTTTTCCTGTGAACTTAATTATCTTCTTGCAATCAATATCAATGGGCAAATTTCAGCTAAAAAGATTTAAGTTGAAGACACTCAGAAAGGTGAGCATTTAACTAAGAGGAAGCAAATACTTCCAGAATACATTGAGGGCAATCTGAAAGCTGCCCTGAAATTTATTCTATGAAGGCTGATTGATTGTGATACCAAATGCTTTTTCACTTCTAGCAATGCTACAATGAAACCTAAGTGATTACCTCAGGTTTAAATGCCCAAAACCTGAACACCTAGCATTAGATGAAATAAATACTACCCAAAATTAATAACTAGTACAAGTGAGAGGCCCACATAAACATTTCCATTGGAAAAATATCCTTTAGTAGGGAGTCCTTATGTATTTTACTGCTTGTTTGTTAATGTGTGCATGCCATGGTACATGGCAAAATGGTGTGTGTGCTGTTCCCACAGCACAGCTGCTGCTGTGGGATGTGACAGATACCTGAAGGCAGCTCAGGGACCAGCAGGAGTGTTCTCAGCAGGAGATGTGCACGCAGGAAAATGGGCTTCCTTTGGTAAGGCTGGAGGACTAAAAGGCAGAAATATGTAGGAAATGTGGGGTGCAGCATGCTATAAATACAGTGTGACAGGCAGAAATACATCTTTTCCCATCTATGTAAGAGACAATCATAGGTATAATGATTTGCCTCTTTTCTAGTAGTATCTTTTAGGCTTCCTGGAGTCTAGAATATATCTGAAAGTTTTCTTATGTTTCTTATTTTCACTTCTGGTTCCCTGGTGTATATATAAAAATGTCTTTTAAAATGGATTTGTGGGTAGGCAACCTTCTATTCCAAACACAGATGGTACATCTGCATTTATTATTTAGACATGCTAAGTGGAACACTTTTTTACAGACTATTGTAATTATACTTTTTTTCTCACTGACTTAATCCATTTGGATATGACGCAGTGACTCTTCTATTTAAAACAGAGTATTTGCACTCTAGTACCTATTTCATAAAATGAATAAGCAAAAAGCTTTGTCCCTTTGCTGTAGCTGCTGTTTCCTGCTTGACTGCAGAGATTTTTACCTACTTAGAAGGTTGTGTCATTGTCTTGTTACTCAAGTATATGATCAGTCTTGGCTTAAACAGTGTGATGCACCACTGAAAAATTGTTTTCCTTCCTGTTGCAGCCATGTCATATTTGACTGAACACTTGTTTCACCATGAGTGCTATTTCACTGGAATTTTAGCTGGCCAGACAACCTATGATTTTCAGATGGAATGGGCATTTTTCCATTTTGACATTCTCTTCTTTGAATTCCATCACAAAACCTAGCTATTCATTCAGACTTGATTTTACAAGGCAGATATTTATATTTAATCCTTTTTTGTGAGAGTATTGACTCAGGATTAAACTCTACAAGTTCTTTTATCAATAGTTTGCAAGTTATTTTGGAGTCAGCACCTTTTGAAGTACCTCCTCTATTTTTATAAAAATAGTCCCATATACCTAGACCCAAGAAAGTTCTTTTGAGAAAGTGTCTAAAAACTTTTGTAGTCCCATAAATATGATTGGGAGATAACCAAGGATAACCAAATTTATGACCATATTTTGTAACCTCTTTAAAAATGGGTCACCCAGAACAACAGCTAGTTAATATTATTCAGATGTGATCTTTGTGAGCAGTAGAAAAGCTGATCCCTGCTGTTAAGCTCCATCTTTGAACAAGATGCTGTTTACAGTGCTGATATTCTATCGGTATCAGGTGGATACACTGAGGTGACAGAACATTTCAAGCTCTTGTAGCCTTCTACATCTTTAAAAAGTTTCTTTGAAAATCTACCACAGAGAAGTATCTTTGGTTCAACTGTAACTGCATTATCAGCAAATTCAGGAAAGATGGCCATGGACAGGATAGCAGGCAGCATGCCTCAGTATGCCACCTAAAATGCCTGCTCTCTGGGATTTAGCCACTAAATTTTGCCCTCAGAGCCATGATTTTTTGTTAATTTTTCATCTTGTAAAATTCTCTTCTAGTGTTTGTTTCATAAGGCAAAATTAAATTCATAAAACTTAGCTCACATAACTGCATTTTTAAATTGATAATATAGAGGAAGACTGTGGAGGTTTCTTAAAGTTTTAAAAGAGAGAAAGTGAAAAAGAGAGGAGGAAAGGAAACCAGAAAGGTAGGGAGAAAGTTAAAAGGGAGATTGTGATGAAGAAAGAGAAAGGGAAAAAGGAGAGAAAGAAAGAGAGGAAGAGAAAGATGAACAAGAAGTGAAAGAGAAAAGAAAGAAAGAAAGAAAGAAAGAAAGAAAGAAAGAAAGAAAGAAAGAAAGAAAGAAAGAAAGAAAGAAAGAAAGAAAGAAAGAAAGAAAGAAAGAAAGAAAGAAAGAAAGAAAGAAAGAAAGAAAGAAAGAAAGAAAGAAAGAAAGAAAGAAAGAAAGAAAGAAAAAGATATCCACTGTCGATATCCACTGTCAGTATGTGCTGTCAATGATGCTTACCACAGTAATTAGCACTCAAAGTTATTTAAAAATATGATATACAGCATTCTACATTTTGGTTAACTATGCCTCCTGTCAAAAACTGGAAAATTATTTCCAGATACAGAGACAGGTTTCTATACCCATTCAGTCTTTACAATAGGACTTTATCAAACATTCCTGTCATAAAATACAGATTAAATGTCAATAGTGTTTTGGCTATTTTAATCTTGGGAAACAAATACCAGATTTTTTTTTTTCCTTGGAGCAGTTATAAGAAAAATAGTTTAAAAGTTGTTCATCTCAGGCTGAGTGACATATCCCTGTATTTCCTGTGGGTGCTCAAGGCACATTATCAGTGCTTGATCTGAAGTATTTCCATAACTGAAGGACATGTGTATAAAATAATCTCAGGAAAAATACTGAGTTTTACCATTGCTCTTGAATATATGAATTGAAACCACATTGGTTTATCTCCTGGGAATAAATGAAGAAATACATAGGAATGGCAAAAAAATTGTAAATCAGATACGTGGTACGTAAATCTGCATATTTTCTGTATTGAAAATATGGCTTTACTTCCTTATTAAAAATTGTTTATTCAAGGGTTTATATGAATTGTTTATTTAAGGGTTCACATGAAAAACAAGTTAAGGACATCAGGCTTATTAGGGGTTGGTTTGGCTTCTTTTCTTCTTAAGAAAAAGTAATAATATTGCACCTCTAAATATTCATTTTTCTATAGTATATGAAAAAAAGCTATTTTTACCAGAAGAAAAAAGAAACTCACAAAACTGTATATTGGAAAATCCCTTGCCTATCTGATTCAGCTAATATTTTTGCTTAGCTGTTTACATGGGAAACATCTCTGCAGAGAGAGAAAAAAGTCATAAATCACTGGGAAGATGATCAATTTCAGAGCGCTGAAAGTTGGATGACCATCAAATGTCGGCAAGTTGGAAAGCATTCTAAAAACTTGTTCTGGTTTTATACTTTTCCCTAGACAACCTTCATTGATTACTGTCAGATAAAATTTCTTGTCTATTTGAACTTGTCCCGCAACCCAATCTGCAAATTCTTAAATTAAAATCCAGTGTTACTGATCTGGGGAGTTAAGAGACACAGTGAGTATTAATCTGTATATGACTGCTGTAAGAAAGACTTCAAAAAACTTCCAGTACGAACACAAAGCCAGAAATAATGTGTTTCAGTTTAGGGCACAGCACAACTGTATTCAGCAGAGAAAAACAAACAAACAAACAAACAACTTTTCCATAGTTTTTTCTATCCCACTGTTGCAAATGTTTGGGTTTTTTTTGCTTATGTTTATATATATAAATCTCATTTTATGAATGAGAAAATCCTTTGTAATAATATGACAAAAAACATTGGAATAGACCATCCCACCAGTTCGCTTAGCAGTAGTGTTCCAAATTCAGAACCTTTTTATTTGGTAAGTTTAATTTTTCATGTAAAGAATGGGATCAAAACTACAGCGAAGTTCAGCAAAGCTTCAGACAGCTTTAGAATTGCAGCTTCAGCCCATAGACATAAAATTCTGCTTCAGTCTTATTTTTCCTGCATAAATTGGTAGCAAAAACCTCAGCAGAAGAATATGCTAAGGCAAGAATATACTCAGTCATTGTTTAATGTGCAGTGAAGCTTAATCACGCATGTTCAAATTTCACCTGTAACAAAAACAGCTTGGCCAACATTTTATCTCTATGAAATGTGGGGATTGGCTACTTTGTAGAAAACACTGCGCAGAGCTTTGAGGTATAGAATACTAAAAGTAGCCTGAAGAAGTGAATATTTTATTTTATTGGCATAGCAGAGGTGGAGCAATCACACTATCAGCCTCATTTCACTACCAGAATTGCAATACCTCTGGTAAGAGCCTAGAGGAGAAAACTGGGCAGATGAAAGGTTTTTCTTTAAGATATAAAGAAATGACACAGCAGAAAAATTTATCAGTTTGTTCTAGTCTTCCTTTGAGAGTTCCTGTCCTGATTTGCAGCCACGTCCCCTTTCCCTACTTGACTATTTTCCAGTAGCTGCATTAAAAAGCTCATATCCCAAACAAGGAGACTGATTCCAATAAAGTCCCCCAAAGCTTGTTCTTTAAAAGAAGTCAAGCTTTCTCCTTTGATAACATCTTTTCTGATACCTTGGCAAGCTTTCTCTCTCAGGGCTTACAAAACTTAAACCAGGAAAGATCAGTATTTTACGGCCATGAATCGTGAGTTCTTTTTTGTTTGTGTGTTTTTTTTTCTGAGTTGTTATTAATATGGCCTCATGTCTGAGAGACTGCTAGGAAACTGATGAATCTCCATGAAGGTTTCTTTCTAAAACCTTTAACAGCACCCTAGGTAGAAAATTCTCCTCTTTGATATGAAATCCTAGAGAATTTACTCTTGACAGCAAGTTCTGGAAGCCTTCAGTCTCTGGAATTCAAAGAGCTAACGCTTTTGTCTCTGGATTTTTGAATTGCTCAGGTTATTCCACAGTGTACAATCCACAGTCAAGGACAAGTTTAATTTTATTCTTTGGTACTCTAAATTTATTGAGAACATTTCTTAAAATTTATACCAGTCTCAGATATATTAATAGTATTTTTATAGCAATATCTCATTTTTTTTAAACCACTGTGTGTTACCTTTTTTATTGTATCTGATCTCTCAGCATCAGTTTTGGTAGTGTTTTCTCAGCTGATCTGACAAAACTTTTTTTGTACAGAAGTATCATATTGGAAGATAAAGAGCCTTTACTTTTTGCCACCATTTTACCTCCTCTAGGGATGAAATGTATGCTACAGAGAACCTGTTGGAAATTTTTCCCAATTTAAAAGCACACATTGTAAGTTGAACAAACCAATACATGGGCCTGCATTAACATGTCTGCATTGCTTTTGTCACAATTTTCCTGGAATAATTGTGGTTTGTTTGGACTTTTTTATTGTACATTATTTTTTTTTTTTAATTTCAAAGTAAAAACTATGTCCTGATTTGAAATCAATCAAAATTTTATTATCTTTTTGAAATAAAAGCGATTACTGAAAATAGAAAATGGTCTAGGAAATGCAAAACTTTTTCTCCAGTTTGGGATCTAACATAAAAATATCTTGGAAAAACTATCCTAGGTTTTATGATTAAGCCAGGTAAATGAAAAAAAAATCAGCCAGGGATGTTCTGTGGTTTTACTTAAGCACACTTGGTTTTCACTGACTTCAAAAAATGCAGGAGGGGGGGGTGAATTGTTTGTACATATTAAAGGAAGCTTTAAGATACTGTCCAAATGACATATATACACACCTTATTTCAAATTGATTTAAAAGACAGATTATTCTAAAGACAATGTGACTTGGAGATTTTCTCAGTGGTTAAATATTTTAGGTGGATCTTTTCAAGCTTTTCTACAATAAAGAAAAAAAGTACAAAACCAAATCTAGATTTCCTTGACTGTGGTTAATCTTTGTACTTTATCTAAATATGCAAAAACAATGAAGACTTTCTGAACCAAAAATCACATCTTCAGAGAAATAACTTTATGGCTTGTAAGTTAAGGGCTTCTAGGGCTGTTGCTTCATATCAAACATATTCAGCTTCTGGTTTTTTTTTCCAAAGGCCAGTACCACAACTTAACTCTAGCAGACCGAGGTAACAGAGAGGTTAATTTTTTCTTACATTCTTGCACAAAATAAAAAATAAATAAAAAGCTGTTGTGAGGGGTTTGTAGTTCAAATTAGGCCTTGAGTAAGAGAATTTAATTTACCAGTCTACCAGTGGTGTTTATTCTTTGTGGACTTTCTTGGCACTGCAGACATTATTAGCAGAGGAAAAAAAACAAATATAAACCAAAAGTTTAGCATTCTTCATCAATATACCTAAACTTTAATTATACACGAGGAACAAATTCTTTTGAGTTGAGTGAGGGATTTTTCGTGTTTCAAAATCCAAATAACCACAGTACGGCACATCCCACAAAACCTCAAAGGGAATATTACTAGAAATTTCAATGAAAATAATAATTTTGCATGTCCATCTCCACGTAGATAAAACATTTAGGTGTGGAAATATCTCATTTTCAATCAGATAAATTTTAACAGATATTTACTACTAATAACTATGTGCTGTATATAATATATATAATATTGCATCTTTCTTTCTTTCCGCTTCCTTCCTTCCTTCCTTCCTTCCTTCCTTCCTTCCTTCCTTCCTTCCTTCCTTCCTTCCTTCCTTCCTTCCTTCCTTCCTTCCTTCCTTCCTTCCTTCCTTCCTTCCTTCCTTCCTTCCTTCCTTCCTTCCTTCCTTCCTTCCTTCCTTCCTTCCTTCCTTCCTTCCTTCCTTCCCTTCCTTCCTCCTCCCTCCCTCCCTCCCCTCCCTCCCTCCCTCCTCCCTCCCTCCCTCCCTCCCCTCCCTCCCTCCCTCCCTCCCTCCCTCCCTCCCTCCCTCCCCCCTTCCCTTCCCTTCCCCTTCCCTTCCCTTCCCTTCCCTTCCCTTCCCTTCCCTTCCCTTCCCTTCCCTTCCCTTCCCTTCCCTTCCCTTCCCTTCCCTTCCCTTCCCTTCCCTTCCCTTCCCTTCCCTTCCCTTCCCTTCCCTTTCCCTTTCCCTTTCCCTTTCCCTTTCCCTTTCCCTTTCCCTTTCCCTTTCCCTTTCCCTTTCCCTTTCCCTTTCCCTTTCCCTTTTCCCTTTCCCTTTCCCTTTCCCTTTTCCCTTTCCCTTTCCCTTTCCCTTTCCCTTTCCCTTTCCCTTTCCCTTTCCCTTTCCCTTTCCCTTTTCCCTTTCCCTTTCCCTTTCCCTTTCCCTCTTTCCCTTTCCTTTCCCTTTCCCTTTTCCCTTTCCCTTTCCTTCCCAATTATTAGAAATAGTAATTTTTTGATGGGCTGCATTATCGTCTGCTGCCCTTGGGTACCATTCCATAAATGACTTAAACGACTTTCACACTAGAACTTCAAATTTGTTGTCATCCATCTGAACTCCTCCTAGTTAGCATTCAGCAAATATGAGAAAAGCAATTACCATATGTCCCACACAGGAAAACCATAAAGGATTTATGCTATTGAGTGACTGCAGGGGATGAATGCTGGATTACCTGCCTCAGGTTTAGCAGCCAGGCCTGAACACCTGGGACTCTGGGTGCAGGAAGAATTGTAAATTATGTATGATCGAATATTCTGAACACATGTGCGTTAAAATGGGTGGAACCCAGCCCAGCCAAGTCACTCTGGAGCTCGTTTTCATTCCTGAGTTTCCCTGGGGGGGAATCAGCACCAAGGCTCATGTGAGGTGCCATGCTGTCCTGCTCCACTGCCCAGGGCTCTGCACACTTGGCTGGGGTGGTGAATCTGCCCTCTGGGACTAGCAGGTCAGATCTGCAACATTTGGTATGATGACATGCAAAGTCCTGTGGACTGAATCTAGAATAGTAGACCGTGAAGTTTCTGAGCCTTTGCTTTCAACTGGTCATTAATTCCCATGTGTGGATCTTATTATCCACTTCTTCCTGCTCCTCCTCCCAGTTTTCATGCCTTATTTCCCCTTCTCTTTCTGCACAAAGAAGGCATGGGTATTATCTTGGAAAACACCAGAGCTTGGGCTCTGGCTGAGGTGCCTCAGCAAGTACTGACACCTGTCATGTGCTGTAACTCTGCTTAAACTCTGCCTCTCCTGGGCAGTGTCAAATCTTGTGGTCCATACCACAATCTAATCTTTTCTGCTCCTAATTTCAAGGTCAGGTTATTAAAAAAAAGACAATAAACCTTACTAATTTTTGAAATGCTGAAGCACAATTGCTCAGTTTAAACTACTGAGGCAGCCTGAGACATTTTCATAGATTAACTATGTGCTTAACAGTAATTACTGCAAGCATTTATTTTATTTGGCTTATTCTCCAGAAGAACTTTACCAAAGTGATACCTATACCAGATAAATCAAGGAGTAAAAAGAAAATATTTTGAGCAAAAGTGTTGCTTCATGTGAAAGATGCTGGTTCATTTAGAAAAGTTTTCTTTTAAGCTAATTCTGACTTAATATTATTTTATATACATGTAGGAATTCCTGCCCAAACTGTGAATATCTAGCATTTCTGAACAGCAAGTTACATCTGAAAAACAGATTCAACTGTGGTTATGGTCAGAAAAGAGAATACAAAAATAGCAGTTTCCATGTGTTTGGTCATGTCTGCTTACTTTTCCAACCAAAATAAAGTTTTTTGAAATTTTTCACTCATGTAGGCAGTCCAGAGCAAATAGATCTTTGGTAAAGTGCGCAAGTAACTCTTTTCTTTTTAGATAACTTCTACAGAAATGTTATGCTACTTTCCTAATACAGAGCTACACTGATTTGAAAGCCAGGTTATCAGAGCAAGTTTGCAGAGCTGCCAAAAAAATTAGAAAAAAAAAAATCAAATAACCCAACAACCCAAAAAATCCCCACTCTCAGATAAGCCCCCAAAACAGAAATAGAGAAAGGATTTATAGGTCCAAAAACATGCCCTCAAAGGGTCAGAAAACATAATATTCTTGCATAAAATCTATTACTTTTAAATGTTGTATTTTAATTTTTAGTTACTCTATGTGTAAGCTGAAACTGAACACAATTCTTTCTGACAATTTATTTCATGAAAATGAAAATTTTGCAGCTTTCCTTCATATTGAAAATTCATTTCAAGATACAATTTGATTGAATTGATAAAATATTATGCTTCCACTGCAAAATAGATGGGGCATGAAGATGTAGAAAAAGGCTCATGCTACATTTTGCAGTATACGATGTGGCACCATAAAGCATTTTCCTTTCACAGATCCAGATGCAGATTTCAGTTTTGACTGCCTACAAATAGAACATCTGAATATAGAATCTGTAGGATCTTTTCCTCTCTAACATACCTGCTGTCCCTGGCCCTCTAGTCCGTGTGTCCTGACTTCCTCTGAGGGGAGATATACAATGGCCTATGTAAAAGGCAGAGGCATCCTCAAGCAGCTCCCCCAAACTGGACAAATGGAGAAGCAGGACTATGGAGTTACACCTGCCCAGTCCAGTATCTGCAGCTAAAGAAGCTCATGACCAGCACTTCAGCTTTCTTAAAGAACTGAGACACATCATGAATAATCCACAAGATTATGTATTAATAATAGGATTCCATATAGCAGAATATTTCCTCCATTAAGGAGCACTCCAGACCTTAAGAGACACAACAGCAATATTCCTAAAATTTAGGAGGAATCCGAATATAGGCCAAATATTCTCCTCAGAGAAGTCAGTGGTAAAACAGTCTACTTGACTTTAATGGTGCACGATTCTGTCCTCTGCAAACGTCACTCAACACACGCATGGGCAAAAAGTCAAATACATCTGGTTAACAGAATGTGGCTATTTTTGGGCTCAGAATGGTGATATGATTATTTTTGTTGCTTTTTGTTTATACTTATGTCTATCTTTGGCAGGGAGAAAAACAGAAAACAAAACCTGAGAAATCAGTTGCAGTGGACAAGGATTCCACGCAAGGTTGTTGGCCCAGTGGAACATATGTTCTCTGTTTCTCAGGTAGTACATCTCCAAGAAATTCCTCAAAACTAACTTTTACTCTTGGGAGAAAAACGAGGACAGCAAGAAAACAATCAACTAAAACCCCTAGAAATAATGCTCATACTGAAACAGAAAGTATTTTTTTTCACACCAATGTGTTTTTTCCTGTAATACCAAATGTTCAAAATGTTTTCTTAACAGACTGTCTTCCAACTTTTTGATTTTGTCACCTTGCTTTCATTTCGTAAGGCAGTAATTCCCAAATGGAAACTTTAACTTTTGCCACTGGGCAAAAGTAACTGGATTAAAAAGTCCCACTCATATCTGTTGGAAATACTTGATTAAAGGTTATTTTGTGGATTGGGAAACAATCTATTTTTTTAAGAATACCTGTTTCACTGATAAGTGCTAATCATCAACATGAGCAAACAAGTCCAGGCTGGGAAGGAGACACATTTTTCTGACTCACATGGCATGGGGGCCACATGTGGGTCTCTGGTTTTTCGTGGAAAATGGAGGGAAAGAGTTTCCGCTGTTGTCACACACTCCTGCCGTAGATGGTAGGTGGATGCATGGAGAAAGGAACAGTTTAAATTACAGCAAAACTTTTCCTCAAGTGTTTATTTTTGAACACTTGCGTGTCACGAAGGCCAGTCTCATGACTTTAAACAAAAACCCAATGTCATTGCTTCCATGAGGTTAAAATGAAGTGCAAGAGAAAAATTACAATGACTTTGCCTGCAACAGAAGGAAGGTCAGGCATCGCTTTGGACTGAAGATTGTCTCCATGGAGCAAACGCCAGCAGCTGATACTTGACCTTTAAATTCCCCAGAGCTGCCACAATTTTGAGGAAGTGGCATTTGTCAGATGGCCAAAGAGGGTGATGGAAAGGCCAGTCTGGTGGCTGGGGGCAGCCACGGGCAGGTCAGAGGAAAGTGTTTCTTTACAGTGAAATTGTCCGTGTGGTGGGGAGAATCCCAGTGAAATGGCAGTGGATGGAGGTGCTGCCCGGCGATGAGGCCAAGGGGCAGGTGCAGAAAGGGGGACGCTGCGAAGGGACACGTCCTGCGGGGAAGGAGAGGTCTGTTCTGGCCGCAGGTGAGACGGCAATGGGGACTGTGAGGGAACCCTGCCGCAGGAGCCACCAACCCCGGGCAAGAGCTGAGGGACCTGGCCCGGCCCGGTTGCTCCTCCCGAGCTTCAGACGGACGGAGAGAGAGAGGCGGGGGTAAGGAAGGGGGAAGGAAGGAGGGAGGGAGGGAGGGATGAGGCGGGGGAAGCCCTCTCCCTGGGCTGGTTGAGGGGTGGGAGGGAAGGGAGGCAGCTCCTGAGGAGGGGAGGAGAAGAAGAGGCAGAGAGGGGATGTTGTTAAACAGTTTCTTACCGTAAGAGGGAGTTGGGACCCAGATCTTTCCAGTTAATCACACAACAAACTTAGATCATCGCAATAAAAAGCTCGGCTCACTCTGCCTCCTCGAGTGACCGGCGGTGCACGGGGTCCCTCCGAGGAGCCATCTCCCCTTCTCCTCCCCGCCAGCCGCCGGGGGGGGCCGCCAGCACCATGCGGGCCACCCACCTCCTGCCAGCCTTGCTGCTCCACCAGCTGCTGCTGCTGCCCACCGCCATCCCCGCGGCAGGTCAGTTCTTCTATCACTTCGCTAGCGACCCCCGTCCGCCTCGCAGCCGCAGCACGGCCCCCTCTCCCCCCGCTCCGCCGCGGCGGGAAGGGCGCTGGGGCGGCGCGCCGGGCGCTGCCCTCAGGTCGCAGCCCGCAGGTCCGAGCCCGCAGCCCGCAGGTCTGAGCCCGCAGGTGGGGCTGGCAGCTCCTCAGCCTGCGTGTCCGGGCGGGCTGGCAGCGCCGCGGAGCCGAGCGGAGCCGGCTGGGACGAGGCGCGCAGCCCTGAGGGAGGCGGGTCCCGGCCCGGGGCTGCGGAGGGGCCGCCGCTCCCAGCGCCTGCACCGTGCGGGAGTGGGCGCGGGGGCTCGCTCAGGACTGGCGGAGCTGGAAAGCGGGGAGAGAGGGGAAGGAAAATCGCATCCTTGCCCAGAGGTGCTCCCGGCCGTTATCAGCACCAGACCGCGTATCCTTAATTTCCAGTGGTAGAATAAATGTTAAATAACAGAAGTTGACAAGGAATACCCGAAGCACGGGATAGTGCATTGCTGAACGGGAATGTCCTTGCTGAAGTTCAACAGCATGAACGTGCTATTTGCAGACTGAAATACTTGTAATTTCATTAGATGTTCCCGCTGAAATCCGGGAGGATGGAGGGGGGGGCAAGGAACGAACAATAAGTAATCAAGTGCTGGATGCTCTTTAGCTGAATTTCTTTCCTGAAGTGTCCCCCCTGGACTGGTTATCTGAAGAGCCAACTCTGTGCTTTCTATTGGCCCTCTGGGAAGACGTTTAAGGAAAAAAGTTTGTAAAGGTTTCTACAAACCTTTCCTTCCTTCCGGCAACATTGTTAGGGTCAGACCTTTGCACAGACAGAAACAAAGGACAGGCACAATTCAGGGAAAGAATCTGCCAGGAGCAGACAAAGCAAGGGCAGGGAACTGTGGGCAGCAGGTTTCTGGGGCAATATCTGAGGGCATCAGGCACAGTATGGCATGCTCATGGCTCCAAGACTTAACTGCTTTCTAGTTAAAGAATAGATACTTTGAAATGGAATTTCAAAGTGGAATATTTTGTGATCTGAGTGGGCAAGTCAAAAACAGACTGGCAGCATCACGTGCAGTAAAACCTGTTGTTTTCCCCCTGCAAGGAAGAGTGTGGTTCTGTAGGATGCTGAACAATCTCATTATGGCTTCAGTGCTCAGTCTGCTCACTGAGGATATTGTTTTCACAGGCATTCTTTAGCAGGTGACACAGAGAAACAGACACTATGATACTATGCTTTTCTGAACTCCTTTTCCATGTACATTGGAATTTCCATTTTTTGGACGTGCAGCTTCTCTGAAAAGTGATGACTAGAGCTGGTTAGGAATTTTCTGAGAAAATGTTTTGGGTTTCTTTTACTGGAAAATGCTGATACATCAAAACTTTTCACAAAAATAATTCCTGTTAAAGAGAAACTTTCCTTGGTTTGTTTCCTTCAAATCAAATGACAGAAATATGCAGCAGGAGATATTGCCAATAGCTTTGTGGTAGCCTGCTGTTGAGAAGCCCTCACCTGTGACAGAAGCTCATCAACTGATGAGCTAGTTAGGAAAAAAAAGCAAAATAAACACTGCAGACACACTCACACACACACACTTTGTTCCATGGGCCAAAGGTACTCAACTGGTCTATAGCCAAGCTCATAATAAGCTAGGTCATGCTTTGCTCTCCTGGTAAGTTAGGGTGCTTTTCTTGAGTGAAAGTCCTTGTTGTCCCTGACTGTAGGCCTTTACTGCTGGTCTGAGGTTTACCAACTTCAGTGAATGTTGGATCTAAATATTTTGAGAGGGAGACTGAGAGACACCTTCTGTACTGGGCTGATTAATAGGGTTGTGCCTTAACCAATGGGCTCTCCAGTCTGGGGGTGAATGGTTCACCTGGATGAGGAGAAAAATTAGATTTCCAAAATGTCATAGTTTTTTTAGAGTAGGACTTGTTTTCTGACCAGCTCTCATGGTGACAGTTTCCTGACAACCCTTCCATTCTTAATTTTCCTCTCCTATCTTGCTTAATATTAATTAATCCTGTTGTTTGGCTTATTGGCAAGAAAGATGACTCTTAGCACATACTGCCATTTTGCTTACCTTGTTTTTGAAAATACATGATCTTCAAAAAGAGTGTCTGGATATTTACACTGTAGGCAAGGGAAAGTTGTGCTGCTTCTTTATGAAAAGACAAATTTCTGGTCAATTTCTGTAAATGATTGTTTTGTAAACATGTATATTGTCTTTGTTTGGGATGTTGGATCCTTTTTCCTGGGATGTTTTTAAGAAAGATTAGGATTTGCCTATATATGATTATTTTCAGATATGAAAATCAAGCTAAATGACGAAAACAGAATTAAAACATGAGAAGTCTTTTGCTAAAGACAAAGCACATCCATACTTCTAGTGTTGTTCTGTCAAATCTGATTTCAAATGTACATAATGGTGAATTTAGTTTCTTCTGTGAATGAATATTCTGGGTTCGTAATCCCATGCCCTAAGTTCTGTGCAAAGATAATGTCCTGTGTAACAGAAGTTGCTGACTAATACAGTTGGGTTATATTAAAGGGTAAAGAAAAAGGAGGGTGAAGAAAACACAAGAAATTTAAATGTCAGCAAGCTGTCTATGCTATCACTTTCTGAGTTCCTTTTTAATATATATGAGATAAGACTGTGATTGATGAAAGATAAATGTGCATGGTTCCTATAGACTGCCTGCCTAGTCATTATCAATATCCTGTAAGTCTCTGTCACTTGCACAAAAAAATTAATCTGTAGCTAATAACTTCATCAAGGAGTTTTCTTTCTTGATCAAATATTCTTATCATTCAGTATTCTTGGGAAGAATCTCTTTAATAATGTTCATCTAGTGAAACTAAAAATGTACTTTAATCAAAGCAACAAGTAGATTGGCATGTTGCAAAAGAGTGAATGTTAAAGATTTATTTAAATTAAAGATACATTTTTCTGTGAGAAGATTGTCAGCCAAGTGTGTTTATTCAAATTTATTTAAAGCACATTCTGTAGTTTGGATGATCTGAAGAAGTTGCTAATGAAGATGTGGGAGTTGCTTTTAGTTCCTATATATATTATCACTTAAAGGAAAAAAAATCAAATCCCATAGCCATAATCAATTTTTGAATGTTGTGTATTCCTGTGGTCTGCATAGCTAAGTATATTTTTAAAAATTAATGTGATTTATATTTCCCCATCCCAGCTGTAGATAATCATTATACTATATACTGTCAACAAAGTGAAATGATGCTGTGCCAGTTGGAAGAGTGTATTCCTTCTGTTTAATGGAATCCTTTTGGTACTCAGTGCCAGGGGCTGCTTGTTTTGCTCTCACATGTAATACAGCACTTACCCTGCTTAACAGATTTTCTGTTTCTATTAATGCCATTTTCATAAGCAACATAGCAGGAGAATATAGAGTTGAAAGACATGAGATTAAAATGTTGCGTAAAACTCTGGAAAATTGACCACTGAAGTCAAGGAAAGGAAAGCCTCTTATTGGAGGAGCTCATCTGTCATTATTGTAATACTTCAGCTGAGGCCAGGGCTGGAAGGGAAATGTGCAGTCTCCCTCAGAGAGCAGAATATCTCCCTTTTGGATCTTTAGGCTGAACATTAGTTTGCCACTTAAGCATTTCAAACTTTTCCAAGGAGGTTTAAAACCAGGATAACTGGGCCTCCTTTTGAGTAAAAGCATGATGTGGGAAAAAAAAAAAAACAAAACATTGCCCTGGATGTTTTGCAATTACTTGTACTGGATGAGTGTTGGAATTTCCCTTTCTCCCCACCAGCATTAAGATGGGGTGGGATGGCAGAGACTGGAAGGCAGCACAGAGGTGAGAATGGATTGATCATGGAGGTGAGAAAGGATTCTTCTCCATGCTTACTTGGGAAGCAAGGATAGTAGGACAACTGCCACAATGCAAGCAGCATTTGAACTTTGCTGTGGGGAAAGTATGGCAGCTAAAAAAGCTGGGAAGAAGGGGTGAGGACATCCTCACTGTTACCCCATCTTCTCCTGTCAGTTTTTGTGGCAGTGCCCAGAGGGTTTTGAGCTGTTCCCAAATGTGGTTAGTACCTCCATGCGAAGCAGCACTGTGGTGAAGCAGAGCTGGGAACATGCTCCAGATTAGTCAAACGTGTTGGCACAATCTAGCTGTAGTTTTCAGTGGCTTGTGGGCCTCCACCCATGTGCTGTCTGATGAGCCCAGCCGTGCCTGGCAGTCCTCGGTGCTGCTGGCCCAGCTGGGGACTGGCTGCTCCCTCTGTCCCCCCTCTGCTCCTGCTTTTCCTATGACTCGCTGCCTTGGCCAGCAGCACTATTTTCATGTATACAACATGAAGCAAGGCTCTCATCACTGCTCACAGGGGCTGCTTTGCTGCCCTCAGCCATCTGTCATTCTTTGTTTTGCCCAGTCCCTGCCCTGCCTACTTGTGCTTTCCTCCTTACCCCTTGCTGCATGCCCGGAATTCCGGTTGGCTGGGGCACCATCACAAAGGAAGGGCACAACAAGCTGGGTGCCTCAAAGGAGACACCAAGTGCCTGCAAAGATTGTGGAATGTGATGGAAAATGGTGGGGATTTAATACTTGTGCACAATGTGTAAGAGAACAAGTCTTACAAGGGAAAATCCTCTCAGTCATTTAGCCAGAGGTTAGATACAGTAAGTCAGAGTACAAACTGCTGCACATTTGTTTCTGCCAGTGTGTCCCAGCATCCTGCTGAGCAGATAACCTTTTCTTGGAAGGAAAAGATCTGTCCATTTGCAGCTACCATCCAATTTTAGAACATACTATCAGTTGTTAGCATTACCCTTAGCTCCTTGAGTTTTCATGCTGACCATAGGAGTGGATTCCAAAGGCAGGGCTTAGCATAAGCATGAAGCTGGGTTCCCAGTTACATGGCAGTCTTTGCAGTTGCTAATAAGGGGGTGTGGGTGTGTGGTGTGAGTGGAAATGTAAAGCCAAAAAGAAATATCTTTTTGCATTTCCTGAATCTGCTCAACAACGAGACTGAGAGCCAATGTAGAAATACGGAAATCATTATCTATTATATATAGATATTGTATGGATAGTTACATATATTTCAAACTACTTTCTAAAAATTGTGTGGGTTTTTTCCCCATAAGGCTCTTGTGCCAAGAAAATAAATGTCAGAAGTTAAAATATTCACATCATCCTCCAGGTACTTCTGAGAAACTGTTTAGTTTTGACAAGCTAGAGATGCCTCCTTGGACAGCTGCTTTTATTTTGGTGACTTTCCATCTATACAGCTGACTGCAGATTTTCTGGGTATGGTTGGTAAACTTCTTTTACGCCAAATTATTGTCTTACATAAATAACTGCATTAAACTTAATCTGGCATTTTAAGCCTATCCAATCTACAAAGTTGTTTTCTTGGGCACAACTCAGATTGCTCCAGTTTCTCATTATGTTGGTCTGCCTTTCTTCCTTTTTTTTCCTTTTCCCCAAATGAGAAGTCATTTGGAAAAGGTGTTCACTTTTTGCATTCTAGCCAGGAATCTGGATATTTCTGATACTGAAACAGGCAGAAGGAAAAGTCACAGTAAATGAAAGTAAGTTAAAAGTGTTGAGCACTAATTCTTTTTGAATGATTCTGTTACAGCTTGATTTGAAGCAAAATTGCCCTGAATGTATTTATTGAAGAAGTGCAACAAATGGTTCACACAGATTACAATACTGTGATGACCCTGTTAATGGTGTTAGGATCAGCATTCATCTTTAATGTCCTTTCTTTTATTTCTGTGACCACACTGTTAACTTAAGCATGTTGTATCCAAAAGCATTTGGTAACATCTACTTTCACCATCTGGTGAAGATTGGGTTTGTTTGTTCTTTCTTTTTTTCTTGATGAAGCCAGTATATGCTATCATACTGAGGCACACACCAGAATACAGTTTACACCATTGTTTTATATCATTTAAGAAGCATTGTCTTGGAAAAAATTTATTAAAACTATCCTTTCCATCATATTTTATGGACAAGTTAAACACTTCACTGTATTTGCATACTGGTTTCAACCCATATATGATGAGAACTGTTCCTTTTTTTCAAACCCCCTCACTGATTTTTTCTTGTTACACAAGTTCTGCCAAATTCTGTTTTATGCACATAAACATACTTTGTTTTTAATTTTCTTATTAAATTGTCAATGTTTATACTCAGATAAGCATTCTGCTTTGATATATCTGACACTGTGATAATACATTGTTTTGCAGATTTTTGCTTTGCACTTTTTTTTCCCATTTGGAAACTTATGAATATAAGTTACCATTAATATTTTGTCAAGTGTGGTGTCCCCTGATAAAATGTTTGATATGTTTACTGTATTGAACTGTGCTTTCCTACATTTATTTCAGGTGTGTTTAAAGTTTAATTTTTTTTTTAATTAAAGTTCTCTCATATGATGGTAGATTTCTGATTTCCCCCACCCTGTGCCCAAGTTTTAAATCACATTATATTCCTCTCTCATAATTTTTTTCCTTTTTTTTTTTGGTTTTTTGGAAAATCCAGTTTTCTTTATCTTGCAGTGATGATTATTTGCAAAATTAAGTTAATAACTAATCTCATTTTAGCATTCTGACCTGGTTATCAATTATAACATAAATAAGTCAATCTCTTTTTAGTCCATCTGTTAACTGCTCAAGGTCAAGTGGCTTAATTTCATTACAAACATGATGCAAAATATTAAACAGCGATCTAATATGCCAGTTGATACTAATAACAGTACCTATGTCTGTTTTATATTTCTGAAATAATTGTGTCACTTTATATGACCATTTTTCTTCACTGGAATATATTTTGAATCATCAGCTTTTCTGTGCTTCCTGCACAGCATGTGGACAATTTCCCTATTTTAAATATTTCTCCTCATGTCATGTTATTTTGTCTTTCATTCTCCATTTGGAAGGACTGCAGTTGATTCCTGCAGTTCTCTGACAGCATCTGCTAGTCTAAGGAGTTCAGGTATCTTAATTATCTTCATTTATTTTCCCATAGATTTAGTTTATTTCTGACATCTGACAAAGAAAGAACAGTGATGCTTTTAGATGAGTGTTTATATTCTTTAAAAACTGGAAGTCATAAAAAGTCCCCTCACAGTTGAAAGTTTAGCTCAACAGAGCAAATAAATATTAAAATGCTCAAGTTCTGCAAGTCTAAATAAACAGAAAAGGAAAATAAAACTCAATCACAACCAAGTTTTCATTAAGAACCTCAATTAAAACATAAACATTTAGTTTAAATGTATTTATCTTCCCATTTGGAAAACCTGTTGTTAAGTTTAGATGGTTTTGTTCTGTATAAGAAAGTGGGATGCAAAATTAAAAAGAAACAAGAGGAATAAGTTTTCTTACATAATCAGGAGACTTCAAAATGTCTTTCTTTAAGAAAGTACCAGCTTTTGCATAGACTGGAGGGAAATCTGGAAACCCTGGAGCTGACATGCTGAGTGCATCATAACTGGTATTTAATAAAAGATTTCTAGAGCCTGTAACAAGTCCATAGAAGTTGAGATTTTTCCAGGGGAAGCAGCCAGTATGCTCTAGTTGTGCTCTGTAAGACCATAACTTTGCAGCCTAAAATGTACATCTTATTTAGAAAAAGCTGGAGTGGTGGAACAAAGGTGATTGTAATGAACAAAGGTGATCTTTGGGCCCTGTGACACCCTGTATGCTATTTTGATTACTACAAAAGTGGTATTGTATTTGCTGTAGTAGGTTTTTTCTACTAAATAGATAATGCAAAACCAAATACTTTTTTTGATCAGACTAGGACCTGAGGGTGTAAAATGCGAGTTGCTTAGGTGTTTGAACTCTAAAAAACCCGAAACTACTGAATTTTTATACTCTCATATCGCTCAGTATCAGGCCAGTTTTGTTCTGTAAGGTGTAAGTAGTAATTTGAGATACATAACATAATCAGGTAGTTACAGAACTGAGTGATGTGGTAGTTTGGGAATCCAAAGCCCTTTTTTGGTTTGGGACACAAGGCCAGAAGGGCAAAAGAAGCTATACTGCTGACATTTTTCTATCAGCCCAGTGATTACAGAATACCTGGAGAGAACAAGACATCAAAATACAAACACCTTTGCTGATTCAAACCAGTTTCTCTTGTTAATCAAGAAACTGTTTTTCTATGTTATTGCATACTGTGGCCTCCATTGCTCACAGTTCTCTTGTCGCTGGTTCTGTTTTGTATTAAGATAATTAAAATTAAAGTTAAGCAGGTTCTAGAACACAGGCACTGGAACTTGCTGGTGAGTTTTCTCACAAAAATGCTGTAAAATGTCAGTTTTCTTTATCTCTGATTATTGAGATTATTTGACATGGACTGAAACTGCTCCAAGAAAAGGTATTGTTGGAAATCTTTTCCTCCAGGTGCCCCATAGCAGTCTCAGTCAATGATTCTTGTCTGAGAAGACTGTATAAAAACCTCATTTGAAAATCTTAGTAAGGGAACTGAAAGGTGAGTTCTTGTAGCTCCAAGGTAAATGTCTTTCCCTGTGAGGCGCCTCTTTTCTTAAGTAAATATTTAAAGTCTTTTATGAAAATGGGAACACCAGCAGGGAGACTCGGGAAATCCCATGTGAGATTATGGAGCACTTGTCCAACGCTGCATCCTACTAGAACAGATGTGTCATTTCCAATTTCCTTGGGCTCTGAGCTTATCTCTTTTCTGTTCAACTTCATGTTAAGAAACAGAAAAAGGCACCATCCTCACCTTTTTCAAGATTTTTTTTTTAAGTTGACTGAAGAAATATTTTTAGTTAGTGGTTGTTTCTGTTGAAGAAAAAAATGTTGGTTCATATTTGACTGGATTCCTTTGTGCTTGAATCAGCTGCTAATATTTTCAAATTCAAGTGGAATGTCAGACTTCCCTGGTAATGTGATATGAAACTACAGAAAACATCAGAGGACATGGCCCACAAAATGAGAAGAAATCCTGATTAATCAAAGTTTAAAAAATTGAAATGAATGGCAATCACAAATTAATTGCATTGTATGCATACTACATACTAACCTTTAATGTGGAGCATGCCTAAGACACTGTTTGAGTTAACTTTTTTATTAATAAAGGCACCTAATTTGACAGAAAAAGAATATTGTTTTTATATATTTTGTTGGGAGAATTGTTAAAGTAGTGCTTTGCATTATTCTGATGTTTCTAACAGTCACACCACAGATGCAATTGGCCCTTTGCCTCTTGGATTATAGGCAAGACATAGAATGTTGTTGTTTGAAAGCTAAACTAAATCAGGCTGTTATGAATTGCTAAATGCAAGATCAAACCCATAATCCTCTTTGGACAACTGCTAGGAAAAGAAGGACAAAAAGAAAAAACAGAACTCTGTACCATGTTTTTCAGGCAGAACAGAATTTCTTGATTGTTTAAATCATATTCTTGCATGCTGGCTGGTGAGTTTAAGAAGCTGTTATCTTGGGAATTAAGATAATGACACTTATCAGTAGATGGGAAATGTTAGCATCAGGAACTGAAAGAAAACACTTTGATATTTCTCTACAGATTCTTACCACCACTTGACATAAAAGTCTTGGCTGAGACAACATAAAACTAACAAATATGGCTTGGAAGATAATAGATTGAGAAATACACCACAAAAGCTTTATGGAAGATTTGTTTTTCTGTGGTTGACTTAAGGGGTAAATGCAATCCTTTTTGAAGCACTTTGTTTTTATCACAGGTATAACCAAAACAAACAAAAAACAAACAAAAAAACCCCCCAAAAAACCCACCAAAACACAAAAAACAAAAAAGCAGCTTCAATGTAGACCCAACTGTTTCCAGTAACAGGTTCAGGATCCTAAAGATGAGAACATTACCATAACATTTCTCTAAGCAGTGATTCATTTTGGGTGCATGTGTACTGCACATATGGAAGGCTGAAAAGGCTTAAGAGAGCTGATAGGGGTCCCTAACACAACACCAAAATTACTAGCATTGTATTTTTTGATCAAAAGCATCTTCATATAATAATACTAGTTATATTTAAAGATAAATAAATTATTTTCCCTTTTTTTGTGATTAGGCTTAAAATTGTGAGTTGTTAGATGCTAGGGAGTAGCATAGTTTACTTTCATCATTTTAAAAGGAAAGAAAGGAGGATGGGGAAGGTTATTTTATAGGGGTGTTATAGCAGAGATATTCTGCTCCTTTGTTTTTCTTCTTTTTTAAAAAGCTGAAGATTGATGATATCTAATGTAGATGTCTTTGTGATATTTCTAGATGTTTTAGGGATAACTCACCACTGAGAGGTGTGATTTAGCTGAATCCAGTGCAAATGTGAACTCAGTGATCAGGATGGAAGTTCTGCAAAGGGAGCACTCCAAAGCTCTCTTTGGGTTTCCAATACATGGAGCTGGCAGTAACTCCTCCAGAGCCTTAGCTATTGCAATTTACAGTTATTCTGGGCTTCTGCAGAGTGCACCAAGCAAAACTTTACTGGCCTAAGTGCACTCTGCATGTGCATGAGGATCTATTCAGAGCACTAGGCCGAGGTTTTATCAATTGGAAAACCTCTGGCAAAATGTAATAAATTGAACCTGAGCATTTGTGTTTTATTATTGCTGCAGAGTCTGTAGAGAAAAATGAAAGGACAGCTGTGAATACAGTTACATGGAAAGAAGTTACGGAAAATACTATTATCTGCTCTGTAAACTAAGGAGGAATTTATTCACCTAACCTTATGTGGATAAGCCATCTAATCCAAAAAGATCATCTGGGATCACTGAGTGAAACAGGAGAAATAGATCCACAGGGCAATTTATTCTCCCTATGCTACTCATCTGACAGAATAGGGACAGTTACTCTCCAGATGTGCTCATCTGTCTTCAGAGTCAATGGAATAGCCGTCACTGGTAGACTGGTTTTCATGGAATGCAAAGCAAAAATATAAATAAATACTGGGAAAAATCTGGAATTTTCTTGCAGATATCAAAGACCTTTCCACTTGCACTTTAGCCAAACATCTTTAGCCAATCTTCCTCCCTCCATTTGATACCTCTTTCTCTGGGCTTTTCAATAGAGACATGGGAACAAGATCATTGTGTTCATTTTTGCAGGAATCTTTGCAACACTGCAGACTGTTTCCATGCTATGGCCTCTGTTTGACCTTTTAATCTTTTCTGTGAGCTACAACTCTAGTTCAGTCACACTTAGACTGGACACAACACTGACACTGAGACTTCACTGGAGTAGTGAGATGATTACTTTGTGTCACTTCCAGAACCCATCTTTTTCACAATTTGTGATAAGTTTATTGTTTTAAGAACTGCTTTTTTGCATTCAGCAAGTGATGTTCTTTTTCACTTGAGCTTTTCATGGAAATATTTACAAGATCTCAGATAATTATTGGGCATATTTTGCAGGTTCTGAAAAAAATTAACAAAGGATGAGAACTTTTCCTTTTACCCTTTCACAGCATTATGCAAGTTTTATTTGGAACTGGTTTTGCTATATTTCCTACTATTTTGGTTTTAAAAATGGAAGTCGTGTCTAAAATAATCAATTCTTCTGCAGTACATGCTTATACCCTATTTTTGTGAGTTTCTCTGTGCTTTAGGTTCTGAAGATAATTCATAGAAAATGTTATCCGTATCTAATGCCGTCCTTAATCTCAGCATTCTTCTTAAGAATATTTTATTTTGTTGTGGTTTTTTTCTTCTTATTCTTCCCTTCTTTTTTTAGAGGGCAAAGGCAAAAAGAGAAATCCTCTTCATGACTTCAAAAAAACAGGAGAGTTGATGCTCATTAAAGTAAACAAAACACTGGAAGTAAAAACGAAGCTGTTAAATACCACAGAGCAATGTGCAAAGAGATGCAGCAGGAACAAGGGCCTTTCCTTCACTTGCAAGTAAGTTATGTATCTCTTTTGTTTGTTTGTTTGTTTGTTTGTTTTTCCTAAGGAAACAAGTATAACAGCCTTTGATCATAGGTCTCTGTAGCTTGTATCAAGAACAACCTAAAGATTGTGATGTTTTATTTCAGTGACCTTGCTCTACCTATCCAGAGAGTGTTGGTCTGAGGCTTTATCTGAGTTGTCTGTCTTCTTAGCTTGTGCAATCTGTAATCTTTTCCATAATGTAGCTGACAAAATGTACTCATGTTAAAGATGCTGATGACTTGGGCTGCAATGTAGCATTAGGTGAGCATTCTGAGATTTTTATGTCTCTTATAAAATGGTTATTGTCACACATCACAGCTGCAGTGTTTCAGCACCACTTCAGACTATATTCTGCCTTCATTCTTTGCACATTACTCCTGCTGAAATCAATGAGACCCTCACACATGGAGCACAGATACGTGCCCTGCTGAAGTTCACTGGCAAGTACTGCGAATCTGATAGAATGGAATCAAACCTGGGCTGTGGGATAGCTCTTAGAAGCACATCATGCAGCTGATCACTCGTCTGCTTTCTACATAGTCTCTACTATTTTTTGGAACAAATTACTATAATTTTTCTCACATATTAGACATGATCCCCCTGGCCTCTCTTAGTCTCGACCTTTAGCAATCAATGAAAGGCATTGCAGAAGATCTTGGAGAGAGTGGATGACTTCTGTACTGGTGAGTACTGGGCTAAATGTGAGCCTGAACTTAAAACATAAACCAGTTTTGACAACTGGTACAAAAGGAAGCTGGATGAAATGTGACAACAAATACTCTTCCTTGGCAGAGAAGGTTCTCAACTGTGATTAAATTGTCCAGTAAACCTTTAATTCCATTGTTGCAGGATCTCATTTGTATTGTTCTGTACTCTATTTATATGTGTACATAATAAGCAGAGATAATTTTTTTCAGATTGAAAATATTTTCCAGGCACTAAGACTTTTCACCTGGTACAAGCCACACCTTTCCCTATTGGCAGGACTTCCACTGATGTCACTGCCAAAAGGATCAGGTTGTATTCAATACAGCAAGACATCCCTGAGTTCTGATGAGCAGTAGCAAGAAGTATTGCAAAATTAAGTATCACAGTATAAAACAAATTCTGAATAACTCCAAGAAAACAACAATTTTATATTCTAGCATCAGTTTAGGAAAACTGTCTCAAGCCACTTGAAGTTGCTCCAGATGCTATCTTTTGTGTTCTGAAAATAAAGAGCAAGTAAATATATGTGTCTAGTCTCTTTTATAATAAAATTAATTTAGAGTCTCAGAATTTTTAAAATGTTTTCATGTTTTGTAGCTTTTTTTATTTTTACAAAGTGTCTGATGGATATCTTAGGGGGCAGTTTCTCCTTTAATGAATCGATGCAACAACATAAAGGAGACATGAGGGACTTTGAGAATACAGCTTGGAAAAGCCCAGCTCACGGATAACAGAATGGCAATCTGTCATGCAATTACGTTACACTGAATCTGGAGAATTGCAGATCCTGATGACTTACTCTCTGATTTCCTGCTTTCCCTGGTGGGCTTTTAGCAGGGAAGGTGCTAAAAACCTGCTTTAGCAGAAGAGATGTAGGTGATGAGGTATTGCCTGTGCTACCATTATGCACACAGTGCATGGGATTTTCTTTTCAGGGATTTCAGAACATTCTTGTGGTTTCCCTTTTGGCCCCACATGGATCCTTTTGTGGTGTGAACTGTTCTTTGATGCTACTGTAAACATACATTTTGCATGTGTTCCTTTTTAAAGGATCCAGTGTTTACTAATGTTTCCCCTTTATTTCTAGGATCCCAGTCTTTAACTTCATACCAGTGCATGGTTATTACAAGGTGTAATTTGTTGCCAACTTAAATGAAAACCAATTAGCTTCCTGCCTGCTGTGGGAGCATTCTAAAATAAGAAGTAACACAAAATGACATTTTAAATGCTTGAAATATGAGACTTGAAATTTCCTATGTTTATTGACATTTTCATGGCTTGATTCTTATACTCCATATCCACACAGCAGTTCTCCATCACTTGGGTCACAGCACTGATGTTTTATTTTCTGTATGTAAGCTTAATGTAAGAATTAAAAATGGAATTGCTTTGTAACATAACTGTGACAGTAGTATTGGGAGCAACAACATCTGTGCCTCTGCACTGTGAGGTACACAAGTAGCAACAGAGTTAAGTTTCTTTTTTGCCAGAAAGTGGTAAAAGTAGCAGATTTCAAGCTCTACAGACTTGTAAAGGTTCAGGTACTCCTGATTTTCTGGAGGCAGGGGGAAATTAAGACAACTTTCTATTTCTTCATTATAAGTTTCTGTGCCACATGCAGGTAAATTTTGAGTATTTTATTGTTTAATCATTAATCCGTGATGGTTTTTTAACTCTAACACTTTTTTGTTGAAGCTAATAGATGTAACTTTTGAGAACAGATGCCTCCTCTATTCCCTTTGCTGTCATGCTTGCACAGATATTGTTCATTTCCAGCTAACTTACAAGATCCTTATCTCGACTTGTTTCTTTTTCATAACATTATTCCTAAAATCCTCCATCAAAGAACTCCTGAGATTCACTTACACTGTGTTTTTGACTTCATAAATCTCTGAGCCTCTTTTTCTGCCTTCCCTATCAGTTTTATCAAGCTGCTGCTGAAGTGTTCTATTCCTTTGTTTCACCACCCTTAGCAGTCCATTACTCTCTCTGTTTTCCTACAGTCATCCTTGGAGTTTTTCCCAGAACAACTCCTATGGATGAAAAAAAAATCACTACAGTTACTCTTTTATTTACTACTATACAGGTGACTTTTGCAGGTGTGTCCATTCCTTAGCTGCAGAGTTGTCACTGTCTTATCCTTTGTTATCTGCTTGGAGTGTCTGTATTTACCCAGGGAAGGATTTCAGTATAGACAACAGAATTTCAGCACCTGCAAGAAAATCTACAGACTACATCAGTACAAAGAGAAACCAAAAAAAATTGTTGTGTTCGGCAGTATCAGTAGAAGTCCAAGAATTTGCTCAAATATGTTGACTTTGGAGGTATAAGAACCCTCTAGATTTGGGTCCAAGAAAAGATTGTTGCAAACTTTTTATGTGCAGAACTGGTTGAAGCCAAACTGGAAAGAAACCAAAAGGCAACTGAAAGGCAAAAACTGGAAGAATAGTTTGTAAACAGTGCATTCTGCATTTCCACTTTAGGAGGGAGGAGCAGAAACGAGAATGTAATTGGAAAGGCAGGAAAGGTCAAGGATATTTTTGTGAGTGATGGAGTTAGAGGCACTTGGATATACTCGAATTTGAGAATCAGCCAGAAGAGAACAGAAGGCTGCGCAAGGGCAGAGGGATGAAGGTTAGCAGGTTGGAAACATTTGGAGTCAACAGAGTAGAGAGAGCAGTTGGATGAAAAATCTGTTTGGTGATGGAAACGATAATGAAGAAGATGTTTGAAAGAGAGAAGACTGAGGAGATTGGATAGGATCTTGTAGAATTTTTAACTGAAGCCAGCAAGATCTCACACAGAAAGCTTGTATGGTGAATTAAATGAAGATCAAGGAACTTTTTGTTGAAGGATGCAGTGCTGAAGAATATGGCATAGCCAAAGTATGGATGAAGTGTAAGAAATCTGTGTGACTGTTGGATATTATCAAGTAGTGTTAAAATGCCTTCTCAGATCAGAATAAAATATCTCAGAAGGTATGAGATGAGTGACAAAAATGTAGATTTTGTGGTAGGCTAGAGGAAATAATGTCAGTTATTTGTTATCTGGTTCAAATGAAAAATTAAGGAAAAAATTGCCCCCTCCATGGCAGTCAATTGGGGTTTTAAAATCCTTTAAAATATTTTATGTCTAGTTAAAGACTATCCTTTCAAAACTGTTTTAGGAGAAAATGGTCTGCATTTTTAATTTCAAGTGTTGAAATAAAGTGTTTTTACTCTGTGGTTTTGTTTGTCTTTCTTGCCCTCCCCGATATCTAGTCAATTCAGCGCACATCATACTCACTCCTAGAAAGCAGTTTAAAATAAGAGGAAAAAAAAAGAAAACAAAAGTAAGCAAGAAAAAAATCTAGGTACACTATCACAGTTTATTTTATTAATAAAAATATAAATAAAAATAGTCTTTTTTTTAAACAGTCTCTGTTGTTCTAGGCAAGAAACAGATTCCTTGTGCTTGAATTTTCCTCAGTCCGTCAGTGTGATACTTAACTATTTCAGAGGCATATTGTAAGGACAGCAAAGATGATGTTTGAGTCTTCACAGTTGTTTTTTTTTTTTTCTCTCCCAGGGAGCAGCGTAACTGAGGACACAAATGCTGTCTCAGTCACATTTATCTAAGTTTTAAAATAAAGATCTTTAATGACAAGGGAACTCTTAGATTAGTGTGAACAACCAAACTGGTATTTAATGTAATGACCACATCAATTTAATTTCTTTGTTTCTTTGCTCTTGTCAGCACAGTTGTGGGTTTAAATAATAATTTGGACTGTTTCTCTGACTTTCCCAGTAAAAATAAATCTGATGTCATTGCATGCTCCTTGGCAGGCCATGTGTCATTATTATAAACCACACAGAGATTTTTTTCTCATCCAGATTTTCTTTGCAGGGCCTTTGCTTATGACAGAGTTACAAAACGGTGCCATTGGTTATCCTTCAACAGCTTGACAAATGGTGTGAGAAAGAAGCAAGACCATGCGTTTGATCTGTATGAAAAGAAGGGTAACTGATTTATTTACTGATTTTGTTTTCCCAGCTAGGGAGGGGAAAAAAAACCCCTGAGGTCAGTCAGTGATTTTTTGGCTGTAGGAACGTCCTGGGCATGGGTGCTTTCATGCATTTTGAAAGCTGCATCTTACAGTTTTATTTACACATATCCTGAGTTTGCTGTCATGCAAATTTGTCTATATACTTGCTGTTGGTACCAGTTTTCAAGTCTACATATTTGCCTAATGTCATACATACTAGTTTCAGTTTTGTACTTCAGTTTACTACTGAGCAGCTCAGTATGAGCTTGTATGAGTTATCATTTATTACTTAATATTGGTCTTATGTCCCTCATTAATGAGTAGGATACATAAGTCCTCAGACTTGGAGTTTTTTTCAATCAGATACATTGGAAATATTTCCAGGATTTTTGGGGGTCAGATAGTGATCAGTATTTGGGAAAAAAAAATATAGGCATGTATGTCAACAAATAAACAGTATTTTGAAGATTTAGGTAGGTAAATGGTAATAATTATATTATTTTATGTGAAAGCGGAAGGTGAGCTTTAATTTTTCATACATAAACGAAATCCCTCATTTTCTTCTCTTTTATTTCAATAGATTATGTCAGAAATTGTATCATTGGAAAAGGAGCAGACTATAAAGGAACAATATCTGTTACCAAAAGTGGTATCCAGTGTCAGGCCTGGAATTCAATGATCCCCCATGAGCACAGGTAAGAGTTCAGGAGCAGAGACAATGGGAATAGTGCCCAGACAGCTTCCACAAAGCATAAGAATTTATGGGAAAACTAACATTAGAAAACAAAATCTCTTAAGTATATTCTTGCCTTTCTCCAAGAGATGCCATTCTCCAGATCCCAGAAAATCCCTATCTTGGACTTTCTCCAAAAAGTTCTCTCCTAATGCCAGCCTGTGTGTCTGTATCGCTTTCTTTCCCTTTTTTTTTTGTTTTGTTTTGTTTTGTTTTTCTGTTTTTGTTTTATTTTTTAGCTGTTTATATCCTTTTGATCTCTTAGCTACTGGCAGAAACAAAACATCTGCATTATTTCAGCCCATGGTCTGGAAGTTCATCACTGTTTTCTAATCAACTCCCAAGGAATAAGCAATTTTGAAAACCACTTTATTAGGAAGCAGGGGATAGTGACGACCTATTTGCTTAGTGTATAATATTGTTAGTATATTTTGCATAGTTACTGTCAATTCTCTGTTATTTATGAAATATGTCAAACTCTATGGAGCACTTAGGCCAGGCAACAAATCTATGGAAAGGACTGAAGAGGCTTTTCAAATCCTTCCCTTCAGATTATACAATCTAAACACTGAGGGACCATGTACAGGACTTATCTTTTCAGAGTAGGATCTGGTACAGTGAGAAACTGAGGCCAAACTTACACCTTGAGAGTAAATCTAGTTGAACTCTATTGGCTAAGGAAAAAGAGAGGAAAGCCAAAACCTGAAGCCAGTAAGGGTAATGGTAAAAACAGATTCATCCCCAACAAATGTTCCCAGTTAAAGGACTACAAAGTAATGGTGTACTCTTTAGCCACTTCTCCTCTTTTGTACTGGCTTTAACCATGCAGATAATAAAACTTTAAGAGACAAAACCAAAATGTCCTTTCACCCATAAGTTTGCTATCCACATTGCTGCCTTTTGCTCCAGACTCCCAGGGTCAGCAATTTGTTTAGGAGGAGCCAAACTGGAGATGGCTGAGGAACTGGGTTGTGCACTTCTCAGTCCTGTCCTGACCAAATCAATCCAGTGTGCAAGAGGATATCTTGGAACAACATTAAAAGGCAAAGGGTAGTTGAATTCTGTCCTCTTATGATGTGTTACAAAGCTGAGCCTCAGGCTTAGACTTACTGGACTTGGCTCTTACAGTATAGACAGCAGTGTCAGCTCTTCAGTTTGAGACCAGACCTGTTCTTAGCTGGGAGCATACCATAAATACCACAGCAATGACTTCTTGAGACTCAACACCTTGAATTAGATGTCTTCATCTTTCAGAAGTGACAGAATTCTTAATCATTATAACCTAAGCAAAAATGAGCATTTATTCTACATAATATACATGTGACTTTATATAATAAGAGAAAGGAAAGTGTCTGGATAGCACATATTATCACTAAATTGCATTTTAATACACAGCATACATACAGTTTTATCACACACACAGTTTTATCCAGTGCATTTGGATAGCCACTCTTCTGTGATGAATTTTATGAGAGTGACTGTTCTCCTGCCTTGTGCAATGGGTTTAATTTTTAAAAGGTCACCGGATAAATGAGGTGGCTGCATTCTAATTTTGTTTTTCAACATCAGAAAATATGATTTCATCATCAGAGACATGAGGGAGGTGGGAAGAAGCAGACAGTAGTGGTGTGTTTGGAACTTATTAGTACAAAAGGCTTAGCCTTGTAGGTCGGTTTTTCTCAACAGCTGATTATCACAAAGTGCCATTGGAAAATAAATCCCTTTTTCATATTTAAAGGAGAAATATATTTTCATGATTTTTAATTATATTTCTAGGAAGAATTGAAACATCTTGAAACTTTAAACTTTTGCTTCCATCTAGCAAGTCATATTTTTATTTATTTGTATTTCATCAGAACACAGAGATTCCCAGCAAAACTCTTCTATTATTGCCATCTCCATCCTAGTACAGATTTTAAGACTCTTAGAGAGTTTTAAATTAAAAAGTCCAATGTAAAAAGGTCTAAAAGAGAAATGGTCAAAGAGCAGACCAATGCTTTGTAGACTTTTGGCTAGTTTCCATGGCTTTTGTGTGGTTGAATCTGTTTTTACCATTACTCCTACTGGCTTCAGTTTTTTGCTTTTTTTCTTTCTTTCCTTACCTAATGGAGATGAACTAAATAATCAGTTTTAGGAGTGGCCCTTTCTTCCATTTCTGGGTAGATCTTTACTGCAACTCATCTTTTCCTCTCTCAAGAGCTTAGCTTCAGTACCTGTTGAAGCCATTTATATATCTGACCCATCTTGCACCCCTAGTGCTACTCATTTAGACTTTTGCCTTTTTTTAATGCGCTTACAGTATATCTGATGTAATTTGAGATGCCTTTTCCCTATATTTTCTAATGAGCAGAAATGTTAAATAGAATATTCCAATAGGCACTGACATACCACTTCAACCCAAATGCAGGTGTGAATGTCTCATCAAAAATGTTCACCTGAGAGTCTTTAACTAAAAAGTTTAAGATACTTCCATTATAAGACTACAGAGGAAAAAAAAGAAGCATCACTTTTATAGGCAGCAGGAATGACATAAAAATTAGTCTCTTCAAGCACCAAAAAAAGAAAAACATCTTTACATAATGTTTCCATACTGCATTGACTAGAACCTCAATGTGATTAAAAGAGGTATTTTTCACTTCAGTTAGTTCAAGTATTTCCTTAATGAGAAAAAAGATAGAATAAAATGTCATGCCAAAATTTTTTCTTGTTTCTGTCTCTCAAAGCCCTCAAAATAAATTATTAGATACTTTTAGAATAAAAGGTGCATTATTTATATTTCCACCAAAGCTTAAATACTGATTTAAAAAATGGAATAAATCTTATAAATCTCAAAAATTAAATTAATTAATTAAGTTCAGTTACAACTTTTATGTGATCACCTATGTAGTTAGCCCAGTATTTCAACTAATAAAAAAGCCTTCATGAGACAGATCTCTGATTTTAAGGTGCTTTCTAACTCCAGAGATTAAGCTGCTGTTTAGTATTGCTGCAATGTAACTGGTAGAGAAATGCCCCAGATTTGTCTGCATTGTGCAGCCTGAATGTGGTCATGAGATGTTGAGGTGGCATTGAACAGACCAGCTCTGGGGTTGGGTTCCTTACTATGGGATTAGCTGTTCCTTATTTTGTGGGGTAAATAAGCTAGCATTATTTTAAAGTGTAAATATTTATATATAAAGTGTGTGTGTGTGTCGGTCTGTATGACATGGTTTCTCTAGATGATACTTTTACAGATACATGGCAAGAAAGCACCTTGACCCTGGACCTGCTAAGTCAGCTGGGGTTTTGTTAAATGTCTGAATGCACACAATGCAATTATGAGTGGGTCTGTAAGTAGCAGACCCTAAGGTGACCACAGTAGGACTTGTGGCAGAGCATGAAGGAACATGCTAAATGAACATGAGCATTTTTTAGCTAAGAACAGCTAAAATGGCATCTGGGGAAATCTCTTGTGCTGAAATACAAAGCAGTCCCTGGTTTCAGGCAGTGAAAGCCGCTCAGTGAGGTGTAGCACAGACTTGGTAACACTTGCATTCTGCTGATGATCAGTTCTTGCTGCTGCCTGACCGGGGACGCAAAGAGGTTTCTCTGTTTGTGGGTTTCACAGATGAGCTCTGAGCCCAGCTGGACCAGTTGTACATGCCAACATGCACAGGACAGGCAGCCCTCCCTTGGCTGCAGACCCAATCAACCCCTATACACCCAGAGCTCCTGAAGGAGAACACAGTGCAGGCTGGCAGGGAGTGTGTGACTGCCTCTGGCTCTGCCCTAGATAGTTGTCTCTGGACAGCTGAGGCATGGGAGTAAAACTCTCTTGAGCACGCTATGGGCTAGACAAATTGTCCCAGATTTAGGCCATTTAGGTTGAGTAATCCCAAGTGAAGATGTGTATTTGTGTACGGACAGATATTTGGGTGTGTGCATTTGCTTAGACAGGGTGGAGGGAGAAGGAAGCAGAAATGTGATTGTTTCTAACTGTTTGTAAAAATAGTATGATTAACCCCAACCTTTGCATGCTCTTATACTGTAATGATTGTCATTTTAAAACTAGCTTTTTGCCTTCGAGCTATCGGGGAAAAGACCTGAGGGAAAACTACTGCCGGAACCCCCGAGGGGAAGAGGGAGGCCCTTGGTGCTTCACCACCAGCCCCGAGACGCGCCACGAAGTCTGTGACATCCCCCTCTGCTCAGAAGGTAACCCAGCACAGCTCCTGCAGAAAACTGCCTCTGCTCTGCTGGCAGCAGCTGCACAGAGCTCCCAGTAATCACTTGCTCACGGCCTTTAGGGAAGGAATAGGGGATTTCTCAGCGAGTGTAACTCGTATAGCGAGAAAAGAAGTTGTTAGAGGAAGAGGAGATCTTGATATTCCAATATGCTGGAAGGTTTCAGGCTCAGCAGCTTTTTTTCAGGTTATGGAGGAGCTTGAGCAATGAAGTTGTGCTGATCACACAAATGTGATCCTTTTTTTTTTTTTTTTTTTTTGCTGGAGTAGTCTATAGTGAATCCATTACAATTTCAGTAATACTATGTGATAAAATCATCTAGTGCCATTCCATGGTAAAATCAGCTTTTCGTCTTCTTTTTGATGAAAATATAGATACTGGATTACAAGATGAAAGCTTAAGATAAGCATGCCTTTTGCTTTTTGAATAAATAGTGTAAATAAGTATAACTCTTAGCAAATCCAACCCCATTTGACTTTCAAGTCACAGAATTTGAAAGACACTTTATATGCACCATTGCATTTGTTGACTTTTAAGTTCTGTTAACCTCCAAATTAAGCTCTTATATCTTGCTAATCAGCCAATTCAGTTCCAGTCAATCAACCTATTTAAATTTTCAAGATAGGATGCCTTTAATTTTCCTGCTAATGTGCAGTAGCTATTCTGTCCTTAGGAAAGGAAAAGGAGAGGTAGGGCGGGAGGGAGACTGGATGGGAGAGAGGAAGAGAAGGACGAATAGAATAATTTACATGGAGCTTAAGAATTTGTTAAAATCTACCATTTAAAGATAAACTTATGTGAACTGCAAATGGGGTATTTGACCTGGAGCTCACTTTAGGATGAAGACTTTGGTAGCTGATGGTTTGTGATATCTCTAATTCCTTAAAATAGTATTTTCTAAATGATCCTTCCTTACAATTACTGTAATTAGGGAGTACTTGAGAAGATTGTCTACAGTAAATTCTGGTGACTTTTTAAAAATTTTTTCAGACCTTTCATTCTAAATTTTGTTCAACAATGCTTTCAAATTTCTTTGGTAACTTTTGACCACTCTCCCTCCATGCACCCTATCCACTTTCCCAAACTGAAAACGTATCTTAGTTTAAGCTGCCAAAAACCATTATCATCAAAAAGATACAGTATCATACATAGCTGGAAGTGCTGGGTATATAAAGAGACATACTTTACTGCACTGAAATTGGGATTTCGCCAATATTCTGCACTTCAACTTGTACTGCAATTATACTGTGACTTAGAGTGATTTAGAAAAATAATTAGGTTCTAATTAGGTAATATCACCTTTAAAAAATACTTCTTCCTTAGCTATGTGTCTCTCTCTCTCTCTCTCTTACTACCCGTAAGTAAGGTTAGTAAAAGAATGATAGGAGCAGGAATGCCTCTAGTAGGTCCCCTCTACCTGCTTCGAAACTGGAAGTGTCCTATAAAGTGATATAAAATTTAAGCATCTGGATTAGAATCAACAGATAAAATTATATTCCAAAGAGCATTACAGACCAACCCAACAGAAAGATATCATTTTTAGTACCTCTTTAGGTTGATACCATTGTATAAGAGCAAGGACACATTGGGATTTTTTATGTCGATTTATTTGGTTTTGGTTTTAGTTCTTTGTGGTTTTCTTTCTTTTTCTTTTTGGGAGGGTTTGGTTTGGCTTTAATTTGGTGGGATTTTTTTTTTGGGGGGGGGTGTTGGGTACGGGTTTTGGTTTTTTGTTTGTTTTTTTTTTTTATGGTATAAGCATTAGTATAATAAATGACTAGTGTCCATTTCTTTTTTCCTAGTTGAATGCATGACCTGCAATGGAGAGAGTTATAGAGGCCCAATGGATCACACCGAGACAGGCAAGGAGTGTCAGCGCTGGGATCTTCAGAGACCACACAAGCACAAATTTCGTCCAGAGAGGTAACGTCTCCTACCCCCAAGCAAGACCATGTGGTCATAATTTGAAAATTACACACATTCTGGAACCAGCTGAGTAAAACTAGCATTAGCTCAACTGAAATTTATGGAGTTCACCAGTTGTAGATGCTTGGGCTCCTGGCCCCTGGTGTAGGCTGGCTACTTGACACAATGGAGATGCAGGATGGAGAGTAGATGCTGTTTTGTGCAGTTTGCAGTTTTGGTTGCATCCTGTGCCTGAATAATGTACTAATGCTGCTAATGCTTTAAATGATCAAAAATTCCTCCCTAGTTCATTGACAGTAAATAAATAACTTGTGAATATTTCTGTATGCATTGGTGTGCAGCTGCAGTCAGCCTTAATTCCTTAATCACATAGTAAATAATGATTTAAAGTAATAATTTGTTAGATCTCTTGACACGGTTGATGAATATAAACTTCCAATATTGTCAAGTAACAATATCTTCCTTTTTGAAATATAGAACAGCTTTAAAGCTGTAGGTGACCTTCCATAATAATCACATTTAAGTATCCAATTTGTTTGACTGAACTGTTTGACCATTACATCTGTTTATTCACCCTGGGAAAGGATTTAATCATTCTGTTTAGCATTTTATGATCATGGATTTCTTTATTAGACTTGTTTTCTTTTTTTTTTCTTTTTTTAATTTAGGCACTGATTCACAGTGCCAAAAGCTGAGTCAGAAATAGCAAGACAAATTTCATCCCTGTTAGCGTTTGTCCTACAGGGCCGAATTCATCCAACTACAAAGGGTCATCTATAATACACACTTCTGAAAGTATTGTGGGAGGGAGAGGCTGGGAAGGGGTTAGGCCACACAGGAGGGGGTCTCTGTTCATCTCAAACTAGACTACAGTTTCATTTTAGTTCTATTCTGGATTTTGGATTAACTCCATTTATATATTGTTTTGAATAAACTTAAACTGCCCGACAAAGACTCCAAGAATCAACAAAATCAGAATGATTAAGATCTTCAACTGAAAGTATCTTTTTATATGTTAAAGTGTTTCACCAAATAAAACATTATTTTTGTTCTAAGAGATATAGGTACTGGTAGATTTTGGAAAGCCTGATTATTCAGCTAAATATTGAGGATCTGGAGTTTTGGATCCCATGTGGCATAATCTGTTTTTTTCCCTTGACTTGGGTGATCTGTTTCAGGAATAATAGCAGTCTATCCCATTGTTCTGCCACAATAAATATTTTGTATTAGCAGAGTGGGACTGAAGATAATCTGTTTCTGTGTTCTGCCATGCACTTACTCTGTATTCTAGAATAAGTCACAGAAACAGTTTTGTTCCTTTGGAGTGAAACATTTATAGAACTCGTGGGTACAAACAATAATAATTTTACTGTCAGGAGGAAATTTCTTTTTTTCCATTAATTTCTGATTGTTTTGCAAAATGACTTTTCAGACTAACCACAGTCTTACGAACAATCGTCTTCCTCTTTGAAATAATTCCTTCTGAGAACATCTTCTTGAAAGCTTTCAGACAGTAATAAAGTGCTTTTGTTTTTTTTAATCAAAAAGCAACTCATCCAGATTGAACTGACTTGAGTGAGCTTTTTAGAATAGTAATGTAGTCCAGCATATTTCTGATACACTGATGTTAATTAGCTCTGTGAATGGTCACTAAAAGTAGCAGCAACTATACTTTAATTATACCACATTTTTAAAATGCTGAAGGTTTTGGTTTGCTGGGTTTTTGGGGTTTTTTTTGTAGTTGTATAAGTTGAAAATAAAAGAAAAGGTCTGGAACAAATTACCCATTAAAATATACCAGTCTCTAGAGACACTTAGAGTATTTAATCCAGGTGTAATGTAAATAACCTGTAAACCAGGAAGGATTATCTGGACAGATTTAAACCTATTTTCATTTATGGCTTCATCAGTTGCAATGATGAAGAAAATTAGTAAAGATGGTAATCTTTCCAAATGCACCAGTCTATGTGCTGTTGGACAGTGCTTTTGGCTCAGGGTAAATACAACTCTCTTTTCTGTCACCTCAGTGAATTGTTCCACATTTACTCCCCTCAGAGGTCAGTTACTGGAGATGGTTACTGTCTGCTTAGATGTGATTGAAGCAAGCAGAAGGAATTCTCCCAAACACCTCCTGTATGGCCCATTTCCAGCAATTAGTGGATGCAGAATTATATTCTGAAACTCCACTTCTCTTGTGTTCTCCTCACAGACACAGTTATGCCTCAGGATGGAAGGAGGACCACTGAGGATAATGTCTTGGGCATAGAGCATCATAAGGGAGAAAGCTTTTTTGTCCTTTTCTGCTCAAACTCAAACATCCTGTGAAAATATCTACTACGTGGAGGAAAGTAGGGTTGAAGTGTATCATAGGAGGTGAATAACTGCAGACATTGCTTTATTAGTACCCTGGTACTAATAATTTATAATAATTTCTATCTATCTCTTGTATGAAAATTTACATTAAAAAATTAAGTTTCCAGTCCTACATGTATTTAAAAATAAAACAAAACAAACCCAAAAAACAAACCAAAAAAAAACCAACGAAACAAACAACAAAAGGGAACAAGAAATATTGGTGAAGATCTTTAGACACTAAGTTTCATTTTATTTTCAGGAGAGCTGGACATCAGCATCAGTGTCTTTAAAAAGATTAAATTTTATTTCTTTGGCTAACACTCTCCTCCCTTTTCTCTATACATGGAGATAAAGTCTTGATTTTGACACCAGATATGTATCTTGATGCTTCATTTCAGTTCTGGCAGTGAAGTACAGCTACTGCTTTTTTAAGGGGAAAAAACCAGAAATATGTAGAGTTCTAGAAGATCTCTGACACCTCAGGCTCTTTCTTAGGTCTAAGAAAGGGGTCTGTGCTCAAATGTACTGGGGAAGGAGGAGTGTGTACAGCAAAGAGACAGCTCTCAGGGAATCCTGCATAGCCTCGCTGTTGAATTGTGTGGAACAGTTTGAAGTCCTGTTATTTATCTTATTGCTAATATTTGTTTCTTAAAGGCATTAGTTGGCCTTTTTTATAGCAATTCTTGCTTGCTGAGTATGAAGGAAGACAGAAACCTCCCTTAATATTGGGGGAAGAACCATTGATTGGGAAGTCCAGTTTTGCTTGAGAAATGGACAAGTAGATCTAGTCAGTGAAAAGATATGGCTCACAGGCACTACACCCTCCCATGAAAACACTCAAAGCTTGATCCTGGAAGAACATCTCTACCTAAGTTTTAATTAGCAAAAAACCCATATTTTATATACTGTGGGGATAGGCCATATAATTTTAGGAAGGATGGAGCATGCAGTGCAAAGACAGACATTTGTGTTCTAGAACATGGATTCTTTGCATCAAGAGCTGTTTTGAATGCTTTTTGTGAGCTGTGACTGCAGATACTTTGCCATTCCTGGACTCACCTTGGTTCTTGGGTGGTAACATGCACTTTCCACATTATTTGACATGGAACGTGTTCCACCGGCATCAAAGCTCATCACTGCTTCTACTGGGAGGCCAAACCCCTATAATTTTCCTCTTTATTATTAGACCATTAACTATTTTTTTGGGAAATCCTTGGACACAACTTGTTCTTTACAGTTTGTTTTACACTTAGCAGAAAGCAGGGTACTGCTGCTAGATCTGAAATTACCATGTTCTTGACTTCCATTGAATTACCAGTTTAGTGAGGTTTTGTCCTTGGTGGTTTTGTTGTAATTTTTGTTTTCTTTATGTTTTTTTGAATTCTACTTAAATCTTATCCTTGTCCTTTGTATAGTTGAAGGATCCTGACTTTTCCTAAGAAATTGGAAATCAAGTTGCAAATGAGTCAAAATTGGCATGATCATTTGACAGAAAAAGCATCCTAGCAAAAACATACACTTGTAAATCATATTTTCATCTGCTCCTGTGAGGCACATCTGCTTGCAGTTTTAAATGGATTCAGGTTCCCAAGTAGTTAACTTTATTGCTCTCTTACGTACTTTTCAGGTTTTCCTCAGAGGCAAATCTACTTTTTGTTTCTTTTGCAAACACATTTCAGTAAAACTGGAAGGCCAAGACAGTTTGTATTCTCTAGAGAAAAAAAAAACCCAACCTGATGCATTTATCTCCTTCAAGTTTACAGATGTTAGTATCATGTTTTTATACAAAAAATAAACCCTACATATCTTGGATATCTGTCTGATAGTCAGTGATGCTGTAGGAGTGTGGAAACATTGAAATATAGCACAATATTATCAAGTCTTAATGAGATAAAGTGAGATGGAAGTTATTTACTTATTTTTCTCCTTCTTTCACCCAATGCTTGAAATGAGGGCATGACCAAAAATAAGCTCTGTTACAAAAATGGAATTATCATTAGTAGCAAAGCTACTCAAAATATCTTCCAGTTCGAACCCAGGGCTGTTGCACTGAAGAACCTGTTTTCTTAATGAGTCCAGCATGGCAGGCAGTATTTAGATAATCCACATTTAATTGGTCTGTTTTAAAAGAAAAATGAGTGGCTTGAGTGTCTGGTCATGGGTTGACAGACATGAGAGCAAGAGTTTAGCAATTAGTGGAGTTAGCCTATCCGGTACCCTGTGCATTAGCGCAGCAGGGAGTCCCCTCAGTGTAGGTCTGACTCTGCTGCAGATTTGGAAAGTGTTTATATGTTATTAACTTTTTAACAGCATTAAAAGCATATTTGCATCCATCCTACAGGATCAGACCCAAGGTTAATAGGAACCAGTTCTTGTTTGCCTCTGCTGAGTCTGTCCTTTAAGTACCTTGCAGAAGGCAGTGCAGTGTTGCCAGGAAGACTTCCCTGACGCGTTTCTCGTTGTGGTTTGCAGATATCCTGACAAGGGCTTTGATGATAATTACTGCCGCAATCCTGATGGCAAGCTGAGACCATGGTGCTACACTCTTGACCCTAACACCCCCTGGGAGTTCTGTGCAATTAAAACGTGTGGTGAGTTCAAGCAAAATTTATTACTTCCTTTTCCTTTCCAAAATCTGGACACAGATATTTCAAGCAGCGTAGGACCACCGGTAGTTCATTCATTGCCCTTCACTGGCTTTTAAAACACAGCTTTCAAAGAGGGTCTCCTCTAAACACTTTATATTCAATCTGGACAGGAAAGAAGAGTTGTGTGTTACTACCACTGGAATATGTGTATGTCTTATGTACTGTAAATTGCATTAAAAAGTATGAAAGAACTAAAAAATTGAGGCAACAAAATCATGAGGACCTCATGTACAGTATCAGTTTGGCTGTGCTGGACGTTTGCGTTATCATTTGAGAGTATGAAATATCATTTGGTGCACACCCACAATCCCTCCTCAGTGTCCTCTGCTAACAACTTTTTACTGCTTTGCAGTTCTAGGCCTTAGGTCCTGCACATTATTCACTCTTGTGCTGAAGATAGAATTATTACTTTCCACATGGGTCTCTCTGTGATATTCAGCGCGTTATATCAAAGCAATCTGCAGGCAATGAACTCATTTATATTCATCAGTTACAAGATGGTGGCATTTGTTAACCACACTTTAGAGACAAGGAATTGAATCAAAGTGACATTGAGTTGTTGGATGCTCACTTTGAGATGCTCTTGTTCAACATTTTAGAGCTTACTACAGCATGTCATGTCTACAAAGCTCAGATCATCTTAACTTTGCTGACAGCTCTGAAAGCTCTATTTTACTGATAATTAGATGCCTAAAATGAGAAGTAAAGGGACAAGGAAGGTAGAACTCTTGGTCATTCCTTAAAAACTTGAGCAAAGAAATTTTTCTGCACTTTTATGGTAATACTGGGACTAAGGCAGATGGCAGAACCAGTTTTACTGAGACTTGCTTTAAATATTGGGATAGGTGACAGGGGAGAGGTAATAGGTCTGACGTGAAACTTTATTTCTGAGCTGGTGCTACCTAAAGAGGGATTCTTCACCTTCACTTAGAATTCTTATCAATCAAATTATGCCATGTTTTCTGCCTGAATCACCAATAGTTCAGAATTTTCTCTCCTTGGCTCTTCACAGCTTAGGCCAGTTCTAATGTCTTGGAGATTCAGTCTGGTCTAATAAATTTGTCAATTTTTGAAATCCAAGAGTTGAGTAAGAATATTCTGTACTACCTGATGTAGAGTAATTTAACGTGCTCTATCTTATGTCATTGTAATTCCAGTATAAGGTAGTTAAATTATCAAAAAATTTCACTGTAAAAAAGGCAAAGTTATTTTGATACTTTGGGCAATGTCTAATCAGGTTCTCCAGAGACAGAAGAAACTTGGCAGGATTGCTGCTTGTTTTGGGTCAGGCACCTATTAAGTGACACCCATTTGAACATCTTACCTGTGAACTACAGGACTAATTAATGTCTTTGTATCTAGGCTCACTAATATCTTTGATAAAGGGGAAAGCTCAGACTATCTCCTTTGTGAACATGTTGCTTAGCTGTGCAACTGAATCATCTTTCAATTTTTTTATTGCTCCATTAAGTAAGGAGCTGCTTCTTTGGATTTTTGGCCTGTGTTGGTTTGGGTTTTGTTTTGGTTTGTGGTTTGTTTTCTTAAACTAAACTGTGCTTCCTACACTTCTCCAATTATTAGATAACGTATGAATCATGTGTAGCATACTAGAACTGTTCTTTTCCCCTGTTACTATTATGAAAAAAAAATATTCCTAAGTTACAGCTGACTGTTTCACAAATGCAACTTTTATAAACCTTTATCCTTTGGCATTTCCTGAGCTGATGTGTCAGTGTTCTGAGGATTCACATCTGGCTTTGTTGGTCACGTAAGCTTACGCCTCATGCAACTCCCAGTATCTACAGTCTGGCCTCAGCCTTATAAAATAGTTAGGGTGGGAGATCTCCTGAAAACTACTGGATTATCACCTTTGTCTACCGAGTCATAGCAGAGCCCTGAAGAAAAGGTAAAGATCAACATGAAATTAAAAACAACTCCAAAACACTGTGCAATGATTTTCATATTGTGATGAAAGCCTTTTGTCTCATTTCTAGGCAAAAGTTCACTGAAGGAACTAGAAATTCTTTCCTTCAGTTAGAAACTATATTAAAATCAGTGGAAATTTCACATGTAAAACTGTATTTTCCCTGCAGAATACTGTATCTCTTTTGAAATTAATAAGGCAATCTCTATGAGAAAAAAGTTTAATAGTAGGGGTCATGAAAGCTTAATCCAGCAGATATTTTCAAAGGATTTTTCTCACAGGCATATGACATTGCCCTCTATGTAAGATGCAGTGGTGCTCAACGCTTTCCTTTATAACTCACTGAGGGAATTTATTGCTGATGCTACTGTTAAATCACCATCTTGATGGCCAGAATACTAAAAGAAATTATTTCAGTTTTCTGTCTTTCTTGAGGCTCATAAAAAAAACTGTTTTCCCACCTCCTAGCAGGGAGCCCAAAACACTTGGCTATTCTGGGTTTCGGTGGCTGCTCTGTGTTTCTGATGCTGGGGCTGTTTGCAATCTCAGAACACTAAAAAGAGAACATCATGAGTTATAGGTCTTTATAGCTTTGTGGTTTGGATTCTCACACAGGTTTTTAATTCCTATGCTGAGGACTGTTTATTTAATTTACAAGAAATACTAATTAGGAAAAATGCTTTGCAAATCCAAGTCCTTGGACCATATACAAAAATGTAGGTGTCCTCTCTTTGGGGAGTGACCACAAGGCAGCATGCTGCTTGTGGCTTTTTGCTACATGCCGTGAGTGCTAGTGTGCTTTATAGCCAAAATGCTGACAACAGCTCATATACAAAATTTTCAGCAAAAAAGTTGGTGGAAGGAAGCGTTTAGAAAATAAATATGGTTTTAAGACTGAAGAGAGAGAGGGCATTGTAATTTTACTTCCAAGCACAGAATGCAGCATAAAACATTGTGGCTTACAGCCAGGGCTGTGAGAAAGAGATGACAGGAGCAATTAGGAATTAGAGATGGCTCAAGCTGCAAAAACTGGATTTGGATTAAGACTTTGGGGACCCCAGGACTGGTTTGAAGTTGCTCACATATGTGTCTGTGGTTTTGGCTTGAGACAATTTTTAGTTAGAAGAGAGGATAAAAGGACAACTAACAGCAATGAAGAAGTGTAGGATGAAATGAAGAAATGGAAGCCGTGCCAGCAAACATGAAAAAGGAAAATGACTGTTATTTTGGCATAAATGCGAACATCGACTACAGGGAAGACGGGAGTAGAGAACTAATACTGCTTTTTTTAACGCCCAAATGGGTAGCAGCTCCTCTATGGATGAGCTTTAGAGAGGTGCTGAGACCCATAAAAGAAGCTATGTGTATCAGTCAATTGAGAGCTGCAGAGCTTTTTGGAATTACTGTGTTAAGGACAGTGTTTCATTGATGCCTACCTGATGTCCAGCCATCCCAGATGCCTTTACTGTGGATTCAGCCTTTGTCATCAGTAGTCACTGACAGTAGTCAGGGGTGACCAGAGCTTGAAAAGCTTTGAGAAAATTCAACAAAGGCCTCAAGTGGATGGGAAAGAACCAAATAATAAAGAACCAAGTCATGAAACACAAAAATTGAGACTCTGGATCTAAAAAGAACGGTTGCCATGTGCCTACAGCTTTTGGGAGGCAGAAACCCACTAGTATTAAGTTAGTCATTCTTTAGAAACAGATGTTTCAACTTTCCATTTGAATGGACAGTCCTGATTAAAAAGTTATTTGTTGAATCATTGTATGTAAACAAACAAAAGTTAGACTCATTTAAGGTTAATATTTGTGTAAGATAAAGATGTTTATAGAAAGAGGCAGGGAAAAGAGACTGATATTTAGAGGTTGATAAGGTGTTACCTTCCATCTTGCTTTGTAAGGAGACAACAGGTACAGTGCGCACTGTTCATGCAACAGCTGAATCCATATTGCCTCAAAAAGCATCCTTCTCAAATTCTTTTCATCATTTCTGTGATAATTTGAAAGTGAAATTTAGGAACTCTAAATGTGAGGAGACTTTTTTTTAATAGATTTTAATAAAAATTGTTTGAATTTAAAGCCTTGTAGACACTGGAACAGCCTGGAAAGATCTATCTGTGCTCACGGACAAATGAATTGTATGTGTAAAGGTTTTAGGTGACAGTAAGTCCTTCAGTACTGTAATTCTTAAGCTTGGCTATAATTGATTTCTTCACTTTCTCATATGTTTTTACTGAAAAAAAAAGCAAAACACTGAAAACCAGTTGGGTTTTTCTTCCATTCTTGTACTGTGCCATGGTACATTGAAGAAAACTGAGCATGTAACTGAGCATGAGTAGCTTCAAAATGCCACTCAGCTTTCTTAATACATTTGCAGGATTGCATGGATCGCGTTTAGAAACCACTTTTTAAATTGTTTTGCTACAAATCAGAGCACAGTATCCTTCTGTTGACTGACACTGTAGAAGAGACATTGCATGAATATAAGCAAGAACAGGTATTTTCCTAGTGATATAATTTAGGACTCTGCTTCTTTTCCAAATATGTCTTTTTCAACAAATGCATAGGTTGTATTGTCATGAAAGATCATGTATTCTCCAGCAAAATCTCTACCTTCTTTTATGTCAGTGTGATTCTCACCATTGACCTAAAATTTGTGCAGGATTTTCTTCTGGGTCATTGGGATTAAAGTGTGAAACAGTATCTAGCTGGTTACTTCAGCTGTCGAATGACTCAAGGCCCCTGCTGATTCCCTCATGCTGGCGTTGCTGTGAGAACCAGAACTAAGAGGACTATCTGTGGCTTTACACATAAGGCTCTGGATGATGTTTCATCTTTTTAAGATTCTATGAATGCATGAGCTGGCCCATGTTTATAAAGTTATGTATTTTGAAGTATCAAAAAAATGAGGGGTTTATGGGGAAAAAAAAGGTTATCTTTGCATTATTGCCCTTTGGTTGGGGACTTTGGAGGGAACATGTGAAGATAGAAATACTGCTAATGGGAAATCCCCTCATGTGGCTGTCTGAGTAACATGTTTAATCTTAGTCATCCAGAATTAAAAAAAGAAAACAAAAACGCACAAAGTTCAAAAGCAGCAAAAAGCTGGTAACAACTACCAAATTCTTCCATTCATAATGAACTTTCCTACAGGATTAAGAAGTGCCACTTAATCCATAAATTATAAATAGTAGTCTTTTATAAGGTGGAATTTTGTGTGATCTTTCTTTAACAGTATTTTTAATCTCAGTTCAGAAGTAAAGAAATTTGAACTGAAGGAAAAAATCCTGGGAACTTCCATTATGAAATATTAGTAAGTACTTCAAAGTAAGGATTGCTTGCTGATTTTAAATTAATCTAACTAAATTCTTATTGTCTTCCTCATTGGAACAATCCCTTGGATTTTCAGATCTTAATTTATATTTTAGAGGATTTACTGGGATAAGGATGGAAACTCAATTTTATAGACTTTGATCTTCATCTTAATCTTGATTTTGCCATGTGAGAGAACTGGTGAGTGTGGTCTTAGGCTCTTTCACCAGTGCTCTGCACATCTGATTTTCATGCTCAGAGTTATTAAATTTAGTTAATTTGGTATGTGGGTGATGATTAATTAGCCCTCAACAACAAGACCAGTACTGAATGGAGATGACTATGTAAGTTGTAGGCTTGGACAGCCTGGGCACTTCTCAGTTTGGCAAGTGCTGCATAATCTGCAGTGTCTGGTGAGACAGACACTGCTCCTCAAGCTCTTGCCTGTTCCTGTGCACATCCAGCCCAACTTTCATTAACAGGAATAGGGAGACTGTTCCCATCATGCCTGTTTGTGGAATCGACAGATGAATGAAGGATTTCTCAAGCATTTATTGGTAAGTTTTGAGCTTTCTGTGAGACTCAATAGCTAGAATGGGAATTGGTTCTGAGGACACAAGCCCTCAGACTTTCAGAATTAAATTTTGGAAATATTTTGGAGTCTCATTTTTCATGTTTCAAAATGAGACATTTGTAGTATATGCAGGTGGTACAGGAAGAAGAATTTGGGGAGGGTTCTGTGGACTTTTGGAACAATGCAACTGGTTTATTAGTTAAAATAAGAATATTTTACTGATCCCTCTCGTTACTAGAATTCCTATTGAGAGCTGCCATAAGTAATAGCAGATAATCATGTTACAGATTTTGAAACAATTTCTCTCTTAGTCATTATAGTGCAAGTCTTTCCAGAAATGGCTTGGTTGTGCAAATATTCATGACAATGTGAAAGTCAAGTTCTTCTGATGCCTTTACATTGTATATTTTGACATGACCAAGTTGCAAAATCTGATCTACAGGTAGAGGTCACTGTCCAGACACATAATGTAAGGTTCAACAATTAACTGTGTATGTGCAGATGAAGAAGAAATGCTCTACAAAATTACTATGGACTTGATTAAATCAATTGATGCATCACATATTTCATTTCATGCATGTGATTTAAAAAAAACAAACCCACATAATGATATATAAACACCAAACTAATTACTTTTTCTTTAGCATGACTGAGTACAGAGTAGGTGCCCTATACAGTTCTTTACAGTTGAAACAGTAACTTTTTGTGTATAGATAAGATCTTTGCAGCAGCTTATGTTTGATTGATTTTTTTGTATATAATTATTTAAGAAGAATTTTTGCTAGTGTTATGAAATTTTAATTTATTAATTTACATAGGAAATATTATGAAGCTGAAATTTATCATCTTAGGGAATTCTTCTACCCCTGCCCCATCAGGTCTTTCTCCAGATCTCTTTCATTTGTATAAAAGAAATGTGTGTGTTTTTGAAAAAGTCTAATATGTATTTGAATGTTGCATAGCAATGTTCACTCTAATCAGCTTTAAGTTATTTTAGAATATAACTTCATTTATTTTCATATATTACTTATAATGGAAAACAAAAATATTGCAGCTATTTATTACTATAAGTTCTATGAATTCATCTTTTTGTAGTCTTATTATTTAAAAAGTGATGTGTACAGACTAAATATAAAGTTACTAGCTGCAAGAGTGTTTGATGAGTTCCTCTAGAAAGAGTGCATTTGTCAGCCTGCAGAAACCTCCTTGTGATACTTGCAGTGCCATATCCTTTTGACTTTGGAATGAGCTTGGAACTCAAAATCCCGTTGAAACAGGACAACATTTGCCTTGGGAAGGAGGGACAGGAAATGAATTTGACCATGAAACACTGACTTGAAAACATCAACCAGATGAAGAGCTAAAGGGATGCATGGATACATGTATAATTCAACTGCACAACTTGATGTTATCATCTGACAGGGAAATGATCTTTAACGTCAAAGATCAGTCAGCAAATCAGCCAAAACCATCTGTTATGACATTTGGTTCCTTAAGATCCATATTTTCTCCGAGTTCATGGAACTGGCTCAAGTTACCAGGAGTGAACTACATTATGAGTAACACACAAATACTGTTCTATTCACTGGTCCATTTGAAGAAAACTAAAGAAGAAGTTTATTGACATACTTTTAGCTGGCAACTAATACTTTTAAGATAATTAATAAAATTAGTCTTGTGAACTGTAGCAATTACCAACAGATATGCAATTTCTTTTAAAATATTGTATTGGGAACTTTTGAGGATATTGAGGAAGAATTGCTCTTACTGCAGTGTATTTAGTTTTGTACCACTTTGTATATATCTGATGCAATATCTGTGCCATTAATTTGCAATTATGAAAATTGCATAAGAAATAAAAAGAGACTTTTAAGTTATGTGAATGAGTCATTTCAAAACCACTGTTTTTCTGAATTTAGTTCAAGACAGCCCACACCAGGGTGAGTGCAGAGTATATCAACATCTGTAAGAGATCTTGAGTCTGATGAATTTGTTAGTCTTTAAAACATTTTTCTCTCTGTAGAGAATACTGATCTTTGATTTCAAAAGCTAGGGTTTTTTTCCCCTCTTTTAACCATATGAGGCATAAAAAACCAAACCAAACCAAACCAAAACAACCTTCTAGAAGAATTTAGCACATTATCTTATAATAGCATCTATAGTTTTTTATTACTGTTTTTTATCTGCATCTTTTTTTTCCTGTGACCTGATATTCTGGGAATTCTTCAGAGAAACCCAATTGTATTATAATCCTACAAATATGTGTTACCATGTTTAACAGTGCACATGTGGGTGGCCGCTTAGTTTTTTAAAGCTGAGGGAATGATATTTTCTGAACTTGAAAAAGTAACCAGGAATATCTTCTAACCTTCAATGGTGCAGCGTAGGCCAGGTGTCTCACACAAGAAATATTGCAGACTCTTTGCATGCAAGTGGAAAAACTAGCATAAAGTCTGGCACTTATTTTGATTTTGGATTTTTGGTGGATGTTGTAAGTATGAAGAGGAGAAAATTATTCTATAATCACATTGTCAATTTCACCAATAAAACTGCAATTACCATGATTCAGACATCATGTAATCCACGACTCTATCAGTAACGTGGAGTTCAAACCTGAAATCCTGAGCCATTCTTAAGAGAATGAAAGAGCCCTTCTTGTCTGGGTCTGCAGAGGAGAGCGTGGTGAACAGCACAGAGGCGACAGCCGAGACCACAGCGTGCGTCCAGGGACAGGGCGAGGGCTACCGTGGCACCGTCAGCACCATATGGAGCGGAATCCAGTGCCAGAGGTGGGACTCCCAGTTTCCTCACCAGCACAACATCACTCCCGAGAACTTCAAATGCAAGTGAGTAGAGACTTGTGGGTATTATTACTGCAGTGGGAAAAGAGCTGAGGTTTAAAATGTTTAACAGTTCATGCCACTGGGGCAGAGCACAGGGCTCTGTCCCTGCCCCTTGTTCTGATGCCTCCACTCTCCCTGCTGAGGCTCAAAACCATTTGAGCCTGGGAAAATCAGTCCTTCAGATCTCAAAGGAACAGTTATAGATGAACTTGTGTGAAACCCTAGGGATTTTCATGAACCCCTCCTTCAAGCATCTCTTCACCAATATGATGGTGAAGTGTCTGGATGTGTTCCAGGCTGGGACCTGAATCGCAACAGCGTTGATACATTACCACTGGATTTTCTTCATGGAACTAAAAACCTCTTTCAGATCTTGATTGCTGACTTTAATTTAATATGTCCTAAATATTACCTGAATGTAATCTTCTTTGTAATAATTAACATTCATAATATTTGAAGACACTTCTTTATTTTTTCATATTTTAACTCCTTTTTCTGTCTTGTCACTAAATGTAGATGCATCAATAGGACTCCTTTTACTTGACTGACCACTGGTCATCAAATCTTTCTGTATGGTTCATAAACTCCCAAGGTGTGAATAATCTGCTAATTTTAGGCAGTTACCTTAGTAATGCTCAATCAGTCCTTTTTTAACTAAGCCTAGAGGAAACCTTGCTGACCAGATTGGAGCCACAGCCCAGTTTACAACAAATATCTTTCTTGATGGGTAAATATCAGTAAGAATTACAGCATTAGGCCTATTCTTTTCCTAGTCTGTTATCAGCAAATGCTGCAGATGTAAAAAACACAGTGAAATATGGAGATGCACAGAACATGGCAAAACTGTCAGGAGATGGGGAAATAAAACTTATATTTAAGAGGTTTGAATATTTCATGCAAGCTGCAAAAGACATTTAAAGGTGCTCCCTTGTGACTAACTTTTACTTTAAAGGTAACAGCTGTATAGAATTTTGACATACACTTTTTTTATTTTCCACAATTCAGCTCCTTAAGTTAGTTACTGATAGTCTAAAGCACTCTGTTTCTCCAAACTCAGCAGAACCATTCAGAGTACAGGGGAGTTCTAAGCACTTTGGTAATGTTAGTATTTAAAAGCACTTGTAATGTATTGCAGGCATATCCAATGTCAGTTGCATGCAAATTTTGATGGAGGATCCTGAATGAAAATATTGTTAATCTTCAAATGAAATCTCATATCCCATCAACACATGCGTCTGCTGAAACTGAATTTCCACAAACACATTCCTATTACAATATTATTTTTTTCCTGCACACTGCATTCTTACTGGCTCCTCATCTCCTTGCACTTGACACTGATCAGTAACACAGAGACCTGAATGAGCCTGTATTTTTGTTAATTCATGACAAAAAACAATGGACCACATTGGTGGGTTTAGGTTATCCCTGCTGTGAGCTAACATATTTATTTTTACAGGGATTTGAGGGAGAACTACTGCCGAAATCCAGATGGATCTGAATCACCCTGGTGCTTTACCACTGACCCAAACATCCGTATTGGTTATTGCTCCCAGATTCCTAAGTGTGATGTATCAAATGAACAAGGTAACAGAGGAAAGGGTGATAACAAGATTTCAAGTGAATGCCATACTGTTCCAAATAGCAAGTAGATAGCCTTGAAAACTGGAGAAGTTGTGTCTGTACTACACCTATGTAACTCTGCTTTGGATTTATTGGCATGCTTGGGGTTCATTGTGGTGTAAATGAGATTCCTTTCTCACTTTATTTGTAATTCCAGCAGGGAAAGCTGCAGCAAAGATTTTATTGGACCTGATTTTTAGACAAGGCCTGTCTATATATCTGCCCTACTGTCTTTGCCTTTCTTAGTTTGAAAGGGTTTTTTCCACAGCTGAGATTATTTCCTTGGTTCACAGTCTTTTTATAAGTGCATATCAGTCTACCAAAAGCAATCTTCCCCCTTTTTATTTTCTTGCAAATACCTCCTAGTCTAGAAGGGATTGTTCCTCTGAGTTCTTACCTACCCCTGCCTGTGAGGTTCATTCTGAGTCTTCAGGCAAATGTTTTTCCTATGAGGTTTTGGTATTACTGTAAGGAGTAATGTTGCATCCTGAATGGATGTCAATCACAGCATAAACTGTGGCTAAGACCTCAGACCTATAACCCTACATCAGGCTGCATTAACGTCTCCATCTTTAAATTTTAGCCAATGTTACCGTAAATTTAAAAAAGTTGCGGTTGCAAGACTTATGTCAGAGAAAGGATTAAACTTTTACATTCATTTGTTTCTTGTAAAGTATCAATTATCAAAAAGTAAAAATACTGATGAATATGAAATTAAGTGCTTTATGCAAAATGTCTTTATAGTACTGATAATTTTAAACAATTCTCTTGAAAAGTCTCAAAAAGGCTTGTGATAAAAGCTTATGAATTAAACATGACTTCTGCTGGAGCGAACAAGCGAGTTTTTGAATTACATTAAAATTAAAGTCATGATGATTTTTTGATTTTGCTGAAGCACTTAAGTCTAGAATTATATACTGTTGCCAATATCTGAAAACTACACAAAGCTAAACCGAATGTCTATTCTTTTGTGGAAGGAGGAATAGGGGATCATTTTTTCTTGGTTTTGTGTAAACTAGCTTCTGACAACTTTTAGGATATTCTGTGTGGCCCTTCTAAATTAATCATAAACCAACTATTTATGAAAGAAATTTCCAAGTCCATGTAAGTAAGGCAAAATTTAAGCTACTGCTGTGTTGGGAATGAAGGTCTCAAACAGGAGATTATGTATGCAAATTTGAAAACTATTTCCATTTTTCTTCTGATCTGATTTATGCAATTGTCTTATTAATAGTGTCTAGCATTTGCTTAAAAGAACACTTGTCTTTAGTAATTGGGATTACTGATGGAAAGGAAGAGTTTTCTTCTTAACATTGCACAATCACCCTCCACTTTGTTTCATCCTTTTTTCAGATTGTTATCGTGGCAATGGCAAGAATTACATGGGGAATCTATCCAAGACAAGATTTGGGCTAACTTGCTCCACATGGGACAAAAATATTGAAGACTTACGTAGGTGTGTACATATGAAACAGAAAGAGATGGTTCAGTGAGTCCTGAATAAATACTGTCTCCAGATGGCAACTCTTTTTCATCTGCATTGATTCTAAAGTAGCCCCTTATGTCCTGGAGCTTTTAATATCTTTGTTTTCCTAACCTTTTTTTTTTTTCCTTTTCTTTGTGTTTAAATATATTGCACAACATGACTTTTTTTCAGGCTAACCAGTAATTGCAGGCTTTGGGATGTTTCTTAGTGTTCTTAGTGTTTAGTTTACTGGCCTATTTTACCCCATCCTTGTCCTTGAAAGTTCACTACAATGAGATGATAACAGAAATAAGAGGAAATGGTTGTCTCATCAGCCTCATCTCATAGCTCATGCTGCTTCAAGGAGGAGATTGGACTTGAAAACACCTGATGTCCCTTGCAGCCTGAAATTGACTTTTTAGTCTACAATCTAGTGATACTGACATCAAATGCCAATAAAAAGATCTGCAATTTCTGTAGTTTATCATTAATTTGGCTTCATATTCAGGTAGCAGAAATGGCAAATTAATTAATTTGTTGAAGTAAAAGGAATTATCAGGATGACATATAACATAAGGGATTCATAAAATGTTTTGCTGTCTGTGAGATATCACACACACTGTGGTATGTGTCTGTGATGAAAATAGTTTCTCCTTCATTTTTTCTTTAGTTTCTGAAGCTGATCCAAATGTGTCAATATTAGCTTTGGTACTTGCTGTAGAACCACAGTGCTGAACATACAAGCCATTGTCCTTTGGAAGGACTGTGTAGGTCAGGAAGTCAGCCTTTGGGGAAGCTGTATTGCAAAAGGCAGACTTCAGTGGCCCTGTCTGGTATCCTCAGCTGGACTACATGTGTTTATTCCAACAGATGGTGAGAGAGGATGCATATTCCAGTGTGCTGGCCATGGAAGGGAAGCAGAGGCTTAAGCTCATGCTGTCTGAGAAGCATGATAAGTCTTAGTTTGCTGTGACTGAGGCAGTATAAACCTACTGGATACTTGATGCAATTGCATTCATCTAATAGAGCACAGATCAGCCTTTCATTTCTGGCTCCCACCCATTTTCCATTTGGGAACTTCTTTGAGGAGTTGTCTGTCTCACTCCAACAGTTTCTCTGGTTATGGGTCTTCTAGAGGCAGCATGAGTGGTTGGTTATGAACTGAAGGAGCAGTACAGCTGTAAATAAAGAAGCCTGTATCCTTGTATCTGACAAGCCAGAAATAAACTTCTTCCTCTACTTCAGCTTTTGGCCTCAAAATTTCACCTCTACAGTGCTTCACGTAGGCTTGCAGCTTAGGTGACCTATCACTGCAGTTGGTCTGAGCCATTCATCTTTCTCATTGCCTGCTGTTCAAGCTTGCTTGCTTTCTCAGTTTGTCTTTCTTTTGCCTTTTATTCAGCTTTGTAGATTCTATGCTCCCTTGTGCTGTTAACCTGCAGGAGATAGAACCTATGCTCCCCAAAGGGGCCTGCAGATTTTGTTCGGGGCATCACAGGCACTCTTCTAATCAGTATAATGATCCCTCCTGAGGATATCTAGAGATTTTAGCTTCAGTGGGAGATCTAGAAGCCTCCCAGCTGTCCAGTGGACACAGTGCTTAAAATACCAACCAGAGGAAAGTTGGACACAGATCCAGAAAATATTTGGGTCTCATCTTCCCTTTGATTTCAACCAGCCCTAAACCTTGACCTGTAGGCTTCTCAATCAGCTAATAATACAATGTGGAGCAAAGCAACATTTAACCTTTCAAAATTTGGGCTATAGTATAAAGCTTTTCAACACTTTGAATATTTTTTTTTCCCTGTAGGCATATACAAATATTCAGAGAACCAGATGTTAGTAAACTGAAGAAAAACTATTGCCGCAATCCAGATGATGATTTTCACGGTCCCTGGTGTTACACAGATGATCCTCTTGTGCCCTGGGATTACTGCCCTATTTCTCGATGTGAGTACTTGGCACGCTCCTGGCACTGTCAGCTGTGCAGTCCCAGTGAAGCCACGGTGTCACACGCCTGTGCACACCTTTCTGTTGTCACTTGTGGCTGCAGAAAATGTGTGATTCTATCAAGAATCAATTGTGCGTGACTGAGAAGGAGCAGACAGAAGCTGCTTGTGCAATATATGAACAAGGGGTTCTTTTCCTTGACCAGCTTGGAGATTTCAAGACTTATTTATGCAGCAGGAGCACAAAGGGGCTATTACAGATGGTCAAACATTTTCCAACAGATCTAGCTATTGAATGAGGGCTGGACCGAGACAAAGAATTGTCTAGCGGTCAGAATGCTGGCTGTGGCCTCAAGAAACCCAGGCAGAGTTATCTTCTGGGCTACAGGCTTCAGAGACTCTTTGTGTGATCTGTCTTTGTAATGTTAGGATAACTCGCTATATATATGCTGAAGTGTATATGTGCTATAGAGATTAGATTCTGCTTTTGGATGTTTATGGGATGATTTAACTCCTGGCAAGAATTAGGAAAATCATGCCTCCAAAGTTGAATGTTTAAATCTGAATAGCTTAAATAAACAGAATTAAGAATCCTAGGGAATTCAGCAATAAACTGATGACAAGTAGAAAAAGATAGTTTTATGCTGAAAAATGTGCAATTCACATTTATGTTCAAAATCTTTCTCTTCAACTCTTATTTCTAAGTTATTCTGCGGTATGTCCTGGGAGAACACTTAAATGGTAAATCAGGCTTTTGAATGCTTGTCTGTGATCTCTAGAGGTTAAGGATAATGTTACACTCATTCCTAGAGGCAATCTAGTGCATTTCCTCATAGCCTGAACTCCAGCGTCTCTAAAAAGTGGTATTTGAAGTCTCAGGTGATATTTTGGCATCTACTTGAAGTGTAAACAAAACTGTGCAAAAGGTTATTTGTGTCGATATAAATGAAGAATAGCTGAAGGAATATACTTTTTATTCACTTATTCCGAGTTTTTTATTTGGATCTATGAATTCCTGAGATGTATTCTCAGCAAACATTTGTAGGGTATCCAGAACTGGTGAGTAGTACATTTCTGCAATCAAGCACCAGAGTGGGAATATGCCAGTTTAACAATTGTAACTCATATGGACTAGTATTACAGTACTGTATAAATATAAATGCACATGCATACAGTTATACATAGAAACACATGTATGTATGCACACATATGCATACATATATACACATGCATATATGCATTTGTGTATACATGCACATAGTAATTTCACTATGGATATAACTGCATCTATATATATGAATATATCTCTGTGTGTGTGTGTGTGTGTGTATCTATATATACACACATATTTTCTTAATGATGGAAATCTATTTGGATGAGACTGTTTAAATTTTCCTTGTGCAAGTTTTCAGCAGCTACCCCTGTACCTCTAGCTCATAATGCTGGGTCACTCTGTACGTGTCACTGAAGGTAAACATAAACATTTAGAAACAAGTTTAAACAAACTTGTAACTATTTTTCTTAATTGGACTAGATGGAAGTACTGAACCAGATTTTGGGGATCACGTTTTGATAAGAATAAGTTTTTGCTGATAGGAACCTAAAATGTCTTTCAAAGTTTTGTAAGGAATTGAGGATTTCTTACAGTCTTCTTTGGATTTAATCACATGACTTCTATAGTTTCTGAAAACTTATATAAAAGTCATAACTTCATTTTTCAGCATTTGCTTGTTTGAATGAAACATGTAAATTGAACATGATAGGCAGCCTGATGTCTTCAGGATTCAGCCAAGAAGAAAAATGCTTGACATCCCTGCTCCAAAATGTTTCTTTCTCGTTTCATTCTATTGGAATAAAATTCTGCCCCCTTGTAAGCGTTACTGAATACTGCATTTCCAGTGTACTGAAGAATTCATTGAAGTTTAAAACTTTACGAACCATTAGAGTTAAAAATATGTCATTTGGTGTTGAAATGTAGTCAATTTTAAAATGTATTTTAATTTTGTATTATGGCTGTCTTGTGTGTCTGTCTAGGTGAAGGTGATACAACTCCTACTACAACCAGCTTGGATGGTAAGTTTGTTTATGAACTGTGCAGTGCATGACTATCCTCTAAATCTAGACATTTCTTTCCAATTGGGAAACAAAAATTAGTAAAGTTATAAAAAACCCACCATACAAACTGAGCAAAATTAATTTTACAAGAGAAAAATGGGGAATAGCTTTGTTATACTCCTTTATATATTCTCACTGTCATGTCTTGCCAGTGGTGAGATTTGGTAATGAGCTTCAATGTTTGCTTTTTAACTATGTAAATCTCAAAAACCTATTTAAATTTATGTATTTTATATTCCCTATGGATATTTAAATAGACCTACTCAGCTTCACTGAAGTAGTTTTGATGGCCTAGAAATATATTTCATTAGCACAGAAAAGTTAATACATAATGAATATTGACCTTCTTGTGGTCCTTATGTGCAACTGTGCAGGTTTCCTACCACTGCTTTTAGTAAAATGTGATCTCTGGACCTGCTTTCAGATACTGCCATTCCTTGTGCCTCAACAAAACATTTGAGAGTTGTAAATGGAATCCCAACACAAACTAACGAAGGATGGGTGGTTAGTTTGACATACAGGTAAATATCACTTTGATTAGAAGGGCAATACAATTACTAGGATATTTGTTTTAGAATTGTAGAAAATGTTGACCATAATAACAATAAAAGAATATTTCTACATTGCAGTTAAGTTCTGTAAAAGCAGAAAATCAGCATTCCTCTGATGTCAGGTGATGCCATAGTATTCACTCTGCTAGTGAAATACTTTTTATGTTCATTATAGCTAACTTATACACATGAACCTGCAAAGCATTCATAGTCTTCTGTTCTTCCACTTAGCTGCTGCAGACCTTTTCATAACACTGGCTTCACATTCAGCATTAAAGTGGTTATTTTAGAGACTGATAGAAAAGAATTGAATTTCAGATCAATATTTTCACTTTGATGGCAAAGCATTTATTTGTGAAGCATAGGATTTAGGATTTATACCTGTATCAAAGAAAGTTTTCCCCTATGACATGGCATGGAATTGAAATTTATTTGGTATTAAAAAAATAAATAAGTAGGAGCTATAAGGAAATCCTTTTCATTCTGTAAAATAAGACCCTGACATGAACAACTTGAGTATAACACATGTATTGTATTATGGCAGATCTTTGCTGCTGTGTAAAAGCCAGAACACAGAATGGCTGTTTCCTATGCTCTTTTCTCTGGTTCATAACTCATCAGCTGGAAGTGTGAATCATTAATTTATAACAGGATATATCTCATGCATCAGCCCTGGTTCTTCTATCATGAAAAATAAAAGTTAAAAAAACATCCTTTGTCTGCTGGGCCAGACTAAAGGGAAGCTCAATTCTATTAGCTTATGATTCATCATCTCATTTAAAACTATGTTGTAAAAGAGGTATAACATGAAAAATGGAAATAAAGGAAAAGATAAAAAATACATTCTCTACATCTCTTCATAGCTAGAAAAGTTCATGGAGGGGGGTGGGATCTTCCCATCACTGTAACCTTGGCATCGTGTGAGATCCATCAGATCAAAACCTTTTTGGGAGTGTATTGGATGGTTCAGAAAGACACTCCTAGAGGAAGATCAGTATATTCCTTGACCAGATAGGTGGGCTAAATCTTTCCCTGGAAAAGTTAATCTTTGCACTGTTTTAAAAGTAGCCTTGATATTTGATGAACTTTTAGGCAGGTAAGGTGAATTACATCTGGGTGTCTAAAATTGAAATAGCTATTGTTAGGGTAGTTGAACCTGGATTTTCTGCCATGCAATAAAATTCCATGAAACATGAGTGCTTAAATGATTGCAGATCTTTTTATGAATAAGGGATTCCTGGAATACTCCAGCAGCAAAATCTATCTTGAAGTATTACATGTGGGCATAAAAATGTAGTTTTATTTTGTATTGTTACCAAGGAAGCAAATAGAATATTGTCTGAAACAAAATCTTAATGACATCTGATCTTTCTGCAAAAAAGCCTAACTGTATACTCCAAAATGGAATTGCTGTGTCTGAATGGTGAAGGCCCAGTGAAACTTAGAAGCTATTCATATTTGGTAAACAAAGCCCATCTCTAAATCTTAAATTGATCAATGAAATTTTCTTGTATAGCCTATTCAGATTCTGTAATCAAATGTATTTTAGTGTATTTAAATGGATTTCATCTGCTTCATGGAACCAGCTCTAAATTTGCCCCATATTTAAGTGAAGAATTAATCTTTCTATGTGTACTAATGAATCTTCTAATGCAGATGATGAAATTCTGTATAAAAAAGTGATGCAAACTTAACATGGAAGAACATAGCTATACTCCTGACTGTGATATTTTTATAATGAAACAAGCTAGAACCTACATTTTAGAAGACTCCAGCCTTTTGGACCAGATATTTTCCTCCTCAACTAAAATATGATTAAAAAAAAAGTCAAAGCTCTGTGTTACCCTGCTGTCTGTGAACTCCATATATAGTCTAGTCCATCCAGTAGTTCTTTGCAAAGCTTTGAACATTTGTGTGATTTGAATTTATAAATTTTGAGATTTTAAGCTTTTCCCAAATTGCTGACAATTCTGATTCACTTCCCAAAGAGCTACAGAAAATAAATGTGATTTTGGAGGCACAAAGGAGGAAACTAATTAATCTACATTCCACAGTATTTTTTTTAAAAAGAACTGTCATGCTTAATTGCTTTAATTTTACTTGATATATTATGCTTCAGGTTTTCTATAATCACATGTAGGATGTCATACACTGCAGATTGTTTCCAACTGAAGTATGTGGGGACACAAATCTCCTAGGGCTTGTAATCAGATAGGAACTCTGCACCTTGAGGTCAATGCTTTGAATAATACTTACATGAATAATGACCTGAAGTTGTTTACATCTGGTGGCAGTTTGGGGACTTGCTTGAAAGTTTCAATCCAGTTCTTGTTACAAAGAATTGGCCCCCTTTTATTTTATTTTTTTAATTTTAAATTAGGTATCTTATTACAAATTCAGCTTTGAAACCACTAAATGAACAGAGTAACTAAATTTGTCTTTCTTTCTGGTTTTTTGCACATTGGAGTAAAGCTCTGCAAAGTCATGTTACTGTAAGTGTTGAAACTTTGGAGCAAAGGGACAGAGACAAGTTTTCGAATGCTGTCAGTCTGTCACTTTTCACCAGCAAACGTGTGGGGAACAAAACATTCTTTTAATTTTTTGACTATGTAGAAACTAATATTAGTGGGGATTTTTTTTTAATCATTTTCCTTTTCTTTTTTTCCTCCAGGAATAAGCATATCTGTGGTGGTACTTTGATAAAAGAAGAGTGGGTTCTTACAGCAAGGCAGTGTTTCCCCTCTCGGTACAGTAGTCTGGAACTTTGCAATATTAAAATCCATCTATTTTCGGGAACTTATCAGCACGATGCTTCTTCAACTTGAATGCAGCAGTTTTTCCTCCTGTTTGGCTTTAACACTGCTTTTCTGATATAAAAGACCTGTGGGACCTTGCTATTTTCTGTTATTATTGCTGTAAATCTAAATAGCCCTGGCTATTTTACATAGAAGCATAAATAGATTTTCCAAGTGTCATGGTCAGACAATTGCCTTTTTATGAGAATAATCTCATGCTTCTGCTTAACTGGACAAAATAAAATAGAAAACTTGGGTAAATCTAAAAAAGTTCAAAGGTTCATACTGTCCAAGGATTTAAATGTTTGGATACTGTTATGAAAAAAAAAAAAGATTTTAGGAACAGTTAAAATTATGTAATGGCTTTAGGCCAAAACCTTACATCCAAGCATGTTGATTTTGGAATAGCAGTTGGCAGCATGAAGCCATTTCTGCTAAGGAGCATTAGTTAAGATCTTCCAGCATAATCATATTAAGCAGAGTTTTTAGTTATTTTATTATACAGTCAGCAAAATCATAACCAACTTTGCCTCATTTAGGTACAAAGATTTGAAAGACTACAAAGCCTGGCTTGGAGTCCATAATATCAAAGGAAAGGGAGAGGAGAAGCGCAAACAAGTCCGGAACATCTCCCAGTTGGTATATGGCCCTGCAGGGTCAGATTTGGTTCTACTGAAACTCAGCAGGTTAGTAGCTGTCATTGTGAATTTTCATCTCTTCATCTGCTGGGTGAGATTCTTCCTAAATGAGATTTTCAAGTTCATTGCTCTACTATCTCCAGTACTACAGATGCTGTCTCCATGGGGTAAACTTCCAACTGAAAGAAATTTTCTTTGATACATGCAGAAATGCAGGTCCATCGATGGTACTCAGAAAACAGATGTCACTCCTGTGAAATCATACCTACATTATTCTTCCTGTTAACCATGTTTAGGTTTGTTGGGAGATTTAAAGAAAACCCACTAAGTACCCACATGGACTAGTATATGGTTTTAATTTATAGAATAAGGACCAGATTGTAGCTGAGATCCTTGTGTATATACAAGCTTTCAAAATTTCTCCGTATGAACAAACCTATATATCCAAATGAAATGCCATCACTACTTACTTTTAAGATTAAAACCCAAGTTAAATAGCATAAAAGTGGTGACAGCATTTCAAGAATTTTTTGACAGTTGGCAGCTGTAGTACAAAAAATAGGTAAAAGAATCCATCATATTCTTCAGAAACAGAAAATGAAAGGAAAAGAATTGGCACAGTTTTAAATTGCTGTGGTCTATAATAGACTTAATGTAATTTTAAAAACACAGTTCAGAAGGTTAAGTAAAATCCATTATATCTATTTACTTTTTTCCTCATTTCAGACCTGCTATATTGACAAATTTTGTAGAAATAATCCGCTTGCCCATTTCTGGATGTACCATTCCAGAGAAGACCAGCTGCAGTGTTTATGGATGGGGATACACTGGATGTAAGAAACTATTTTTAAAAACTAAATGAATGCGTTGACAACTTACTTCCTCTTGTCATTATAGGTGAGGCTGCGGGTATGGCCTGATGCCACGGTTGTCCAACACTTCTTGTTAAAAAATAGTTGTTTTTTTTTCTAATTTTGTAAATCTCTGAGCCTTTTATCCAACTTAATTTGACATGAAATATTTTCCACTAGTCTCTACTTTTTTATTGTTATTTCAGGGACAGGCAAAATGATTGAAACATTTTGAGGAGTGAATTAGAGAAAAATACCAATCTACATGTTAAAAAAATTAGTAAAATTGTTCTGCAGAATGTTAACAGAGGTTTTTGACAAATCTTTGTTCATCTACTTGAGCAGTCTCTTGCTGTAATCCAAAGCAGGGCCCTGTGAAAAAACTAATGGAAACATGTAATCAAAGACTTTATTAATTTACACAATAACAGCGAACTAGGGATGCACAGGCAACCCTAAGTCTGGCATTTCCTAACTTTTGAGTACTTGACTTTGCAACCTTTCTAATGTTTATTAAACACAGTTTTGTGTGAAGAAAATACAAGTATGTGGGAGAACAGACATTTATTTAGTCTAGTAAATGCTATATCTGGCTAATTATGTGTTGATAAAAAGTTAATAGCTGCCAGTTGACAATAATTACTCCAATATTTACTGTGCTCAAATGTTGTTTTGCCGCAGACCCTGAGTAAGCAGCAGCAATATACTCACACTGTCCTGGAAGCAGAGCAGAAGCTAGGCTGGAATTCTGAGGCTGTCTTCCTCGTAGCCACTACTCTGCCATTTCTTTGTGGGTGGCAATTAATCTGTACCAGCCCTCTCCCAAATGACTGCCTTTGATGTTCCCAGCATGTCCATATTAGCCATCCTCTGGGGGCATCGGCTGTCTGGGGGACAGGGACATCAGGCTGGAGCACAGCACAGCATCACAGGAAAGCTTAGCTTAAGAGAACTGATAAGGAATTTGCAATGTTGTGGAGTTATGTAATACAGTAAATACATAACATCTGTCATCCACGGACTTTGTGCTATATTTTTTGCACTACTTTATATAATCCTCACAGAATCCCAGTCAGGAAGAAGTGTTACATCCATTTTTTTAAGAAAACAGGATTATAAGTCAGTGGAGGGCAAGCTTGGCATTTTCTTTTGATGGCTGTGCAGAGAATGGGCAGGTCCAGACCCTTTATTTATCTTTGCAGCTCGTACAGGCTTGTCTTTCGACATGTAGAACAAGAGTAAGCTCCACAGGGCTCCTGCTTCCTGACCTTCACACTGATGAATGGAGATTGCACAAGGCTGTGGCTCTGCCCTTGCAGGCACAAAGTCATTCAGGGTAGCTGAGCCAGCACAGATTGAGAAAAACTCCACTCTGCTACAGTATTTTTCAAGTCACACATCCTTCCCTAGGCCATGGCAGGCACTGTTACACATTAACTCATGTTTAAGGCAGGGAGCAGAATCCTCCCTCCACTGATGGGAGTGATAACATTTTCAGGCTCTTTTTCTGATTTCTTTGATGACTGGGCAATCTGGTAGTGAGCTGTAGAGTAAGCCCAGTTACAAAGCCCTTTATTCTAGTATTAAAAAACTTACCAAGATATTCTCAGAGAACTAAACAGACATGAAAGCCAAACAAATGTCTGGCAAATCCCATTTTCAGAAAATATAAGAAATCCAAAATACAAAAGCATGATAACAGTGGGGATAGACAATGAGTTTTGGAGAGAAAGCACAATAACTAAAATTACATGAATAAGAATATGTGGACTGTATCTTGAAACACTTTCTTTCCCCTAAAATACAATAAAATTTTTATTTTCTTTTCAATGGTAGTAGTTAACTATGATGGCCTTCTCCAAGCAGCAAACCTGTATATTTTGGGAAATGAGAAATGCAACCAATATCTCAAAGGAAAGATTACTGTGAATGAGTCTGAAATCTGTGCTGTGGCTGAAACCGTAGGTGCTGGGCCTTGTGAGGTAAATATTGCATTTCCTAATACATTTTTAGGACCCTGGCTATTTCTTTCCCAAAAATAAATTACTGGAAGTTTTTTTAAACTTATTCTCATTGCACTAAACTTTTTTATTGGAAAATCATTTGTGTTGCAAGTTTTCTCTTTTATGTCAGAGTGCAGAAATTACTTCAATTTCACTGTGTTAGCCCACCATTGAAAGATTTACTGGAATCTTATATATAGTCATACACTAAAACTCTTCACTAGACTGAGGCAAACTTGTGTTCTGTATATTAAGGACAAAGGTGGGCTCTGTGGTAGCAGTGGCTGTATGTTTTGATTGAGTAGAAATCAAAGGCTGGAGCAAATTTACATCCTTCTTTAGATGAGGTATTGCATGCAAAATACATAACAGTCAGTGCTCAACAGAGGTGATAAAGTTATGAGGGAAAGAGAAAAATCCAAAAATGTACTGAGGCTTTTATGAATCAGAAGCCTGGAGCATTTTGCTCTCCTGAGCCTGAGCAACATATTGATGAGGACAGGAGAACCACTTCAGTGATCATGTAGTTTGGTACAGTTGTTTTGCTTAGCACTACTTTTGATGATGGAGAAAAGACATCTGAAGAGAAAAGCTGTAAATAATTTATTACAGGAAGATATAATATTTTTTTTGATGGAAAATATGACTGCGGATATCTAGAAGGAGGGAAGTCGTGAACATTATTAAGTATTTATTATCTGAAATAGGATTGTTGATTTCCTAATATCAATGTTAACTGTGTAATAAAATTTTCCCTACCCAAGGGTACTACCAAACCATGGGGAAAAGAGGTCATCTTCATAAAGCTGAGGCCTCTTCCATTTGTTATTAATAATCTATGGGATCATTTTTTGTTGCAAAGTATTTCTTCGAAATAAAATGTTTAATTGTAAATGAGGTCTTAGACTTGTCAAGACTTATAAATGAAACATCTGCATGGGAGTCTGCTGGGGATCCTGCACTTTGTTTTCCCCTGCAAGAAGAAATGGAATGAATTAATATTAGCAATCAGTCTTAATCACTGAGCAGTTTCCTGCTCCCTAAGTTCTCCTTTGAAGCTACTTTCCTCAGCAGAGAACAGGCAGAGGAACAAAATCAGATTGGCAGGTGAAACTCCACTCCTGAAAGTGTTTTTTGAGCAGCTCCGATGGCTCTGACATAGTTCATTGTTCATGTGGGAACTAGTCTGCCGTCAGTCAGAAAAAATCCCAAACCAAATAAAGGTCAAGCATTGTTGTTTCTCTGGTGATCCAGAGAGAATGCAATGCTAATTGTCAGCTTTCCTTTTTTTAAACAATAACTCACTGTCTGATATGAGAATTTGCTGTCTAGTTTTGCAGTGAGTTTGCAGGGTACAGTCTACCTTTAGCCTGGGTAGAAACTGCAGCATCTGTGTTCAAGTCCCAGATCCATGTGATTGTATCTATATCTGATCTCAGTGGGTCACACTCCAAATTTTCATGGAATGCATAAACTAGTGTATAGGTGTCTCATTCATTCAAAATAACAAAAAATATCAGTTTAACAAATTATGTCTCAAAATAATGCTTAAAAAAGTATTACCTTTTTCTTATGTTTGTTATTCCCTCTGCCTATTAGTACATACATATTCTCATCCTAGGGCCTTGCAAGATGATTGACTGAAAGAAAGATACTAACCTGACTATGTCAATAGTATTTGATGCAAAGCCTGTCATCATAACAAAGATGTTTATCTGTCAAGTCACATTCAGCTCATCTGGTTTATATTCACATAAAAAATATTAGGCTTGCAGGTAGCTGAAAGAGGTGAATAAAATCTGGTGGTTCTGAAGTCATTAGAATGACATGTAAAGATGGATCACAGAGCTTAGTTTGCACAGAAGGAACAAAAGGTCAGAGGCCAACTCTGACATTGTTTGTCATAAGTTCTGGTTATGAAAAAAAACATATTGGAACTTGGTTTATGTCCTATGGCAAGAACACTATTGCCTAATGTATCTTGTCATCCCCAAAAGAAGCCATTCAGTAGTAGACAGGTGGGAGCTGTGTCTTGGAGCATTTTGAGAAGTGACACTCATGCTGTGTTTTCTTTTCCCCTAGAGAGATTATGGTGGTCCTTTGGTTTGTGAACAGAACAGGCTGAAGATAGTAATTGGTGTCATTGTTCCTGGCCGTGGATGCGCCATTCGAAATCGTCCTGGGATTTTTGTTAGGGTTTCATATTATTCCCGGTGGATTCACAAGATTATGATGACCTACAGAAAACCCTGAAAAAGTCAACTCCCATTGAAAGATTCTGGACATCCTGTAATTAATGTGTAATGTAAAGAACAACAATTTTTTAAGTACTTGATAGTCAAGTTTGTTGAGCTTCTTTTCATATTTATGGGTGTTTTTGGTGTTTTTGTCTATCAGTGTTGTTTTATTAATGTTGGAGTGACTTACAGTATATGCAAGTATGGCGACATATCTCCTGAAGATACTTGAATGGATACGCAGTTTTGCAAAGACATTACTGGATGATAAATGGTTTTGTAGAAATAGATCATATGACCTCCTTGATGCTGCTCTTCAGATTATCTTAGGAGAAACAATTATAGCTCTACTTAATACATCCTATTCTTTCTATGAGCCATATATTTCTCTTCATATATAACAAAAGCCCTACTGAGAAATATATGCATCTGTCCAGGACAGCATTTATGATCATATTTCTCTTTCCCCCTTATAAGAGGTCAAAGATTTCAGTACTTTATAAAAAAAATTATATCTTTAGTAAGCAATATTTTCATTATTGATGGACTTTGACAAGCCTGCCATAAGCAGAGTTCTCGTAGAAGTCACTACCACTTTCTTTTACACAATGCTTATGGACTCTAGTTCTGCACTTGGTTCCTTCACTGTATATATGGTCCTCTAACAGATATCTCAAACCCCATTTTGGTTAGCAAACTCTTGATCTTTTCTTTACAATCTGATCCAGAAATCACTGTGGATTTCTAATGCTAAAGACAGCATTTTATACCGTTTGAAAAAGTAATCCTGAGTAGCTATTGGAATACTTTGGGCGTTGAAAGAAATTTCAGTCAAATATGCCCAAATCTTTCTAAACAGACAAGTATTTAAAGTTTGGTTGGTTCAAGTTATTTCATGGAACTCTGCATTTACAGCAAGGAAAAAAACAGTTGAATCTAGCACCTGGCTGAGAGACTTAAGACTGGGAAAAGTAAGTTATACATTAATAGTTTTTCAGAGACATGAGAAGTTTAATAAAACCTTAACTAGATTTGGAAAAAAGTCTATCTTTTGTATAATTCCTTTCAAGATAATAAAACAATTGCAGAGATTGATATGATCTTGTATTTAATATGGACAACATCACCAAGAGTTTAGTTGCTTGTTTCCTGTCTATATATGGGACAATCATTTTCTTTTATACTGATAGGGAAAGGGAACACAAAATCGTCATCTATGAAAAGTGCTTGTTCTTCTGTAGGCATTTAGTGTTATATCTGGAAATTTTCTACAAATATGTTGGTATAGGTGGCACTGAGTACCCTTTAATTTCTGGAAAATTGATACGACATATATCCAATGATAGTTTTACTACTGTACATGTAGTGGCATAAATAACGGCACTGTTGCTTCACTTGTGACTGTGTAAATTGTAAATGTTTCCAGTAGTGTTTGGTCTGTGTATCATATGTAACTGCAGAGCCACGAGTCTGACCCCATGGTGTGGATACACAAAAGGACATTTCATGCAGAAGATGCAGGGTTGAATTCTGCCCTGTCAGAAAGCAACCACTTCAGGGGAGATGTCTTGGGAGACAGGCCTCGTCTTGGCTCACCGAATTTTCTTCAGCAGTGCACTTTGACTTCAGTGGGACTCAGTATGCTTACATCTGGTGAGCTGGGATGAGTTTCAGCCCGTGTTTAAGAGGCTTGGCTTGCTGAGATTTGTGTCACATATCCAGCGGATTCTACTGGCACATAGGACGAAGTGTTTCAGCAAGCAGAGCTTCTGAAGTTCCTCCTGATGTAAATAATCTCTTTGGACAAGATGTGACTTCTCTGTACAGCAGATTCAAGGTTGTGGATGCTATGCAGACAGTCTGTCTCAATCTATTCTGGTCACCTCTGAAGGCTTCATGCTCCCTTTAGCCTCTCTTGCTTACCAGGCCTAAGAGGGCAGGGTTTATCCTGTTGTATTTACACTTAATTATTGTCATGTAGGTGAAGAGTGTATTTGTATTAAGTATATACTGACCATATCTTATTGAAAGGATTACATTTTTAAGAAAGACTTTTAAAAAACTCCAAGTGAGTTTTGTTCTCAGCCACAAGTAGAATGTGGATAAAATATACAATTCCATGTTCACTCTTTGTATTTGAAGAATTGTCATGTGCTCACTGTATTATATTTGCAGGCATTTTGTTATGTCTATCCTAAAAAATTTGAATCCTAAAATATTTTAGTTATAAGCTTCTGCTGTGCAGAAGACTGTGATTTTTTTATATATATATATATATCTCACACACACACACACATATATATATGATAAAAAATACTGTTTTTTCTTAGACAATGTGTAAGGATTTTTACCTGTTTGTTCTGGGCAGTGCCTCAGTAAAATAAATTGTGCAGAGTTGATGCTCCAGAACTTAACAAGTTTGTATGCACTTGCTTACCAGGTACTTTTGCTCTCCCTATCTCAGAATGGAGGGCACCTGAGATCCTGAAGAGCAAGGGAAGAGAAGAATAATGATATGTGATAATGAATCTGTACTTCATTTATTCCTGTGAATATTTCTTGTTGGTACCAATGGTACCGTACCAGGCAACTGTTATAACTACAGCACTCTCTTAAGAAAGGACACTCTATAGATATTTTTTCACTGTTCTAATATTTTTTTTCTCTCTGTTATAACAAGGGAACCTGGTCTAGTGCCCATCTAAATGCTGAAAAGCCTCTTACTAACTTCAGTAGGATCTGAATGTTACTTCATGATGTGATTTAATCAGATAAGAATAAAGGGTACAGAACTTAAATTCTTGTTTAAGGATATTCTTAGACTTCATTGAATTTCATTTTCATTTTCTTTGCTGTAACTAATCCTCGATCTCTGAAAGGTGTAAGTTTTGGATATAAAATTATGGAATAAAAACCTAAGAGGTGATTTTGTGCAACTGAAGTTAGTTTAACTTAATTACTATTTTCTTTGGGCATTGGAACTGGCTAACGCTTTTTCATTTTATTAAAGAAAACATTTTCCCTTAAAAACATTTTCCCCCTATCTCTTTTTCTTTCATAAACCTCATGACCCTCAGAAAAATGTAGCTCTCATTGGGAATGTACTGGTCTAGATTTTTGCTGCTACTGCTGAAATCGTCTCTCGTTTAAGATTAAAATTCTCTGAGGCATTCTGCAATTCCTTCCTGCAGGTAATGCCAATGTACTTGACAGAGCTACTCACTTGAGTTAGAGTTTTTCAGATGAGGGTCCAAATATATTTCTGGGGGTCAAAATCTACTCAGGCAAAATGTCCCTTGAATTCACTGAATGAGATTGTCAATAGAGCAGGGCCTAAGAGTTGTTCAGTGCTTTTCCACGTGGATCCTTATAAACATTCTCAGCTCCAAGGCAACCTCAGCAGGAGTTGAGGCTTTGTCATCATCCTTCTGTAAAGCTGGTTGTAAACCAGTTGACCCCCATGGAGACTGTAGGAAGCCTATTAGGTTGGTTATTTAGCCTTGTCTCCTGACCAATTATTTTTTTCCTCCCTCATGTGCACTGGTATATTACTGTTTTTGAATGTTGGGGCTGCTGGCAGGAACTGACATGGCTTTTCACCCTAAAGTTTCCTGGTGTTCCTTTTTAAACATACCCTTGGGCATTTATGTATGGTGTTTTCTTGCATGGGATCTAACTTCAGGGAGCTGCCTGTGGAGTTCAGTGTATGATAAAAGTATTTTTTCTTATTTAAGAGGGAAAAATAATGCTCCCATTAAGTACAACTTGATGAATGCCTAATGAAAAGGGAACACTCTGGTTATAACTTGTAATACAAATCTTCTGTAATTAACACGTTCATTAGTTAATAAAGTTGGTATTTTTGTAACCTTGTTTACTCTTATTATTCTTAATAAAGTATTTTATAAAAAACAACAAAAATGAATTAGCATTACATTTCTTATTGAAAGAACAAGGCCACAACCCCACTGCAAGTTTCCCAGTTTCAATTCCAGTGAGGGATTTTAATGTGCAAAGTAAGGAGGACTCGTGCTGTAAAGATCCTCTTGTGTCTAATTGCAGAATTGAAAATAAAATGAAAGAAAGAGCCAAATACATGGTGATCTTGTTGAGAGTTCCCGAGACCTTTCTGAATTACTTCTGCATTGAGAATGGTCCAAGCATTTTACAGTGCAAGTATATTTGCTGTGGAAAGGATGTTCTCAAGCTAAACATAAATATTTTCTTAAGAGTTTTTAGTTCCTTGCAATTTTAGTATGAGAGGCTTGGAATTTTACTTATTTGAATAAATACACTTTACACTTCTGGAAAGGGCTCCCCTCTCAATATCACTTTGTAAAGAGGTACAAAAAATGATGCAAAGGAGAGCAATAACTTGCAAGAAACCTTGGTGCTGCTGCTGCTTAATACCACAAACCAGCCAGCAGCTACCAGAAAAGGAAATAAGCAACACCCTTACTAACCCCACCGCATCAGTGCCAAGTATTGTCAGATCCTATAATATCAGAGAATTCTGGTGAGTTCAAATAAGGGACAGTAAGTTCATTACTTCTTTGTCATTATCCAGCTGAAATTTCAAAGTTGTAAGCATTTGTGGTTACACTGTGATTTCGATGATTTAAATATATATTTGCTCCAGCTATATCCACAGTGATTTATTTTTCAAATAAACTCATATGCAGAGTGTTTGAAGTCTGATTCTGAATTTTCTATGGCAAAAATCACGTTCTTTTTTTGTGTTTTTCAAAAAGGGAGTTTCCTAATCATTGGATTTTATCAGGAACTCCTGAAATCACTGGGAAGCTTGCAATAAATTCCACCATGCAGGAGTGCCTCCAGAGTTATAGAAAATCCATAAATAGTCCCTATGTCAAAACAATACTTTGCTATAGATTTACATTCAGTTTTCAGTATGTTCAGGTGACCTGTGTGTCTTCTGAGGACCATGAGAATTAACTGCTTGTACAGCAATTTGCACCACAAAAATCTCTTAAGGGATATTGCCTTCATATTACATTCTGTCGTGACTTTATCTTTTGTAGCTGCAGGAACAGTGTAATCTGCAGATGATAAATGATGGAAGCCCACATTGATGCTCACTGCTTGTGTTCTGCTCTGTGTTATTTAACAAGCCTCATGTAAACAGAGCAGGCATTTAGTAGGGCTCAGTTGTGTATCTACTCTGCCTTCAAAAGCACCGATTTCTGGACTGCTATGTTCCAATAAAACCCACGTGCAATAAATAGGAAAGAAAACAGCTGGGAGGGAAAAGGCAAACCATAAAAAGATTAATAAGAAAATAAGCCCTAAAATAAAAAAGATTTTTTTTTTCATGTTGTCTCAGTTTTTATAACATAGGCTGTACAGTGTGAAGAGCTGCAATAGAATATCTTAATAGATAAATCTACTTCACTTTGTTGAGAACACTTGGGAAGATGCAATGATTTCTCCATATGGTCACAGAAGATAAAGGACAAGTGCTTCTGTGTCCAAGGTCCTGATCCTACTTGCATTGAAATCACTGTCAAAACATAAAATACTATTTTGCCCAATCTAGGGCTAATAGATATGTCCCAAAGCTTCCTTCTGAACCCCTCAGACTTTGTCTTGACATTGTTTCAGATCCTGACTTGAAGAAGTGCTCAGGACGTGTTCCAGACTGTTAGTGAGTGTCAGAGCGAGAAAATATACATTTTATTTCAAAGCTAGGCATCAAAGTTCAACTTCAGACTATCAAATTTGCTCAGAGTCTGGCTGAAGATGAGAATTGGTTAATTTGCTTACTATTCAGATATTGTTCATTAAATAATAATAACAACAATAATTTTATCATTATAAATTATTAAGAAGAAGAGGAACAACAACAATCTTAAAACCCATGATGAATGCAGTTGCTATTAATTTAGCTTTTATACACAAAATAATAAATTCTTTAGGGAAAAACTCTCCACCAGAGCAAATAAATGTACCACTTCAGAGTCCAAGAGATGTCATTTACTTGAGATATCTCATGTTTTATCTGTTGAAGCTAGTGCTGACCTCAATTGGGTTATTTAATGCGTTCTTCTGGAAGAAAAATTACATAGAGGACAGTGCAATTCATAAAAATTTATCAAAAATAAGGCAAAACCCACAACATTAGAGGTATACACTGGATTAGATGAGGCTAGTGTAAAACACAAATAAGGATACAGTCCTTCTCTTCCACGGAGAGAAGTTTTGCCTTCAGCAATATATGAGTTTATAGTATTTAATTCAGTTCATATAATACTGACTAAAAAAATCCAGATGGTTTTCTTTTCTTGAGGATTAATGTCAGCATTGTACACACAATGAGCAAATATGCATTTACATCAACATTGCTATTACAAACCATGTCAACAACAGTCTCATGTCTTGGGCGTAAATATGCCATCTGCTGTTCAGCCTTGTGTTTAACAGGGCTCTCACTTCACAGAGCAGTTACAAAACTGCCATCACAGAACTCCTTCTCCATTTTTAAAATTTAGTTTTTAATTTTTTTTTAATTTTTTTAAATTAAATCACCAAAAATTTTCTGTTCATAGCAATGTAAGTTGTGGGAGATTTGCATTAAGTGTTCACTTGAAGGCCCCTGCTATCCATTTCTGTGCATCCTCATAAGGCAGATGAGTTCAAATTATTGCCTGTTCCTTCAATTCTTTGAAACCTAGGTTTCTGTTGGCAAAGTTCACACATGGCCTCAATTTTTTTTTCTGTTATATATATTGAGAAAAAGTCCTCAAAATACCTTTAGGAGGTGAAAACTCATTGCAGCCCAGCCTTCAGCAATGCCCTGATGTTCCCAACTTGCCATCAAGTACATTAACTCATGGAAAGGAATATTCTAGTGGGCTAGATGGCTTCTACACAACCCACATCAGCAAAGCCTGGGGAGGGGCTCCACAGCCATCCATACCAAACAATTCATACATTACCAGAGGTCTGGTGTGGCTGAGCACCAGAAGCACACAAATGACACACGGACACAGAAACAAGTGTGCGTCACACCCACCCAAATGCACATAAATGCCTACACAATGGTATCTTTATTAATCTAGAATTAATAAATTCACAGTCTGCACACAAACTTCAGGAAAAGGATTATAACCTGGGGTTTTCCTTGTCCCAGTGCTGTGACAGCTCCAGTGCCTTGGTGCAGGAACACGACAGCATGAGAAGAGAGGTCGTCCTACCAGGACAACTTATCTCACTTTCAACTAACCAAGAATAACATGGAGAAGCTTTATAGTGCCAGCCAGAGATGTGAATTTTTGATATCCTGGTTTGCCATATTTGTGATAACAAACATTTGTAGTGTAAGCCTGAGCTGGAATAAATCTTATATACCTCTTATCCTTTGGCCATGCTCTGGATTAGCTGGATCCAAACCAATCCACTTAGGCCTGTAGTGATTGCATGTTTGCACATGTCTTTGTGGGTGGGTGTGCGTGCCCATGTGTGCAGAGACACATGTATCTCTTCTTCCTGGCACAATGTTCAAGCTCTAGGATTGCTTTTTATTGTTCTGGAAGCAGACAAAGTAGACTTGGCTAATTTTCGGCCATCTGTGTTCTAGCTTTTACACGCTGGTATAACTTTAACCTGCGTGTGAAAGCTACAATATTTAGAAGTTAAAAAAGTTCAGCCTTGGCCCTTAAGATGCTCAAATGTTTTAGGGAATCAGTGCTAACCACCTGTATTTACTCTGTTAATTGAAAGCGTGCATGGGCCGTTGGAGATCATTCTAGATGGTTTCTTTTTCCTTTTATTCCACTTTAACTTTTGGTCGGTATCACCAGAGGCTGGCCTTAATTTTAAAGCTGCCTTAAAAGCAAATATTCTTCCTGTAGAAACCTGCTTCCTTACCAGAGCTCTTTCTGGGCTGTTATCTTAATTAATTTGGTTAGGAGTCTCTTCTAAAGTCCTATTTTCTCAGGCTGACTTCTCACTTTATTTTATCTTTTATTTTAGCAGAAACACCAAGGTATATTTGCAAGTGTTGTGTTTTTTAATCCCCTTTGATGTTACTTAGTGTTAACAACTTTTTAATTCATATAACTCCCTAACCCTAATCCCTGAGCATTAATTCCTTTAGCTTTCTTTGTAAGTTTTTTTAAGTCCTACCTTCCTGCCTGGTTTATACATATGGTTGGAAAACAAAAGAAGAAAAGAAAAAAAAAAGGCTTTTTAGTTTTCTTTAACTGGCCTTTGCATGAATGCTGCTAAATTTTCTTATCAGTACTTTTTCCCATCACGACATGCAGATCTTACCAACTCAGTCTGCAGGAACATGTCAGTTTTATTGGTATGTTTGACAGAGACCAGGCTGGTTTCCAACTGAAATCCATTTGTTTTTCCTCCAACATGCTTGCTACACCTCCCCAGGCTCACTCTCTGTGTGGCTTCCTCCAAAGAGGTATTTCCCTGCCTGTTTGGGTATGTATTGCACATTGCCTTTCAAAATTGGCAACAGAGTTTCTTATCTTTCCTAAATTACCCTGTGGAGGGTGAACTTTTCTTCCCATTTCCCTGTCAAATTTTTTCAGGAGAGTAAAACACTTCTTACCTTTAAAACAATTTCCAACTAAATGCAGGAAGGAATCGGCGAAGCTGATGCTATCTTGGTCAGACAAAGCTTACAGGGAAACACCTCACTTGAGCACAAAGCAAAACCCATGGATGTGCTTCCCTGTTAAATATTTAAAGATAGTCTTGGGATTCCCATATTCCTCTCAATAGTTACTTCAGACACTTAAGAGTTTGTGAATTCCTTTCTTGGATTGGACATGGTGAGGCAGGGGTGTTTGCACAGGCTGCTGCAAAGAGTGATCCAAGGGACTTCTCAGCACTGCTGACAGACAAGGTCACCGATTCTTTTTCTTCTCTACTGGGTTTCCTTGCTTATTTTCTTGTTTGTCTTGTTTGTTTGTCTGGTACTTTATTATTCTATTCTAACGCTGACAGGAAGAAAATAAACAGGGAAGAGTAGGGCTGGTGGAAGTGTTGTGTTTGAACTGTCTTCTGGGTGAGATTTATGGTCTGCTAAGGACAGCTTTTTGGAAAGTTCTCCTCAATCCTCTCTTGGCAGTTTTTTCAGCCTCCTTTGCTGTCTGAATACACTTCACTTTCTCTGTTTGGAAAGTGCTTTGCTCATTATCTTCTCTGTAAGGGTGGAAGTGATGAAGTCGCTTTGTGTCTCTCCCCCCTTTCCCCTGCCCCACGCCGCTATCTGTGTCCCTAGGTGCCAACTCAGCAGCAGCACAGAGCACTCACTGCAGGACATTTTCCCTCTGCAAAATCCTGACCCAGGGACACTTGAGCAAACTTGTGCTGGAGAGCAAAATACAGCAAAGGCACGGAGCAGAGTGGCATTTCTACATTTGCCTCACTGTCTCCAGAGACCATGCCTGTAAAGACAACTGTGGTGTGTGAGAGTAGACAAAGAAAACTCACTCTGGAAAAGAGAAGAATTGTTAGAAAAGACTGTTGCTCACACAGAAGGCTTTTGATTGCTCTTCAAGATGCGCGTCTGCCTGCACATGAATAGTGAATGGATGCCTGGTGTGAAACAGAGACATTCTGCAGAGACAAATGCAAAGGTTAGGGGCTACCCTCTGGGAACTTTAGGTGAGAGAAAGCAGCAAAATAATTTTAGGTCCCAGACCATAGGAGTGGCCACTGAGGAGCTTGGGAACCACATAGCTTCTGACCACAACTCATGAGCTGTATTGTTTTCAGGTCTCTTTCTTTGAAAGATAAATCTAAGAGGAGAAATTCAACTTTGAGGGAAAAAGTTCAGCAAGCTCTACTGAAAAAAAACCTCAGCAGCACACCACTGACTTCCCTGAGATCAGCTCTTTGCACATGGAGCTGGTTTGGTTTGGTTTGGTTTTTCTGTTTGTTATGGGCAAACTGAATAAGTGGCCTGAACCAGTTTATGTCTGCATCTGAATTTAGCCAGTCTTTTGAATCCAGCTCAGAAGATGAAGATCAAGGGAAGACAAGTTGTTTTTTGTAAATGTTCTTTTTCAGGCCACATCCTTCCTATCATTTTCCCAATTTCACACAATCATTAAAAGAAGAAATGTACTCATGCAGAAAACAAACCAAGCCCTCCAAGTGAGAACATATAGCAATTTCATTCAAAAATGCTTCTTTTAAGGCACAGAGTCTATAAAAACCACACCAAGAGAATACTGTACTCTGTGGTCATTTGTTAGTAAAGCTGACAGGAAATCAAAACTGAAAGGATTCTTCTGTAACTGCCAACTTGCTGTAATGGAAGCCAGGGGAAATATATTTATCTGTTTACTTGACTAAGAAGAAAGAAACCAAAACATATTTTCCTCCAATAGTAAAAGGAGATTAGGCTCTTACTAGTCACTTGTGTGCTAGACTTCCCTCCAGGCCTTTCCTAATGTTTTGTCTCACATTCAAAACAAATAAAATATGAGCTCTGAGGAAAAGAAAACATTTCACAGATTATAGGAGCTAAAAAGATCTTTAGGTAACTAACATTTCACCTTAAGCCTAAAGGATATTTCCCAAACACTACACGTTATTCAGAACCATAATTTAGTAGAATTTTTTTGGAAACAGATTTCATGCCTGTCATGTGGTACAAAACAGCATCTGCAAAAGACAAGACATTTAGAATATGACTCCCTAGGTTTGGTTTTCCCTCCAAAATTTATTTTTATTGCATTGAAATAAATAACATGAAATATAATGGATCTGGTTCTGTCACCTTGCTTGAGACTTGATGATCTTAAAAGTTTTCTCTCAAAACAATTCTGGACTCCTTGTAATGGATGATAAATCAGTTGAATCATAGGATGGAGGCTACTACCAATCTGGTAATAATGTGATATCTACAGTTAAATCTCTGTAAAAAACAGTTTCATGATGATGTGAAGAATAAAAATAGTATTAAATATTCCAAGGTCAGACTCAGCACTGGATTTTATCATTGTTACATGGCTCTTATGATGCAGAGCTGCCATAAATGTCTTCAATTAATGTATTTGCAGAACTTTTCCTGCCATGTAGCAGTCAAAACCAGATGGCAAATCTTGTCACAGATATTTCATTTGATTAATTCTTCTGTCTGGGCAGATTCAGTGCAGTCTGTCAAACCATGAAGATAAATAAAAAATTAAGATGTTTTTCCTAGAGACTGCTAGTTGGGTAAAGCTTTAATAGCTGGAAGATGGCAAGAATCAAATGGGGTTTTTTTTTCTAACCATGGATATTTACCCTAACAGGGTATCTTTGATGTGAATCTTAACATAACTCTTTTTAGGGCAGTTGCATGAGGGAAATCAATCAGTTTATAGCATGTAAGATAGTTCCACCAGATAAACACTTTAGGTTTTGCCCAAGTTTAAAAACCCACAGCAGGAACCATCCTATTTGTAGCAAGAGATGAATCTGCACATGTTACCACCACATATCACATCAACAAGTTTTGCTGTGTTTTTTTTAAGCTATTCAAATTCTGTCATAATGTTCAAAGCGCTGAGAAAGAATCTCTTGCATACACATTATTCCTAAACACTGAATATATCTATGGAAAATCAGTGAGAGCAGGTAGACTGTAATTTATGATTTATTTAGCACCATAATAGGAATATGAACATATTATGCTGTAACAAAGCACTTAGGTCCTTATTTGGGAACCATAATTAAACATATGTTTAACTTCAAGCATAAACTTAAGACCCATTGACAAATGCCTGCCTTTGAAGATGCAAATAATCCAGTGAATTTATAAAGCATTGTGACTTTGGCTGAATGTGGGCAAAGACTCTATTTAGGGATGAGACTTGTTTATACAGGGCCTTAGACAGGAACACCATAAACATAAAAAAAGACTTCCAAAACTGACATTTAAAATGTTAATGGTTCCCTTTAATTCCTCTTCTCTTTTCAAAATAAAACTTGGAATGGCATTCAAAGGCTCAACGATGGCAGCTATATGGGAGAGAACACATTGAAATTTACTTCTGATTTAACCACAGTTTGTGTGTCTTCAGTGAAAATGTGGTGCCAGGGTTTAGTCTTCTTATTAGATGCCTTATTTCATGTCTTTGTGCAGTTGAAAGGTAATGCAGGGAACACTTTAATATGGTTGCATTTTATGACATTCCATCCAATTACTTCAGAATCTGTGGGGAGCACCTATAACCGGCCTGTGCTCTGGAGCTGAATTTAGATTTTATATCTGTTCAGCATCTATATTATTTGTCTAGACATATCTCTTAGGATTCAGAATTACAAATGACAGATTGTATACCAGGCCTGACATTTATGTGATTGAATATACAGATATATTTATAATATGATGATAACTGTATCTGATATGTGCTTCATCTAAGATCAGAATGAAACCCAAAACATTCACAATGGCAGGGTCAACACCCCCTTGTGATTACATCAGAGATACATTATATATCCTTATATGTGCAAATCACATGTATTGACTTTCCAAGCTTTTTTCCATAAATTAAAGTCAGGTCTATCCTCAGAAGGCATGAAAGATGATTACAAAGACTCAGAAATTATTTTTGAAATACTACAAATAGCTAAGTCACATGAATTTTTTTATGAAGCCAACTGAATTATGGTCAAAATGTTCTTCTATGTCATTTAGTAAAGCTCAATTCCACATTTCTACAAACAAGGCAACTGCTTTGAGATTAGCATAGATTTGTGGATTAAAACCAAATGCTAATGACAAGGGAGGATTCTCATGGAAGAACTTGAGGACATATTCCTCTCTAGAGCAAGAACAAGTTCTGAAATAGTTCTTTGCAATCAACATATGCATTGATTTTAATACTATTAAAATTTTATTCCTTTTAGTGATTAAACTAGAATTTATTTGAGTTGTATTTAGTTTTTGTCTTTGCCTCTGACTTTTCAAGATTTACTTTATCTTTGGACGTCTGAGTTCACTGAGGGATCCCACTGTTCCTTCCCGTTTCTGGCACTCCCCTCATCCTGCTCATAGTCAGGACCCCACCCCAGCACCACAGTAACATCTATTTTTATTTTTAAATAATTATAAAACCTTTTTTTCCCCCTTTTCTTATTACCGAACCAAGATTACCAGAACCAAGCTTCTGATGCTCCTTTCTGCTGTGGTCAAAGTGATCAGAGTTTTGTGTCTGTGAAGAGGAATCAGCCAACCTGAATTAATTTGTTTGATATGACAGATCCTCCACATCTTTCCCCCATTCAGTCAATTTTTCAAAATTTTCCTTTTTTCTCAACTGAAAATTTTTAACTTCTGAAGGACAGACTTTGTTTCAAAATGGAAATTAAAGGCTGCTCATTAGAAAGTGTTGGGGAAAAAAATGTTGCTTGTAGATAGAAGGTTTCATTTTAGAAATCTTCTCCTTTCACAGTTACCTTTAATCTTAATTCAGGAACAATTTTAACTAACTCTAATGAAAACGCTTCCTTTGTTGGTTTTGTGACCCATAGATCAGGGTTGAGATGTTCTGTATGAATCCTCAGCAGGCGGAACAAAGACACTGGACACGTGTCAGGGAGCACTTATGTTCTACTATATAGTTGCCACAACCTCAGCAACCAGCCCACAATTTAGACTGAAAAGATGTTGGTTAACAAGCCCTTAAATTCTTTCAATACACTTCCACAAGAGCGGAGGCGAACAAGTCCTTAATTAAGCACACTTCGGTAAGTTCTCAACTCCCACAATAAACTCCTCAAAAGCTGCTGGCTCACAAGCCACAGCACACCAGTGTTCAAGGGCACTGGCTAAAAAGCCACAACAGCCTGACACAATGTCCCCACTCCCACAATAAAGCCCACTAGGGAGCAGGGGGTAGAATATGGTACCTGCACTTTGCCCAGGCAAAGAAAGAAGAAAACAAAAATATATGAGCAGTACTTAGCTCCTACACTGGTCCCACCATGTGGATGGTCTGTAGGGATTGCAAGGACAATGAAAGAGAAAGAAGAAAAAGTCAGAGAGAAAGAGAGCCAGGGAAAAGAGAAAGAAAAAGAAAGTGAAGGGGCTTGGTCTACTCACTTTTATAGTTAACCTCGTGCTTGTCTCTTATGTAAATTAGACTTCTCACGCATTTTGTTCCTTCCTTCACAGCCAGCCCTTCTCCAAGGAGTGAGGTGGGGGGAAGTGGACTGAGCCCCAGTCTCCAGAGGAGCAGGAATTTGGATCAGGACAGCACTGCCCCACCTCTGTGGGACCCTCTCCTGATCACACACTTCCTGTAGCAATACTCAGTGTTTGAGATCAAACATGCTTAGGTCTGGTCCTTTACAGTTGAACATCAGTGTTGAATTCAAGGACGCAACTTTGTTGCATCTGTATTATGACTAATGCCTCAAAATGCTCTACAAGAGGCTGTTGCTTTCTCCTGACAGAAAGGTAATTGGCAGATATTTGCTTTCATTTCACTATAGAAAACAAAGGTTATTCCATGCTTCCAAGATTCATAAGTCTTTTTGTTATTCCTATATACTTACATCAAAATTTTTGAATAGAACGTGAGAAACAAGAGACAACTGGTTCAGTTTTCAAAGGTGTCAGATTTGAACATAAGGATCCCTAAATCCCTTACATGTGTAAAACCACAAGTTTTGCCTTTGTGTTTCTTCATGTTTCCTGAAGAAAATTTTACAAATTTGGGGTTTATTTAGTAGGTGTGAGTTTTTTACTTTTATCTGTAGTAAACTGTATATCACAGTTGCTGATATAAACATACATATATATATACATTTAAAAAAAGAAACCTACCTTCCCTCCAGACTGGAGATTATCAGACATGAAGAAAAAAATTTTAAGCACCTTTAAGGGAAAAGAAAATATACTATCACTCTTTTATTTTAATCTTATTTTATTCTTTCACTTCGAAAGTGGCTATAACCCCATCGATTTGATTTTAGTTTGATATTGATGTTAAAAATTATGATAGATATTTCCAAATAGGTTAATATTTTAATTTCACATTAGGCTATTTTTACACATTAAATTTTCATCATGTTTTCCTTATTGTTGAAGTAACTGAACATGATAGTGGGTGTATCCACTCCAAGACAAAATGCACACATTTTTACAGCCATTGTGTACAATACTTTGGTGCATGAAGTAATATATCCAAGCTGAATTGAAAGCATAAAGGAAACTTTAAAGAGGTAGAATGCAACCAACATTGAAAGTTGGCAAAGATGTTACACAGTTTAACACAAGCTGTTCCTCTCTAATATCGTAGTGACAGTTTCATATAAATGACATTTCGTGAGTAATAAAATGACAAATACATCATTAAAATTAGAGACAGATTGCTAAATGGATTAGACTGCAATATCTTGGTTTTTTCCTTATTCTTCCACATGCATATTTCATCTTGCTGAAAAACTATATGCCAATGTTGTTCATATTGCCAGACCTTTAAATGAGTTTTTAAATTCATTCAGTTCTACCATGAAACAGCTCTTTGAAGAGAGGAAATTCAGCACTGATTTTTTTAGTATCCTTGAACAAACCACTCCCAAGCTCTTGGATGTATGAAGTGCCAGGCAATCACAGGGCCTTGTCCATGTGTCAAGTAATTGTAGAACAATGAAAGGGCCTCATTTTTTGCATTACTTTTCAAAATAAAATCTAGTTTAGTGCTCAGGTTCGAGTATCAAAAACTGTTGCAAATCTTGGTCTGAAAGTATATATAAATGATTAAAATATTTGGGGTCTAGAATAGAAACCAGTCAAACCACATTCACACAGGCAATACAAGATGATAGGAAGAAAACCAAATAAAATAGACTCCTCTCATAAAGAAGCTAAGAGGCTAACAAAATAGATATTATTTTTAAAACTAATCAGAAAGCTATCTAGGACATCTAACATAAATAGAGGTAGGCAGAGTTTCATAACAGGTTGTCAGAACCCTGTGGTAAAAAAAAAAAAAAACACAATTTTCTTTTGGGTTTGGGACTCATTAAGATTATTTACTGTAATATTAATTGTAGAATAACTTAGGAGCAGTTTCCCAGTCTTATTTAACTCCTCCAGGAGTCTACTGATTTTAGGGTCTATTTTTGTATGTCATTCCATTGTAGACTTGAGCTGCTTATCAAGGGTGGCTACAGTATGTCTGTAGCCCATTCAATAGCAATAAAAAAGATGATGTTTTGTTAATAGGGGAAATAAAGAAGTTTGCTTTCCTATTGATGTGTCACCCTTAAATATCTTGCTCTGTAGCAACACCAAATCTGCCTCACCAAACAATATGGGGTAGTTAAGAGAGTGATCCAGAGCTCTGTGTGGGCTGAAAATAAGTTTTTGGAGACTCCTATCCTTTATAAAGTGAGTTTGATCAGAGCATTCAAAAGTGGTTAGAGAAAGACAGACCAGCAGATGGGTCTGGGGTCTACCTGGGGACCCCCTGAAGTGTAGGGGTTACCCATGAGCCAGCAATGCCCCATCACAGAGCAGCAGGCCAGCAGCCTCCCATGCTGAAGGGACAAACACATTTCAGGTCTTGGAGCATCTGACCTAGGAGGGGAAGCTGAGAGAGCTGGGACTGTGCATACATGATTCTGTACTCCTGTTTCCTTAGGAAACTCATCTAAACACGTATATATGAAGTCATCAAAGTAGCTGTGCAGCTGGTGCTTGTTTATTCATTCTCATTCAATAAGTAGTTTTGCTTACTGGAGACTACTCATACATCCTGCAAACCCCATCTCTCATAGAAAGAGAGAGCATTTAAATGGAAAAACTTGACAGAGAACTCTGGATTTGTAAGAAGCTCCATACATTTCTCTCACAGTGATTTGTTAGCCAAACTCTTCTTTTATGATAGCACTAAAATATCTTTTATTGGGGAAACTAATGGGCATCTTATTAGACAACCTTCTTAACAATGTTCCAGTGGAAACCAGCAGGGAGCCATTTTAGAATAACTGGACACAAGAGAAAATAATCAATTTTTTTAAAAACTTTTTCTTCTGCAAAAACTGTAAAATTTATAAATTTGAATTGCAGCCTGTAGGAGTAATCTTAACTTTAACTTTGCACTCTTTGATGAATTTGCAAGCTGTTAAAAAAGAAGTGGAGATTCCACCAAATTGACCATTAAGAAGTATGTACATCTGATACAAATCAGGACTATTAGTAGCTTGGTAGTTTCCACTTTTTCTTAATGAACTGTGGAAATGAAAAATTGGTACACTTGGCCGAGGAATAGTGTTTATAATAATCTTCAGGATCGCACTGGTCTTGGATGTGGCTGCAAAAAAACTGTCTTCATGCCAAGGCACAAGTGAGAGAAACGGTACTGAAAAATGTTAAAAGGCCTGGAAGGTACTGAGTTACTCTGGTGAAGGACTAAGAGCCCTTGGCTTCAGCTAAAGCAAAGACCCACTCAGGGTGAGTACCTCACTCTGTGAAATAATCTTCTGATTAAGCATGTGCTATTTCCTCCTCTCCTGAAATAAGTGTGTGCACATTAACATCTGTAAATGTCAGACAAGTGATCTGCTGTATTGAGCAGTCTCACTTTAAACCTGTCTAATGCATGTCCTGTCTTAGTAAAGATACAGATGCTTTCTGTGGTCCTATAAAAATGTGCATTTTAATGATAAATGGGACAGTTTATAGTTCCAATTATTCTTGTCTCCTTTGAAGCAGGAAAACTGGCAATCCCTTATCTAGACTTTAGCAGGTTGAGATAAACCTCGATAGCAAAAAGTATCTGGATTGTCAGAGCTTTTAGCTACAGTAAACTGCTTAAACTGAAAGCAGCTGTTAGTCAAAAGGGAACAATAGCCATTCATTTGTAAGATGTTCTGTGGCTGGGGTACTATTAATGAGTTTTTTCTTCACATGAGACTATTGTAAAAAGTTTAAGTTACACATGCACACACTCATATGCACAAACATGCACATGCAATGATATAACACACGTAGAGTTTGAAGAAATCTTGTTTGGCTAACACACAGTAGTCACTTGGAAGAAATAATCCCTGGAGATCACTATGTTTGGAAAACTATGGTTTGGTTCCAACAGTATAAAAGTGAGATTTCACTCACAGTTATGAAAATGTTATTGTTGCCTCTACAGATCTATTATTTCCATTTAATGTCTGGAACAGTAAAATTATCCCCACCGAGAAATCCTATTCTGTCTTCTTATTTGTTCTTAAGTATATTGGAACTACACAGCCAGTGCAGTCTTCTGTCATGTCATCTGAATCACTATCAAAGTATTTCATTGCATTATATAAGACAATGATTCTGCCTCCTTCTGGGTTTTGAACTATGTTTCTTCCAAACTTCTAAAAAGTTTTCTGGTGCAAATTTAAGTTTGTCTTTTAGTTAATACTGTCATAAGGGAAAGATACTAATTAAATTTGTAGCATATATTCAGTGCGCCCACTTTTTTAGAAACACTTTTGCAGTCTTAGAATTCTGTATGGACCTATTCAGTCAAGAATGAAGTCTCCTGTAGTTGTGAATTATGTCCCCCAATTCTCTTAAAATGTCAATACTATGCACCTATTTTCCCAAACCAGTCTCTTGATAGTACAAAAACCAAATCTCCAAGACCAAAGCTGTAACTGACAAAAAACTACAACTGACAGTGGCAACAGTACTTATGATTTGCAAGAGGTGAATACTTACACCAGTTAAAAACCTCCTTTCTGTCTGCAGAAGTCTCAGTTCTGTTTGATTTTTCTGCGGTTGCTTCTAATTAACTAATTTCTGTACTCAACTCTCAATCACTCTACTGGGATTACAGCATATTTTCCCTTGAAAACCAGTTTGGACAGTCATGAAACTCATCCCCCGTTCAAGCTGTACTTCCAGCCTACACTGATACTTGACTTTGCAAGGGTAATGTCAGGACTCCTTTCTGGAATTTATGTATTAGTTCACTATTGGCTATGAGGCAGAGGTGAGCATCTAGTGGGAAAGGTTAGGCTGGCAAAGGAGAGGGTTTGGGTTATGGTAGGTAATCTCCACACAGTTTATCCCCACACATCTGCCCGTGGGTCATCAAAACTATGTAGAAGTTCAATTTTCCTTCTGGTTCCTTTCTGTGGAGGCACCAATACGTAGATGAAGTTTGAAGCATTGCACTCTGAAATTGAAGCCTAAATAAATAATTTCTTCTAACAGAGAGAAGGGAATTGGCAGCCCATGAAAATCTGAGGACTAACTTTACCCCTCTCTTCATATTTTTGCATGAATTCCGACTTAGTTGATTTCCAGACAGATTTTCCCGTTTTCATAGGCATATGCTTATTTTTGACATGACATGGCTGATGCCAGGACTTGGCAGGTTGATCCACAATTGTGAACTTCCCTCCCAGACAAGGACCTTGAACCAAAGACCCAGGTTCCTTCTGTCAGGATTTCTTGTGCAGTACTATAAAATAGTGGGGGTATAATCTATTCAGGCCCTGTTATCTTTCCAGTTTGAAATATCTGGTCTCAGAAAAAGGAAGAAAGATTATTTGAGTTTCACTAAGGTAACTACTTGCATTCCTTGATTAGTTTTGAAGAGAATAAAACCACTTCTAAGATCTGCAGATGGAAATTCAGGCTGTCTGCTCTTTGACTTGTAACCTAGGTATCACCAAAGAATAATCCAGTGTAGGGTATGTGCTTATCTTTTTTCTATTGAGAATACAGTACAATAACATCCTCTCCATTCACTTGGGATGCATTCTACTGCTTTCCTCTGAGCAGAAATCCTCCCAGTCTGATAAATGAGTAAGATTTCATATGTGCAGGACTACAGGATCTGCTCAGGATATAACCCAATAGCCCAAAAGTGTTTTCCTCCCTGAGATCATGGTCTGCTGACCTGAGTGACTGTGCAGGCACTGGCCTGGAGCAGACAATGAGCTTAGGAAATGTACCTAATCCACATGCAGATATCTGCTTTCTGTCAAAATTGGCTTCAATTACAACATAAAACTTTCTGGGTTTTTCCAGAACATTTTAGACAGAGTTGTGATGTGGTTGATCATAAACTTGGTGCTAAAACTTAGCTTTAGTGGTATTTAAAAGGCTGCCAACTCATCACAAGTAGTACTGGTGATCAATCTGAGAACTGCTTCTTCTATCCTTTCTCATCAGAATTTTGTTGTTGGCTGATACAGCAATTATTGTTAGTTAGGTGCAAATGATGAGTAAAAGTGAATCAAACCATACTACTGAGCAAAACTGAGCTGTCTGGATTTTATACCTTCCCTAACACAAAGAAATTGCTTATTTGACCCTGTTGCTCAGTTCTCTTCTTCATTTGCCAATGAAGTAAGACATCCCTGTGTATCAAGATTGGCAAGGGACCAAAACCAAATTTCTAAAATACGAGTAAAAATTGTAAAGGGTAAAAAAAGATAGCAAATTCAGAGAGACTTTTAACATAATTATGGATTACAATACTGAGTTATAAAACTTTCTTTTCAGCATTTGTATTATTATAATACCAGATATTTTGATCCTGCCAGAGCCAATCAGATTTCATGAGAGCATTAACTTGTCTTGGAGCCAGGAAATAGGTGTAAACATCCGACCCCATTAGATTTTCCTGAACTGGACTGAAATTGAGGTTTATTTCAGGCCATGTATAATTAGACAGTTATTGTAATAATTCCAATTTGTTTCAGATCAAGACTTTTGCATTACACCCTTTAAAGATGAGAACTGAAATCTTCTATGCCCCAAGGCAGATCAAAACAAAATTTGTCATGTTCTATCCATCTAGAGGACAATAAACATTTGTAGCAGTCTTCCAACAACAGCCAACTCCTGATGCCTGTAAGAATGGCAGAGTTTCAGCAGGACAGAGAATGCCTGTAGATGTCATGTGTGTATGTGAAAGGAAGAATCTGCATTTTATAAAGGGTCACTTAAACCCACAATAATTAATTCATTTCTAAACTACTTTGTAGAATGAGTCCATGTTGAAGTGTCTTATGAAAAATGATTCTGCAGAACTGACTGGATTGAATGATTTGGGAGTAGATTATTTCATCACAGTTGAAAGCTTTTTCCATCTGCTGTCCTTGCATGCACAGCCTGTTTCTAGAAGCATTTTTGACAGATTTAAGCTGACTGGGTTTATGTATTTACTTAATTTGTACACAGCAGGGTACAGCATCTACAGGCAGCTTCAGAACTCTGAGGCCAGTGGATCAAAAAGTAATAAAAATATTTATTTTTCTGAATAAAACCAGATAAGCTGAAAAAAGCATATATGTTGAAAAAGAGGAATTTTTAAAATTATTTTTGCTGCTTTTTAGTACAAGCTCTTTTGTTTGCAGTTCATCTTGCACTCTTTAGAGAATTCTAGACCAAAATCATCTTCTTCCCAGGTTTTGACTATTGTGATCTCTCTGCACCTTTTAACTTTAGTCTCCTAACACCCTCTCCCCCTTCAGTCATTCAAAACACTTGGCCCTGCAATTCTTGGAGAAAAAAATTATCTTTTGGCATCATCAGATATTTCCTATTGCCTTTCTCTGAAATATCTTGAAGGAATTTGTTTCAACAGCTATGTTGTTCTGACATTTGAAATACTTTTCGATTTGGGGTAGGTGTTTTATTTAAAAAAAATATTACAAATCTGCACTACATTTTTGTTTTACTGTCATAGTTGATCCACTTTATACTGCCTGGAAATTCATTGAGTAGTAAAGGGCAAGTAGTGCCTCTGGAGCTTACTAAAAGGGAACACAACTTTCCTGAAAATTACAAAATAGTATATTACATGATTACCCCCTCTCAATTCATAATGAGCCCACCATGTAATTCTCTTTGAAACTGTGCTATTTACTAATTTTATTTAATTTAGAAACAAAACTGATTGTACAGTAAATATTTATTTATTGCTGATACATATTTTTCTATTTGGGGAGATGGTCCTGATCTTCTCAGAGCAGTATATTAAAATTATCCCTAAAATCCTGTAGAAATTCAGTATAAGAGAAACACAGGATTTTTGAGAAGGGGTTAGAGGCAAAACACCCAAGTGTAAAGGTAGCAATGCTTGGCTAGATTTATATGGTTACTTCTTATGGCCATTGGCTCTGATAACGTGATAGAGATCGTGGCCATTCACTATAATAATGTGTTACTAATTTTCATCAGAGAAACTGATGAGCAGTCTTGAGGTTTCACAAGCTGCATACCAGGAAGTCCAGTTTCTAAGATTAACCCATGCAATGAGATGCAGAGATCACCTTTTAGGTCTTAAAGAGCTTTTAAACTCATAAGCAAAGTCAGGTTTGGCTTCATGGTTTACTGTTAATAAAATTGTTCTGTTGAAGCATCCTATCAAAATACTCTAAATGATTGCTTTGCCTGGGAGAAATGTTCTCTGAATTAATATCCTCCTGAATTCAGAGCAGTGGATTGCAAAGGCCAAAAGATGGGATTCCAGAACTATTTCTGCCCTGCTCTGATTCAGAGAGCACAGCTCTGTGGAAATTTAGACACCATGAACCAACTTCAGTGGTTCAAGGGAAGGTTTTTTCTGGTACAGAGGTAACAGTGGGTGCAACTGCAGCTAAACATTGTTTCATGCTTCATATTGTAATAGGAAAATGTGTAAAAGCAGGGCTGGATCAAAAGTGAGTGTGCCTCAAGTAGAAAGAGAAATGCACATATCACCTAGTTCTACCACAAGGGTTTTGGATTGTGGTGCAGACTATAGTGATCAGCCAAAACATCCTCCCTCTTTCCAAGAGAGTAGAACACCTGCTAACATCCTGATGGCACACTGGGGCCACGTGGGCTCTCTAGAATACTGTCTACTTTGTTGTGCTGACTCTGTCCACCAATGCAACAAAGAAAAAACCATTCCTCCCTTATTACTATGTCCTGCCATTGTCTTAACTTCCTCTTCTTCATTTTGATAATGAGGCACAACCTGCCTCCAGATCCCATCTTGCTCATGGAAACTTTATTGCCAATACATCTCACAGCCTTCACCAGTTTTGATACCCAAACAGCACCAGGAGGCAGAGAAAAGAAATTTTAGTAATGGATTAGCAAACAAAAGTGCAGGTCATAATTAATTACAAATTAATATCTGAAGGAGTGTGAAGCATCAGGCTAAGAGGAATTATGGAAGCTACATATTCCAGGGAGAATACACCACTTCAGATGGTATACTGTTAAAATGAGGGGAACATATGAACCAATAAGTTTTGTTCTGATGATTCATGACATTTCAGTCCATAACAAGCATTGAGGACAATAATGACAGTAGTTTTTCATTACAGCTCTGTTGATTATATTTAAAAAAAACACCAAAAGCATTGTCCTTTTCATGATACACGTGTCTAGCCCTTTTGTCTTTGGTTCAGTATAGCTAGAAGGACAACTGTATTGGATTGGGTGACCAACATATCTTCAGAAATTAGAAACAAAGTCATGTAAACCAGAGCTGGAAAGTCATCCCAGCAGTTTATCTCTTGTACAAACAAATGATTACTGCTCTATTCCAGTACTCCTCCCTGAGTATCAGAACATGATATGAACTTTCTTTGGGGAAAATCCACATCTTCAGGAGAAAAATGAATGAACAATTGGTCATTAATTCTAGATGCCAAAGACACAAAAGCTGATTTGGAAGGAAAATTCTGATTTCACAGTCTTTATTTTAAAAACCACTCTGTTGGGGTTATTTGGGTCAGTTTTGTGGTTTTTAGTTGTTGTTTGGTTGGTTTTTGTGGGTTTTTTGTTTGTTTGTTTGGGTTTTTTTTGTGGAATGTCTTATAATGTAGACTTAAAATATTGCAGGCAAAGAAACTTCTTTGTATTTTCATTTCTTTCTTTCTTTCTTTTTTTTTTTTTTTTTTTTTTTTTTTTGACACTGTAAGGCTTCTCACAGAGCTGCTACAAAGGGAAGTAACATTTCACTCAGTGGCAACCAAAGTAAAAAGCACATCTGCCCCAAAACATGTACATTCTATCCACAAATCTGTCCATTTTTGTTCAGTCAGTAGTAATGTGACACTGTCTGTTCTGTTACAGTAGCTTGTTTTTGCCATGTAAATTATGATTAGACTTTCATTATATTTAAAACATATTTTCACACGTTTCTACAGAAATCAGGGCAAAACAGCCTCACCTATTTCTTGTCTTACTCATTTCATTTTGTGAAAATGAAGCTAGGTCAACTAAAAATTGGAAGACAGGAGAAAATCTGTCTCTTTTTTTGCCCTCTCTCCAAAGAGGTCACTACTTAGCACATTACTAGTTCTTAGTCATAGTAATTGTGAAGGAAGTGAGTTCAGGCTGTATCATGTGACGGTGAAATAAATTGCTGAATGTTCCATCATCCAAATGATCAAATAGCAAAATATTTGTGTTGAAAAAGGGCAGCACTTTGTCCCTGTACTTACATGAGAATTTGTGTATACTCTGAAACTGATGGTCAACAGATGTCAGAGTCTGGAAAACTCCTGTTTTCTGAGTCCAAAAGGAGCAAAATATGAGATAACCACCAAGTTAATATATAATATTTCTCTCAAACTGGACACATGCCTTAGAGCAGAATTCTAAAGCGTTCAGACAGAAAATTCAGATACTGAAAGAGTTTTAAGGGATCTTGGAAAGTGTCTAGTTTAGGCTAGACCCGTATGTTTAAGCTGGTTAAGACTGAGATGAACTCAAACCACGAACAATTTTAAGTGGGAGTTGAACTTACATGCTAGTCTGTTCTGTGAGTCAGGCCAAAGTGCCTGTTATGACTAAGGAAGATATTTGAGACTTTCTAGGGGCTAGATCAGTGGAGACTTCCTCAAACGGCTGAGTCCTCACATTCTCATCTAGCTGATGTCAAAGACACTCCTGAGAAAGGCCAAAAACTTGACTGACTTTTCAGTTTATCAGTTCCACACCACTTTCAAATTATGATTGTAGGACAAGAGGAGGATTCCTCATTAGTTAAACTGACTGTCTTGGATTAAAGCTTAGTTGTGGAAGGGAGGTCCATCATCAGCTAATTTGTTTGTCTGCCTGGCAGGCTTTTATTTTGCTGTGGAAAAACCTTAAGCCCACAGTATAATGGCATTACTGTCTGGGATTCGTAATTCTAGCCACACAGTCCCCTTTCTTCAAAATTCATCTGCTCATTATTTGCTGAAGCCAACTTTATTTTTTCTGCAAGATGCAACAATAAGTAAACAACATATGTTGTTGATTCAAAGAATTAACAAAAGAGTATTTTTTTCCTGCTTGAAAATCCTGCCTGTTGAGTGTGTGTAATATACTTGCTGCTTTTGCTAATTTCTCCTGCTTCTAGATGTTTGCATTCAGAAGCTCAAAAGGACTTAGATGTTAATTGCACATGTGTTTTGAGTCATGAATTTATCCTTCTAAATATATCTTATATACACTTTGACAAATTCCTTTCTTTTTTCTTACTCTATCAGTCATTGTACAGATGAGTACAAACATTTGTCTTGATCTTTAGGAAACGATTGTGCATGGCTGGGTGAGTTGAAGTTCCTATTTTTCTGCAGTGGAGTGTGATTTCATCTCTGGATTAGTGACATTAGTGTTTAATGTATATGACTGTAGGTGCTCTAACAGCAGCCAGCATCTAAAGTCTGCTCTCACTGACATTGTTTTCAGTTGTGCAGGACTGTTACTCAAATGTCATCACTTTTACCTGTAAGGAGTCCAGGCGTATTATAAATGTGATAGTGGAAACAAACTGCTGTGTTATTCCCAAACCCATATTAAAAATCCTACTATGAAAACCAATAAAGAACATTTAGCTGAAAGACATTGGTGGATTTGATGCCCCTTTTCAGTCAGTGATAGTAAAGGTGTAACTATTGTAAATTCAGAGTGTAAGTCCTTCCCAGTAACCTTACTCACCCACCCAGTTTTCAGGAAAGCCTCTGACACATTTTTGCTAACATCCTCTGGCTCTTACTCTGTCTGAATTGTTCTTTGGCTTTGAAGACCATTTATGTCAGTGAAGTGCTTGTGTATGTGTTTGTCTAAATCTCAGTCACAGGATGATTTACATAGGAAATTAAGATTAAATACCAGGAAATATAATTTGTAAAACAGTTGTCTAGACAGGAGAGGGAGCCATGTGAGACTTAGCTGGCCAATCAAAAAGCATGATGTGTAATGAGTCACATGAATATTCATACTGAGGAGCTGGCAAATGATCAGACTCTAAGTCACCTAAGCAAAAATAGCAAAGAACTAAAAATTGAAGAATCATAAAAATAACTCATTTTGTACAATTTACCTGTGCCCTGGCTTTTCACAATTGCTTTTCTAAAATCTATTAGCTATTTGAAAGTAAAACTTCTTCTCCCAGTGTTCACTGATCTGCTAATTATGGGTAAAGTACTGTCATGGTTTTATAGGGAGCATGTTTTTGTCTTCTGCTAGCAACAGAAATCCTTCTATTGCAAAACATCTCCTTCCAGATACAGTTGGGAACAATGCTTATATGAGATATACTGCATGAATTCAAACCAGTATAATAGAACATGTAGCTCACTATATTCAGTTCTCTGTGCCTATATGAATTAGGAAATGGTAAGAGGAGGTGATATATGTTTAGCATTCAGAGTACTGGTGGAGACACACATTCATATTCAGTACTCTGAAACTATGGCAATAAATTTTAAAAATTATTAAAGTAGAAAAAAATCATACCTTCTCTTTATGCAGCTCCTATTTTCTTTATCAGGCTTTAAAACACATTCTAAATAGGATATATGAAATAAAAACAAAGATGTATGTCAGTAATGTGTAAAAATTTTCACTAAGTTGCAGTAAAATTTACAATACCAATCAAAATATGAGAGTAAATATAATAGCAAATTTATTTTTCACTTCTTATGATTTTAATTGAGATTCACTCATAGGAACATTTTAAAATGCAGCCTACAGTTTAGATTTGTTTCAAGAGAACTATAAACATGCTATTTTCAAAAACATACATAAAGCCTATAAATTAATAACAAATGTTATATGTCTATATGTTAAATCTAACTGTGGAGAATATTATCTCAAATGTCAAATTTAATCAACTATTTCATCTTTTCACAATAGGTTTGCATATGATGTACACACTAGCTATTATTAATTTAAATAAGGTAGAAAGTAATTATTCTTTTAATATTTATTCTCTGTGGACACTGTTTTTAAGCTATGCATACCTACCTACTTGCATAAAGTTCTGCCAATTGTTTGTACAATAATGGAGTCTGCATTTCATTGTCTCCCTCTACTCAATTATTCCTAATCTTTTCTGACATCTTGTCCATGAAGACCTGTCTGAAATCAGGCATCTGCTTCTGATTAGAATCAGTTGTGATTTACACATATCAACTTCTAATCTTGCTTTAGTCACTGGACCTTCGTGTGGTCACTAGTCTCTACTGGCTGAATGATTTCTAATTTGATTATCCTGCATTAGTCACCATCTAGCAGATGTAGACATGAAAAATTTCCCAGTAGGTTTATAAAGTCATTTATGACAGGAAGCAATTTTTCAGTGCATTCATCACTTCTGTCTCCATCACGCCATTTCTTTCAACAAAGGGTTTTTGAAATATAATACCAAAAAAGGTGAAACCATACAGCTCCAATTTTAATGATTATGCTTCCAACTTTCCCATATAGCCCAAGCTAGATGAGTTGTTCATTGAAAAGTTAGTCTTTTCTAAATAATTTGTGCTAACTTCTGTATACTTCTGGTTTTACTTATAATTACCAGTAATCATTGTATCCGTGAATATATTTAAGTTCAGCAGTTAATCTCAAAGTCATTAATTATTTACTCTGAGTGCTATGTGATTGGTTGCCAGCCATACTGTGCTAACCACATTGTATTAGCACTGCATTAGCTGCTAGACTCATTACATCTCCTTCTTATTATTGAGCTAAAAATAAATGATAGACTAATGAATAACAAAATTCAGATTCTTTCAATTAGTGAATTCATGTCCTCTCTGAGACAGACATCTTCCTGTGAGGCCTTTCTTAGAGCAGCTGAGATAGCTTGAATAAACAGGATATTCAGCACAGGAGACCTTCAGGTATGAAACTGTGCAATCCTCAAAGTCAGACACAGATTGCTCCAAGGTTTAATAAACTGGTTATGAATTAGACCTATGGGGAGACAATGTAGTTTGAAAGTGAAACAAACAGGAGGGAGGAGGTATTTACATAACTACTAAGTCAGCTAAATTGTATGGGAGAAAATAAAAAGTAGTAGGATATTCATGTGAAATATTCATTTTCCAAACAGTTATGAGAGGAAAACCCAAACATAAGATAAAATTTGACAAATACAGGAAACCATGGGATGCAATAAAAGCTGAAATATGTGGAAAAAAGGTGTTCTTTATGTTCATTATTCAGCAGGTTTTAGTCAGCATGTCAGTTAAAGATTTCTGGAACATTATTGCCCTTAAACTTCCAGAAATTTTAAAATTTTCACTTTCTAATATGGGCTATACTCAAAGATTATAAGAATAAAAAATAAGGTTTTTTTTGTTTGTGAGTCAGTTTAAACTTTTTTTTTGAGGGAGCAGTAATGCCCAAGAGGAAAAATTACTCTGGGCAGAGGAGCCATCACATGGTCTGTTCAGGGTTCAGAAAGGTCTACAATTTATTTTGAAGCTGATCTCTACAAGGGAATAAATGCATAATAATAATAATCTGTGTTTCATTATTGCTCATTATTTTAGCATCTTGATTTTCAATTTCATATTTAAATCTACTCTGGCTCTTATATTCCTCAGGTCATGATCCAAAAAGATCAGAGATTGCATGTGTGTGCTTTTAAAATGCAATAAACACAATGTTTCAAAAATTAAGTAAACATTTAGGTTTAAACCAAAGATAACTAGATACAAGTGCTAGCAAGTGTGCTTGTGGTACACACAAAATGACAAAATAGTAAAACTGTTATTAAATGGATCTCTTAAAGAAATGTAAAGTTGATATCATAGCAAAAATGGTCACTTGCCACCAATTATCAAACTATTCACAGGCATAGCCTTGCACTTAGGACAGTGAGTATTGAATAACCACAGTATATCCATTAAATATAAAATAGTTATTTTGCCTTATCTGACATTTGTTCAAACTCAGTTTTACCCAAAATTATTTCAGGGTTTTTTTTTAATTTTACAGTGAAATACAGCTAAGTATGGAATCATATCTTTTTTTTCTTGCTTTTGCCCTTTCTCTAAAGAGGACCACAAATAGAATTGCTGCTATCTCTGTTACTGTATTGTGCTTGTCTTAACTGAATGGAAGCACCACATATGGAATAAAATCCCTTCAGCATCCCATTCCTGTTTCTCTGCAATGAAGTGTCTGGGTAATGATGGTCCCATTCATGGATGAACTCTCTTTAATCTGTTTGACCACTTCAGCTGAGAAAGAACATTTGATGACCTAGCAAGTCCTATGTAATTTACTCATGACTAGGGCTTGAACTCAATGAAATGAATATTTTAGAAAAATATTAATCTTGACTTTTCATCCAAGAGGGACAAGATGTACCGTTGAGCCAGGACATTTCAAATATCAGGGCTGAAACCCTGTCAGCCATTTAAGACTTTTTTTTTTCCTCACATGAGGAAAGTTAGTTCACCTGTTTTTTCTGGAATACTTTATTCCCCAGTGTGCATCGAAGGAATTACACCAAAGCAGGATGACCTGAAAGCAATCATTGTGTGTGAGTCAAGACAAAATCAGGTTTTATGAAACTGAGAATGCAGTATGATTAAGGGGGAGTGAAAGAAAGATAGGAAAGGTAGGAGCAGTTATAGCATTCAGGCTCTCAGCTTTCCTTCTGGTAGACATGAAATTCTGCCCAAAGAAAATTTGTTAGCACACACATTTTAGAAAATCTTTGCCTTTTGTCGAAGTAATGAAGTACTAGGAAAGAAAATCTATCAAAAATTACTAAACACTTCAATATTGATTTTTGTGGGGATTGATGTGTGAATTTGAGGGAGCTATACTGAAAAGTAAGCATGAAGTTTCTGTCCACATTCTGCCTAATTAGAGAATGGAGAAAGTGAATCACTTGTAACTGGGATTCTTTTCTAGTACTTTTTCTTCCGTATTTCCAGTTTTTCCTTTACTACCCAGACTTACTTTTTACTAATTTTTATTATATTTTCCTGGATCTTTTAGTAAGCTTTCAGTTCTTCAGGTTTTTTATATCCAGGGACAGGGAATACCTTAAGCAGGATGAGATCCAGCATTCACTGGGAATGTTTAGCCCTGAATTCCACAACTTATTTCAATATAAAATAATTAAGCATTGCCAAAGGCAAGCAGTTGTGTGCATCTCATTCTTTCAGGGCTGCACTGGTAAAAGCATGGGGCTGCCTGCTCTTGGAGGGCTTTTCTTCTCATTCTCATAGTCAGTGTTAGCTCATATTTCTGTTTGTTTCTCCATGGGCCACTCTGTACAGCAGATATGTATTTACTCCATGATCTACAGCTAAGGCATATTTCCTTAGTTGGGAGCCAGCTGAACCTGAGCTGAAAGCTGACATGTGGTTTATTTTAATGGGAAATTTCTTCTGTTTCATCATGGTATTTGTCATCTCGAAGTAACTGCAAGTTGTAGTCATATATATCTTCTCCCTTGAGTGGGATTTCCCATATGATGGGAAAAAAATAGCAAAGTGTAATGAAATTTGAGTACTGAAAGGGAACACCTTTCCTCAATCTCAAATTGTTTGAAACATAAAGTAATAGCATCACAGGAACAAGACAGGCAGGCTATTATCAAAGCATATCTTTTTTCTACTCTTTCCTAGTGGAGGCAGAATATATCTCACAGAATGTCCCTCACTAAAAAAAGAGAAAGAGTATGTTAGCATTTTAACATTTTCAATCATAGGTAATTTGAATGTGTTTAGAAGCACCAAAGGAATCCTGCCCTCTTTGGGCTTCAATTTTTATCCAGGCTTATGATGCAAGGATTATTATAGTCAGGGAATTTTTCTGTAAATAAATGTTTTTCACGACAGTTTGAAATTAGAGTAGTTAAGTTATTGAAGGCATTGCCTACTTTATGGGTGACAGATTTTGGAACCTGACTTCAGCCACCTAAAAGAGACTTCTGTGGGCTCAGTGTGTAAATTGGGAATACTCAGAGACTGTAAGAGTGACCTAATAACTTGTTGAGTTCCTTTGGATGATCTATGGAGTACAAAAGTACTTTCTACAAAAGCTGATGCCTCTCTTGCATTCTTTGACAGCAGTACCATGATATAAGCATAGCTCTCACACTGAAGAAAATTAACATTTTCTAAAGCATTGATCATCAGTTCTCTTATGAATTTAAGTTGAAATTAGAAGTAGTCCTCCTGAAAACACTACCTTACGATGCTGTGGAAATCTCTTTTTCAGTGAAAAATCCATACATGGAGAAAATCATATGTTTTTCTGAGCTCTTGTGCAAGAGGAGGTCAGTGGTGTGTCTGGACAGGAAAACTGGGAAAAAAGGAAAAGTGGGGCTGATCACATATGAAACTGATTAGATTGTTGGCTCTTCTCTAAAAATACAAAAAAAAAAAAAAAGGAAAAAACCTTATTGTGCTTGCAAAGTTAAGTTTCTTATAAACTGTGACTTTTTTCATCCATCTAATGACATTGCTCTGAAGTACAGTGGCAAGGAAAAGGTTTAATAAATAAATAATTTTCAGTGTTTTATTCATAATATTGAAACAGAGAATGCAGGAAAAAATGAGTTAAATATAAGAGTAAGGACTGCAACTTTCATATATGGAAATATGTTCATCATTAAAAAGTGCTACATCTTGATGTGGTTGACCAGTTGAAGTTTCAATAATAAAAAAAGAAAATTTTTTGGCTTCTTTTACAACTAAGTGTCCATAATTTCTTCTCTGTTTCTAGAGACCTTCTCATCTTTCCTCTTACCCCTTTCTTTATTTTTTCCCCCTTTTTTGTCCTTTCCCCCTGTCTTTCTTTTTGTTTTTTTTTCCCCTTTTCCTTTCCTTTTTTTTTTTTATAATTTTAATATAGCCAAGGGAATTTTAAACTACTCTGCCATCCGCATCTGTCTACCTTTTATGATGGAACTAAGATGCCTAACTTAAAAACTTATATGACCAAGGGGAAGGGACATGTCTTTCCAGAGAGGGAAACGTGGTCCTGGTTGGACTGATTTGACATAAAATGAACGTTGGTTTCTCTTCATGGGTATAGTCCAAGCATTAAAGATGAATGAAGGCATGGGTGTGCAAAACATGGGCCCAAATAAACTATCAGATGGAAACAGTCACTAAAGACAAAACTCAGGGGCAATATACCTCAGGAATTTTGCTCAGTGTGAGGGGAACTCACTAGGAACTGTGAGAAGAGTTAAGAATATAAAACCATCTGGTTTTAGTCAGATTTAAAACTCATGTGTGCCAACATCATGTTGTTGATAGTGGTCAGTAAATGCTTTGGTAACTGCACAGCTGTGCAGCTTCCAGCCATCTCTTCTAGGGGCTTTCTCAAACTGAAGATTACACCACATCATCTGGTTTATTAGTTTTTGATGGATCTTCCAGTGCTTAATTTTTTAAATGTGTTTTTGAATCCATTTACACTTTTGGCATGGGAAATTATCTGTGGCAGTGAGTTCCACAATATAATGAGGTGTTGTGTGAAAAAGTACTCCAGTTGCTTCCTTCAACCCTACTGCCTGATAATTCTACCTAGTTCTTCCTCATCCCTGTGTTGTAAAATACAGAAATTATTATACTCCAGTGACCTTCTCAGCCTATTCATGATTTTACAGCCTGTCAAATCACTCTTGGTCCCTTCCTTTCCTGAGAATGGTTCTAGACTATTTAAAACTTCTCAGGTGGAAAACATTCCATTCCACTCATCATCCTTGTCATAGCTCTCTATGTCTTTTCAAGTTTTACTATATTTATTTGGAGAGGAGAGTGGTGAGGAGTACTTTCAGCAGCATAGCAGGTGTGTTTGAGTTTTAGAGTTTTCCTATTGTGTCTCTAACAGCATTCTCATATTCTCTGATTGTTGTTGATCACTGAGCTGGTGATTCTAGAGAAATAACAAAGCTCCAGAAATCCCTTTCCTCATTGAGAGCAGTTTATTTAAAGTCCATAATGACATAGGAGTAAATAGATTTTGATTATTTTATATTTATCAACATTTAATTTTCATTTGACCTTTTAACCATCCAATACAATCTAGCATATTTGACTCTCCAAAGTCAGCTTCTGGCATTACTGTCTTAAGAAGATGAACATCAACAGTTTTTGTTTTTCTTTTCATTTATATTCAGCCATATACATTGAAGTGCAGATCCTCATGGATTAAAAATGGCAGCATTTCTGATTGTTTGTTCTCATTATTTGTTTCCCGGCTTTTAACTGACCATTAGTCTGTGAGAAAACCTTCCTTGTTAGAGTAAGGACTTTGAGTAGGAACTTTGAAAGTTCTTTGAAAATTCTTTTTTTTTTTTCTCCCAGTCCACAGTGAAGCACAACTTCCTCCAGCTGAACTCACACTGATATTCTCCATTAAATCATATTTATTCATGTGGTTCATTATAAAATTCAGTTACTCCGTCCAAGAAGAAAAAAATTCTTATGTGGATTTTCCTGGATATCTCCTGTCAGATGCTTTGAAAACCCACCACTGCATTCAGCATCTTCAGTCTCCCAGCATCCAAGAAACTCTGACCATCTCAAATATTATCTGATTTTGAATTTTCAAGGGAAAACTCTTTTGCTTTCTTAGTATTATCAATGAAAAAAAATCATTAAAACTCTAAAACTATTCTAAGCAAACTTCAGTTTGAGTTATTTCCTTGGATTTGTCTGTCATAAGGAAAGTGTCAGAATTTACCTGCTCTACTCTATAGCAAACAGCAGTGCCAATAATTTAGTTCTTATTTCTTCTAAGACTGCATCTTGTTGGAGAAATTATCTTTTTTTCATCTTTTGTATCAACTATCAACCCTGAAGACAAACTGGCATGGTTCCTGTTTTTGGTACAGTGAAAAAAGATTTAGTCACAGTTTTTATCCCTCCTGCAATTATTTAAGAAAGTGATTTTTTGCCTATCTTATTCCATGCTTGACGGACTTTATGCTTAATTCCACCCATCTTGCTTGAAAGCATTTCCTGTTTCTTGAAGAAAGCTCTCTGGTTCTAATACCCTGTGTTATTCTTCCATGATGATTTTCTGTGGATCTGTTGGGGTCTCTTTGGGTAGGCAGTACAAGTTTACTCTAAGTCTTTGTTACAGTGTTTTAAAACCATTTTCTTTCCACCTGTGAGCAGTTTGCAGAATCTGCAGACATTTGTCAATAATGTATTTGAGGGAAAAAGAGATTTTGTGTTACAGATGCTTATGTGTTTGACAGTATTTGAGATTAGGATTCACATCTTGAATAAATTTTTATGATATGCTTTTCAAAATGAATTAAGACAAACACTCATGGTTGGATTCTGTGTTCTTCAGATTATTTTCAAATCTAAATGATTCTATGAGTCTATTAATAGTCATTAACAAAATAATATTTGATATATTGTTTCATATAATATGAACAGTTACTTTGGTGTTTTTTCACTACTACAAGGGTTAACATTCTATTTTTCAGGGAAGTCTCCAATAATTTATTGACTATGAAGAAAGGAATGTAATTTTCTATCCTGAACACCAGCAAAGGTTTACAGATTTTACCTTCTTCTCCAGGGTTGTTTGTGCTCTCTATACAAGGAGGAGCGATGTAAAACACAGAAATAGTACTGGGAATAGAGTCTTCTTAGGTGAACAGTGTGGAAGAAGAACAAATGGGTAGAAGGAAGTTTCTTTGCTCAAACACTAGGCAGAGGCTATCCAAAAGTTCCATAAGGAAGAGCAGGCAAGAGGTTGATAGATAAGACTGTCTTCTTGAAAGAGGAAATATGTAGTAGAGGTCCCTTTTAAAAAGCTTTGAAAGCAAGTTTCCTGCCTCTGAATATATGCTCTGGCACAAGGACAGACATCAAGAAAAGAACATAACTCTTTCTTCTCTGACAGATGTCCTTCTGAATGAATGCCCATGGCATTTGTGAAGTCAGGCATTTGAGAAATCAGCACTTCTAAGTAGAATTGCGTATTTTCTGAGCCCAAGAAATGGCACTTTCAGGATACAAGCTTTTGCAACTTTTATGAGAAATGCTTGACATAATGTCTTTTATATCAGTTGGCACTTAAAGGTGTGAATCAAGAACATGTAATGAATGCCTGACTTGTGGGATGCGGGACAGTTCTTTTTGTTAGGATATTTCCAGTGTAATGAGGAACTTAACCTGATTCTGAGTAGCTCACCTTACTTTTTGTTAATTAAAATAAAATGTATTTTTATCATAAAGTGGCTGCTACAAACCACTTTTGTTCTACTGTGGCTTCAGACTAGCTGTTCTTAGTATATTACTCATTTTTGCTAAACATCTTCTTCAAGAGAAACCTAAAAAGGTCAAATCCTGGTTTATGAAATGCTGCTTTTGACTCAGTGATATTGAAATAGAAAAGTGAACAGTATTTAGACACATGGTAGACAGGAAATATATTTCTTTTTTGTCAAGAAATGACATAAGTTTTTCTCATAATAATCCTTTGCATTTTATTAGGGGAAAAACATTAACCATAAGAAACACAGTTGAGGGGGTGTTGCTTTTTAATTAAAACAGGATGGTTTCACCTACTTAACTGTCATGATCCAAAAACACAAGCATGTCTCAATTACTATTTTGTATGGCACATCATCATTTCAGTACAAATTGGATTCAAAAGTCTGAAACAGTAAAATCCTGAAACTAGTATGGATAATGGAATGGAAATATATTAATTTTAACGATGTCTTGTTCCCTACGTGAGCCTATGTGGGCCGATGCCTTCAGGAGGAACAATGACTTATAAAAATTTCAGTAAAATTTATGATTTACTCTTCTCCTTAAGATATTTTCCACTCTACTTTGCAACTAGGAATCTAGATCTTCCTGTAAAAAAAGAAGTGTTGAAAAGAGAGCTAACACAAAAAATGCATCTAATAAAATCTTTAGAGTTTCTAAAACCAATATTTAATGAACCTTTTTATTTTTTTTTTTTCCTTTGGTGTACTTGCATTTCAGGTAAGACTGAGGGGCTGGTTCAAGTAAGCACTGCAATGCCTAAAAACTGGGGTGCCATAAGTGTGGGGCGTAGGCAGATCTCTGCTCTGTGTCCTGTGCTCTCAGACAGGCTCTGAAAACTGCCTCAGCAGCACTGCAGCAGTTGATGGGAGATGTCAAAGCAGCAGTTGTCTTTGAGATTCTTTCACGAGAATGTTTTGGTATACACCTCAAGACTGCAGTCAAGAAAATCTATGAAGCTACAGTTTGGTTCTTGAAATTCTTTTTAAGGTTTAGGTGCAAAGTGGTTTTTTGTCAGTTTGTTGTTTTTTTCTTTTCTTAAGTATAGATGTCAGTGGAGCAATTTTCTCCATTTCACCTAGCACTCTCTGACCCAGAGGTCTTCTGAAGTCTTTCTTGAGTAGAAAGATGAAAAATCAGAGTGAGAAAAGAACACATTTTGCACAAATTGCCAGAAGCTCTGCAATCCACTCCTTCTACATCTGGAGAAGTCTCTGGAAAGGTCTCTCAATGCCCCTTTGGCAAAAAAATCAAGAGAGCTGATGTGCAGAACTCAGTTTTGTTCATTGCCTAGTGTCATTTCCAATGGAGACCCTGCTCAGTCCATAACTTCTTTTCCAGGGGAATGCCAATCCCACAGGTCCAGTGGCATTGCATTTTCTATGGTGCTATGAGGTGCTGGCAGTAAATCCTCTTGAACAGCTCTTCATGCTGATTGCTGAATTCCTTCTCAGTAATGCCACATGATATATCTGAAAGTAGAACTTGTTCCACATTTGAAAGATACAGATATTATTTTGCTGGTTTTTTGTTTGTTTGTTTGTTTGTTCAGATCCCTGAGATTTTATTTCACTGATTGTAAAAGAAAGACAAATTTTAATCCCTTTGGTTTGTGCTCACTCATGGTCAAAGTAATTTTAGAAAACTCGTAATGGGACAACTCTAAGAACATCAGTACAGACTATAAACTAACAAAAAACATTTTCTGCTGTTACAATGCATGGAAGCTGTTTACAAACAAATCTGGATTCACGCTTTGAGAGGTACTCACTGATCTTTTTCCATTTGAGCTCCTGTCACGTGTTTCATGTCATATGTCTGGCAAGACTGCCAACTTTACATTGTTGTACACTGCTATTTGCATCATAGAAGGAAATTGCTGAGGAAATAGTTAAAAGGGTAAATGTCTTTCTTATGCCAAGTAGTTAATACATTAAGCTGTTGATTTATGCTGTGAATGCTGTATGCTTATGTTTCAATATGTTTTATGTTACTGTGCTCTTTTTTTTTTTTCTTTTACTTTTTAATCTTCTGTTCTTTGAGCCTGTTATATAATCATAGATTTAATTTACCAGTTGCTGTGCCTGGCCTTAAATATTTACCACATAAAAAAGAAACACTGTGAAGAGTCAGAATACTGATACAAAACAATTTTCCCTGAACTCCCCTGTACATAGAACATGATTATTTTCACAGCTGTGCATCAGACCTGGCCTTGCTTAGTATACACAATCTATAAACAATGCATATACATATTTATACATAATGAAACAAAGGAAAGAGCACAGAGTTTACTTGGCGAAGAACAAGTATTGCATCAGTCTAATATCTGAATGTCCCCAGAGGCAGGATGAATCTCACAGCTTTGTAACATGATAATTTGATGCTCTAATAGTTTTTTTTTTGCATTGATGTTATAATAAATACTAGACAGATGTTTCATTCATATATAGTCCATAGTACTGAAATCATATGTCATTGTAATATAAGTATCACCAGGATACAATAGAACACCGTTTTTTAATTAGGTAGCCTTGAGTTCAAACTGTGTTCTGTTTCACAAAATAATGTCTAGAATAAGAACAAAAGTTTTTTAAATTTATTTAAATTTAACTATTTAAATATAGTTATTTAAATTTAACTCAGTTAATTCCATTTATTTTACCAAGAGAAATTATAAGAATGGGAGTATACTTGCAACATGTGTTTATTAAAAATTTAAAATGAAGAAGAAGGACTGTAGGAAGTTATATTTCAGATGTTTTCATAAAGATTTCTGAATAAAAATAAATATTAGCTGTCTAAAATGATAGAAAATCTCTATGAATGGCAGTATGTAAACTGTGAAATGTTGACCTGTTCCCACTCTAAACTTTATTTAAATTGGTACCATTACCTAATGAGAGAATAATTATCATTAGTTGATGAGTGAATTATGTTCAGACTTGAAAAATTAGTTTTGAATTTGATTTGAGGTCCTAGCTAAGATTTGCAGACATTATTTTAATTCTATAAACTAAAACTCTAAAGTCTAAAAAGGCTTTTTAACTGATGATTGCCACAAGCTTGATATTTTGATTTTCAGACTTCAAATGCTGCAGATGTCAGATGTTTCCCTGCTGTGCTTCACAGCCTGTCTCAGTGCCCCTGCAGGGAAACCTGCCCTTGTTTAAATTCTGATGGGTTTCGGAAAGACCAGCAAGAGCATCCATTTCATCTACTGATTCTTAGGGTATGGATATTTTAAATTATTGAGGGAAACCTATCTCATATAATGCCATCAGTTGTAAAGGGAATTAAGAAACTGGCAGAAACAGAAGTGGGTAGCCCATATTAATCCAACAAGCAAATGACAGAGCCAGGAACAGCACCTAAGTGTCCAGAATCCATAATAAGTCCTGTTGGCTGCACCAAGTCACCTTGCAAGGACTTCATTTACTTCAGGTGTCTTCAATTTCTGTGCTACATAAGGTAATTCAGAAATTACAGAATTTATGTTCAACATGGAATTTCGTATTTTTATTTGCAAAAAATATGTAGTATGTCTTCCTTTTTTTTCCCCCATTCCAAGTTAATTTATGTACTATCTTGGTACATTACTATCTGGTTAATGCAGAAATTTGTGGATTTAATGGAACCCATGGCTATTACCTGTTTGTATTGTCACAGGAAAAAAAAATAAAATTATTAAGCTAAAAATTACTGTTTGTCCCCTTGGTATACTTTGGTTATCAGTTCAGAAGATCTTGAGTTGTTCATGATAAATCTGAACTTTTGTTCAGAGGGAAAAAAAAAAGTGATTCACTGACTGAGTCAGAGCTCCCTTTTCTTTCCCCTTTTTCCTCTCTCCCTCCCCATCACTCTCCTTCTCTCATGCACCCCTGGCCCTCCTAAATTATTTCTTTTCTTTTGAAAGTTTAAAATAAATGATAGCAGCAAGCGACTTGGCCGCTATGCCTTGGTCCTCTTTTCTTGGTAACTGAATTAATCCTGTTTTCAGCTGTTCTGAGGAAGTCTGAGACATGAATGTGTTGGTGAGTGCTGTCTGGACCAGTCACTCTGCACCTGTGAGTTATAGTCTGGAAAAGCACAGCCAGCCTGAGGCTAAGCTGCTTCTCTCTGGCAAAGAAAGTGCAACACCAGCCCTGGCACTCTCTAGCCATGGAATAACTGACTGCAGTCATTAATATGATATTAGTACAAGTGGGTTTTTTGATGACAATGCTGTACGTAAAAAGGAGTAGTAATCTGCTGACCTCCTTTGAGAGCATGCCTGACAGCTTTTCAACAGGGCCTGAAGGGGAAATTCCCACCTCTGGGCAAGCATTTAAAGCTTTATTCACACTATATTACACCTTGCTCTTTGAATGGCTTTGGTGGCTTTATGGTTATCTAATATGAACAAAAGAGAGAGAATTTGATCCTAAGCAAATGGGTACACGTGCAAGAGAGAAAGAAAGACAGAGGCTGAAATATTTTTTCTGAAACTGGAGCCTTAAATGATTATGTTTCGAGCATTCCTATCTACAGTGGAAATCCTTTCCCCACAGTCCATCCAAAGCCTATTCAAGTCAATGGCTCTTGGATCTCTGTCATCTGCAGCTATGGCAGACAAACAAAACAAACTGCTATCAACTGTAATATGACCTAAGTGTTTGCAGCTCCTCAGCAAAAAGAAAAAAAAAAAAAAGTCTGGCTGTGGGTAATTTCAAGAAGCTTACTAAAGTGTTTGTTTCAAGTGTGTTCTGTTTCTAAGCAATTTCATATAAAGGAAGCAGGAGAAACTATAAGTTCTCATTGAGTTGTTCCTGCACCTCATGCAGGAAAAGGTTTGAATACAGTTTTGAAACTCTTTTTTTCCTGTTCTCCTGATAATAATAGGATCATTTTGCTGCACTTTGAAGGCAGAGAATTTCTATCTGTCCAAAAAAAAAGTAAATTATGGTTAAAAACATCCAAAAGAAATAGTACATGTTGAGCTGGCCCAAGTTGTTTTGTTTCCTTGAAACTCTGCTAAGGACCTGGCCCAATGTGTTTCATTTTGTCCAAGTGCTTTAGATCTGTGGCAACAAGGCCCGGAACATATCACTGATCTTGTTTATGAAAGTGTAGATATTCTGAGAATGAATAAAAAAATCTTGTCTTGGAGACATCAGCACACCAGCTAAATTTTTTTCACTTTCTGCTGCAAATTCCTGGTGTATGTCTTCACTTTTACTGACAGAGGTAGTCATTTGCTTTTGGAATTTAACTTCTTTTAGCTGAACAGGAGGAAAAATAGAGAACATGAACATCAGGCCTTTTTCTCTTGTCATAAAGTGCTGAATGAGTTTGCTAGAAAATACAAACTGAGTCTTTATTAATTTTCTGATTGCAATAGCAGACAGAAGTGCTCTGCATAAATCAGATTTGAAATATTCTTTCTCATGTGCTGTCCTGTCAAAACTGAAACTTTTTGGTGAAAATTACAATCAGGACTTATGTCTTACGTACCAAGAGAAACTATAGAAAAAGCGGAACATTAAAAATGGATTAACAATAAGGGGATTTAGAAGAGTCACTAAGAAGAACAGGACCAAAACTTTTGGTTAGTCTAGCTCTGGTGGCTGGAGGTAGTTTTCTCCTTACCACCATGCTGGATAATGTGAAAAGGGTGACAAAGTGAGTTTGCACATTTGAGTCTAGAAGGGGAGGAATTGCACCACCACTGCTGAGGCTTAAGAATAGTCAATTCTATTACTCCTGTCTCACAGCATAACTTCTGTGAGAAAAAAAAAATAAAAACCAGCAGAAATTTGAGGTTTTTATATCTTAAAATGACAAATCTGTTTGGTCTGCTTTGGGAGTCTGTGCCTAAATAAGCTGTTCAGCAAAGAGACTCAAGTAATGCTATAGGGAAGAACTTCTAACAGTAAAGACCAGTTCATTTGTTATGTTGCAAAGATATCATTAATTTTCTCTGCCTTTAGAAAGGTGCTCACTTGCTCCAGCCTCTTTGTTTATCTTGTCTTCTAAGGTCACAGCTGAACTTGTATTTATCACTAGCTCAGTGAATCTTGCTAAGATCAAACCTGTTGCCACAGAAGTAAGCCAAACCTATGATCCTATTGTTGCTGGCAGTAAAAAAATCTTACCAAGCTGCAAGAATTTATCACTGACTGGAGTGATTTCCCAATTTTCTTTCTGCTCAATCACTTAAGCACATTTCTGATTAGCATTTCACTGGACAGAGATAGATTTGAAATCAGTGTTCATTCCATAGATGTAGCTTCCAAAATAGTTTCTTTTGCAAAAGACATTCCACAAGCATGATCAAATAAAACATGTTTCTATTCCACCACAATGTACTTCAATAAAGGAAACTATTTATATATATTCAAATAGAACTGACAGCAGTAGACAAAAGTCCCTTTAATGAGCCATTGTTCTAGAAACTCTTGATTTAATGAATTTTCACTTTCTTAAAAGATGGGGTTCTGAGATAAAATGACAGTTTATAATTAAAAACTGATCCAGAATAATACTTAATTCAAAATAATAGCATGTAACACTTTCACCAAGAGAAAAGGGAAACTTACCTTCCATTTGTGCCCCAAAATTCTTCTTTTCATTAATAGAGTGATCTTATGCCTTATTCTGTTTAATTACATTCCAAAGAAGTTGCATTTGTAAATATGAACTGTCAAAATATCAGGCATGCATGGGAAAACCTTGAGAATACTATTTTAAAGGAAAATCTTGTTTCATATCTTGAAAAAAGAATACAAATTACATGAGCATGTTTATCTATGCTTTTTTTCAGGTGCTAGTGTCACTACAAATGACAACACGTTCACTTCTGAAACTGGATTAAAAGGATATGAACTAATGAATTGAAAGATTTATTCATTCATGGGCAAAGAGAACAATTCACAATAAATATTTTCTAGTTTGCTGAAAACCCCAGATATAACTGATTCTAAATTTATTGAAGGAGCATGTGACTGGTGATGCTTTTTCTCCCAAACCCTTTTCTCTGTAACTGGTGAAATATGAATGACAAGGGTTTTCTGAAAGAAGAAAAAACCCTGCCTGCTTTTTGTCACCCTGCCTGCCTTTTGTCAGAGCCATATTTCACATCCTTTCAAGGGACTCTCTTAGGACAGGGCCCTGAGAATGCATCTTGTCATGCTTTAAGTCAGTCACAGGACAATATTGTATTAAAATTTAGGAGCAAGTACAGCTGGGTTTCCCTTGGCATACAAACACTGGCCAGGAGTGTGCTACTGAAGATGAGGAAGGAACAGAAGTAAAAATCTTTGACCCAGGCCAATTCTGCAGTTTCTATAGCTCTAATGAAGGATTAACACACAATTAAAGTGTTAAAATATACCACTCACTTTCTGCTACCACATCTCAAAACCAAGCCAGGGGAATCTTTTCCCTGCACAGGAAAAACTTCAGACTCCATGAGCAGCCAGATTTTGACTTGTTTTGAGAATGGTCAGAAAATGTTGTCAATTAATGCTCATTGTAATGAAACACATCCTCTTCCACTGGCATCAGAATTGGAAAAATCACCTAGAAACCGAGATAAATTTTTTTTTCTGGATTACTTATTTATGTTAAAGTAGCTTCAGATTGTTTATGTTATTGTATAGATTAAGTTTATTTTTAGAATAGTCCATGTGTCAGTGGAAAACCATATCAATAACTCCCACTGTATTATCATGGATACAGTTCAGGACAGAATTTGATAAATGAAAACCAGTTAAAACAAAATGGAATGGAAAAGAAGCCTTTTGTTCATTCTTTTTAAGGTTTAGATAAGGGTAAATTTGGATTGGCATAAAATGAAAACTTTTTCTTTGGAAAATTAAAAATACAGGGAGACTGGCTAACATTAACCAAAATTCACTGGTGACTAAGTTTATAATTGAAGTTTTCATGTTAAAAACAGGCAGGAAAATGTTAGAATTAGGCCTTGGCCAGTTGTAAAAACTGTCCAGGTCAACTTTGAAAGGATTTCCAATTCAAAAAGAATATTGAAAAATACTTCCCTCTTGGACTGAACTTCTGAAACATTTTTCAAAACATAGCTTCAGAGGAATTTGAAACAAGAGACAGATACAAATGTTTCTGCATGGCTCATATTTTACTGTACTACCTATGAACAATTTGAAAAACAAGCCAAACTAAACCAGGTTTTAGTTTTGGTTTACAGCCAAAAGAGATATTAATGAGAATTACCCAGTTTTTACTCCATCTAAAGGCTCTCCAGTACAGCTGATGGTATTGAAAATGGTGACAGATAAGTGATGAAGGGAGAATTTTAACTCTTCAGTTCAAGAAATTTAACTCTTCATTATGTCTGAAAGAGAATTGTTGTATGCAATTAGTTATCCACTCTTTTGGAAATACTGTGGAAACAGAGAGTGAGTAGAAATTTGCAGTAAGAGCACCCACAAACACAATAACCTCAGAATGACACAGAATCACAGAATGGTTGAGTTTGGAAGAGACCTCTGAAGGTCAGTTTGTCCAACCTCCCTGCTCAAGCAGGACCTCCTAGCAGTGGTTGCCCAGGGCCAAGTCCAGGAGGCTTTTGAATATTCCTAAGGAAGACTCCACAACTGTCCTGGGCAACCTCTGCCAGTGCTGAAACATCCAATGAGTAAAAAAGTGATTGCTGAAATTCAGGCAACACATCCTACACTTCTGTTCGTGCCCACTGTGCCCACTCATGTCGCTTGGATTAAATTTATTCTTCTAGGGAATTTATTCTTCCTTCCTCAATGTCTTGAATGCTGAATTGCAGTTTTTTGATAATGGTGAGTAAGAAGTGCACAGTATGTAGAATAGAGATTATTTAAAGTTCAAAGCCACATCATCCTACCTGTTACAATTCTCAGTTATCTAGTTACAGAAGTAAATAAATAAAGCCTGGGGAAGACTGTTCCTTTGTGTTCTATGAATGTAACTGAAAATAAATCAGCCAGAAGGAATCTAACAAGATATTAAAAGAAAAGTCAAGAGAGACACAAATAATATTATCACCTGTTCATTTTCTCTTCCACAGTGTTTTACTTGGATGCTGGTAAGTCCAGTATTTTCCATTCCTACATATCAGATTTTTCTTTCTACAGAAAAAATTTTAGATTCATAAGGGTAAAGTTCATTTAGCATTTAAGAGACAAATGAGGTCAGCATCAGCACTGCAAACGTTTTTCATTATAGAAATTTAGTCACAGGCTGGTTCAGAAGTTGAAAATACCATAAGGAGAGCACAAGACACTAATCTCCTTCGTGACAGTGACAATTCCCAGAGCTTTTTAATACCAGTAAATGCTCTCACATATTTGAAAAAGACCAGCATTTCATATGGATCGAATCCAAAATATCATGGTTCTTGAAATTTTAAAAGCATATTTTAAAGATTGTTCTTTTAACTCTGTTGGGAATCTTATATTTTGTGTCCAAAATAGATTTCAGGTTGATTTTGGCAGGTGTTTATTGTTGCTGAAAATCAGCAGAATTAGAACAATATGAGGAGGAGCTCTGGCTGTGGAACCACCCTAGAAAGTTGCTGAAATATCATCTCCTCTGATCAAATTTTAAATTTATCTCCTTTCTTCATCATGATTTTTTTGAAACCCAGATGTCTTCCACTGTTTCTGAAACAGTGTTATAAGCTGCTGTTCATCCTATATGTTTTCAATCCAGCTATTCACGCTTCTTACGTCACTTCTCACATGTTCCCTTTAGTCTGGAAATCTTCTGCCAGCTCAGATCTTATTTTACTACAGTGTTTTTGTATCTTCAAAATAAATTAGATTTTTATCCCAGATTCTGTACATTTTAGTTTTTAGTTCTGCGATCCTGAAACCTTGGCACCTATCTTGATTTTGGATCAAAGATAAAAATTATTATTTTTCAGCAGTTTTAAATTCTGAAATTCTCAGTTTTAAATGTGGATTTCTTCAGTTCTGAGGATTATTTGCTGCTTTAATAAAATAGATTTCAGTTCAGGACTTCATTAAAAAAATTTGGCACTGAAGGGAGAATTCATACTACTGTTTTCATCTGCTCACCTGTTTTTGTACTTGACCGCTACCAAGGCTCACACAGATTTCACCAAAGAGAACATTGGCAATAATGTGAATATGTTTGGGGTTTATGCTCACAAATATTTCAAAAAACACATTAATGGATGATAGCCCCTGGCTATTTCCACCACAAAACACTCCCTAACTAGAACCTTTGAAGAAGAATAGTTAAGTTTCCAGCTTAGAGCCTGGAAATGATATAAAGCAGCAACTTTGACTACAGACTATCTGCAAATTTCTCCACTGTGAAAAAGCCTTAGTTGTCAAGCTGGGTTGTGCAACACAAGGACCTGTTATATTCATTATCAATCCTTGAAATTTCTCTTTTCTATATAAACTTTATTGATAAATTTTACTTTTAGTCTCAGCAGTTTTGTTGGATTTTATCTAGACTACAGCTAAAAACCTATTGTTTGATTTCTGTATTTACATCTTCTCTTTACAAGCCACATTCTGAGATGTATTTTTTCCATAAGGTATTTTAAACCAATACTAGCATTTTATTTTTAAAATAAGTAATGAATAAATAATGTTAGGTTGTGTTTTATAACAGTTAAAATTGTTGCCATGACAGTAGCAATCAATGGCGGGCTTCAGCGGTGGATAGTAGCAATCAATGGTGGGCTCGTTTTCCTTTCTTAAAAAAATGAGCAAAACATGAAACAAACAAGCAAACAAAGACACCCCACAATATCCAGGCATGCTGCTTTAGACTTTTCAACAGTTTTGAGAAGCCCAAAGTCAACCCCATACCTCTAAAGTTGAGAGAGGATTGAAATATGTCTTCTACAAACCAATGTTACTTCTGACTAAATGAGAATGTAAACCAAGCTTTTCTATGCAAGTAGACAAGTTAGCATTGAACTTAGTACATTTGGTAGAAAAATGTGTGACAAAATTAGAAGTGTCTGTACAAGGACGATAAAATTTATAAAATATAACCTTTTAATAAACCTTGTGTTGCCTACATTATAGACAGTAAAGTTGCAGTGACACAATCAATGGTGGATATGGCAAGCCAACAGCAGATCCTATAGCATGTATGGCAAAGAAACAACGAAAGCTAAATTACTATGCCTACTCTCTTTCATCATGACTGCTCAGCCAGTGCCTTGAGAAAAATTAGGTCTAGTCACATAAATTTGCAGTAGCTTGAATCTGTTTAGGTGGAGTGCAAAGGAACTGAGGATCTGGAAATCACCCCTGCCAAGAGGACAGTCAGAGCACATGCCTTTTGCATAACCCCTCAGTTCACAGCTGCTTTTCAAAACACAGCCTGGCTCCCTCTCCTGCAGGCTGTGCTGAGAGCCAGGGGTACTGGATATGTTTGAACAAGTGCCCTGGACGCTCTTTTTAGGTATTAAGCCAACCTTCTGTAGCAGCCAATGTAGATTTGGCTTGGAGGATATTTCTAGGGTGCAAAAAACAAGTATGCTCTGCAAACCCTTCCTATAGGCACTTTCTGGTTTATCTGCACAATTCACATTGTCTTTGGCATTTGGTAAATGTGATATTTTTCATGCACACTTTCAGCTAACTCTTTCACTGCTGGGTATCTAGCTAGGCAGGCAGAGGGTTTATTTATTAATGAGAAATTAATGAACACCTTATATTAAACAGCACTTGAGCCAGTGGATCAGAATAATGGTGTGCCAGGTGTCCCAGGGCAAAAAAACAGTCTCAACAATAGAGTACAGGCTAGGACAAGAAAAAAGGCTACTAACACATGGTAAATCACAGGGAAAAAACTCTTACAAAGACATTTACCCTGATAGTAGGAAAATTTCTACAGCAATTCATATCTAAAGGATAATTGGGAAAAAACTGGGAATAGTATGAGCCTTCAGAGGGAATACACTTTTATCTAACCAGAAAAGGCTATGCAAAGAACCATTTCCTAATGTACAGTAGGCAACTGAAAGGTCTATTCTAGCTCCTCATTCCTTTATTGTTCTTGACTTTGTGTTCTGAGAGACATTAAGGTGAAATAATTCCAGTGAAAGGCTGCACCTCGGGAATTAATACAAATCAGTACAACACCAGCTTTTGACCTCAGACGCTTAAGTGGTTCTTGATGCATTTTAAAAAACATATGGCCTTTGTCAGACAAAGACATGTAACTATGCAAGGGTGATTATTAATTTTTCTGCTTGAAGATAATTAAATTCAATGTCTTTTTTAAAAAAAAGTTAACTTTGTTGAAATCAACTAATGTTATCTTTTGTCTAAGAACTATAGTTAGCCAGTACTGACAACTTTAATGTAATGCATACTCATATTTAAATAAAATCTGACAATTTGAAAAATTGGGAAAACTTTATTCTGTCCAAGTGATTTTTCTTATTTTTATTTTATGGCCTAAACACATTAATGTTAATTCCTAAAATATGTACTATTTCAGTAGCTGTCTATATAGTTCTTACAAGAGATCCATATCCTGAAGAAACTCTTGAAATAAATTATAAAGCCTGCTGAATAAAATGTCCTACATAATCAACAGAGATGCACTTTTTATAATTTCTCATTGAAAATTTCTGGAAAAATTGTTAAACTGATGTGAGATTAACCTTGTCTAGAAGGGACTTCTGGACATGTGGCACATTGTGTAGGCTAGGAATGGCCCAGGAATGACCTTTTCCCACCATTTTCCCTGAGGAAAGCCAAAGATAAACAGAAGTCCATCTAAAACCATGAGGAAAGGGGGTATCCCTGCAAAGATGATGGAGCTGTTTTGATCTGTCAGACTGAACTTGAGATCCACTGATCGAAGGCTTATTTGAGCAGATGGATTATTGAAGAGGAATGTCATTTAAATGGAAGTATTAGGGCATTCATTTAGCATGGAACACAATAACACACATATGTTTCAAGAGATAAAGAGTGCTTTGAGAAGGCAGTTTTAGCTAATTATGTATGTAATTAGATTAATTAAAATGTCAGTGATTTCAACTATTCTTCTGAAAAATAAGCATTTTTTGTTTACATTTTCTTTGCTATTAAGATGCTTCAATTGGAACAATTAGTGTTTGATTGCAATTCTTGGACTTCAGTAGGACTTCTGCAGGCACATGAAGCTGTCCTACAGAAGTCACTGTACAGTCAACACCTGGGAAATCCTGCCAGCATTCCTGGCTGGTATTAGTGTTCTCCTAACATCAAAACAGGAAAATAACCCTGACCCGGGAGAGTTTTCTTTTTGATGTTATGTGCTCCCATCTTTCTTCCCTTGGCCTAGTCCATCAGGACTGAACTGCAGAGCTCACAGTGCTCTTGTGAAATTGCTTTGGCTCACAGCAGGAGGATGGTTGATATGTCTAAGTCTAAAGGTATGTTCTTGAAATGTTATTGAAAGAAATCTCAAGTAACCACGTTGGATTTTTCCCTATGAACTCCCATAGGAAAAGAGACTGTAAAATGAAGAGACTTACATTCTCTTGTATGTCACTTTCTTCATAGATTAATTTGTCTTCCCTACATTAGCTTGGCCAGATACCTAAGAGACTGTTGATGTTATTTGGCAGCTTCCTTGTCTGTGGACCTAAATTTTCAGAGTGCAAAAGATCACATATATTTGTAAAGGAGCTCAGTGGTTGCAAAAGCATGTTGATTGTGTATAAAGTTCTAAATATCTAGTTCAGTCAAAGTCTACATAAATTACACACATTTTCTTCCAAATGATATATTTTAAAGATTATTAGGATAAAAATAAACCTCTTTAATAATTTAGGCCCATTGCTATTTGAAGGCATTTTTGTACTGATGTAAAAAGTACATTCACTGTGTGTTTCTGTGCTTCTTTGCATTCAACTACAGGATGCTGAGAATTTTTTGATTAATGCTTTTATTTTTTTGATATGAGAAATCCTTGATGAATGCGTAGGAGCTCCCTTTGGAAAACAGTAGCTTAGGTGCACAGTAGAATTTTGGTCTGAACCAAAGAAAAGGATTTACACCCTAAGAGAAATTGTGCCCAGACTGGGAACTCACTGGGAATTAAGGTGATATAAATTTGTGCTAAATTTGGAACACTTGATCCTCAGCCTTTGTGTCTTACAGTGAATTACAGGCACAAAACAGAAACAGAATAAAGTATATGGCTCATGTATTTTGTTATAACATTCCTCTTCTTGTGAGCCAAGAACTTTATTCATCATTATATAGTTCAAGCAACATAACACACCAGATCTGCCCAGCTGAGCCTGACTAGTCATACCTAAGCAAGGACACTTTCATATATTTTTGTGTTATCACATTTGTATGAGGGCAGATTTTCTTCAGCTAGCATGTAATTCCAAACAGTGGAGGATACAAATAGGAAACAGATTTTGTGCTGTATTCGTAAATCCTAAGACTACAGGGCTGTAAAGTGAACTGATTTATAGTTCTGAGAATTATCAAAAATAAATGTTACATTATGAAAACGGTTTGGATGTATAAAAATGAAAATTTAACAGGATCCACAGTCCTTCTGAAGTTTGGAACTAGATCACTAGATAGGCTTTGTTTACGTGATTCCTCCTCATATGATTAATATTAGCTCACAGTATGTTATTTTTAAAAGTGCTTTTTCAAAAGTCATAAGAAAAAAGATCATGTTGCCCATTTAACTATTTTGTTTTTAGTTTTTCTCTGATGCATTCTTTAGCTAAAACAACTACATTCTTTTTAGTGAATCCAGATAGTGAATGATTTATAAAACCTCTGAACCAGCTTTGAGTTATGAAACCAACCATAAAGTAAGACTACAAAATGATCTGTAAACAATGTTTCTTCCAAAAAGATGGTCTCTTTGTTAAACTCTTCCTATTACTTTCTATTGATTTTGCTTTAAGGTATTTTGAGCAATAAAAGTCCTGTGGAGAGGGGAAGAGAATTAGACAATAGGAGTGGCAAGTCTTCAGAAAGAATTCACTTCTACAATTTCCACAGCTTCTTCTCATATATGAAATTTACTTTGCAGCTAAGCTGTTAACAAGTAAGAGAATTTGATATTTATAGAAGCATGTTCTCAGTCCAAAGCTGTACACTAAAATGCATTTTTCACTACCAGCTCCTTAAAACTGAAATTGAGAAGAGATTTTTTTGAAAAATCACTTAGCTTTTTATCACTAAGCTTTATCACAGCTTAGAATAACAAATTTAAAATACAATTCCAGTGCATTTACTTGGGAGAGTTTCTGTTGATTTCATTGGGATTCAAACTGAGCCATAACACATTTAACACCACCTCTAATCGGATTCTGTCAAGAACCTGAAGTACTACAATGATTATTTATTGTCTACCAGAAGCTCCTCACTGTGGCAAGTACAAAAGAACCCAAAGTATCTTGGGGAATGCAACACAGACATAGAGAAGAAAACACATGCTTGGAAACATATAACCAAATTTATGACAATAAGTTATTTAGTTTTGAGCTTAATAATCCTTACTTATATTCAATGGAGTAAAATAGACAACTGTGAGGTGTATAACCTATTTATTGCATTAATCTCATTTTTGGGTGCCTAATTCTTTTTACTAGCTCTAAAAGGAGCTTTTTTTTGACTAGATAATATATACTAATCTTCATGGAGGCATGCATGCCAGCATATGCATGTCACACAAGTGTGGCTTGCCATGTGTCCCCTGAGGCAAAGCTGAGGATGCTTTACCTCCTGGATCTTACTAGGCACAGGAAGGGAATGAAAGAATGGTTTACAGCTGCTCCGAGGGGAGGGGGAAAAACAGGGGGAAAATGTAAATATTTTCAGAAAAACTGTATAAATTATCATATGGCTTTGCTATTCTGGCTTGTATGGGTTCTTCTGGGTTCAACATTAATTACTCTAGTAGATACGCACAATTCAGTCATGATTTAACTAACACAAATAAAATGTTCAGTGCATTTTTTATTTTTCATTTCTACCCTGGGAAATCAGCTATGCAGGGGAATTCTTTAGACATACACGTTCCCTGAGTTTGTGAAGGAAAATGGGCATCTGATAACAGTTTAGAGTTGTCCTGACTGAGACCTGGATTATTTGCTTTTCTAGTATCTTCTCTTGAAAGCAATCTGTAACTTTCAAGTTATCACAGCAGGACTGTTTTATGGACAATTTCAGTACTGGTCTGTATGCAGAGACTCCTGACTGCACAGCTCTCCTAGTCATACCACAACTTGATAATCGAGCAGAAAAACTGGGCAGGAACATGTCTTGTAGAGACAATACCTTGGAAAGATCGCACCAAACTTTCTGTTCATCTGTGAGTCAAATGGAGGAAAAAAGAATCATTAAACAAGCATTGCTGCAGATCTCCAGTTAAAGGTGTTCTCTGTTCTGGCTGATGTTTCCTGGGAACTCTGCAAATCCATCCATCTATCCATCAGCATGTGTCGCTTACACAGTCTGTGCCCTTTTAGCCTCCAAGGTTCCACTGCTGTGAAGTTTCCTCTGCTCCCCCTGCCACTTCTGTAAAGCTTCCATCCCTCAGCTTTTTATGCTGTCGGTTCAGCCAATTCACCTCTGGGAATTTCCTATGGAAATGGCTGTAAATACAGATCAATTACTTCATTTAAGTTCAGTTTCCTCTGTCATTGCCTTTTGTGGCTGTATGTCAGCCAGTAAGGGCATGACTGATCAGGGTAAGAGGAGATTAATGATCACCTCATACTTTGAAAAGGCAGCAGGGGAAGATTTTGCCAGTTAAGGCTTCAAGAACTCTGCTGGCAAGTAGGCTGCAAGAGCTTCAAGACCCTTTTAGCCAAACAGGCTGTCCGCAGATGAGATTCCAAAGTCTGTGCCTGAAGGAACTTCTCCCTTGTGGCAGGAAGATTCTGAACACAAACATCCTACTTTGTAACCAAGTTCTATCAAGTTCACGGTTTTCCATGGTATGATTCTGATAAGAATGTCAAATTCATAGAAAATTGCATAGTCCAAGGCATGAGGTTGATTTGGTAATATTGCATTTTGATTTTTCTTGAATAAAAGTTCCTAGCAATTCCCAATTTGCTTACAAAAATGAAAGAAAGTATTTCAGTCTGAACTGCCTGCATCCCTTGAGTTTCCTGTGAAAAGGGCTATTCTTTAATCAATTGAAGCACTCTATTATACACAGAAGTGTTCAGGGATTTATAGACTAGTTTCATGGTGATGACCAGTTACAAAAACAAAAAGCAAATGACAGTTGAAAAGGGCAACTTGCATTCAAAAACATAGCCCAGATTGAAGAAAGTTTGAAGGAGTTATTGTTTCTGCATATAAATCCTATTTCTTTTATGCACTTTTAGCATTTCCAGATGGTAAGTTGCTGTGACAGACACAAAAACAAAAAGATACACATATAAAATTCTTATACACTGGCAAAATCACAATATGAATGAAAGAAATAATGAGGATTTTTTTTTCTCCATTCAGGTAAGTTCTCCCCTCATAATCTCTTGGAATTACTGTACTGAAACACATTTAACCACACAGTAAATGCCAATGGAGTGGTGACACTGCTGTGACTACATTGGAAAAGCTCATTTCTTCCTCTTCTCCTAATTGGTGTTATAGTAAATACAGAATTTTAGTGCTTTTTAACCATTATTGTGACTTTTCAGATAAAAAAAAAATCACAGTTTCCCTTATAAATAACATACAAATAAATATTATAATTAAATCACCATTTATCTTGTAATGAGCACAGTATGAAAAGCTGATGTATAGGCTATCTATAGTGCATAATGACAATATCATTTTAGCCAAATCCAAATGATGTTAAGCTTTGTTTTGTCCTTATTTTTCACACACAGATTTTAAAGGAAGTTATACTAAACATGGGAAATAATGAGAAATAATCTGAGAGAGAAAACAGAAGAAAAATATGTAAAGATATTTAAGAAGTGACAAAGCATGAAAAAATGAAGAAACAAACAGAATGCAAAAAGGAAAGAAAGAAGTGCATAAAAAGAAGTAAGGTGATTATGAGCCTGAGATAGAAGCACAAATTAGAAATTTTTATTAGGGTATTTCAGAATATTGTCATGTATCTGTAGGAATATATCTTGATTATTTTCATTATGGAGCATAATTCCATGGTGGCTGGACTTCCACGCTTGGGTTCCAATCTTCAGATTTTTGGCACTTTTTGGATCTTCTTTTCTATAATATTAGTCTCCAAGAAGTCATTATGTGTTTTGCTGAGCTAAAGTTTTTTTCATATTTATCCAGCTTCTATTTAGAACCCATTGGGCTTAAAATTATTTGATGATCTTATAACACAATTTTATTTTATAGGAAAAAAAATAACTCTTGCATAAATTCTGGCTAAGACAAAAGGATGTAGGAACAGACCCAAAGCATATGGGTTAAATTAACGCCTGCTGAGTTGCAGTGCCAGCATTTGTCTGATTTAATGACATGATTTTAAATAATTGGAGGGGGGTCTTGAGCATCCTCCCTGTGATTTTCTGATGGATTAATTTTAAACAGAGGCGCTGGGAACATTTGGGACCACTAGTGTGAATGTTTTCTGTTGGTTAACAGTGAATAATTGGCCTAGTTTCTTGTCCCATTTCTTCTTCAGAAAAACATAATTAATTCAAATGTGCTGGCCAGTGATATGCATAGCAGAGCTGCAAGCAGTGCTAATAAGGCCAATCTCAGGAGTGAATAAAGCAGATCAGATGGTCAGGACTGGGACAGGCAACAAAAATGAATCAATAAGAAACAGGCCAGTCAAGTTCAACCTATCACTACAGAGGCCAAGAATATTTAAAAATATGAAGACTTGGTTATAATTAAACACTAATACAAAAGTTAAAGAATATTAAAGGTGACATTTTAGGTGCTGATCATGATTCTGGAGTTCAGGAGTGAAAATCAAATGATAAAGTCTAGTTTTCCTAGTGCCTGCGGAGTTCTTTCTAACAGACAGATGAAATGTAATCTCAATGTTTTTTTCAATGACTGCCTCAAAAACACTCTTTTGGTGATATTATTTTGCCTTCAACAACTTCCTCTTTTGTTTCATGGTCTAAGATGCCATCTGGTTTTAAAGAGGTGCTTTTCAATTTTCTCTTCTGAGTAGCTCAGGCAAACATGCAGATGTAGATCTATATCTAGAATTTCACTTATGCAACAGAGATTAAAATCCCTTACAAAAACTGTATTATGAAAATGCCGTAAAGATTGTATGTGTATACATTTAACATGGAGAACAATTTTGGAAGAAAAAGTGAATTATCTAATCAGAACTAATACCTTGTACTGCATTTTGGTAAATAGTGTTGCTTACAACACAAAACAGAAGAGTATATCTCAAGTGCATAATGCTCTACTTATTCCAATTTATTTTTAGGATATGGAAAACCTGGACTTAGGAAAATGAACACATTCATTGCAAATCCAAAACTAAGTGTGTAATGTGACCTGCAATTTAACCACAATGACTGCAGCTTTTTCTTGGTAGATAGCTCAGAATAAAGACCTTATTTACTATATTTCTTCAAACTAAATAGAATAGCCCCATACTTGGAGTTAACCAGTCTGTTATTCCAAAAGTTTTTGAGCAACTTTTCTAACTTAGCTAGACAAAAAGTATCCAGGTTTCAAAAAGTTGATAGGTTAAAAAAAAAAAAAAAGATACAGACTTCTTCTAATATAAATCCACCCTCTTAGCATACTTTGAAGATAAATACATCAAGGTGTCTCCTGTTATTCTGTGCATCTGCACAATAATGTTGTGTTTTTAATGAAAGCAGAATTTTGAAATAAGAACTGGAGGGGCAGAAAACTGGATGGTAACTCAATAAAACAGCTCATGAGCTGAGAAAAGTTTGGAACTTGAGCAGAACAGCTGGAATTTATAATTTCTGCTTTGCAAAATTTTGTGTTTCCTGAAAAATATTAGGTTTTCTGACTGAAAATTCTGCATAGTTTGTTTTGCTTTCGGATAAATTTGCAGACTGTGAGAAACTTCTCATGTTTATGCTTCTATTTGTTTTTCCTGTACTTGTGTCTGCCTAATTAAGTGAAGTAATCCAAGAAAAAAAAAAAATTCAATTTTCCCAATTTTCAAGTGGAAACACTTTATTTCAGAAATATCTTTTTCACAAAAAAAAAAAAAAAAAAAAAGAAAATCAAGAAAATGAAGAATTTTCAGTTCAAGCAGAACAATCTTCCCTTACTCAAAGATGTTCTGGCAAAGTAATTCTGACGGTTGTTTGCAATAATAATGACCTTAGGATCAATATTATTTACATGAACCTGGAAAATGTAAATCAGAGTATTAGGTCAAAATGCTGTTTTTATTTACACTTATTTCCACTTTGAAAAAAGTCAGTTGAGTCCTTGTATTTTGAAAAAAAGCAAAACAAAATGATACCAAAACATAATTACCTGTTAGCAGTAATTGTACAAGCTTTAAAACCAGAGGAGACTTCTTCAATCAGCCAGTCTGAGTTTTTCTTTACCACAGTGCAAATCAGGAAGGTAGGGAACTGATAGCAGCCCAGGCTCTTACTTATCTCAGCTATCTGACCTGATTTTTAGAAGTGCTGAACACTCAGAGTTTAAGCTGAAGCCAGCAGGCCTTGCAGCTGTGTGGTTTTCTTGCCAATCAGCCAGTTGGCCTAAAAATAAGAAAATAGCTTTGAGCTGCCTAAGGACTGGGGAAGACGACCATGGGTTATCAACAGTAATAAAGGGGTATTACTTTTATAGTAGCTTGACCTACTTTATTTTAAGAAAGAATATGCAGTACAACATTTATTTTGGAATACACCATCATGAAGCTTAAGCTGAAGTTTCATTTTCTTTTAGATGGTAGTATTCATTATACCGTACCTGGGATAATTTTACAGAGACTTAAAAGGAAAACATTGTGCGACCTCTGAGTCACAGGGGGGATATGTAACAGAGTCAAAACATGCCTTCTCATTTTACTAAGCTGTTTCATGAGATAAACATTTCCAAGAGCCTGAAAGTTTATTATCTATAAACTTTGTTATAAAATCAATTATTTAAGTACTGTTTAATATTCTTAGAATATTAGAACTGGTGAAGTAATAAAAATATATGTTCCCAAAGGAAGGATTCAAAATAATTTGTTTCAGAATCAAAATCTGCACATTTTAAAATATCTTCTTTCACAGTACAGTGACAGTGCACATATGACCCTCCAAGTCACCTTGGATGGTGCCTAGAAACCCATCATAAATTCATGAAAGTGTTAGCCTCATAATAACCTAAATGGAGAAATAAATGATTCCTTAGTCCATAGGTTATCTCTATTGACTTTAGTACATGCTGGCTGAGACTGTGCTCTACAACCCCCATCACTTTAAACTTCCCAAGGATAGATTTGAAAAAATCAAGAGCAATTCCTGGGTCAATAATATTCTTTTTCTTCAAAATACATTCATTTAGACAGAAAGATTGAATATAAAATTCAACTAACATTATAATGTTTTTCGTGTACATTTTTTATTCTCCTTTCTCTTCTGGTCCTCAATGAGCACAACGATATGAACTCAAAATAGCTGCCCATGTGCAGAAGAGTTCTTTGCTAACTCCTTATTGGAGTAAAGGAAGAAATGAAATTGTTTCCAGCAGCATCAGCCTGCTTGTTCCTCACCTGGTCTCTCAGTTGGGAAGTTTTCTGGGAGCGCTGGGCCAGGTGAAGGTGAAGCCATGCCATGCCTAAGCTTCCTCCATTGTCAGTTTTCTTCCAAAGTCTAAAGGCCAGTTTGCATGGATCCTTCACACCTAATTATTCCCAGGACTAGGCCTCAGATGTACTTTGTAACTTTTTTCTATTTCCAGAAATGCACCTCAAGGAATCCAATAATGGCAAGATACCTCTTTTCCCATTTCAATTGTTTCTTGAGTTGAGGGTTCTACTTTCTTTTTTGGCTCTGTACAAGATACCTCGCGTAAACTTTTCATTATGTCCCTTCTGTTTTATCTAATTGTTTATTTTTAGTTTCAAAATACCTTTCACTGAGGTACCATAAGGCCACAGTCACCTTGGACTATGATGACCTTGCTGCTCGTCACCAGAGGGCCTCAGCCCTCTGAGGCATTGCAAGTCACAGAATGCATCTTCTCACTGCAGAAGTTCCTGTTGTTTCAAAGGATGTAGACAATAATCTTCCCCTTCCATTTCAAAAATCTCCTATGTGGTGCCACTGTACAGAGAGTTAAAATGCGAAGGATGATCACCACACTTTGCATTCATTATTTCTGTGAGCATTAAAAAAAACAGCAAGAAATGGTTTATCTGCATAAAACTGGAAGATTTTATTTCCTTGCAGCTCACTGCAAATCAATGACAGCAGATGGAACCCATAATTCACTTGATCTGGGGTTTCCAGTAACTTGAAGTGACAATCTTAAGCCAAATATTCATATTTCTTTAATTGTCTAGTTAGTGTCACTGGCAAAGCAACCCACAATGGAGAATTTTACTTTTGAGCCCTGCTGCTTGCTCCTCCAGGCCATCACCACTGCTCAGTAAGGGTAGGTGCAGCTTGATGTGGTCTTTTTGAAGGCAAAACATTTTGTTATCCAGCTAGTTCTTAGTCCTCCTCAGACCTAATACCTATTATAAGCTTTGAGTGTAAAGAAACTCTGGAGGACTACATTTCCAGGGATCCTTGACCATGTGGGTTTTTTCTTTTTGTTTATTTCTTTCTTTTTAGTTTGGCACTTTGTTGTTAGATTATTTTTTGTTATCATGCTCCCAATATTAAAAGCAAATGTCCATCATTATTTTTTTCGGAAGGAAAATGTTCTATTTTTCTTCAGTTTGTTTCTGCTTGTTTGTGCTTTGTTATTGTTTGTTTTGGGGTTTTTTTTGTTTGTTTTGTTTGTGGTCTTTTGGTTTTTTGTTTTGTTTTTTTTTTTTCTGATAGTAACAGTGATACTTTTATATCTGGGCTCTAACTTCTTCAGAAACTGAATTTATTTACAGAAATTAATTCTCAGTGCAAGCAGTTAATTTCCTTCCATCTTAGGTAAACTGGTAGCACCATATTAGTATTATTTTCTTCTTGGTAGAAAGTGTGAAAGTTGGATTACTGTGCATATGTTTACAAGATTGATAAATCTTATGCTGTTGATAGCTTTTGGAATGTCTTACTTAAGGTTTTTTTGTTGACCTTCCCAACACAACAGCTTCTCTCAGTGAACTCCTGGTTACCTTCTCAACCAGCTGTAGAGATGGAACAGGCTATGGTAACCTTCTCACCAAAGATTTAATTCTTTGTGAGTTTTATGATTAAAAAATTGCTCTAACTTCGAATGAAATTAAAACGTTTCAGTCATACTTCCTGATTTGTGATGACACTTTCACATAAATAAATAAAGTCTGTACTGCTTATCTTTCAGTCATGAGAACAACTTGTGATCCACTTGGGATGCAATTCAAGGTGATGAGAGAAATGATGGAAATACTCCACACACTGAGAAAGATTTGTCTGGATGAAGGATGGGCATGCTGAGCTCTTTTAACCTCTTCAATAGTCTTGTGATTTCTCTTGGGAATGAGCAAGCACTTTCCTTTCAATGGATTCCTTGGCAGTGACTGTGCATATATCCATATTGACTTTGACCTCCAAAGCTCACAGCAGTCAACTAAGCAGCATATCTGTGAACTGTCCCACTTCAAATAATCCTGTCATAATGTCAGATTTTGATTTTCTTGAAACTCTGCCCGAATAATCATGCATTTTGGATATAGCCTGGTATTAATAGCTGAGCAATTTTATTCTGTGTTTTAAACCTTCCATGGAAATTGATTCTTTATTATCTATAATTAAGATCAAACCAAACTGGTATCTTAAATTGGTCCTAGACTTGCAGGTACCAGCCAGCATGGTGAGCATGTGCCAAATTGGATACACCTTGGCCCAGTGTGTCTCTGAAAAGTATTTTAAGGATATGTCCACACTGGTGAATAAAACAGGCTTATCTACTTTCCATCTACAAAAATGCAAACAAAATGGTTCTTCTCTGGCCCTAAAGCCAAATGTCTTGTCACTGTTCACATCAGAGGCATCAAACTCTTTCCCCCAAACCTCCAAAAGTGCGTGGATACATCAAAACTTCCTTAACTGTGGGATTCCCCAAAAGACTTCTGAACACTGGGAAAGCCCCAGTTGAGGTGGGAAAACTCCTTCCAGGGCTGCACATTTGACAGTGCATGGCAGTGGGTCAGGGATCTGCCCTGTGCCCTGGATGAGTTTATTTGCCTATATATTGATGGAGCCTCATTATCTGCAAGGTGCTTAAATGAAGTGCAGAGCTATTTTGAATGTGTGTGAGGAACATAAAAAACAGACAATATTCTTTAACCCCTTTGTCATGGGTAGGAAACACAGGAAAATAATCTGATTCTAATTACATTCATAAGAAACAAAACTTCACTTCCAGCCAGGAAATTCACAGCCCATTTCCAACTTTAAGCAAAATGTCATGGCCAACTGCTTAAAAATGGCTTTATGTAATGAAACTGCTGACAGACCTTTAATTATATCCGTGAGTGTGACTATATAGCTGAATAATTTTCAATTCTTCTTTGATTCTTGAGGTCCAAAGCAATTTTAATTTACTGTGAAGTGACATCTACCAGAGTACCAATATGAGGCACTTTCATTTAATATTAAGCATATGGAATTACAAACTGATTATTTCCTAAGTGTCCATAACTTTTGCACTGACTCCAAAGTAGTCAATTAAATTAAAAGTATTATCATTAATACAAAATGTGTTTCAGTAACTGTGGAAGTTGGGGAATAATAATATAAATCTTACTGATTTTTGGTAACCTATTCCACCTACTAACTATCATTATGGCAGCAAGAAAATCCATTTAACATTGGCAAATACTTGAAAGTTTGGGAACTTTTGTCATCCTATTATAATTTTGCCAGACTTCAAGAGTTTGCTGCAACTTGCCCCTGCCAAGCATCTGCTTAAGTCCGAAGGATTTTCCTTTCTTTGCTTTCTGTCTCTTTTTATATTTTAAGTGTTACAAGCAACTCAGTTAAAGTGGAACTTTATAAAGCTGTGATGAATTACAGACTTATGTATATGGTTAAGCCACAGCCCAGCAAAGAATTATATGTTTTTCTAAAGTTATGTTGTCTAAATAGTCCAGATGATTCTAATGATGCACATTTAAGCACATTTGTACAAAATAAAGCATGCCTATATCTGTCTTTGTAGAAGAAAGGACCTGACTGTGTATATTAGTGGTGAAAGAATTTCAGTTTCACAGAACAGAAATTCAAATAGGAGTAGGATCATTCTACAATTGTGGCTGATAAAACTTAGATGCAAGGAGGAGAGTCTTCCAATTGTTTTTCAAATATCAATATTTAGCTCAAAGTCCAGTACAAATCTTGTTCACAATAATCTGCTAGATCTAAGGGCCTGAGAAAGAAATTAATTTGATTAAATAATGGCCGCAGATCGAGTCTAAAAATCTAAATTACAATTCAGACACTTTTGCTGGGATGCAGTTTAAGCATACATTCATGATTTATGTATCTGATGGAAGGATCCTATTACAAACAAATGAGTAATTTTCATGCCTTGGAAATTATTAGAGGATAAAAATTCTCCCACCTTGCACCTGAAATGTATGTATATGCCAAGTAGAAATGATCATGCAAAGTTTTCCCATGGTGAAAATTATGTATTAATTATGAAAAAAAAATCAAGAAAACTCACTCATCCTCCCCCTCAAAAAAATCTTTTATATTTCATACAAGAGCTTCTTGGTTGACTTGTCTAAATGTACTTTTCTCTAAAACCTGTCAGTAAAGTAGAAAATTCCATTTCCCTGATACAGACACATTTCCATGTACCATCTATTCACAGATGAGCTGTACCAGATGATTGCCATGCAAGGCTTTTAAATAGTAAAAATGTCTTTAACTCCACTTACTTCAAAGAGGAAAACAAAGTTTGCATCTTGGCTGGAATTTCAGACATTGCTGGAGCCAAGTGGGTTGACTCCAAAAATGTAGGTGGAAATAGGTTTGTTCATTGCACCTTTATGTAAAATTAAACAGTGGCAGCCATTGACTTACAACTTCAGAAACCCCAAAGAATGTTTGTGCTGCTGGGGAAATAAGATTAAAAAAATACCTCACAAATTAAGTGTAATATTCTCCTGTGAATCTATAAAAACCCATGAATTCTTTAAATTCATGGTTTAAATTAATTGTCTTTGAGTCAAGTCATTGCCTCAGTTATTTTGCATTCTTCCTGCTCCCATCTTCTTCACAACAGTGCCTTACATGTAAGGGCATTATTTCCCCAGCCTCACCCCCACCCACATTTCCCCAAGCCATAGAAGACAGTTTGTGACAATTGAGGCAAATACTGCAAACAGCAAAAGTAAAAAGCAAACACCAGGGATCAATAAAATTATTAATGCATTTATATAGTACCGCCTGCTAGTGAACATGGAAATTGCTGATGTATTTTTTTTGCAGATTATTAATAATGGGAATGCATTTTTAATTTTTATAAGGAGCAAAACATCCATTAGTTAGTTTTATGTGGCATATTTCTAAGTGGGGATTTCTTTGATTTAAACTAGCTAAATGGATCTGGACACAGGGCAATTGTTAAAGAATTTAGGGCACTTTGGGGTCTTTTTTTTGATGAGGAGTGCAGGCTGAGAGGTTGCAGTGTTAAGGTCGAGCTGCCAAAAGTCTGGCAGCATTAGTCTCGTTGGAATAGTGTGTCAGGGAGAGCTGTGCTCAGCCCCGGGCTGAGGCTGAGCAGGCTCCACAGCTGTCCTGCACAATCCCTCCCTGGGGAGCCCCACGGGCTCCTGCTGCCTGCGGAGGTGCTGCTCACCACTGTCAGGGCAGGAGATGTGATGTGTTCAGAGAAATGCATAAAAGTACACCTGGGAGCAAGCCAGGCAGGAGATAAACAACTGCTCACCTTTCGGGGCGGCTGAGAAGGTGCAAAGGCAATTTTAAAAATTATTGTTATCATTATTCTTTTTATTGTTACTATTCCTTTATTTGCCGACCAATCAATTTTTGTCAGATTTTTTCCATGTTTTGCATTGATCTGTCTCCCAATATGTATAATCCTAATGTCATAAACTGACTTGGTTTTCCACAGGTACTGACATAGCTCTTTGTAAGAGATTTGTATTAAAGAACAGGCTGCCATTGTTTACGTGGGTTTGAAAATAGCTGCACAGACTCCCTGTTTGGGGGACTCGTTTTTGGATATTAGAAGTGGCCAGTTTTTATAAGCTGAACTGCTACTGGTAGAAATTGAGAAAAATGTAAATTTTTTAGAACCAGATATACAGACAATATTCATTTTTAAAAATCTGTACAGCTTCATTTGATAGTGTAAACTTATTATCTAATTATAACAATAAACCATGCTTTATAATTCTGGTAAAATTAGTTTATTCAAAGTTGCACATTATAGTTATTTTAAAGTTAAATTAGCCCATTTTAAAAATCCTACTCAATAATTAAAATCAGTAACAAATATACTGGTTGTTTATGCTGCCAGGTATATATAAATAATAATAATTACACTGAAAAAACTGATTCTCAGTCATCTCTCACAGCTAAAGGTGCAGATTGGAGTATTTTTATTAAATCTTATTCCATCAGACACAAGGCTATCTTTACTGTCAACACAATCAACCTTCTGATGTCAACTAATAGGTGGATAATAATAATAATAATTCTAAATCTTTTACAAAAGTAAAACTAATACAGTGCAACATTGCAATTAGACATGGTGAGTATGAATATGATGTCCTCAAGTTCTGCATTTCCATGGTTTTGTTAAGGAACAGAAACAAGTTTTTTAGCTATAGAACAACATAACAGGGAGAGACACTAATTTTTTTCTCACATATAAAGATCCATTATATGCCTTTGAATACTTAATTTTACAATTGCAAAATTCTGCAGACCATTATTGTTCTGTTCAAATGGAGAACTATGTGTGTGAAAACCACAATTGCAGTAATATGATATTATGCCATAGACTGAAAAAGTTTTGTGGAGGATATGTAAGCATCTTCCATTTTCTGAGGATTCAGAGGAGATAATTTCATGTCTGTGCCTGCAGATATATGCAAACCCATACTGCTAAGAAGGAGATAGCAAAACATGTTAAGGATAGATTTACTGTTATACCATGACTATAAAACAAACTAAAAAATTCATTTCCAAACTAAAATAGAAATAAGTATTCTAAAAATTAATTCTAATTTTTATACTAATAAATAATTCTAATAAACGCTCTAACACACACACATGCACAAAATCAAGCCTAGGGAATACGTTGCAAAATGATGTCATGTGTTTCACAGAACCACATATTCTTACTTTGATGCTTCAGTGTATCAATTCTTATACCAAAGTACTGTATGAAAACACTGTAAATACATTTTGCACAGTATTTCATGAACATAATTTCACACTGTAAATGGTAATTGATTAAAACTCTGTGAATGACCCAGATTTGGAGCTGGCACAAGCTGAGTACCTTCACTGAACTCAGTGGATTTAAGCAGCTTAACTGATGTCAGTATCTGCCCCTGTGACTGAAAGCTGTGAAAAACAGTCTATTGTAATATAGAACTGTTTATTTACGAGAAACTCCCTGTGAAGAACAGCAGGATGCCAGCTTAGCTGAAAGGAGCATGACAGAGGAAAGGCAAAAAGAAAATGTGGAGAGGGCAGAAGCAGGGAGGGTCTGCCCATAAGGAATGTAGAAGGATCACTCAGGGATGGAATTGGGAAGTCCAAACCTTGATTTGGTTTGATTTGCATTGGTGAAGGATGTTAAAGGCAAAATAATGGCATATCAGCTGTAAAGAGCAGACCATGAGGGCCCATAGGTGGGTGGTGCAGAAGGTTTGTTTTTTAAGCTTATGGACACAGAAAAAGAAAATGTATTGCTCATATCTGTAAGGACAAGGAGAGTCCAGGAAACAACTGGCTGCTCAACCACAGCTTAGTCCCTGGCAAAATTGTGATGAAAGTGCTCGTGAAGGCCAGTTCATTCCAGTGTAAATATTTTGTGATTTTTGATGGCTCAGTATTGCTTATACATATTTTTTAAAATTTAAATAACTATAACAGAGGCTTATAAATGAAAACACCACTCCATAAAATTAAGCACAAGTACCAGTTTATTTGATATGCAAGAAATTAAGTTTTGTTCTTAAATAGTTAACACTCTTCTTACTTTTGATTGCTGCTTATGATTTTTGATTTAATTCTATAAAGGGAAACCTTTTTTGCCATTTACTGAGTTTTGAAGTGATACTTGCTGCTGCAGCCATTCTCTTTAGCTTAATATTTCCATAAACTATAAAACAAGAATACTCTTAAATATAATGTCTTAGCACATTCTGTATGTAATTTTTTCTTATCTCACAGGGTAAATATTTCCATTCAGTGTTTCTGCCTTGGTGCTCACCTGTCTTTTATCTAGTTTAATTCCTGTGTACAAGATGTATTGATAATGCCTGGCTCCACATGGAGGCTCTAAGCCTTTCATCCTGGAAGTGCTGAGGTGCCTTATGCACAAAGCATTTCTTAACTCATATAAACATTTAACCTGCTGGTTTGAGTCCTTCCATTTCTGTCCCATTTGCCCAAAGTAAGCAATTATGCAATAAAAAATGAAGAAATTTTTTTTTTTTTTTCTAAAAAAGTGGCTCATATTCATTGCCAGCTCTTCTGCTCCTCCCTCTCTCCTCTCCAGACCCATATTTAATATGTCATCACGCTATTGCCTAAAAAAATCTTTCTTAACACTCTGGGAATGCTTTGATTCTGCTGCAAGTCTAAACTTCAAAGGAGATTAGGGTCTGTAGATTGACAGAGAAAAATTGCTTTAGAGATCTATATTGAAAGACTTGATTTAAAAAAAAAATCCTATCCATGGAATGAATGGCAAGAAATTACATTTCTAGGGTTTTCAAAAAGGAAATAAAGTTCTAAGCACGCAACTACCTGGAAATGTTAGATTGTTGAAGAAACTTGGAGAAGAAGCTGACCTGCAAATATCTACATTAAATAAAATATATCCTGCAATAGAGAGTTAGATAGAGTCCTGCAGAAATGGAAGAAAAAGCTGAGCTGTATGAAGCTCTCTTTTTATCACTGCTTATGATCATTTAAATTATTGTGGATATTCCTCTTCTCTTCTCTTCTCTTCTCTTCTCTTCTCTTCTCTTCTCTTCTCTTCTCTTCTCTTCTCTTCTCTTCTCTTCTCTTCTCTTCTCTTCTCTTCTCTTCTCTTCTCTTCTCTTCTCTTCTCTTCTCCTTTTTCTCTTCTCTCTCTTCAGTCTTGTCCATTTAAATAATTATATTAATAGATTGTGGTTGCACAATGGCATTTGCAAATCACTACCAAAACAGTGCTTATTGTCCTGCATGTTCCAGTTTATAACACCATTCTCTAACAAGATCCAGTCTGTGTTCTGGATCACAGAGCTGTAGAAATGATGGTGTCACTTTCTTGGGCACAGAGCAGATTTGTCTGGAAAACAAAATACAAATATTCTAAAACCACAAAAAGCTGCTATGGAGTGGAATGTGTGACTGATAATGTGACTGTACAGCAATGCTGATGTGTATTTATAGAAATCATTAAGAATGACATAAACCTCTGCCAGTACAGTTCTTAATGGTGGAACTAGTAGGTTCCACTATCTGGAGATGTTTATATATTCCTAACTTGCATCTCTTGTTAAAAGTCTCTGATCTTCTTATTTCAATTAAAAGTTTACTCCTTAAAAATAACAAAGATGGCAGAATGAAGACTAGAATTTATTTAATACTCTTCTTTGCTTGCTGAGTTATGATTCACCATCATAAATGTTTGCTTTAGTTTGAGGCTTCCAGATGTTTACTTCCCTCTGGTGAGCTCAGCAAAACAAAGACTTGTGGCAGGAAGATTTTGTGATCTGTGAGCAGGGTTGGCCACCTGATGTTTAATTACTGTGGTTATTTGGTCACTGTTTATAATTAAGTTCAGTCTATAAAAGACTAATAAACTTTAAATTGAATTCTGTCAAGTCCTAGATGTCAGTAAAACAATCTATCACACTTTCTGCTGCTGGGCTTCTGATTATCCACCAAACATATTAGCCATGTTTGAATTCTCTACATTTCCTAGTCAACTCTTTACCTTTTACCTTACTTCTCAGCAGAACTTTGAAATTATTCAAAATTTCAGTTTTAAAATTTATAGCAGAGTATTATTTCAATTAATACATTTCATTTTTGTTGCTATTTATCTTCACTGAGGCATCCAGAATTAGTTTTTTGGTTTTGCTGTATTTTTTTGTCCAAAGGAGGGCAATGTAGATGGTGAAGGGCCTTGAGGAGAAGCTGTGTGAGCACTGAGGTCACTGGGTCTGTTCAGCCTGGAGGAGACTGAGGGGAGACCTCACTGCAGTTACAGCTTCCTCATGGGGGGAAGAGGAGGGACAGACACTGATCTCTGCTCTGGGGTCACCAGTGACAGGACCTGAGGGAGTGGCCTGAAGTTGTGCTGGGGGAGGTTTAGGTTCAGCATTAGGAAAAGGTTCTTCACCCAGAGGGTGGTTGGGCTCTGAACAGGCTCCCCAGGGCAGTGGTCACAGCACCAGCCTGACAGAGCTCAAGTGTTTGGACGATGCTCTCAGGCACATGGGGTGACTCTTGGGGCTGATCTGCACAGGGCCAGGAGTTGCAATCTATGATCCTCCTGGGTCCCTTCCAACTCAGCGCATTTTGTGATTCTGTGATTATTTTCCTTTTCTTTACTTTTCTCCTTAAAGAGAATAATGTTATATCATGGCTTCAGAATCTGATGTAGTTTTTCAGTCAATAATCACCCTCCCAAAAAGGTTTACCTCTCCAGATCAATAGCTTTTTTTCTGAGTAGCCTATCAGACTCCATTGTGTGAGCTTTCATTTGGCTTTTATGACATACCTAGACATGCATGCTTTTATTAGGGTTTTTGTTGGGCAATTTCTGATTTTATTTAATAGACAATTTAAAAATACAGGTTGAGCCCATTTTATGAAGGACTACAGTATAAAAGCTGCTTTATCAGGCTCAGATCATGTAAAGTGCCACAGGTATACATGAATAAAGCTGAATTTCTGAAAATTAGCCAAGTACAGATCAGCACTAAGAAGCTGCTTTTCTTCCATTTAGTCTTATTTTCAGTGAAGGGTATTTCAGACATAATATATGTTTTACAGTTTCTAAGACTTGGTGCTATTGCATTTTAGTAAATATAATTGTTTGCCTTCATTGTACTATCCATGACCAGCTGTGGAGGTGGAAAAAAACCCAAACAATCAAAAACATGTCTCTAATGCATCATTAACAATTTTGGTATAGTTTATAAAGCTTGTAGGTATGATTTTATAGTAGGAAAAAAGCCTTTTATAAATATAGTTTGCTTCTGTGATTTATTTATTGGTTACCACCCAGAATACTTGAAAGCTATTGTGGTGATGGAAGGACCTTTTAATGCAGACTAAGTAGGATTTAGATATGAAAACGTAATTTTTGTAAAAGAGAATTACACAATATGCCCACCCACTATTGAAAGATCCTTTAACCTCGAAGTGTTTAAAAGTCTCAACCCAATCATGCAAACAGAAGTTGTTGCCAAGCCATGTGTTAAACACAGAAATGACATTGAAGGATTCTGCCAGGAGCCCTTTGAGACAAGTGAAACGTTGTAGACTTCCAAGAAAGCCAGTACGTGTATACTCTGAAGCAGGGAAAGCCAAATGAAAACTTTCCACTTAGCTCTGAAATGCTCTGTGGAAGGCTGAACACAAGAGGTGAGCATGTGGAGGCTGCACAGGCTATCCCACAGCATTTTGGGAAGTCTGGTCTTTGGACACAAGTGAAGAAAAAACACAAGCAAGGCTCCAGCCAACACAACATGCTGACACCAGCTTAACCCAGAGTGGAGGACTGTTTATTCTTCAGATGACTAATTATCATAGATAGAAGAGTACTTAAGTTATGCAGAGGTAGCCAAGCTTTAAAAACCTCACAGGGAAGCAAGAGAGTGAAATACAAGAATTTGTAATGAATAAAGCTAAGAACTGAAGTGTCAATGAGAATTTTGCTGAGAAATAACAAACCACAAAGCCAGCTATAACTACTCTGCAGTGATCCTCACAGGCTTTCAGCTACTTTCTGCAATACTGTACAGAAAATAAGTATAGAGAAGACATAAAGGCAAAGAAAAGAAGTTGTGAAATGAATTTCAGGAAAGTACAGCTAAAAGAGAAGACCACTGCCATTTCTCATAAGTTTGAGATATGAAATATCTCATGTTGCTTTTTTTTTTTTCGTTTGTGTACATAAATTTGCCTCAATGTATTCTTAACAGATTTGAACATTTCACTAATGAGATGACACTGCAGCCTTCCAGAGACAGAATTTTCTGACTAATGTGTCTCAAATTATTTATGAAATTATCAAACTTTTCACACACAGATGAAACAAAGGCACTATGCATGTTTTATTGCGTGCATGACACAAGGTGTTGATCTGCTGTGACCTATCCTTTTGATCGTTATTAAATACCTTTTGAATTACTCACAGACCACCTAATAATGCAATTGGGCAGATGAAGAAAACATTTCTAGACAGTTAACTATGAGTGGGATGGGACAAATATATTTTGCAAGAATTATCAATACATTAGCATTTTTACAACTGTTACCTGGCTGATAACTGAACCCTAAAACTGAGGAGGGAGGTTTCTCTCTGTCTTCTTCTGTGTCCAGTGGAAAGAATTATATGAAAAGAAGCCTAAGTAGATCTGAAGTCTCTGCCTGACCTTGGATATAAGAATAATGACTAGAAAACCAAAATCTGATACTCAGATAGATGGCTAACTTAAATTATGAGATTCTCCTGAAAATATTGATTTTGGATGGGAAAAATCACCCTCTGAATTTACCTTCATGCTTAAATAAAGAGTAGACTGTGAGACCCTACTGATGTCCAAGCTTTAAAGAATCAAAATTAGATTTCTTGAACCTCCGAAAACTAATTTGAAATAATGGCACACTTTGGTATCCCATAATGAAAAGAGAAATGTGCTGCCCAGCTAGTTCAGCTCAGCAGCTCTCAAGAGCGATAAAATTAGCTGATGCTAATTTTCCTCACATTAAAATATATTGATATCACTCTTTGGGTCATTGAATCAAATAGCAAAGGACAATCCCATTGAGAATTATGCACCACAGTTTTCAACATGGATGTAAACAGATTTTCAGTTGCAAACAATTGTTTTAGCTCTATATGCTCTGTTGATATAAAACAACGTTTCAGTTGAGTTGGCACTCAGTATACATTAAGCTGCCTGTCTGCTTTTTAATACAAATATAAATAAGTTTATATTATAATTATCTTAGAAACTGCATTTTTTTGGACAAAATACTACCTGGCTCACTGTGTGAATCACATGTAATTTGAATTAGGTTTCAAAGTTCTTTCACATCTGAATCTGTGTACTTAAATCAGAGAAATGCATTGACATCAGAATATGATCTTCATGGTTACTGTCAATTCAGAAAGCCATTGCATTATAAAGATTGATTATATTATTTTCAAATCTATGCTTCAAAGTGGAAATGAGCCTAAACCCATAGTCAACAACAGCAACAAAAATAAACTAAATAAAAACCAAACCAAAAAACAAAAAAGAGAAAATGAGAAGGAAGGAAAAAAATATTTGTTTGGTAGAATGCAGTTTTATCTCTCAATTTTGTTTTATTTGTACCATAGTTCAGAAGAAATAAACTGTGTCTGAATAATTCTGATACATTTTAAGTTAATGATGTGATAGAATGAAAAATGTTGGTGAGCAGTAATTGAGAGGCCCAGATCTGCATACTGTTTTCAGATCTGTATTTTACAATTTATAAAATTAGTCCACCTTTTTTTTTATCTGTATTGCTTGAGCTTCTTATGGCAAGGTGCCTTCTACATTTGGCATGGAAAAAGTGTAACAGACCATGTGAATCTGAGGCTAAGGAGAGCTATTTTCTTTCTTCAATGCTGTGCTGGCAACTACAAAATTCAGGGCAGATTTTGCCATTTTGTTAATAGATTTTATTGCAACCATTCACTGCTTCATAGCACACCCACTGTTCTTTAGTCTACCACATCATTATGTTAAACTATATCAATCTTTATGTAAATGTGGATCCAATATATGATATTGTGTTTCTAAAAGTAAAGATCACTTATCAGGAAAGAATAGACAGCTTTATTTAACTTACTAAATCATGTAATGGAATATTTAATAGGATAAGCATTTAGAACTGCTTTCCTGTTTACACCATTACAAGGGAAGACTCACTGAGAGGTCGTGATTTGATTAGTTTCTTTTAATTGGTAGCAGATTATGAAGACATACAGATTCCCAGACAAACTGACTGGCAGGTCCTTTCTTCAGACCCTGTGTAATATTAACTCTCTGCCAAGCATTAAAACTGTGGCTGGCAGTGCACCTTTTGGGGCTAACACTGGTGCTTGCCTTTGAAAGTGAATCCAGGGTGATACCAGCAAAGGAAAAGTAATAATTCACACTTTCATCAAAGGCTTATTTTATATGAATGCTATTTTATCCCTGTGCAATTAGAGAAAATTAAAAGCATAATTCAGCTTTTCCTTGACACACTTCGGCAAATACTCAGTAAGGTGTATTGGAGAAATTAGGCCATATAAACAGAGAGAACCCACACAAGATGTGTTCAGCAAAATTGCAAAATTAGTGTCTTATTCTATCTGGTTATTAGACATCCACTGAGCTATGGCAAAGCAGAGCTCTCTGCAAGTGTCATTTGGCTCACAGCCCTGGAAAATTATATAGACCTGGACAATATGAAAAGTACTGTAGAAAGAAAGTGTAAACTGGGGAGCAAGTGCAGCTTGATATTGCTGAAATGTTTTGGGGAATTGCAGTGGAAAATAAGTGAAAAAAAAAGAGAATTCAAGATTTTAATTTTCATGTAACATAAATTTTCTGCAAAACATTTTGGAAGATGTCTGCCTCCTACATTCTGTTCTATTATGGAACTTTGTTAGAAAATATTAATAATCTCGTAAATCATTAGGAAAACTTTAGCTTTTAGTGTCTTTGAAGCTAGTGATCATTATTCACAATGCCTGAAAAGGAAAAGCACTGTTAAATCTTAGTCCAGCAGTAAACTCAGTGACTGACAGCTTTTCCTAATAAAATTTTTAGCTGTCTTAAGGGTATGAGACAAAAACAAAGTTTCTAAATGTCCTGAATTATCTGTCGAGCTTTCTGCCTCAGAGGAAGTTTTGGGGCCAGAATGCACTCAAAAATTTGCATCAGAAAACTGTTCATATGGATATTTTTTTAACTTGATCTGAAACTTCAGCAGTAGACAGAATAAGTCTTTTAACTGGAGTATGAAGAGCTATTTTTTTATTTACCATGTGAGATACAAACCAGCCTGCACTGATTTTTTTACCAATAACATTTTGAACCTTTACAAGCCCAGCTGTGCACTCCTGTAACACATTATTGCTGGTAGCAGGCCACGGATATTTTTCTGAGCTGGCCAGGCTTGGGGACTGAGGCTTGTTGGACCTGACTGTATAAACTTGCATTGTCCAACCTGCAGATTTGTTTTTTTTCTTGGTTTAGCTGAAATTGAAGTTTTCTTCACCTGATCAGGTGAGAAGAAATGGGTACCAGAGATGGCTGCAAACAACTCACCAGTGGTCAGCAGAAGAAATGCCAACCTGCAGCTGGCCAAAGTTTCTCTTAGGAGAAGAGAATAAAAGAATGATATAACATCTGCTAAAATCACCATATGCTGTAAATTCAGATGTAATGTGTAATTACAGATCAGGGAAGAGGTGTAGCAAACTGCCCAAGTGAATCACAGAGTGACAAAGAATAAATGATTGACACACCCATCATATTCCTCTAGTGAAAATTCTGGGCAACTCATCGCTCCACACCCAGTTCAGCCACCAGCCTGGGATTCAGAGGAGAAATGGTAGGTGAGTTCACCACCAAGAAAAGGGATGGAAACAAAATATCTATATTATTATTATTATTATTAACATAAGTATTAATTTCTTAATTTTAATTTTCTCTTGCTATAGTAATTTTATCTGAGCTCACAGTGATTCTTGAGATTTCAATTATGCTGACAATAGATTATCTGCTTTATATACAAAGCATCTTTCCTCTTTTCCCATAAACAAGTTTCTGAGCACAACAGTAGAAATAAAATAGACTAGGGTAATAAATAATGTTTAATAAATTACAGATGTTTGCCATTAGCAGATTATAACACATGAGAAAAAGAGAAACAATACATCAGAGGACACCACCAGTAAAGTGTTACTATGTTAGTATGTGAAAAACTTTTAAATATCCCCCAGTCTATCAATATTTACTAATGAACACTACACACCAGTCTCTGATAACAGAAGTTCAACTTCAGACAGATGCATATTGACTTCATTGTTTTGAAGTGATTTGGATTTGTAATCAATAATTGCATGTGTAAATTTGTCAATGCTGATTAAAGCTGAATTTGTCAGTGCTGACCTTAGTCATAGGTTGCTGCATGAATGTCATTCTACATACGAATAGTAATAGATATTATTAATTTTTCATGTCAAATGATAGATTGATAATTATTTGTTGTGTGTTCATGCAAGTTTTTGATTTATATAAACGTGTTTGTGCAAGGGATTTACTGGCTGTTGAAGAAGTGAAGGTACTTGCAACAGTAATTATTTTTTGTTCTTTAGGATGTGACTTATGAGGCTTCTGTTAGTAGTCTGTCATATAAAATAACATATATTATACAAGTCAGTGCCATTTTCTTCCTTTGAAGTGTTTGGATAAATATTTACCTATTCACTTCACTTATTTTATTGTGAGAAATAATAGTGATAGACATTTTTTATTGATAAGGTTGGTCTCTAATACTCTGAAAACCAGAAATGAAATACTAGGATACTTTATGTGCAGTAAATCCCACCATCTTAGAAACTAAGAGAACATCACAATAAAAAAAAAAAAACAAAAAAAAAAAAAAAACACACACAAAAACTTGGCATCTGTTTTTCTGGATTTTTTTGGTCCTTATTCTGCAACCTCATTATTTCCAGACAACACAAATAATTGGTTCACACTCTTTGGCAATTGCTTAGGCTTTCCATCAGGACGCATTTTGATCAAATCATGATATTATTACACTTACAGCCACTGATTGAAGTGATTTTTGAGTGACCTGAGAGCAGAGCTACCCAGCAAGAATGACTGTACTTGAGTATTTGATTCCAAAATCTACCATTCTGCCATCAGCATCGTGCCTGTGGCTGCACTGAGTGACACAATCAGTGCTTGATTTCCCTTCAAAATAGCATCAGACTTTTCCCACACAGGTCAGTGGGTGAATGAAAGTTATTCAGAAACTTTTATTATTAGAAACTTTTTTTTTTTTTTTTTTTTGAGAACAAGATCATTCTGTTAAACATTTGCAAAGAAATCAGGAAGTAAAATAGCTTAATTTGAATTTAATATCAAGAGAGCAGTTTGCTGACATAAGGTTAGGGTCTGACTGCGACCTCTAATATTTTGACTGTGATTTTGTAAAATAAAAATAAAGTTGTTTTGAAAGGATATATCTGCTTTGCTGAATTACAGACTTAAGAGTGACACTTAGGGGGAAGAAAACTTTCAAAATAATACAGTATTATATTTCTGTCATCTAAAATTTTTCTATATGGATGGATGTTTATTCTACAACACATAATATGTAGAAAGTCTGTGACAACCATATTCCTGATTTAGATGCTAAGTGTGTTGACTAAAATTAGGTGAGAACAATCTGGAGCAAGCTATCTGAATTGCTATAACTGTACTGAAATACAATTTAAAACTTTCATTTCTATAACTTGAAACTAAGCCAGTAAGTGGAAGGATATGTTATCTTAGAGAGTTTTCTTCCTTGGATAGGATAGAAACCAGGAACAGTTTTTACTTTAATGATGATATACCCATTTTTGCAATAATTTGAAACTTGACATCAGTATCCTTGCCAAATTTCTGTATGGATGGCTATATTCTACTTTTATGTATTTCTCTCCATGTTCTGCTTGGCATCACACTCACTTTCTTGCTATTACTTACACCACCATGTCATAGAATACTATTATCCTATTATAAGTAGATTTGAAATTGCTTTTGAATCTTCTCATCAGCTGCCTTTCTACTTAGGAATCAAGAGATAATGATAGATTTCTTTGCAGGCAATAAAGCATTTTAATGAAACACTCTGAACAGATTGCTTATTCCACAAGAGCCTGCTGTGTCTGTGCATGTGCATAAATAGAGGTAGCCAGATGTAGTTATTTTACCTGGCTCTTGTACATCCCAGATTTTTATTGCTTTTGTGGCACTTTTCTTTTTTTAGCTTTCTAGATGGATCACCTGCATCTTTCTTATACTTTTTGGTAACTTCACAATAATACAAACAGTGGTACTGGAGCTGTGACTTTGCCAGTGTTCAATAAAATAGAACCTGCCTGATTCAAAAATGTGCACCAACCAATCCATATGGCAGCAAATGCTAATGCAGGGTTATATTTTCTCTTGAGTATTGTCACAGCTAATGCAGGTATTTCAGGTACACCTCCATGTTCAGATTTGAGTTTCCATACCTATTTTTTGAAAGAATTAAAGCATATTTGTTTTTGTCTAGCTTGAATAACTTGACACCATTTGCTCCACTTGTCTTTATTTTTTTTTTTTCCAAAAATTCTAATAAACAAGAAGATTAATGAACTGCCTGGGTACTCTGGTGTTTGGGATTCACCACATCTTCAAGCTAACATAACTACAAGCTAATAAATTATATATCTTCGAAGTATATTAAATGCAGCATGGTGGTTGGAGTAGAAAGGTTAAAGAAGAGATTTTGAAGGAACATTAATATCTTAATAAATTACAAAAAAATAGGAAACTCTACTTCTTTTCTCTCTGACTCTTGTACCTGACCTCTCTGGGAACTTAATGATAATTCTTAGCTTGTCCCTTAAGAGTTCTGCCTAAGGCAGCCTTGAACTAGGAGACCTGTAAGCACCTAAAATGTTGGAAAACATTTGGTGAAGAGTTCAGGAACTATGAGCACACCAGTGCTCATTAAGTGTGGATACATGAATCACAGGTTTGTATTTATTTCTTTCAAGTAAATTGTACTTGTACAGTGGAGTGCTTTTCACAAGAAACACTGACATGACTTTACAACCATCCAGTGAGAAAAACGAAGTGATACAGAGAGATTCACAACAGCTCAGTGGAACTGGATCAGGCCCAATCCCATACAAAATAACCAAGTTTATTCTTTCTATATGGTATCTATTTCTGGTTACTTCCTTGAGGCACTCTACTCCAAAATGACTTTCACTTTTTATGACCTGTTCAAATTCTAGAAATAACACAACCTGGAGTGAGATAGCCAGATAAGTAATTAACACACTAAGCCAGTAAATTAAATTAAGAAGCCACCGCCATAAGGAACTCAATGTCAGGACACTTGCAGACCAGACACAACAGATGGTAACTGTCTAAATCCTTTAATTTCATTGTTCAGTGACACAATATTGAAATAAATGTCTCTCACGCATATCCCTACAGTTACAGATATCCCCAGTGTTTAGAGATATTGTTTATTCAGTCTTTCAATCCCCTCTAACCCATTATTTGAGTGCTTACTTCTGACAAAATGTTGCTAAAACCCTCTCTGAACTTGTCTATGGCTACTTCAGTGCTCCAGCCTTTGTCTTGTACCTGCTGCTCTGCATGTCAGAGCTGTCTGCTCAGCCCAGCAGCACAGAGCTGGGATCCTAATTCCATGGTATTGACGTTACAGCATGCACAAGGTTTGTGTTCCCCAGGTAGAAACTTTAGGGAACAATTCTTGGAGCAGAAAAATAAAATAATCAGAAACCTTCCTGAAATGATTCTCAGCAGTGGGTCTGAGAGAATCAGAGCCTGAGAAGGTAGCATACCCATGATGGACAGGATGAAAAAAGGAGAAAGAGAGGTTATAGAATCAGAAACTAAAAATTAATAATTCATATGCAGTGGACCACCAAAAAACCAAAAGAAATATTAAAGGGTCAAATCTGATGGACACCTTCCCCAGTGTGTGTAGATGAGTTGGTCCTGATTGACAGACTCCAAGAAGGTCAGCAGGGAGAGCCTGCTACGGAGAAAAAACACCCAAAGAGCACCAGTAATGAGTTGAAAAAAGAGTCAATATTAATTTTATCATACAAAAGGTAATGGACCCAGCATAAGGAAACAATATTTTAGGCCTCATTATATGAGATGAAGTTATTAAACTTTGCTTATACAAGGCTTTGTCTGACAAGAGACTTGGCATCATTATCTTGTTATAGTCAGTGTAAAGAACTCTATCTGATAATGTATAATCAGCGTATCCTTTATTCTGAAAAAAAAGAAAGACAGGATGGACTGAAAAAAATTTATATAAAAAGTAAAGAAGGCTTTCTCAAATGGTTGAAAATCTATTGTTAAAAAACTAAAAAGAAAAAAGAGAAAACAAATTAGTTTGATTTACTGGAAGAGTAAATATAGTGGTTAGAAATGGAAGAGGAATGTGTAAAAGTTCTGGAAGAAAATAGAGCAGTCTGATATATATAGATTGAAAAGTAAAGAGAAAAAGCAGGAAGAAAGAGTGAGATGAGAGAGTGAGAGAAGAAGGAAAGAAATGAAAGAAAAAAAATGAAAGAGAAAGAAAATGAATGAGATGAAAAAAAGAAAAGAAAGAATGTTGAGTATAAGAGAAAGAAAGTTAAAAATAACGTCAATAGGAGGAAATAAGAGAAGTAGAAAGAGACAGAAGAAGAATACATGTATGACAAAGGAAAACAATGATTTTTAAAGTTTTGCAACAGTAATGGTTTATTGCTGAATAGAGATGACAGTGATCTTCAGTGTTGCACTTATCTTCTATAAATATTTCTGTCCTGTATTTGGAAAGTAAGATGACACACTTATTAGACAAATGTGGTGCTTTCCAGATAAACCACATTTACAGGGAGTTAACATTTTAAAAACACAGGATTAAACCATTCATTGACACCACCAGGGCTGTGGAAGATCTATTAGTGGCTGGGGTTAATTTGCGCATATATTTTGCTACATCCAGAGGCATTTAGTTGGAGGAATTTACATTAGAAAGAATGTAAAACTTAAGTCACATCTGGAAAAATGCAGACAATCAAACCATGACGCACAGGGTCACTCTAAACAAACATCACTGCTTTTGCAGTTTGTTGCAATGAAGAAGCTTTGGTTAGTGAGATGGATAGCTCATTTTTGTGGTTTTTCTAAAGAAGAAAGATCCCCTTTAGCCTGCATTTTGTGGTAAGGATTTTCTGTGGGTTCAATGCAACTACTCATGGTAAGTGGGAAGGGAATTACATTACATCCAAAGCAAATTCTAATTAAAATTTAGGTATTTTAATATAAAATTTGTTTAAATCTGTGACAAACAGAGAAAAATGTTGAAAGTTTAGCAGCTCTATTGGTAAAATATGACTAGCCTGACTGGTAGACTAATTTACTTTTGCAAAAGCTTAATTGTAATTTTTTACTCTAGATCTAAGCCTTGTTACTATGGGAAACTGAGATAATATCCAAAGATCTGCAGATCAGTATTTTATGGACAGTTTTCCGGGACTGAAGGGTTCACACCTCATTTTGGGCATTACAATTTATCAAGGCAATAACCCTTGCCACTCCTTAGTGTGGATTTATGGCATTGTTGTCAAAACATTTGCAGAACGATCACAGGAGAGCGCACGAAACGGTTTCAGAAGGATTTGTCAGAGCCCAGGGAGAAGCTGTCAATGTGCTGCCACCTACAGAAACAGGAGCTCCTAAGGAGCTTTCACAATGACAGACAGTTTGACCAAGAATTCAGCACTCCCATGAATTATCTGAAATGATATGCAATTAATAACAGTTCCCAGATGACACAAAGTTGACACCGTGGTGGGAGGCAGAAGATGGAATAGCTGTATTCAGAGATGCAGCTTTCCTGGCAACATCCATTCCCACAAAATGCCTTGTCAGCTCTAAATACACAGCTACACACCTAGAAAGATTGAGGGTGTCTGACATCCCTCATCATTGTATCCTGATCTCTTCCAGGGGGTATCACAGAAGAAAGTATAAAATCTCTGCAGCAGCACAGATGTACTGTTTCATAAAATTTGTCCTTTTCGGGACTGTATTTACAGGGAAACAACCAATAGGAGTGAAAAGAGAAGTATTTTCTTCCTGTGTACTTTCTAGGAATACACTTGCCATATTTTCATGTTCAAAGTTTTAAAGGCTTGAACAAAAACAAAGAAAATAGAGGAAGATTATTTCAGAGGCTGAAGATATCCCTTAATTGAAAGATGCAAGTTTTTTTCAGAAAGAGATACTTAACGTGACCATTACTTAATTAAAGTGCCTGCATGCCTTCAAAGAAAGAAATACTAAACAACATTTGGCTCTTGTTATGAGCCAGAAAGGTATGAAACCCTCCATACGGTTAAAAATACAAAACAGAACTCCTTGCTTTATGGCCTACACAGTATAACTTTGAGTGGTTAACCATAGGTTAAATGTGCCAAAACAAGAAAAATTCTCAAATTCTCTCTTGGACTGGATCTTTTTTTAGTTGGTAGAATTTAATTAAATATCACTTATTTGATTCAGACAATGGATAATTAAATCAAACATAGAGATACTCAAAGAGTGATATTTGAAATTACTGTCAGAAACTATTTAGGGGCCATGTGTATGTGTTTGGTTTGTTTGTTCTTGGTTCAGTTTTGTTTGTTCTTGGTTCAGTTTGGATTGGCTTGATTTGGTTTGATTTCACAAGTCTGAAAGCCTCTCTGTGAATAAGGGCAAGGAACAGTCTACAATTTACAGTCAGTTACAGTAAATATAATGAGAATTCTTTAGAAGTTAAATTTAGTAAATGAAACAAATCTTTCCATCTGTGGGCACTGACAGTATTTGGTCACAGACATACTTCCATACTTATAATACATATTTGACATAGCAATGTTAATTGATTTAAAACTTTACTTGTTTGTATATTTATTTGAAATAGCCGTTGTTTACCTATTCCCTGCTCCTACAAATCCTTTTCAGAAGAGCATTAACATTACTGCAATAGGTTCTGAAACCTGTGGTACCCTTGTGCTTGCTTTCTGTTTGACAAAGTATTGGACATTTATTTAAATGTGTTCTTTTCTCAGATACAGCAAAATAATCTTCAGAATCAAAAACATATTCTGCTCCCTTTCATGCAGTACTTCTGTAGCCTGTTTATTCAATAATATTTTGATGCTAGCAAATAGAAGATCCAAATTTGATCATGAAAGCACAGACCAAAGTGACTCTCTGCAACTGAAACTTTATATGTGCAACTTTTTGAACTATTTTCTTAATTACTTTCTGTTTAGTTTTAGTTTTAGCAATCCCATTCTAGAAGACTGTTTAAGCTCAGCAGAAGTCTTTAAGAGTATGCTACCATCTTCTGGAAAGAGATGAAAATAGAGCTTTTAACTATTTAAGATTAAGCAAATTTGTGTTATCATCAGCACTTGCAGACTGTATACTTATACATTTCGAAGCCCATGTGAGATTTTTCTGAACAGGGAAATTATTTCTGAAACCCAGAAGATTTAAGATTTAAGCATGGATGTTTAAGAAGTCTCACCTCCAGGAGAGAGTTTTTTCTTTCCTCTCTTTAACCTGCACCTCAAATTATATAATTCTTCACATTTTAAGGCTCATTAACAGTTTGCTTGCACAGCATGAAATCTTTAGAGTTTAAGTCAACATTGCTGCAAAGGACTCTCATTTCATCAGCTGAAATTCAGAATTCAGCTCTTTTTATATTGCCATTAGCGTCAGCCTAGAAAGCAAAGTTCATGTCACATCCAAAGCTGCACAGATTTCCAGTAAATGCATCCAAGCTTGTGGGTTGGCCTGTTACAGAGATAAGGCTGTTTGTGAAGGTCAGTCCGGAGAGCTGAGGGACCACATTTTAGTGAAGCAAGCCAAAAAATAAAAAACTTTTTGGATTAAATAAACCAAAGTAGTGGCTGCAACTGAAACCACATCATCTTCTGAAATTAAAAGTTCTGCTTTATATTAGAAAAAAGGCATATGGAGCACTGTAGCCCTGGTATTGACGTTTCCCATATTTAACATTATATGTACTGAACATTTTACAGGACACTTTTTAGAAATTTTTTGCTAAGAAACAGCATTCATTCAAAAGGCTAAAAAATCTTTGATCCAGAATTTAATCATTCTTTTAACTATGATTTTCCTTAGTAAATATTGCATGCCCCAGCAGTTCTAAATCTCATTACTCTTATAAATGCAGTTCACTGATTTTTTTTTTTCTGAGATACTTGCTGTAAGAATATGTATCCTGGATTATAAAAATAGGAGTGGTATTGAAAGATCTGCACAGCGAACTTGGAAAGGAAACTCTTCCTTTTGAAACTACTGTGGGAACCTATTACCACACTCTAGGATATCTGATGATATTAGACTGGTTAGGTTACCTTAAGGGAAAACAAGACTTTAGAAAGACAGATACATGTGTAGACTTTAAAAAAGAAATAAAAATGAAGCATTATGCGGCCGTATTTCTCCTTTTAGTATTTCCTCATTTCCTGTTCAAACTGGCAAAATGGGGCAGCTACGAAGGAAGAGATAAAAGAATTTTTGTTAGTCTACACTTTTTAATTTGCATGTTTTATATTTTCAAAGTCCAAAGAAAACACTGAAAAAAAAAGAAAAGTAGCAGTGCTTTTTATGGGATAGTTACTAAATTTTTTCTGTCTTTGGTGTATGAGAAAATACTAAATATGGACAGCTATTCTCTTTCACCTGATATTTCATGATTTTTTTTTGCCTGTGTTTTTTGCATTGATTCACAAACAAAAGAGAAAGCCAGCATCCTACCTTGACTCCTGCTGACTTTCTCAAGGCCGTACAGAATATTGCAATTATAATAACAATTCTATGAAGAGGGTTAAGTGCCTGAAAAATTATCTGAATTATGAAAATTCGTAGAGTTTATTAATTAAAATTTCAATCTTTTCCTTTGAAAATATGGGGCACAGTGTCGTACTTTAAAAAACATATTGCTTGTCATAGGACTAAAAAAAATTATTTTCAGAATAATATTTATGTGAGCATAATTCCAAATGCTATAGGGACTGATATATAAACTACATGAAAATTTAGAATAAGTGGAAGATTGCTTATTTAATTCAAGTAAAATTCAGATTTTAAGCAGGTGCAGTATTTCCATTAGCTGAGCCAAGCAACTTAATAAGAAAAATAAATCCACCCAGGTTTTTTTTAGCTTTTCCTGTTCTCAAATGCTTCAGTGTCCTGTGTACTTGTTCATTTCACTGCAATTTATTTAGTTATTTTAAAGTTAATATTTTCAATTACAGTCATTCTGACTGTTTTAACAGTATAAACCATATGGCATTCTCTCTGCTCAGTGGGCGAGGTTTTATCCTGAAGCACTAAAGGAGAATACATGCTCTGGAACAAAAATTTAGTGAGCTTTCATCATTATATCTTTGAGGTGATTTCTAAAATACTGACTCTAGAGCTGAAGCTCTACTGCTTCATGTTTGGATTAGCTGAACATGCAATGATCATGAACAAACAAATGAAAATTCATTCTGGGAATCACTTGAGCACCAGCAGAAAAAAGTATTCTCATTATAGCCCCAGATGTAGTGGCATTTGTCCAGGACGCTTGGCTTAGCAAACCAAGTCTTGCAAAAACATCAAGGGACTTTTCAGGATCACATCATGGGAACTGCTGCACAAACCAAGGTAAGATGGTTGCTTCCAGAACATGCTTATGCAAACATTCCTTCATTATTAAGACTGATATGTCACTTATTAAAAGAAAACCCTTATTGGGTTTTTTTGTGGCTTTTTGGTTTTTTTTTTTTGGCATTACCATGTATTTTTCACATTACCAGGTAAATAGCACTGTTGGTTTGAGTATCAGTTTACTGGACTACTCATCTGTGCTTCTTGCATTATTAAAGAGTCCTGGTTTTGATAAACCTCTATATCCTGGTGGTTTTTTTCACCCAAAATAACATTATTCTTGACTTTTCTTTACAATGTATTTCAACTTTTACAATTAGGGGTTAGTTAGGAGGACTTAGATTGCAGAAAATGTAAACATTAAATTCTACTTCTGAAAGAGCAAAAAAAAAATCTCATTCATCTTTTCATCAACAGATAGGCACATTAACTTCACTAAAATTATTCCTGTGCTAAAATTTGTATCAATTTTATGGTAATGAACACTTTTAATGGTAGGCACAATAAGTGTATTATGGACTTGGTTATGCTTTCTGGGTGTCAATTAAATAGGAATGCATAAAATAGGAACGTGTTTGTGCATTGTTCTTTTAAAATTATGTTAAAGCTCAGTTTTTCCTGGTTCAGAAATAAAGGCAATGCGGTTTGAGAGGAACAAATTTAATGACTAAGACCAGCAAAAATGGAAAATTATTCAAGTCATGACACAAAGAGAGGGAGTAAGTAGAAGTGCATTAGAAAGGATCCTGAAGTAAAAATAAATTTTAAAAAAAAGTTTCATTTTGTAAGGAATTATGACATCATCAGGTATAAACACTGGTACCATCTCGGAATCTTTGCTGGTCAGACTCTAAGATAAGTTAGAAAGTCTCTTTTCTAAGCTTGGCAGTCGAAGGAGTCAGAACTCATAATTTCTTGTTCTGAAGGTTGTTTATTGTATCTTATCTATAAAACTCTTTCTCCTGACTGCCAAGGTCCACTCAGCAGGACAGTTCAGGCACTCTGCCTGCCCCAGGGTGGTGTTATTATTTTATACAAAAAACGACATGTACAATATTTGCAATTACTTTCCGATACCTATCACCTGTGTTAGACAGGAGCTTCTACTCCAAACCAATCTAAAAGTGCCAACATCACAGCAGAAGATGGAGGCCAAGAAGAAGAAGGAGAAAGGCTGGACATGCTCCAATTCTTCCATCTTGCCCCCTGAACCCCCATTCTGAAAACCCAAAAAAATCTATTCTTCACTCTGTGATAAATTCAGTATCATTCTACTTAAACTTTTGTGGCTTGTAATTCTTCATATAAGGTTGGTAACTGTTTTTTCCAAGGGCTAAATCAAAGGCACAGGGGCCTTGGGCTCTGTGCTAAGGTCTCTGAGACCCCTGGGCAGGGGCTCGAGTCCTCCAGGGCAGCCGGAGGAATTCCCTGGGTTCTGACAGTACCAGGTATGCAACATGGTCTTCCTTCACAAGGAAATGCTAAAGTGACTAAATATGCACATTATGGTGCCAAAATTCCAGGGGCATATTATCCCCAGACACGATCCAGGAGCACATGTGCGTGATCTGTGTCAGCACTCCCCCTGCTCTGGCAGAGCAGGCACCTCAGCCTGGATTGCTCCAGTACCAGCAGGGGACTGATTCATTCCAGGGCTTTGGACGTCAGTGCTGGGGTGGGAGCTGGGGAGGCTCGGATGGCGTCCCTGCTTGGGGATGTCAGATCAGCTGTGCCTCAGCTCAGAAGATAAAATAGCAGCACAGCCCCTCTCTGCAGGAATGGTGCAAGGCTGGAGGTGCTCAGGTTTGCTGCTGGAGCACTGAGACCAAAAGGGCTCTGGAGCTCCTCAGTGAATGGGTGTGAAGGGAGTTAGGCAGGGCTCTTCTATCTGACGGGATGCAGTGAGGGGGTACAGAGAGAAAGAAAGACAGAAGCAAAGGCTGCTTCTCATTTGCTTTCAAATGTTTCAAATTTGCATCACTGAGCAACTTCTTACACAGGCCAATTTAAGTAGGACGAGGGGAGCTGGTTTTAAACTAAAATATGAGAGATTTAGATCAGATGTTAGAAAGAAATTCTATAATCAGAGAACAATGACGCACTGGAACAGGTAGCCCAGAGGAGCTGAAGACATCCCATCCCTGGAAGTGTTCAAGGACAGGATGGATAGAGCTGATGGATCAGCTCAACCTGACCTAGTGGAAAATGTCCCTGCTTGTGGCAGGGGGCTGGAACCAGATGAACTTTTGAGGCCCCTTCCAACCCCAACCATTCTATGATTCCACAATTCTATTATAGCTTTATATTAGCAAGTGGCATTTTCATAAAAAGAATTGCATATTTAATACTGGAGAAGGTGTATCCAAAACAGGGGTGTTCAATAGTAAAAATTGCTAAAAAGTTTGTCAAATAAGTTTTGTATCTTCTAACCTTTTGTTAGCAGCAAATACTAATTCTATCTTCTAATCTTTTGAAGCAGCAGAAAGAAAAACCCATAGCTGTCAAAAGAATGCCCTTTTTTGATGTATCTAAATACAATAAAGTGATTCCTTAAGACATCATTATTTCAGTTATAATTATGAAATGAAATATTTTGAAATATCACATTTTATTAAAAATCCTAAGACTTTGTCTTCTTTGTTTAGAACAAAACCAAACTTCAGAACTAGGGCTTCACAGACTTTTTTAATAAGAATATGTGTGATAAAACTATTTCATACCTTTGCTTTTAATGAAGCATTGTAACCGTGAATGTTCAAAATATGTTAAATCTTGTTTAGGATGCATTTGGATACTTAAAATTTTAGTTAATAACTTGACAGAGTACAGGAAGATGATTTATATAATATTGGTACTGGTGTTCCCTGAAGAATGGGATAGAAATCTCATATGGTTATAAAACCCTGGTTCTTTATTGTCCACAAATGCAATTTGTGTGAGGAAAAGAGTGGGGAGCGTCCACTATGGGAGTTACTTGTGTTTGTGGGAAAACATCCCTCCAAATTAGAAGTAACTGTGAAGTAATTTGTTGTGAGTTATTTGTTTTACTTACAGTCTTCAGTAATTATCATGAATACACTGTAGGTAAAGTACAATATTATTACATCAACTTTTTATAAAGCTGATTTTTTTTTTAACTGACTTTGCCAGATAGTCACTGAAATTCAGAAACTCAAGATATGATCTGTTTAGTTTAAGCTAATCTGTAAGTGAACCATTGGAGATTGCTAACAGTACATGGAACAATCTTTTTCTATGGAAACATTCCACACATATAGTTTATGAGCATAGCTGGCCTTGCTAGGCTCTGGCTCGCTCTACATTTCCTTGTATTTTGCATTCCCATGAATGAAAATGAACTATTATTTATTCTTGGCTCTCCCAAGAATGGAGTGAAGGAGTAACTTAACTTTTGCCCTCGGTGTCTCCACCTCCTCCAGTCAGAGCAGATGTCACAGGCATGTGCTAGCTTTCAGCCATCCTTATTATGTCTTAATCATGTTCTGAACTTACTCATTCCCAGGAGTCAACAAAGAGTAGTCAGGCAGTAGGAGTAGTTATGGGAAAAAAGAATAAATAGTGCAGATGTCAGGAATTAAATCTAGACCATATTTAAAGTGCCTCTGGCCTTTCCTGGAGCCCAAATCTCAATTGTTCTCTTCAGAGCCCCAGTCCAATGGTTTAAGTGTTCTGGCATCGGCCCTGGATGCAGCTCTGAACCAAGAGAAGGGTTTCTCAGCTCTGGACTGTGCTCACTCACCCCAGAGCAGCCTCAGCTCACTGATGGGAGTGCAGGGATCTCAGTGACCCCAGGGACCACCACCTTGCTCTACAGTCCAGTCAGGATCTGGGTTTACCAGAGGGAAGGAAAGAGGTGGGTGTCAAAATGTCCTGAGTTGGAACAGACCACAGGAATCATTGAGTCCACTTCTGTCCCTGCACAGGACGGTCCCAAGAGCCACACTGTGCCTGAGAGCACTGTCCAGACACTTCTTGAAATGTGCACTTGAAATCTGTCGGGCTGGTGCTGTGACCAGTTCCCTGGAGAGCCTCTTCCAGCATCCAAACGCCAACAGGGAGAAGAATCTTTGCCAAGTATCAAACCCAGACCCTCTGACAGCTTCCTCAGGTCCTGTCACTGGTCACCAGAGAGAAGAAATCATCATCTGCCCCTCCTCTTCCACTCGTGAGGAAGTCGCAAACCACAATGAAGTTTCCTCTCAGTCTCCTCTTCTCCGGGCTGAGCAGACCAAGTGACCTCAGCCACTCCTCACAGGGCTTCCTCCCAAGGCTCTTCACCATCTTTGTGCCCCTCCTTTGGACACTTTGCTATGAGCTTTATATCTTCTTTATAAGGTGGTGCCCAAAAGTGTGCACAGGACTCGAGGTGAGGCCACAAAGGGGAACTGACAATCACCTGCCCCGAGTGCTTGGAGTGAAGGATAGGAGGGAACAGCAAAAAGAGTCAGGAAAACCAAGAAGTGACCTGGCAACCAGGGAGAGGAGGAATTCTGCCCTGTGGAGAAGGGCATGCAGGAGAGCAGGGCTCCCACCGCCTGCCCTAAACCTGGCGTGCAAATTCCACACGGCACACGCTGCCGGTTTGCAGGGTGGCCACCAGATGCCACCAGCGAACCAGGAATGAATTTGGTTTGGCTTAGTTTTTTTTTTTTCCTCTTTCTCTCAGGAGGGACCTGCTAGACTCTGGGAGCGTTCGATGTGATTCGTGAATAGTTTTTGGTTCCTTCTGTGAAGGTGACAAGAGTATTAAATTTCAGACACTTGAAAATTCATAGCAAAGAGGTAAAATTAGCAGAGCCACTGGACCAAATCTGTGCCTTTAGTCATAGCAAGTCTCTTCAAAATATTTTAACCCTTAAGCAACTTTATTGTTCTTGCTAAGAACCGACTAAACAATACTGTCTGAGAAGTGAACAAAGTCCATAAAATGATTTACATTTTGACCCAGTCAGTGTTTGATTCAATTGTGTTTTCCCTCCTCCCTGTCCCTCCTTTTTTTTTTTTTTTTACTATTTGTAAATACAAGGCAAAGATATTTTCCTTCAATTTTACTTTTTATCTATATATATAGTCTCGTGATTGAGACTCAGTTAAGCTTAAATTTGATGAAGTTATTTTTATGCAAATATTTAATCAGCAACTCTTTATGGAGAATTTTAACCCATCATGAACTTTGGTTTTGTAAACTTTGTATTTGCAGGAAGAATTACACAGAATCCATTTGGAAACGTCAGCAGGATTGACTTTGAAATTACAGCTTTTGTTCACTTCATTTCCAAAGAGCTAAATAATATACAATAACAGCACAATAATTAGTAACTGAAATTGATATCCCATTTCCAAATCTACGAATAGCTCAGTTGTTATATTATTGTTCATTTTTAGTTTAATAACAGGTATGCAGTTATTTCAATGACAGTAAAACTATTGTAATACGTATAAACATGTTGATTATCAAAGAATGCACAACATTAATAATCCAGAACCAAAGATATTCTGCTCTTGACCACTTCAGCTTAAAAACAAACTATCAATATAAATCAAACATAAGCTCCTTTTTAGAGATGACAATACTGACATAATTTTAACACACTGGGATGATTTGCAACAGGCTCTGGATGTTATTTCCAGCTTAACTAATACATTGGTGTTAGCATTTTAAGCTGTTGATACACAAATACTGTCACAGCACATGCCACAGTCCAGACATTCACAATGCACAGAATATCACCATGGGACATCAGAAAGCTTCAACCCATACAGAACAACACCACACCACTTCAGAGGGCTTCAATAATCCACCCTTCTTGCTCTTTAGCCCAACCTTTTATACCCTCATGTTGCTGCACTGCCCCTGTGTGCCCTCTGTTCCCTTTGGTGTTGCTCAGTGCCCCTGGGTGCTCCATGGCTCATTGCTGTCAGTGCTGCTCACCTGCTGCTCACAGCTGTGCCCACTGGGGATGAGGCTGGCCACAGCCCCATCCCAGTCACCACAAACTGTGTGCCCACAAAATACCATTTTGGTTCTGCAACATTCCACACAAAATGCCCAGAGCACAACAGCAGCAATGCAAACTGTCTGGTCAGCACAACTGTGTGCCTCAGTCTCCTTAAACAGTGATGCTTGATCCTTTATTAGATGCTCGCATTAGACAGTCTCAGTGACCATTGGAACATGATTTCTGTCCTTTCCCTTCTCTTACAATGAAGCAGCAAGTGTCTCTCATAAAGTAGGTTAAGTTTTAAGGGAAGCAGCTGGCCTTGGGACAAAACCACACAAAGTTCTTGTTGGTTGTTTTCCACTGAAGCTGTTTTCCAACAGGATATTGGGTTTTCTTCAGAAGGACATTTTTTGGAAGGTGCCTGCTTTCTGCAGACAATTTAATCTTTTATTTTTGTTGGAAAAAGAGAACACCTGACAGCTGAAAACCCTTTGGCTGAAAACAAAACAAAGCAGAGACTTGGAAATGCCCTCCAGTGCTTTACGTCATAAGTCAGACTGCTGCCCTGTGCTGCACCCCAGCAGTCTGGACTGCAGGGTGGGGAGGCATTGGGTTGAAAAAGCAGGAAAAGGGGCAATCCCTCATTTCTACAAACCCCAGAGGGAGGTTTTTAAACAATATTTTTTTTTTTCAGGTTTCCACTGAGGTTTATTATGAATAGCCTCAGATGTTTTCTTCTAGAGGTTTTTTTTTTTTTTAATGGGAAAAGTATGTATTTTGTAACCTTTTCTGTTATTTTGCTCCAAGCATCCTGCTTGCAGAGAACAACTCAGCTGAGTAGAGCCATGCTGGGATATCATCCTGCATGTGGGGCAGGGTAAGGTCTGGCAGGGGCAGCTGGGCTTCGACAGAGCCTGAAAGAAGTGGGAAAAGCTGTGGGGACAAGAGCATGGCAAATCCCAGCCAGGGTGGCAGGTCAGTGAGCTCCAGATGAGCAGGGCATGGCTGCAATGGTCAGGGGCTGTGCAGCTCAGATTGCTCAGGGTGGGAGCTCTGGGTTGCAGATGCAGAGATTTGGTTGCTCTGCTGGGGGAGGCTGGGACCAAGATCCCAGAGAGTGGCTCAGGATCCTGGTGGAATGAAGGGCTACAGGAGATGAGGACAGGGCTTTGAACTTGTTTGGACAAGCAGGAATGCAACTTCTGTAACAGGAAAGTAACTCTTACCTGTAAGAACCACTGGGAAGCTTTTTTGCTCGTCTGTTAGTTGGTCTCAAATGTATTTTTTTCCTTGCCAAGAATTTTGGTTTTGGATGAACTGTACCTATCACTTCTACAAGACTCTTCTCTTTTGTGTCTCTGATGTTCTGGAATTAATTTTAGCCCTAATTCTAACTTTCTCCCCCGGCCTAAATCACAATATTGTTCACCTGAAATCATCCACATGACTCTTATTAGCAAATAATTTCCCTGCAGTCCTCCTTCAGAGCTAGTAGGATTTAGTTCATTTGCAGCTAACAAATGCCATCTAGTGGCTCTTTTGGGCTTACTTGAATATCTAGTAAAATGCAGCAGCTTGGCATTTCATGAATAAGACTCATAAGCTGTTAATACAGAAAAGAGGACTCTGTGCTTAGGGCATTCTCAAGTTATCTCACAGTTTTTGTGGACTAAGACATAAATAAATACATATTGATCTGGTTGTGTTGATGTATGATGTATGATTTCCTTACCACTCATACCAGTTACTTAATCATCAGTACTAATCAAATTAGTGCAGCCACACTCCATTTTCTGAATAAAATTTGTATTTACACAGGGGAACTTCTCCACACACCCATTTTTTCTCACTCCTGCAAATATTGTGATTCTTGGAAGATGTTTCCATTTAATTAAGCCAGTGAGTCAGGCATTCAATTAGTGCAAATTCATTACACAAAAAAAGATTTCCAAACCAGACATTTGCATAAGCCACGAAGGGAAAAAAATGAATCCAGAGATAAAAGTCCACCTACAAGGTGGACTGTAGAGATTACAAGGGTTTCTAAAGTCATTATCTGTACTGGGCAGTAGTCATAGAGAGAAGTTATCGCTCCTCAGGATTATAAAGTAGAAGATTTGAAAGAAGTGCATTTTAACAATGCATGTTTTGTAACTAGTAGGATGCGTTGCTGTAGGATACTGACCACAAGTGAAAATGAGTTTAAAAATGAGCTCTGACAAATTCATCTGGCATAGCTCCATCCTGGGATGTATAGGCTTGTGTGTGTACCATGCCTGGATGAAATATCTAGCTCAGGATTTCCTGGGGTGCTGAAAGTAGGCAGGGTGTCCATTACGAAAAATTACCCTGTGTTTGTCTCAATTTGTGTGATTTTTGCCTGAGAAATAAGTTACTGATGATCATCTGGTAAAAGGCTCTGGACTTTGCTTCAGCCCTGGATGTCAATTCTGACAGTCTTATCTGGCTCAGAGACATTGTAAATATTGGCTGATTTAAGAGATTTCCTAAATGAAGTGCCTATAATCCTTTTCCGGAAGGAATCAGATATCCACAATTTTTATGTGTTATATGCACTGTATATACACTCATTGATTAAAATTCTGACCTATTTCACACTTCCCCTTTTGACTTTTATTTCTTTTTCCCTTTTCATATCTTCATCAATCTCCTTTCTGGCTTGACTAAACAGACAAAAATGCTCTCCACACTGAGATAAGCATCTCATTTGCCAAAGTGTGGTGTATGAGTAAGGTGGTAAAATAAAACAATTTTCCCTGTTCCTACTCTGTGTATAATAAACTACAGAACAAAGATTATAAGTAAAATTACTCTGAGGTTTGCTGTTTGTGACCTGTGTAATGAATCACTTTTCACACAGCATGAGGAACGTCTGCCAGGTGAAAGATGAAGATCCTGATCTTGTTCACTGTAGTTCATTGTGCGCTAACTCTAAAGAGAAACAGATTTACAGCAGTCTCTTAGTCTCAATTTATCCTAAAATAGCTTACATTCCTACATAATGAGGTTCATTTATAAACAAAAGTAAATTACTGAATGTGGAATAATAGTGCAAACATGTCATCTGTGATTTCAGTGAGGATGAGGAGTCACTCAGCAGGATTACAACAGGTCATGTCTTTTCACAGATTGGAAAAAGCCACCAAATCCTGAACAGGTAGCAGCCATCAAGGCATTGTGACACCAAAACAATTGATGGTGAATTCAGGAGCCATCCTGGTTCTGTGGGGCTGACACTTGTGGCCTCTGACTGGGAAGTAAGAAATGTCTGGATGTTGTTTTGGTTTCCCCTGAGCCACCACTTATGCAGGGGCCAACCCAAGGGGGATCAGTGGTGGCACCAGTGACCTGGCAGCTTGTCTTTGCTTTGGGAGAAACCACAGCCAGATAGACTTGTGACTGTACATACACTGTGCTCACTGTTGAATCGCTTGCCTTGAAGTAACTTAAGGTTCAAAAAAGTCTTCTGTTAAATAATTTATAGAAGAATCAAAATGCATTGAGATTGCATGCAATTTTTTCTTTTTTTTTTTTTTTTTTTTCTGTGTAAAATCCATAGGTGAGAACATTCCAGCTTAGATGTGCAAGGGCCAGATGTGATCTCTCTTATATCACAGGGTATATCAAGACAGTTCTGTTCAGTCCTTTTCCTCTGACTGCATGCTTTGTTTCTTCTCAAAGAACATGGATGTAGTAAAGGATAGAACTCAGCTGTCAAATTCTGCCAAGCCCCAGAATACAGCAAACACCTACTCTGACTCTTAAATACATTTACTACCTCTTCTAAGCTAAGTTTAATGCAGTATGTTCTTCCCTGCTTGACAGAAGACTTTGCTGCTTAGTAAGTTAAAGACCATAACTGAAAGAATAAGAGGTGGTAAAAACTCATTCTTGCCTGGGGAGGTTTGAAAATTTAATGTCCTACCTCCTGGCAAGGTTCATGACTGTGATGATGGGAGGTTCATAGTTCACTCCTGCTCAGGGCTGCCCCATCCAGCTCAGCACTGTCCTCTCTGCAGCTGCAATTGCCCTCTAGCCCCCATCCCACTTCCACAGTGCTCTTGAGCCACTGTTCATTCCCCTGGGCAATACCTGACCCTGCTTAGGACAGCAGTGATTCACCCCCCAGGGGAAAATAAAAATTAGCAAAAAATCCTTTTATCTAGATTTTCTTGGTTTGCTTATTGATTATGACCTCTTTCTTTATTCATGTGATTTCTCAGGAATGCAAAGTATCTATACAGTCTTGTCTGGAAAGAGTGATTGATGCAATTCTACATTAAATACACTAAACAGTTCATGAGGTTAAAAGGATAACATAATAAACACATTTCCCAAACTCACACTTTCTCAACTGTTTACATTCATATCCATAAAAGAACCAAAATCTGATTAATGGAACTACCCTGGTAGTTTTCATATTAACTGATCAAATCACCCTTTCTAGACATGAATGTCATAACATAAGTTAAATGTATATTTTACAAAGTTGTCATGATTTTTATGGTGGAATTAGGGTCACTAATGAGTTTCAGTTCCATTTGACCTGCATAAGTGTAGAAACAGCCTTTTACAATCCTTTCTCTGCATTTATCCACATCTTCAGTGTGTTTAAACAAATAGCTGAAATAACAGCCACAGTGAAATAAAAAACCCAGCAGGGGCAAAAATTGTATCAGATTAGCAGGTTACATTTATGCTAACTGATTTTCCGTAGACTCAGATGGATACACACACTCTAAATCAAATAAGATATTTCAGGAATCTTGAAAAATTAATCAGCTTTCAGAATTTGGCTCTCAGAGGTTAAACGGAGAGTTAAAAGTCTAGCCACATCTACTGATTTCATTTATGCTGTCATAGTGTACTGTAACTATTGAAATAAGCTATGATGAGCCAATGCATCTCCTGAAAAGAATGAAAATAATATGATTCTCAGAATTATGTATAAGACACATCCCATTTTGGAATGGGATGATATGAAAGACCTGTGGATCACAATTGAAAAAAAAGATTGGGGATTTTAAATATTTCTGTGATTTGAATATGAAAAATGGAATGAAGTGGGAGTTTCTAGGAATGAGTCTTAAGGGATGGTTTCTATTAAATTAAATTATATCTGGCTCATTTCTCAGAGCAGGGATCAACAGTGAAGTATCTACAGGTAGGAGGAGATGAACAATATTTTAAAAGCCTTGTAATGGGTTTATTTCTGTTCTGGTACAATGCCAGCATTAAAAAAGGTCTCTGACTGTAGAAAAGGTTATTTTTAAAATACCAGTCCCTTTTGTGTCTCTGCAAGATCACATTTTAGACTGCAAGTCCCCAGATTTCATGCAAAGATAGAAAGCATGTGAGGTATAGCTTTTTGTATCCAAGCCTATGCTTAGGAAAAGACAGCTGTTCATAACACTCCATAATTGGTACAGAGACTGATATAGAATAGGGAAATGAAATAAAATACCAGTCTGTACACCACAGACAATACAAAAATGTTAAAGAACTACTGTGAAAGAGGTGATTAAGCAGTCTGTATCAGAAAATATGTACAGGCATGGAAGAAAGTTTAGATAACAGATGATTTAAAAGGTTTGAATTTGAAAAATAAAGGCAATTAGATGGAAAGCACAATGACATTTAAAGCATTTTAACAGAGCTATTTTTAAATTGAGTTGTAAAATTGTTGACTGTATGACAATGCATTTGCTAAGGATGATGCAGACCTTACCTTCCTCTAAAAAACCACAAACTCTTACAACAGAGCTAAAAATATTTTTTAAAACTTTTTATGTTTTTAATAATAGGTGTCTCTAGTTCTACAAATGTAATCTAAAACCAGGAGGTTTTATCACTCCACTGAGAGACTGAGAGAGTTTGAAAGTGGATCCACACGTTACCTTTTGAGGATACAAGGTGGCTAAACATAATTTGTGAAAATGGTAATTAGTACAGACTTTCCTTATTCTCAATGACAATTTGATGTGTGCTGGAGCACAGTCAGGTACACAGACACACAGCAGTACTTTGGGATCTCTGCCTAAGTGCAGAATATGGGGTGTTGTCTCAGTGCTGTCACATCTAAAGTTTGCAAAGGCATATAATTCAGGATCCTGCCTGCCAGCTCTGCCACAGCTCTGTCTAAGCTGTAAATTACTGCAGTGGGACAGTCTCCAAACCACTCTTATGACTCTCAGATGAACACCAAGACTGCTTTTTTCCTATCTTCAGCAAGCAGATGAAAATTAGCATTTTCTTTCATTAAGCGTTTTTCTTTTCTTTTCTTTTCTTTTCTTTTCTTTTCTTTTCTTTTCTTTTCTTTTCTTTTCTTTTCTTTTCTTTTCTTTTCTTTTCTTTTCTTTTCTTTTCTTTTGTCTTTTCTTTTCTTTTCTTTTCTTTTCTTTTCTTTTCTTTTCTTTTCTTTTCTTTTCTTTTCTTGTCTTTTCTTGTCTTTTCTTGTCTTTTCTTGTCTTTTCTTGTCTTTTCTTGTCTTTTCTTGTCTTTTCTTTTTTATACTTGTAAGAGGCATTGACTGTAATCTCTTGATGGGTCACTGTGAGGGAATAGATATATATATGGCTGAGAGTGAATCTTTAACAAATAAATTGATAAAATACAGCTGTGACTGATTAACGAAGTAAATCTTGATCGAAATTTGAATGAAGGTATTAAACAAGACTAGAAAACATACAGTGAACAACCACCTAGTTACTGTATGAAGGCAAAATTCCTCTGGAAAGTGGAGTACATGATCATGAATCATCTTGCCTCTGAGTAATGACAATAAACTATTTTCCTAAAGAAAATCTTTCAGTATAAAAGAAACTGTAACCCATAGGGATTGAGAAACTTGCAGAGTTAGAGATTCTGCCATTGGGTTTAACCTAAATTCTTGCTCACTGAAGCAATTTAGACAGCATTAAAAAGCTGTGCTCAAGAAAAAAGTGCTTTGCCTCTCTCAGGACTCCTTGAAACTTCCACTGACACCTTTCAATTTCTTTCAAGCTCTGTTCTTTAGAAGAATTTAAGGGTGCTTTTATACCAAGGGCACGTGGAGGCAGAAATTAAATAAATAATAGCCTAGATATTAGACTTTATGTTTTGTCAATGTATATTTATCATTTTTGCAGAGAACTGGAGCGTTATTAATCAAATTTATTGGGTTCATAAAAGCTCTGATCAGAGAAGCGATTTGTCCCTGGCTGTCCAGCTGCAGAAACATAATCCAGGAGTCCCAAATATTGATGCCAAGAACATCCAATCTTACATGTCTTTTATACCAGTTTTAAGAGTCTTCTGGCAGAAGATGAAAGGTGCTGCAAAAATATTAAACTATACAATTAAAATCACCTTTTTCTAGTTCATATACAATACTCTAGGATGGAGGTCCCAGCCTGACAGATGTTCCATACTGTGGGAGCTGTCTTCAATACTGCCTTGACTGTTTTTTAAAAGAAATAGAGTATTTATTAGATTGTCATGCCATTAAACTCCTGTAATTCAAGATTAAAAGTGCTGCACAGTCTCAAGAAAAATCATGAGGTGTGAGAGTTGTATGAAAGTTTATGAATGCCACATCACGTTTGAGCTCTGTTGTATTCATTTAAACACGGTGTGAAGCCAATGTATTGTTATAAATACACCCAAAGGGGAGGTTCTTTTTAAAGAATAAATTTTTGAATATGTACATTATACTAGATTTTAATGAGATCTCAATCGAGATTTGAATGAAATCTTCATTCTTAGACCAGGACTTCCCAATCAGATTTCAATTATCATTTTCAACGTGCTCGCAAGTACCTGTGTCTTGCATAGGGTTTTGGATGGGAGACACAATCTGAGACCACCTCATCTGAGTGCTCCTGTCTTAACACTGCAGTTCCATCCTCACCAAATCTCCACTGTTTGATAAAATTCTGATACTCTTTTTTTAATAAATTAATCTCATCAAAAACTATTTCTCTCTGACCTGTTGATATTATGTTGCTTCAAGATCTACAAGAGTGCAATAGCACATAGATTTTTTGCTCAAGTGACCATTTTAAGAGACTTCTTTTGTCTGCTCATCTGTGCTCTTGATTTATCACAGCCCTCAGTCACACTGATACACTGAAATAAACATTGACTCCAGCAAAAAAAAAAAAACAAAACACAAATTGAAACACCAAAGACCAAAGTAATTCTTTGTCTCCCTTCACAACATGAGACATAAAAAGGGTGAGGGAACTGTAGCCCAGGGTAGCAGCCAGTGGTTGAGAATAGGCTGCAATATAGGCTTGAAAACAAGCCTATAACATGGAGACAAAAGGTATGCAAAGTTGTACTATTAAAAGGAAAAATTAATTTGAAATAGTTGGCTGAGAAAATTTTACTGCAAGACAGGGATCCACAGGAAACGTGCTAATTCACTACTCCAGCATTTTGGGCCTAGCATAAATTTCTTTCTTATGAAAATTTATACAGCACCAGGCCACAGGATGAACTTTCATTTTGTTTCTCAGTGGATTGGTCTGAAGGTTTTCCTTAGAGAAAAAAAAGAAAATAGCGGCAAACTCACCCAAGACTTAATTTATCAGGAAGAGTCCAACAAAATGGACTCTTAAAAAACAATTTAAAGAGAGCAGGTCTGAGGTTGCACTTGTGTATAGCCCAGCTGCTAGCATTACCAGAGGTCAAACTTAGTGTGTTTCCAGCATGTTTCTTTGCACAGATATTAGTCTTTGTCTTTAATTTTGGCCCTGTCTCTATTTTCCTAGCTCAGGTTAATCTAACACACCATCTGTCTTACTGTTTCTTTAAAAAACCTCAACAATCAACATTTGCAAGTCACAGTATTTGAAATACTTTTCTTTGGGTCAGTTTGTTAAATTGCTTCAGATTAAATAAACAAAATCACAGGCTGCTATGTTTTCAAAAGTGTAAATTTATTTATATAAAATATCTGTTATTTTGGGGTAAAACCAGCAAGTCACATATTTAACCCCTATAAGGAATTATAGATCTACAGAAGGGACACTGGTTTCTGCTCTCTGAGGGCCTGGCACAGAAGGGTGGTGACATGATCCAGACAAATTTTAGATATTTCTTTTACTAAAGGCCTCAGTTTTCAGATGATCAGAGTGGGAAACATGAACATACATGATGGGGGTTATAACGTTATATAACGTTATAATGGGGTGTTATTTATTCATAATAAATTAATTTATTATGGGGTTTCTTTGGTCCTTGAAGTGACTTAATCTCACTTCTGCTGTTAATTTTCACATTATATTGTATCTAACCCTTCAGATGCTTAAGATCAGACTTCAGGCTAGGTTCAAAAAGAAACGTGGATTTAAGGCACAGTGTATGGGACCCATGTTGTAGGCCCCAAGGTGAAAGTTGGTTGTGCCTGTGACCAGAACTCACTGTGAGGAGCTTCACCATCTGTTTTATGCAGCTCTCCAGCTCCTGCCATGTATTACATGAGAACAAGATTTGCCTCAACATTGTTCACAAAAGGTGCACATAGTGCCCAAAGTAGACAACGCTGAATGCTGCAGAGGGCTAGATCTGACACTTGCTCCAGCTTAGGCACCCTTGTGTTATGAAGATTCAGAGTTTGAAATAGATTAATGTGGTTTTACTGCACTTTTTTTTTTCTCCTTAAAAAAAAAAAAATCTTCTTTTTTCCCCCTTCCCCAACAGCAGTTGGAACAGGGCACAGAAAGCCAGAGCTCTGAGATACTATCCCTTCTCATGTCTCATTGCAATATATCCCTGTGGGTATTTCTCATATAAGAATAAGAGCAGATAAAAATGTACACTGACTATTCTGCTTGCCAAAGTTGAACTACTATACATCCAGGAATGAAAATTCACTGGCTCAGAGACAGTGCCTGGTGTTGACTGGACTTCTGGCCAATTCTTGTCTCTCTTTATAGCTCTGATTTATTAACTTGGGGAAGTGGACAATAAACTACCTCTATAATAAGAAAGGTTCCTTTAAAAGCTGGAAACTGACCTCAGCTCATGTAGTTAGGGATATGTGTTTAAATTTTTGTGCCCAAATCCTACATCTTCTTCCTGTTGCAGAATTTATAGGGATGCAGTCAAGCTCTGCTCTGCATGTAACGCCTGCTACTGTCAGTAGTCATCTTCTTACTGGTATCTAAAATTGGATTTGGGCCTATGGAAATGTGGGGTTTCCTGATATAAGTTTCTCAATCTCTCTTTTTTTAGAAAGCACTATTAAAAAAGAGCAAAATCCTGAATGCTTCAGTATTTTACAACCAAAATAGAATGGTGCAAATTAGCAGCATGTTTTTCCTAGATATTGAACTTACCAAATCTTTAAAGAAAAAAATGTTTAGTAGAATACATACATATAATTTTTATTACAAGCCACATAAAAAAAACCAACAGAAGTTGGGCCAAATGTTTGAACCATCAAGTCTTTAAAAACTTTAATTATGCTTTAATACCATTTTCTGGTTAGGAGTGAATAAAAAGTCCCCATAAATCCCATATGTAGAATTTTTTTTTAATTGACACTATAACTTCAGTCCCATAAGATTTATTTCATGTTTAAAATTGAATTAGCATTTTATTTAGTTTCAAAGTATTAGAAAAATAAAGTATTTCTAAAGAGAGCAACTTCGTGAAACAAGAGAATTTTATTTAATAGACCATTATCCATTTAAAAAAACCTATCAAATACTTTCACAGTCTTTGATAACAAATTCAGAACTAAGTCCTGCTCTTATTCAAAGATAAGATGGTGTTGTGTTAGTATCTCTGTTTGAAAGGATTGATGGTGTTACAAACACTATAAATGTAACCATGCAGTACTTCATGATGTTTCCTTCTCCACAGCTGAGTTTGTCTTAAGGTCTGCTGACTTTGTATATCCGTTAAAATAGTGTGCTAAAAATAAATAGAATTAAAATTAAATAAAATTAAAATTAATTTTAAATTAAAATAATTAAATTTAATATTAAATACAATTAAATATTTATATTAAATATAATTAAAATTAAATAAAATTAGTAATTTTTTTTCCAAATGTCCAAGGTCCTGCTTATGTACTGTCTTCTTTCTACGTGAATACAAAAGTGCTGGGAGATCTACCTGGAGCCTAAGGCAGATCTTAATAATTGACCCTTCATTTTTAAGTAAATGTTCAATAAAAGACACCTTTTTTTCTTCTTTGCATTGACCTTTTTCAATAACTAGACAGATATTAGAAAGTTGCAGTTCTTTCAAGAGAAATTGCTACTGAAATCAAATTGCAAAACAGGGTTTGGTTCAAGAGAGAGCAGATAAAAACATCAGATGTAGGTTTAAGAACAATTGTTCATGTGTATGAGAATTACATTCCAAGTATATGGAAATTTTTTTCCTAAAAAATCCCTACCAAATTCATACAGAGGAAATAAGTTTACCAAAAACTTGGTTCAATTACTTATTTTCTTTGTGGTCCAACAATTCTTACATGAATTGTTAATCATTCCTGAAAACTTAGAAGTACTACTGGCAAGCCACCAGTTTTCAGATAAAAGAAGCAGCTGTTGTTGCAGAAATCTGGTTTTACTAGCCTTCAGCAGAACAGTACACAAAGTTTCAATAATGGAGGCAATGCAGCAATTATAAAGATTTTGGTTTAGAGGCATATTGCCTTTCCCAGAATCACCAAACAATTCCAGTTCAATATGATTTGCAAACATAAAAGCAGGTCTATAAATGTCCCTTGTGAATATTTAATAAAATGGACACTTTTCAAAGTTGTCCAAGACATTGCAGTTGACAAGGAAATCAAACAAGATAGTGGTGAATCTTTTATTAAGCCAGTAGCAATAAACCAATACAATTTTACAGTGATTTTTCCTAGTGATTTTTCCTTTGCATTAAAATTATATTGTAATTCCCAAGTGTCTGGACAAAATGCCTTTTTTTTTACCATTCAATCACCAGTAAATTATCTAAGCAGATGCAAATACTTTAATCTCTTCTTATGGTGTTTGTCTCATGCTGGGTACAACATATGCTGAAATCAAAAGCTCAACAATCAGGCCAAAATTTTAGTATTTAAAGAAAAAGAAAACATAAAGGAGTCAAAGGCCATTCACCGAGAACTTTGCTTCCCAAGATCTCCAAAAGCCAGAGCATCCTCCTGCAGTCTTCATTTAAGAAATATTAATATGCATTTGAATCTCAGGTTCTTTTGAACTGTTTTCCAGCTGAAGAATCATTTACCTATTCCAATCATGCAGCAGCAGAACCAGCATAAAGAATGTCAGAAAAATAAGTAAACCAAGAAACATTATGGTCTACCCAGGATCAGTAACTCTATCTACTGCTCAAACAGGTGCTCTTCTTTTCATTACAGAAGTAGAGGAAGGAAAAAAAATCTCAGTAGATGTGATTCTTTGTCTGTGCCTTCTTTTAAAGCAGGTTCAGATGAGCTGAAATGACACCCTGTCCCCCAAGAAGAGGGTACCACTGCTCCCTCAGCTCTAAACCCCTGCTGTGTGAATTGCTGCCCATGACATGCCACACAATGGCCAAAACTCAGGGAAGCACCTGAGTCTGCAACAGGCACACCTGAGTCTTTACCTCCCAGTAGTGGAAATCCATCCTTGCTCAAAAGAAAGCAAGCAATGGCTGTGAGTGACACCCTGTTTACACAGTTTGAGTCATTGTTTTCTTGATGAATCCAGGAAAATAAGTCAGGAAGTCTGAGCTTCTGTAACTCACAGACTGGGATATATGCGTCAGGGAAGTTTTCAACAGAAGATTTTTTATGTGGACATGTAAGCTTCTGTAAATGTAACAAGTTAAAATTTAGAAATTTGATTGTTTCTTTTGATTTGGGTTTTTTTAATTTTGTTTTTTTGTTTTATGGATTTTTTTTGGCTTGGTTTTTGGGGATTTTTTGGTTTTTTTTGTTTTGGTTTGGTTTTTTTTTTTTTTTTTTTTTTTTGGGGGGTTTGGTATTGTTGTTTTTTTTGTTTTTTGTTCCCCCCCCCCCCCCCCCCCCCCCGATATCTTTCTGGTATAAAGAGAAAAGTTTTAATGGAAAGCACAAAGTGGATCCAGTATGCAGCTGAGCCAAGCTCTCACATACAGACGCATTTTATCCTGTGCCTTGCACAGCCTATACTACTTTAGCTCTTGAATCCTTCTGTTGTTCTTCCTCTAGACCAGCAAATAAGCAATTATTCTCACACATGATCCTCTTCAGAAGACAACTCTGATGTACACTGTTAACTTAGCCTGGGACAGCTCTAATGTTCACTCTGTACAAGAACAGTTATGGAACAATCTGTCTTATATACAAAGCATTTGCTCTTTGCCACTTTCTGTGGTTCATTTTCATCAGCTAAAGTGATAGATTAATGATGTATCAACACTCCCTCTGCAGGGACCTGGCTGTGGGTTTTCTCTGTCCTGAGCTGGTGCCCTAGACAACAGACACTTCTGATCCTGTCAAGGGCGGCAGAGGGGGAGTAGTGACAGAGAACAAAAGAAATTGGTCAGTTTATGCTTTGAAGTAAAAGAAGGAAAGCATTAAAACCCCTGAACATTCCTAAAGAATAATAAAAAAAAAATCATGTAATATTTGTTCAGGAAGTTAGCTGTGCAATGAATTGCATAGATGTAATTTGAGTGAACCCTTTTTACTTTATTAATATCTTATTGTACTTGAACATGATATTATTCCAACAATGGTCTTTTTACACCAGTCTTTACATAGATTGTAAAGGTAAGATGATTTCATTGTACTTAGTACTTCTTTATTTAAGACATCAAAAGCTGCCATTTACTGTCTCTAATTTCACATGACATAAGCACATCTTATATTTCACCACAGCCAGGACTTACTTGCTATCTATCAATGATTTCACACACAGCAAATCCTGCTGCAGGCTCTTGGCTTCTCAGTGCAGCCTGAGGAAGTTACCAAGCATTCAGTGAGCTCAGCTGTCATGAGTTTCCACCTTTTCTGCCCAAGTTTAAATTGTGTCTCTTCTTTTATCATATTCATAAGATTTAAAGGAAACTTAGGGCAATGGCATGTATGTTTTGCTATGAGTATATATGACATTAAAGATTAAAGTTGTTCATAATATTTAATTTTTTAATCTGTTTCATATACTCAATCTGCACAAGGTCCAATGCAGATATTTTTTTCTTCATTTATTCCAGCAGCTGCAGTAATGTCACCTCTAAACAGGATAACTCAAGGAAAGAATCTTTCTTAAAAACAATACTAAATAATTTAAGGTTTGGATATGTATGGTGATATTACTCCATAAGCGGAGTGTTAAATTTGTCATCCAAACTGGTGCTTGTAGTAATGATCATTTCCTACAGGCAAATAAGGCCAGATTTGTTTCATGTCAGCATTATGCTAGAAACCAGAGCTAGCTTGTGCTTGAGTCCTTGTGCACATCCTCTGTGCCTCTCAGAGCACGCCTGCTCTGTCCCATGGGCACTACTGTCACCCAGAACTCCTCAGGAGCAGGGGACAGACAAACTCTGTCCTCAGGTGCTGCATCTGAGACCTCCCACCCCCTGATGGGACAGTGCCCACTGCTGTGATGCTGCACTCCCACAGCCACACCATCCTTGCAGGTCAGTTCTGCAGCTCTGCCCTTCACAGATGAAGTGTGATCTTGAAACCTTGTTTCTGTGATTTTTTGCTGGGCACATCTTTATTTTTAACCTTTGGTGTACACCACAGTCTGAGGTAACTTTAATATTTTTGTTCATGCAAGAACACCAATTGAACTCCCATCCTCATGCAGATATAGAAAATATTGCCCTGACTGTGTTGGTGCATTTTCTCTAGTATAGCACAATCTTTGAGCTTCATAATCTTTCTGATGTGAGCAGAGTTTGTGTAATACAAGCCATGTTTGTCTCAAATATATATTACTTAAGGTGGGAAGAAAAGGAGTGTTTTTGTCTAGTCCCAACTCTTGCATAACATGGGTTGTGTAATTTCAACCCATCATTTTGTCAGGGTTTTAAGCCATGTCCTTTTAGAGAATAATAGAAACATCTTTGTCTTAAGACTGCCAGGAAATGTAGACAGTTTCTAACCCCCAGAACTGCCAAGGAAATGTGTGTACATTAAATCTTCTCTATTTTAGTATTGGCTAGTGCTTGCCTAAGAGTAAAATATACAAGGCGTAATTAAAACCGGCTGGATTTCTTCTACTGCCCATGTCCTCAATAAAACAAAATAATCAAAGCCATGGCCCATTCAAAAAAGACTTGGTTCATCCAGAAAAAAAAAATCTGGTTAGTTTTCTCCAGGAAGCTAAAGATTAAAAAATATACTGTGCCTCAGCAGTAAATCTGTTTAATAAACAGTCTCTCACCAGAATAAACTCTGTTTAAATTTGTTACTATTTTTATGTTAATATGCAAGAGGAATTAATTGGGAAAGCTAAGAATAAATTGGAGACAAAAGCCTGAGCTGATACAAATGCTTTGGTTAAAAAGTTTAAGGCCTGGTTTGTTAGACTATTTTAGAATACAAAAATCTCAGTAGTTAATGTCCTTATATTTGTTTTCTCCTGTTTATTTATTTTTGTGTATCACTAAATTTGAAATCCCACCACTATATTACACTGTACTTCCTTGGTGATTTGAAGCCTGGTGACTGAAGCTGAATGAATAATATTTGACTGACTGAAAGCGTGGCATATTCTAACCCCTAATTATTAATCATGGACAAAGAAAGCAAGGGCCATGTTAATAAATTTCATTAAGTGCAAATTTCTTGGTCTGGGCAGTGGCATTTGCCTTTCACAAACCTGTAGATTCACAAAGGCAAATCAGCATTTGTCTCTCATCCCTAACACAGTGCTGCTGCCTCATTTAAGGAGTACAGTCTCCAGCCACAGCCATTACATTTTGTATTTTTGAAGGCAGGTCTATAGTGGTGCATACTCTAGCCTGGAGCTCAGAGGCAACACAAAGAACAGTGATATTTATTTTGCAGAAGGTGACTGGAACAGTGTCTGAAGCATGCATGAAGTGCAGGAAGAGCTCTAAATCCTCATGCAAGTGTATATACACGAAATGAGGATTGCTGCTTCTGGTCCTGGCCAAGGGCATCTTTCAGATATCCCATGTACAACAGAGGCTTCTGGCCAGCTGGTCGCCTAGTGGGCTGCAAAATACATCAGCATATAGCTGGAGATACTCTGAAAAGTGATGAAAATGTTTTACAAGTCAGACCCAGTCATTTTTATATGAGTTTTTCTTTAAAAAAATAAATTAGAAGAAAACTAAATCCGAACCAAAACTGGACAGACACGAACAAGAAAGATTAGTATAGCGAAAAACCTCTCCAAACTCCTGTAAAACTAAACTTAGTGCATTAGATAGTGGATCTCTTTTATATGAAAAACAGATGGGTGAAGAAAGTAGAAGTCACACTGCAGAGCACACAAAACATTATAACAATAAAAAATATCATTTAATGAGGTAAAAATGTCTTCAGTTGGCACCTTTTCTAGCACTCACATCCTCTGTACAGAAATTTTCAAGGGAGTGCTTTTATTCCCATACCTAGTAACTGGCTTCCTAATTCCACTGTAGAAATCTCATCATGACTTGCAGCTTCACTCAGACTGCAGAGAAGTTGAAATCTAATGTCTCTGCTTGCCGTAAGAGGGCCATACTAGCATTAGGGCTGGCACAGTCTTTGAATTTTTAATTGTTATTTTGAGATGTTAAGTATCTGAGTTGGATGCCATAAGTTTTGAGAAAAAGAAAGTTCTTTTCTTTTCTTTTTTTTCCCCTGGAGCTAGAGCTCCTAAACCCTAAAAAGCCGTTAAAACAAATTAAAAAAACCAACAAAGCAACAGAATCTCTGTGTGTAAGTGAAAGTGATAAGGTCTTCTGCTCATCTAGAAATATCTATTAAAATGTTGCAGAAAAGCAGTGCTGTTCTCATTTTCTGGCTTTAGTGATAAAACCCAGAAGCTTTAGAAAAGATGCAAAGGATGTGTAATAGGAATAGCTTCTTCCAGAAAGACTTCCTTTTAATCTTTTACATAAAAGAGATTGATTTAAACCTGAAAAAGGGACTTTTCAAAACCTTTCCATTATTCTTTATTTTAGCATTAATTATAAGAGCTTTAGCTTTTTTGGGGTATGTATAAATTACAAACTTTTTAAAATTTGGTAGGGAGATAATCTAAGACATGTTCTGTTAGAGCTGATGAAACAATGATTTACTGCTTATATGGAAGAGAAATGAAAGATGTTGCACACTAAGGAGAAATATTCATTGAATATATCAAAGTCCATTAGAGCTAATTTATAAGGACTGGGACATTAAAGAGCAAGAATGGAGATGGCACATAACAATATAAATCACAATTACATATAATGATTTGCATCACTGAAACATTCAGCTGCAACTATGGGTCTTTTCTTTTGAAGGAGACTAGTTTTAAATTGTTAAACCAGTAGAAAAATTGTTTTAAAGACAGGACCTAAGTTGTTAATGCCCTCGTGATCACTAACATCTGAAGAATTATTGTGAGCTATAAAATAAGTTCTATCTAGGATGTCTCCCAAATCTGCAAATTTCTTGACAAGAACAGTGAAGGCTATCACTCAAGGAATGAGATTTAAAAAAAAAAAAAAAAACGAACCAAAGACCTACAAATGAACAAAAGAAAGATGATAAAATTCTTTGGATGAACCTTCTTAGTCAAGTATTCTTACAGAAATGTATTCTTGCTTCCCAAGCAAATCCAGTCAAGTAACATATCTATACTTGGTATATTACATTGGGTAAAGAAAAGTTTAGGAATGTAAGTGTTTAATTATGGTTATGAACAGGGCTTTTAGAATATCTGATTTTTTGATTCATTAAAAGAAAAGAAATAGAAAAAAAACCCTGAAGGATATTCTTTTGAAACGGCTTTTTTCCAACAGAGGCAAAAGCTGTGTATATTCCAATGGAGGCAAAAGCTGAACACAGTTTAAGCTCTGTCCTAAATTAAATATTTAATTAAGAAAGAACTGTTTTTCCTATTCCCTCTTTCACCTCTCAGCTCTCAGCAGAGACTCATCTATAGCACAAAATCTTACGGTGTGTATCTGCTTCCTAGTAATAGTTCCAGGAAAGGACAGAGCACAGCAAAGGAGGGAAGAAGCGAGTTATTAAGTAGTTAATTCTGCCTCTCAAGTGTCACAAGTATTCACAAGTAACCTGTGACTTCTCTTTAGTCTAGGAAAAAAAATAAAGAAGGTAACATTTTTATTTTTTACCATTTATATCTCACCGATGTCAACAAGGCCAAAGGATAAACTGCAGCCTTAAGGAAGCTGAATGGAGACAGTTCTGGGATCATCTGGGTATTTGCTAGAGTATGAAAACCCAGTCAAGATTCCCTTCAGACATTGTCTGTCTCCTGTCATTCTTCTAACATGCACAGGGCCTAAAGGCTGAGAGCTGAGCATCCCCTACAAAAGGAAACCTCAGCCAGCTCCTCTTGACAGGATTTTGATGCAGAACAGCAGCAACAAGTCAGGCTGGGGAGATCTTCTACATCTGGTTTGAGCAATTAATCCCCTAGAGGTAACTCCACTCACATGAAACTAATTTTGCAGCGTTTTAGCTAGAATGTGATTGAGTGAGCGGACTGGAAATTGAAGAAACTTGGTATTTATTTTGTGAAAACAAATGAAGAGGCCATTAACCTTCCAATAGAAATGATTACTATATATGTTTTAAAACACTATTCTTTTCTCTTCCCAGGCTTGGGAACTGTGCAGCAGCTTTGGTGACAATCAAGATGGTGCTGCTTGTCAACACTAAGCCAAAACAGATTATTGTGATGAGGGAATCCGAACTCTCCAAACACAATCATGAAATCTGACCTGATGGACTCCTGCAGCCCCTCGTGTTATCAATCAGCTGTAGGTTAAATTCTCTCAGAGAAGAAAGCAATCAAAGTTTATTTCAGAGTGCATTAAGATAATTTCCTAGACCTCACTGAAATAAATGAATGCCTCTCTCACAAATTAGTGTCTGTTTGGACTTCAATAAAGAATGTTGAAGTTCCTGTATTCCTTGAATATCTGAGGTCACAAAAAAAGAAGTCAATTCTATTTCTATGTTTTCAGATTCACATAAATTCATCAGATTGTATGCATACATTTTTTAATTCCACTGCCATGAATGACAGATTTCATCTATAGATATTTTGTTTTGTGCATAGATACAGATACTTACCAAGGCAAATTTTTCTTGAAAATGATGGCAAAGTGTGTATCAAAACTTCTGCTCTGGACTGGCTTGAAATCAGTATAAAAAATTAATATCATTAATCATTGTTAGCTATGGATTATTTTTTCTATTCCTAGTAATTGGTTCTTATGTGGTATAGGCTGATCAAAATTGAAACGTCCCACAGAATAAGCACTGTTTCAAATAATGCTTTAGCAGTGTGCTTATCCTCTGTGAGAAAACAGGGGGGCAGGTGAGTTGGGATATATGAGCAAGTGCTTGTCTTAAAAGTGCACCTATAGCAATTTTATTTTTTATCCACATTTATCTCCACGTTACTTCCAAAGAATTAGCATCTCATTAGCCACTTTTACTTATAGCTGACAGAAGTATTATCAAAGTATTACTAAAACCTTGGTAGCTGAGTAGGAGAGAAACACCAAGATAACTACTCCCAACTGAAGAATAAAAATATTTCCAGAGAAGTCACATATGTTACTGTTAGATACTTCATAAAGCACACAGGACAGAACTGTATGAAACTCACAGGAAATCAGGCTTTATAAAACCTGCTGCTCCTGAAAGTGCTTATCTTACTTCCTGGCTGTGTACAAAGAATTCCCAGGGCAGACACTATTTGGCCACAACTGAGTGTGAAAAAATCACATTAGTAGCTTGGTCACCTACAATGTCTGAGGTCAAATTGTTTTGGAAACATTAATTTCTTCTGCATTAAAAAATAAAGCATAAATTCAATATCCTTGTGGTGTCCCTCCAACAAAATAACTTCAAGGTGAAGCCCATTCATTTATTTGGAGAGTTTTGTAGCACGGAGAGTAAGTAAACCTACTGGGGATAGGTGCTGGTAAAATTTCTAACACATTGCCTAGGCAATAAACACAGCTTATCCACTTCAGGCTCCATCCTCATTCACTTTGATATTGAAAATAATTTTTATTTTATTAAAATAATTTCCTGGTTAAATATAAACTTGCAATTCAAACTTATATTTAACTCAAGGATAAATTTAACCTACTGCTTCCAAAAGGCTGGTTAATCATAGAATCATAGAATATTTTATGTTGGAAGAGACCTTAAAATTCATTTCATTCCAACCCTGCTGCCAGGGACACCTTCCACTAGACCAGGTTGCTCAAAGCCCCATCCAATGTGGACTTAAACACTAAAAGAGATGGTATCATCCCCAACTTCTCTGGCAACTTGTTTCAGTGCAACCCTCACAGTAAAGAAAATATTTAGTTAGCTTACAGCTTAAAATTAAATTGGTATTTTAAGAACCAAGGTTGTATCCTCTCATAATAAAGGAATTTATGACCGCTGTGCAGAGATACGTAAATGAGATCATTTGAAACCTGAAACCATGTAAATAATTATTGCTACTTTTCAAAATTTTTATGTGTAATAAAGAGATTGATATGAGTGGTTTTGGGGATTTTTCCCCAGCTGAAAAACTGAGGGATCTGTAAATCATTGAATTTTAGAAATACCAGGATCTCTTGCTCTAAGTAGATATGTGTCATGAGCCCTCCTTCCCCATGGAGCTCTTCTATGACTAAATCTGATAGGAATTTGCTTTGAGTTATCTTTAAGATATCAGAGAATCTTTTTCTCAGCCCTCAAATCCAGGTAGATCATCATGTCTGGGATAAGTTTTTATTATTGACAGAATCAAGTGATCTAATTCCCAAAGAGCTTTTGCAGTTGGGAAATCTTTTAAGAGATGCTTTATTCTGATGACAGTTCTCTATGTATCCAGAAATGTAGCAAACATATAGAAAATGCTTTGCTTGCAAGCAGATTGATTGTTCTGACTGATGTTAAAAAAGAAAAGAGCTATTTCTAGCATTGTCATAAATTGGTGGTCCCTTCTCGCTGCACCTGAAAGCTTTGTGAAGCTGAAAGCTTAACAAAGTTTCTCTGGGTGGATCTGCTCTCAGAACTCCTGGACTGGGACGGCCACTGCTCAGGGTTGAATTATTCAGCTTGAAGCAAGCACACCCAGGATGACTTTGATGGGATATTTAGCCATAAAAAATTAGTTGTTATGAAAATCTATTTCCATTTAGAGAACACTGTTGTTGGAAAGGAACTCCATGAAGAAAAATCCATCTTAAAAATTTGCAGATGTTGTGGAAACGAAGGGACACACTGAAAATGCAGAATTAAGAAACACGTAATCAATGCCAAACACTGATAAGTAGGTTACACTGCTATCTAAATAACTATTTTTATGTTTTACAGTTTTCCTCACTTGGAGCACATCATCTCACTGCATGCTAGCTCACACCAAATATTATCAAGCAGTGAGCCGTGTGTCTTTTTGTGTCAGTGGACTGTAAGGTCTCATAAAAATTAAAGCATGTTGAGTTCTCAAAAAATAAAATACAATGAAAAAAGATGAATTGGATACAGTCCAGCTTGGAGATTTATTCTATTTTTTATGTGAAAAAAGTGTATGTACTTTATGATCCCTCTGGGTACAACAGTTCTTAAACCTTGTGAATTTTAATATGAATGTATGAAACCATACAGATTTGAATAAGATTTATTAACAACATACACTTAAAATTATTGTCTACACATAGCAAAAATAAAAGCCCATCTCATCACTAGTTTCTTCTCACCCTGAACTTTCACTTTAAATCTTATAAACCTGATAAAAGAAGCAAGGGGGATGTCACAAGTTTAAACTGTTTTTCTATCATCGGGTCAGTAAGGTTTCATGTATTTTCAGAGAATTTTATGATTTACAGTTCTCACATTCCAGTCTGGTTATGAGTATAGCAAGGTCCCAGCGACTGTCACATCCATGAGTCACATTATTAATCCACTGCCAGACTCTGTTTGAACTGCTACACTTGTGAAGGAGCCAGCATGGAACTCTTGGTTTTTGCAGGCTGTCTGATAGAGCCTGAGTGAGTGAAAACTAAAGTTTCATAGACCTCAACACAATTCCATCCAAACACAGCCACTGATATTCCCTTGGTATTTATCTCAACTTCTATTGACTTATTAGGTGTCTTAACAGCAGTAGCATGCAGGGATCAGAGTCACAGAACATGTATTTTGTAGAAATGCCAAAAAAGTATTTGGAGATGACAGTGACAACAGAATATTTCTAGTGCATTGTGGTGATAAATCTTACAGAATGTCCTACATTCAATAATACATTTTAGCAAACAAATTTTTATATTTGTCACATTACATTCTCTATCATCCAGCCATAGGTGTTAATAAAAATTTTACTAATGACAACATGGATCTAGAGGCAGACAATCTGATTACATTCCTCTCATGCTGAAATCTTTACTGGGAAACTTACAGACACAAATATTAGTTTAATATTGGACAAGAATGATGCTAAAATACATGAACACCATAACTGTATTAGAAATGCATTTTAAATTGTTGTGTTTTTTTTCTCAAAAAACTACTGAAGACTGTTTCATGGACCAAGCCCTTATGCATTGCAGTAAGAAAAAGCATCATAATTTTTTCTCTTTATCAGGAGAATTCTGACTTGAATTCAGTAACAAAACAATAAACGCAGTCATGAAAATCAAGGACTGTGAGAAAGTAATGACAAAATACTAACCAGAGCAAATTACTTATTTAGAAGCTGTTGGGTTTTTTTCTGTTGATCAAAAATGTTTAAGAAAGGATTTTGAGGGAAATAACACAACAGGCACGTGACTCTTGAATGAAATGAAGGGCAAGATGGGGAAAAAAAATCAAAGTTCACATGCCTCAAAATTCACAAAGTTTGAAAAGTGGGCAGTGGAAAGCACTAATAAGACTGAAGAGGAAGCTGATGCTTCAATACAAATGATGAGATGACAGGACATCCCTTATCATTAAGGCAAACTATTGTCACACTACAGAAAGGAAGATCACAAGTACTGGAAAATGAATGTGGCAGTGCAAGAGCTCTGACAGCAGGTTTGGTGTGTAGGACTACATTTGGCCAAGCCCAACAAAGGATATTTATTATAAAAGAGAAGATGATGAAAGCCTGGACAAAACCTTTAGCTGAACATGGGTAGGAAAGGGAAATATCCTGGATTTGTTAGATGGGAGAAACATGACTGCTCTGATATTGGTCAGAGGAGCTGATCTGGTGTGCAAGTGACTGTGGCTAAGGCCAGGCAGATCATGGCCCTGACTGCCACTATGAATGAGGAAAGGCAGCATGGAACATCTGAAATTGGCAAAAAAAAAAAAAAAAAAAAAAAAAAAAAAAAAAAAAAAGGATCAAGCAAAAGAGGAACAAAAACTACAATTTGTACATTCAGGGTATGCAGCTCAATTTCTATTTGAGGGAAAATATACAAAAAATACAGAGAGGCAAAAAATCATAGGATCATTAAGGTTGGAAAATATTTATAAGACCATTAAGCCCAATCATAAACTCAACACTCCAAGTCCACAACTTAACCTAAGACTACTGAAAGTAAATAAGAAGGAAAAGAGTAGGCAAGAGAATGGATGGAATGGATGCTCACCTCAGAAGACTGGAAAGACCAAGGTCCAACAAAGACAAGGAAGACTGTAGAGGATAATGAATGAGAAATATCTGCAGTTACAGAGGAGGAGAACGAGCAGGAGCAAGGTGAGTGCATGTATTGAAAATTTTCTATATCTCCTCTGCTTTCAGATATAGACAGTCAATGACAGGAGTGGGAGGCTCAAGGTGACTTTACTAAAATTGAAAATGTGTTTCTGGTGTCCTACTTGATTTTGGAGTTAGAGTCATCAAAATCCAGTAGAGGTTAACAGGCTGTTTGCATTCAGGCGTAATTCTTATAATTTGATTTACAAGGTGCATGCCCACATGTGAGCTAATTACCCTACACTCCTTTCACAGACAGAATAAAAATTCATACTTGTAGGAAACAACTTAGGCTGATTTATCTTTGTCTCCCCTATTTGGACGACATGAGTTGGGTTTTTATTCTTTTTCTTTCCAGTCACTTCAAAAGAAATGTTGGGCAATTAGTTCCAACTTCAGTGTCTATCATAGAGCTCTAAATTGTCTTTTTTTGGCCAGCAGAATCACGTTTTAATGGTTATTTTTTAATGTTGTTATAATAGTCTCTTTGGTCCAAAACACTCTAAAATAATTTGAGATTTGTTCTGAAATTGCTGAACAAGTCATGTAGAATGAGACCATAAGAATCCACTGGCAGCATGAATTATGTCCCTTTACTTATAAATTGTTGCAATCCTGGGGATATTTATGACAGCATTGATTCAGGTCCAGAAATTCTTTTAGCTCTAATGGTCACCTTTGCATTTGATCATTCTGTGAAATCACAGGGAATTAGGGAAATATCTGTCACCATGCTAGACAGTAGTAAACAGAAATTTTACAGGAAAAGACAGGTTATTTAATTTTGCTTATATATTTTTTTCCACAACTAAGGGTCTCAATTCTCATGTGTGTGCCCTTTCATATGTCAATGTACATATTTAAAATCTGTATAAATACATATACATGTGTATAAGTATACATGCCATTTATATTAAGCTTGCTTCTCTATTCCAGCAGTGATAGCAGAATCAAAAAACTCCCTTGATCATACCCCCTCTAACATCTGCTTGCCTTTTTATTCAGACCCATCTGGGACAAAGTTCTTTGAATGTATTCACCTCTTTAACTATTTTAGTCAGCTCAGAGAATACAGAAAAGGGGAATTTCATGCAAGATATCTTGACTGGAGAAAAATTAGATAAGCATGAATTATGACAGTTATAAAAATAGCAATATAATCCACCCTCCCTCTAGTGTGTATTTCTCCCTCTATATGGGTCCAAACTCAGTTTTTAAAAGGAAGTTTAGGAAAGTAGATACTAATGTTCCAAATCTGTACTTGTGCTGCATCAATTACCTGCTGGGAAGGAAGGCTCAGCATGGGTGTTTGCACTGGAACAACATACTTATGCCATTTATTTCCTTTTATAAAGGCTGGAGTGGCTCTAAGAATCCTTTAGCTTGTGACCTGGAAGAAACTTGAAGCTATTACAGTAGCTGTGGATTGCCAGACTAGCAGGTTACTGCCAGGCATCACTGGCTCTGCCCCGCAATATTGTCTCAAGCTATTTACATTGGCTCTGTGCTGCAGGGCAAGCTGTAATTTGGCCATTTCCACCAGTTTTTCTTCACCAAAGAAGCAATCTTACCCTCATCTCACAGCATTTACAAAGCACTGCTGTTTTCTATTTAGGGGTGAGGGAGAGAGTTGAAAGCTTAGCCTGGCATTCTTCAGCCTTCACTATGCAGAAGCATTTCACATCATGAGCTCAGTATCTGCCAACACACTGGCACACGGCACGGGAATGCTCCTTGCTTCCAAAAATAACAAAGCAAGAACAAGGGAAAAGTCTATGTTTTATACAAAATAAAGCAAGCTTTAGTCTGTGATGTGTACTCCTAAGTGAACCCACAGAAGAATTTTCTTATGTCTCTCGAAACAAAAAAAGTTAGAAATTATAGAAATAGAGGATACAGGAAAGCTCAAAAGGGACCATGGGTGGTCCTTAGCAGTTAGAAACCACAGGATTACTCAGTCAGAGAGCAAAGCTCTGGAACAGAAACCAAACCTCTGTGGCAGATGAGAACTTTTTAACAGCCATAGCAGTGGGGAATTACAGGGAGATTTGCATAGCCATACCTTCAAACTCAAGATCAATAGTAAAAGACTAAAAGCTACAACTATATCACAGGAAAAGATCAGAAGAGATTCAAGGCATCTTCCTTTATCAGAATGCAATTCAGATCATCCAACCATCCCTACTGATGTAGTCACAGGGACAAAAACTCCTCTGGAACTTGATTCTAAGTTAATATACAGTCACTTTATACACAGTGCTTCAACAGGACATATTAATAGACACTGTTAATTGTTTGATTTACCAGAAGGAAAAGGGTGATCTCTACCCAAATCTTTAATATGTTACTGGTTCTATTTCTATGATTACTTTTCATTTCCTATCAAGTTCTTTTAATTCTTTGGTTTGGTTTTTGTTGTTGTTGTTGTTGTTATTTTTCCTTTTTTTGTAAGCAAAGACTTACAGAAAACTTACAGAAACAGAAAAAAAATATTTTGAGGGAATTGCAGAAGTTTCTAATCCAGCCTCTTGGAGGACAGCTAAATTCGAGGTTAGATTAAAAAAAAAAAGTTTTTTGAAATTTTCTGAGAACACAGCTTCAACGAGGTCTCTATCTGGGTCTCTACCATGGGCCTCACATGTTTTTTTGCTGAAACTCCTGCCATTTCTCTGGGTCCATTGCTGTAGCTTGCTGAGGTCCCTTTCCTCTGAAGGGCAGCCCTTCCCTGCGGGGGTTTGACTCTGCCCCACAGGGCGCCTCTTGTGAAGGAGGTGAGGTTGTCTTCCTGTCCCATTCTCCAGGCCTTCAGGGGATAAATTAAACATTATAGGCACTGTGCCAACCCCATTAGGAACATTATTTTTTGGTCAGCACCAGTCAGATTTTAAACTATTGCTTAATGAATAGTAACTGTTGTTGTTATAAACAACTAGCTTGTTGTTTTATATTAAAGTACTTCCACTCTTTGAAATTATGCACAGGTAAAGTGAGACATTTCAAAGAGTTGTCACAATCCCAAATCCAGCAACACAGCAGGTTTTCAACTACCCAGCAGCCCACCTATCTAGTCCATATCCCTCTTGGCAATAATCTGACTACAGGGCTGTTTTGTGATAACACATCAAAAACCTTACTGAAGCCTGTCTCTGGCTTCTATTACCCCCAGGATGTTACAGATATTCTTGTTTGTGTTTCCTATAACTATGCTCACACTGTGTGTGCTCTCAGGAATATTAATATTGATCTGAATTCAAAAATAGTTAGTTTCAGAGTAAAGTCTGTAGTGATGAATGCACCTTATATAACCAAAAAGCTGATATCAGCACTAAAGGTGCTGCAGAAAGAACAAAGCAGAACTATTCCAAGGACACTGAGGGCTGCATGTCTAAAGCCTAGACAGACAATCCTCCCAAAATAACCTTACCTGTGGCCTCTATTCATCGAGTGTACACCACAAAACTTTTCTTTTTTTTCTTTTTACTATGTAGCTGCCCAAAAGAACTACAGATTTTTTAATTCAGTCTTTGTTTGAACATTTTTGTTTTAAACAAGCTAGTCAGCATTGTTTTCTGAGCAGAGCATCAACACGAAGCTTAATGAGAATGCCAAAAAAGAAAAAAACTTAAAAACACTATCAAAGCAAAACAAAAAAAAAGCCAACTCCCCTCAACACACCCATATGAAAAAGAGAAAGCAACTGCTGAGCATCTAGCCGAGGAGAATGTTTTGAGGTGAGCCACGTCTCTGAATGATGTTTCTTCCATATCTGGTCTGATATGGAAGAAACATCATTTATAGGAACTGTCAGTTAAAACCAGGAGATGTAATGCAGTAAAAATTAACTCTTATGATACCATCACAGCATCTGTTCCAAACTAGATGTCAGTGCTGTGGCATGAAGAAAGTTAGTTTCATAGACAGATAAGAAAGGGCATTAAAATATATCTCCTTTCCTTTAGGATAGTAGTAAAAATGCAGCATGGCAGAATGTGGGGAAGTTCTGAGTCTTGACAGGAGTGTGAAGCATGTGCTGTGTATGTGCTCTGTATGGAATAGGGAATGCTCAGTGGAGCTCTGAATCCTCTCAGCAGCAGCCCAGACACTCTGTGAAATAAAAATCCAGACATCACTCTGGCTGAAAGCATTGAAACTAAGCTAAAAACATATGTGATTACTTGTGTAGGTGACAAGAGAAACTGGAATATAAAGTACTCTAGACAGTCAATAAACCTGTCTTACAAACTTCCCTTTGTCCTCAGTATAAAAAACCCAACAAACAACAAACCTCTCAAAATCATCCAAAAACTTAGCCTCAAGTGTAACTAAATATAAATGTCAAATATTTTAGAAAACACAAGGTTAGTGAGGTTTTCTGACTGCAAAAAAACTACATATTCAAAATAAGCAGACAATAATCCCTCTTCACAATAACCATGCTTTCTGTCTGCTCCTGCAGTTAACACATTAAAGAATTTTTGGTGCATAATTAACATGTGCTCTGCAAACTGTGCCACAGGATTTGGATGACCAGTGGCAACTGTGGCTCCTCAGTCTTGGAACAATGCTCTACGTGATCTTGGAAGGCTGAAACAGCAGAATCCTTTATCATCATAAAAACTCCTCATATTAGATACAGATAAGAGTAGTTTTGCATTAAAAGAGTTTACTACTATTTCACAAACTTTTTTCCTTTTTTTCTTCTTCACAGCTTTCAATTGAAAAGGCTGTAAGAGAGAAGGGAGAACAAGAAAATTGCATTTTTCATAAGGTCAGCAGGTATCCTTAACAAAGAGTCTAATGATGTGCTGCTGAACAGCATTTGTGATAATTACAATGAAAATAAATAGGCTATTTTAAAGAAGCAGCTAATAGTGTTTTCATCATAATTGCCATGAGTGCTTTTCAAAGGAAGATGATGCAAATATTCCATATTCACTAAATTACATTGATGCAGTGACTATCTTACAAGCCAACCTGAGATACTTTCCACAAGTAATAATGCATTTACAGTTCAAAATAAGTTCTTCCAGTTTCTATAACAAATAAAGGTCCTTTGTAATCCTAGAATAAGGCTCAAAAAATCCAGGAGGTTTTAAGACAATGCCTAGAAACTGCTGCAAAAATTCCTCTCTAGTAACAAAGGAGAAGGAGAAGCTCAGTGTGTGTTACCCCATAACCGAGGCTGTCAACCCTGCAAGAGCAGCTGGGCTAGGGACACCTTAAACTGTACATTAAACTCTATTTTTAGCTGGGCTGGTTGATGCTTTTCCACATGCAAAGCAACAACCACCTCGTGACACAAACCTTCTTTTCAAACTGAGGACTAGGTTTTTCTAAAAGAGGGTATCTTGAAAAAATTGATGCACAAACTCACGGTGGTGTTAGTCAACTCTCTGCAGATGTTCCAGAACTTGCCACATCATAGATCATGTGTCTCACCTGGCAGTGAGGCAGAGCTGGTCTGACAGATTGAGCGCAGTCAGAGGGCAGAGAAGGTTATTACATAGATAGGCCATTACAAAAGAAATGAAGCAATAAAACCAACCTTGTAATGCATAGATCTTCAACAACAACACAGTGCCAGAAGCTAAGGAATATACTAGAAAAAGAACAGTTAGAAAAGTGAATTGTGCCAGCTTTTGCCTCAGAAGTTTGCAAATTATTTGTTCTACCTTCATGGTGATATTATTAAGGTGTGTCTTTTGTGCTAAATACTAAGTTCCAGAAATTTAACTGGCTGCTTCAAAGTACCATGCCCAATCCTCTGAGACTTTTCATGGCACATGAGTTAGTTTGTGTGCCATGCTGTGAAAGTTCTGTTGTAATAAGAAACCACTTTTTCCAGAGAAGGGAAACTGGCACTGCACAAACATTAGAGCTCAAAGAGTGCTCTGTAGAGCAGTGAGAGATTCCATGCACTAATTATGTAGCAGCACATACATGGGAGAGGAAAAATCACCTCATCTGATTCCATGGATTCAATTAACTTTTAACACTGATTTGTGTGTTCAGGTCTAGTGCAGATGAGAAATGCCAAATATTGTGCTAGTCCAAGTATTGTATACTGGGTAACACCCAGTCTGAGGTGGCTTTAATTGTGAAAGTGGCATCAAACATTTTCTTCAATCTGATGTGGAAGCCATAGAATCATAAAACCATTGAACCAGAGGATCTGCTGGGTTGGAAGGGATCCATCAGAATGAAGTCCTGCACATAACAGCCCAAGAATCACACCATGGGGCTGAGAGCATTGTCCAAGTGCTTCTTGAACCCTTTCAGGCTTGGTGCTGTGAACGGGGAGCCTGTTCCAGTGCTCAACCACCCTCTGGGTAAAAACCCTTTTCCTGATATCCAAACTAAACCTTCCCTGACTCAGTTCCCTGCCATTCCCTTGAGTCCTGTCTCTGGTCATGAGAGTGAACAGATGAGTATCTGCTTCTCCAGTGCCCTTCATGAGGATATAGAAAACCCCAGTGTGGTCTCCCCTCTGTCTTCTCTTTTCCAGACTGAACAAATCAAGTGACCTCAGCTGTGCCTCAACAGGATTCCCCCTCAGACCCTTCATCATCATTGTGGCCTTTGCACACTCCAATAGCTCAGTGTCTTTTTTGTATTGTGGCGCCCAAAATTGCCCCCAGGACACAAAGTGAGGCTGCCCCAGTGCAGAGCAGAGCTGAACCATCCCCTCTCTAGCTCTGATGCCCCCCTGGATGTGGTTGATACGGAACAGGGTGTCCCCTGTGGCAGAGAGAAATGATGCATCTGACTTCATGAATATCAGAAGGCTAATTAATTACTTTATTCTACTATAATATATCACACTATATTACACTACATCTAAACTGAATCTGCCAAACATCCAACTCAACCACCCAGAATCTCGTGACTGTCAGCCAACAGTCCCAACACACACACCTGGATTCAATCAGTCAGTGAATCAAAACACTCCGACCAGATTCCAATTCACTATTCCCTTCAGGTAAACCATCTTCCACAATGCATTCCACTTGTGAACAACACAGGAGCAGTAAATGAGATAAGAATTGTTTTGATCATTCTCTTCTCTGTTTCTCTCACTGCTTCTCTCAGGTTCAGAGAATGTGAATCCCACAGTTGACCCTCTGGGCTGCCAGGGCTCTGCTGCCTCATTTTCAGCCAGGCTCCCCAGGTCCTTTTTCCCATCAATGCTCTCCAGCCTCTCATTCCCCAGTCTGTCTGTGCACCCAGGGTTGCCCCACCCCAGGTGCAGAACCCAGCACTTTCCCTGGCAGAACTTCATGTGGTTGGTGATTGTCCATCCCTCTGATTTGTTGAGGTCTCTCTGCCCTCAAGGGAGTCAAAAGCTCCTCCCAATTTAGTGACATTGACAAACTTCCTTAGTATTCATTTGAGTCCAGTGTCCAAGTTGTTAATGAAGGTATTGAAGAGAACATGGCTGAGGATGGAGCCCTGCAGAGCCCAGGTCACCAGCCTGCAAGCAAGTCCTTACAGGTTTATTTATTAGGTGGATTTACACTGCATTTTATTTCAAAACAAGCAGCTAAGGCAAAAATTATGAGAACTATGAATGTAGTTGAGTTTTCGCTTGAAAACTAGTCCAGAAATCAAGGTAATCTAATTTAGATTTACAAAGCTCCAGATAAATGTCTAGATCCCTTTTGAGACATTCAAAAAACTTGCCAGTTCTGATGCTAAAATATTTTGGCAATCAAAGAGCGCTATTAGCTATTATTAAGTGCTACTGAAAGTGGAAGAATTCTTAGGAATTCTTTCAAGAATGGGGTCTTATCTTTCCCCAGATTGTAGCTATAATCTTGTAGATAGTATGCCAGGTTTCTGATGGTTGCTAAAAACTGCTGTAAGCTCATAAAAAGCCTGATTTTTTCACTTAAAAAGTACTGGAGAGTTCCAACTGACCTCAAGCTCTATTCTGACATAATACAGCTTGTAGCTAACTGTCAAAATTTTTAGAGACTTGTATATATTTTTAAAATGTGTTTTATGGCATAAGTTGTTAAATGTATAGATATTTATAGGAATTCATATGTGTATATAGACTGGTTAGTCTATTACAGAATATATTGAACTAAAATTTTATGCTCATATATTGCCTAAGAAATGCATTCAAATTTTTTTTCAGACATTACCTCCTCCAGATCTTATTTTCTCTGACATTTTAAAATATAAGTATAAGCTTTTTTTTAGCTATCCCTTAATACATTATGTTTGAACTCAATTAACAAATTTTAAATAATTTATGTTTAAACAATCTCTTTTTTCTGGATTGAGGCAAAAGTTTTGTAAATCTTATCTGGGATGAATTTTTTGCAACCTAGGATAAGAACAAAGTGAGTTTCTAAAATAGTTTACTGTTGTGGGTTTGGATATTCTCCTTTATTCATCTGGATTTTTGCAGGACAAATTAATTTTCTAGGGACCTAAAATAACTGCAAGACCCCATCCTCTCTCAGCACCCTATTTTCCCTCATGCATACCTCTAGCCTTACACACAGAGCTTCCAACACTTCTATTCTAAGCATAGCTTTTCAGGTGTTTTCTCAAAGTGACTACTCAAATCAACAAAATAATCTTGGCTACACTATGGATACCAAACCAAGTTGATTGCTTGGGGTTTTTGTTCTGTTCTGTGGGGGTTTTGTTGCTGCTATTGCTGCTGTTTTTTGTGGGGGTTTTTTGTTGATTTGGGGGTTTTGGGGGCTTATTTTGTTGTTGTTTTGGGGTTTTTTTCCTAAACACAGTGAATATGTTAGTATGAGAACAGATGAAGGGCAGACTGACTCCAGACTGAGCTGAGCACCCATGTTGCTGTGTTGGCTCCACATCAGCAGCATTGGCCATACCAGGAAGGAGCTCAGGGAGCCTTGATGTGCTGGAGTGAATATCTCAGAAGTCAGAACTCTCTGTACCGGTGCCCAGACCAGGAGGATTTAATCCTGTGTGTGGTATCACACCAGCACAGTTCCCATGGCTCCAGCATCACTACTGGCTTAAGTTAACCAAAGCCAAGCAAAGGGAAATTCCCTCCTTTGTCTCCCTTGTGCTAGGACAAACTCTTACATACCTGGGTGAGGAGCCAAAGCACTTCTAGGTAGACAGAGACTGGACCAGGAAAACAACTTGTAAAAATTTGAATAAAATAAAATATTAAAACAGAAAAGGAAAAGGATGGGTTCTCTGCATTTCAGCTCTGCTTCCACAGCAGAGAACAAATGGAGGAATCAGACTGTGGTCAACTTAAAAACAAGCTTTTGCTTTTCAGACCTCATGCATGGAGGACCATGCTGTCTCTGACTTTCCTGTGAGGAGAGAAAAGCTTTCTCTAGGCTTCCCTTTTATTTCATGTTTTCCTTTCTTCTACTATTGGCTGCATGTGGCCTGTATGGGGAGACTTTTTAGGTTGAATTCAACACTGGAATGATCAGAAGAAAAACAAAGTGAAATGGCTTTACCTGAGGCATTTAGGAAAAGAGTGAGAGTCAGAAGCCAAGAGCTTGGTGATGGCAGTCAGTAACCAGCTCAGAGAGCCAGAAGGTTTAATTCCAGTTTTACATATGCCTGTCATGTGCTAGGTTTGCTCAGATAAAGGAACCATTTCTATTGAAAGCTGTGTTAGTCAGTAAAACTGTGATGTAGGAAGGGAAGTGAGGTTTCTTTTCGAATGTAAATATAAGGTTATGGCAAAATTGTGTGATTCCCCAAATGGGTTGTTTCACACACTTGTATAAATCTAACTTTTGGCTTGAGAATGAGAGTTTTAACACATTTTCTCAGAATGGTTTCCAAAGTGCAAGAAGATGTTGTGTTGGACAGATGTTGTAGGGGTTCCAAGGGAAACAGGCATGGCACTATTATCAACAATTACACAGTAAATAAAAAATTCCCAAATAATTTCATCCTCTTTGGATCACCTGAACTGATTTCTCTTTTTTATAGGAATCTAAAGATATTTTTGTTGATCGTTCCTCTTTCAAGTCCATAAATTACAAAGAAAAATGTAAAACATAACAAATTAAAAGGAAGACTTTGTAGACAAATTCAGTTTTATACAGAATGGCATTGAGGTAATGATAATATCTCTCCTTAAACAGCCCATTTACCTAAGTGAGTAGTTTTGATCTAAGGTGAGAGAACTGCCCAGAGACAAAATTCAAGATCTAATTAAATTAAGCATATACATGGGCAACCTCTTTCTGACAGTTTGAAGTAAAGGTCAGAGGGTGACACAGCAGAGCAGAAGGCAGTGAATGAAACTCAGAATTACCAAAGCTAACAAGGATGGATATCCAGAGCTTCTCTTGCTGTGTTCAGCCATGCCAAGCAGTGTAAGTAAGGGCTCAGACCCAATATATATGTAAAAATGTAATTGGATTTCATAAGATAATAAATAATTTCATTCTTCCAAAGAAGTAAAAAAAAAAAAAAACAAACAAACAAAAAAAAAAAAACGCAAACCAACAAAAGAAAACAAAGAAAACTTTTCTACAGAAGTCCAAATCAGACTTTTAAAAAACACCTTTTTTTTAAGCACACAATATAAAATAAAAAATGGATTATTAGAAAATAGATTATCATCTTGAGCCACCACTGCAAGTTGCTCAGATTTCTTGGACACTTATAAAGGTCAGTTTATCTCCAGTACTTCGAAAGGGAAATAGAATGTCCAAAAGGCTGTTGGGCATTTGAAAGATGAAGTGTCATAACATGGTAAGTGACAACATGAAAACACATCTTTTGGCTTATTTTGATATGTATTCCTGACCTGCAACATGGGGCTTCAACATTTAAAAGAACTCATATTGAATTATCTGCTTACATGTGCCTCCTGGCCTCACCAGAACATTTACCCCTTTTCTGGCAAAATATAAACCTTCCCACATTCCTTCTGTAACCCAAAAAGCATAATATGATATTGTCAGAAGCAAAACTTTTTTATTTTTAAATAACCATCCTAGATGAAATACACGAAGCCAGTTGGGACCTGCCACAGGGCCAGCTGTGTTTACCAATTGACAATAAGACAAATTTACTGTGCAGTTGAACCACCCCAAAATGCAGTTTTCACCTTTCAAAAAATCTGTGTTTGATTTAAATTTGTAATTGCAATTTTGTTCAGTTTTCATATTTATCCAGACTACTGGAGGTGACAGATAAGATTTCTTTAGATAAATTAGATACAAATTTTCTTAAATACATGAAAGTGGAACCTTCAGCAGCTTGATGCTCAAAGTAGCTTAACTTCAGTGCATGCCATGCTAATGGAGCAAATATCTTGAAGGCACCTTAGGGATTGAGTGGTTACGTGATTTGTTTTCTGAAGGACATTACAGAGAGAAGGAAATACCCAAGAAAACCATTGCAATCTTTATAGTGTGCAATATATGTCAGAGATGAAGGAATAATCTTCTTGATATAGAAAATCAAGGGAACTGAGTTCTACTAATATTACTGCAAATGTCAAAAGTTTCCACTTCACTCAAATGTTTAAGTAAAAAAGAGAAAGACAAAAAATTCAACACAATAAAAGCCAAACGGAAGAGTGTTTTCTCAAGGCTTGTCTAATCAACATGTAATGATAGTGGAGATTTTAGCTGTCTTTTTGGTTAACTATTAATTTACATTGCAAATTACAGTTGATGCTTGTCTAAATATTACTTTTGCAGGGGCAGGGAAAGAAAACTTTAGGGATGCCATAATTCTGCAGAGTTTACAGATCTTTAGATGTTGGTGGTTGAGCTGATTAATGAGCACATCTGTACATTCAATTCTCAGAGGCTCTTTCCATGCCGGCCGAAACCAGAAAATGTTGGAAATTTATTGAGAAGGTTTAAGATTCCCAGCTCAAAAATCCAAGGCACACACACTTGCCTAAGGATCTGAATGGAGTTATTTGAAACCAAATTGCTGCCACCAATCTATTAGTCTTCAGAGGCACAGAATTTGCCAGCTTAGGATAGGCTTATTTATAAGACAGAGTCACATTGTGCTCTCTTCAGTCCAAACCACATGATAAGCAGAAGGAATAGAGTTGTGGGGTTTTTTTTCCTGTAATTTGTCTTTAGTCTGCTTTCACTTTGTGTGCGGTCTCATCGCTTACAGCAATCAACAAATATATGAACATTTCCAGTAGAATAAGGCAGCACATGACTCTGCAATCTGACTATATTCCTGAAGATTAAAGTAAAAGGAGTAGTTTAAATTACAAATGATGCCAGAATTAGAGTAGGGTTGAAAAGACTACACTACTACAAAGTCGGAGAATGAAAAGCTAAGATAATTTCAGTAGATAAAGCCATATTAATAATATAATAATTTACATTTTTTTGGTAATGATTTCCTGAGTTTATTGACTTTTTAAATGTTAAAGCAAAGTTATTTTCCTTTTCAAATAAGCTTTTGGAAAAGTAAGAAGAAAGACTGGTCTAGTTTAATTGACCTTGTTCTCTTGTTGCACTAAATGCTTTTAGAAGGCAAAGCCAATCTGATGGGAAGGTGGCACACAGGAATTTAGGGATATTTTCACACAATTAAATGCCTTATTAATCATAGGTTATCTTATCAAGCACCATTCTCCTTTTGAGTCCAACTCAAGTTTAAGATACAACTGGCTCAAGAGCCATGAGAATCATGGTGTTCCTTCCAGAAGCTGTACTGTGTGTTTGATTGAACCAGACCATTTTAAGTTTCATTTGTATCTAGCTTTTTTCTGGCTACAAACATCATGAGAATAGTTTCAGCTCTCAGGCTAAAGGAATTACTGAAGAAAGATTATTTTCATTTCTTTCATGTGTGTCCTAGCTTATCCTGTGGCCAGATAAATCCAAAAAGACCAATAAATTAACTGATCACGTGCTTTCTGGCATGAAACTTGCTTTAACCTTCTTCACATTCAAAACGCTTTTTCACAGTCTCTTCAAACTTTGATGATAATGTCTAACACTGAAAGAAACCTATCACCCTGTTTGTTATTCCCTCAATCATTTAAAGGTGGTGCTTACCTGTGCTGTCACAGCTTTAAAGAGAAACATGAATTTATCTTAAGCAAAAGATAAATCTGAGCATGAATTTATTGGTTAAAGCTTCACACAGGGTTGACTAGCATGTCATTTGTCTGAATACCTCTTTTCTAGGACAGGAAATATACAGGAAACAAGGAGCAGCTATAACTAATGCAGCTTGGCCTTAGACTGAATTTCACAGCTTGGTCTTTGCAATTGAAAAGTAATTCTACAAGCTCAATTGCCAATAATGTTTCTTATTGGATTTTAAGATCGGATGCTTTGTGTGAAGCAGTACTTGCCTGGAAGGTCAGGGTGCTGTTCATCATGATTCACTCTCATTTTCAACAAGTGACATTGGTCTGTTGAGAGATGGATAATCTTAAGATATATGCAAGGAATTTACTATTTCAGATGTTTTGGATTACAAAAAAAAAAACAAAACCCAAATCCCAACTAATATATATTTAGGAAAATAAATCAGTGGTCTTAACTATGTTCCTCATACATTCTGAAAAGTCGTTCTGAATTTCTTAGTTTTTTTCCATTGTGGTGATGGGTTAATAGGGAAAGAAATCCTACACTTAATTCACTCACAAAAGCCCTGCCTACTGCAAATACTTCAATCAAGTCATGTGTGTGTTTTGACAAAAGGGCTCAAATGCAGCATCGATTTAACTTCACTAATTTCTTTGGTCCTTTTGCTGAATTAAATTACCAATTTAATTTACTAAGTGGCACATTTAGTTACCATGCAGCCAGATCCTGAAACCATTCCAGAATCTCATAACAGAGGACACTGAGATGCATATTCATTTTAAGGCTGGTGCATTGGTTCTTGGCCCAGCTTCCATCCCTTTATTGTTGATGAAAAATGAATTATTTAAGTAGATACAATATTCAGGCTTTTATGCTTTATCAGCCTTCAGTGTTTTGAATTCCTTCCAACCACCAGTAGGGGAATAGATAAGGCATCCCCTTACATATGTCATGGAAAAAAATTACTTTTGTTTCTTTTATTAATTTTTTAAAAATATATAATATGCTGAAAAACAACATAAAAGATGAGTGGGTTTTTTAATGCATTTGATAAAATAAGTTTCCTTTCAACAATTTGTTCTTATATGTGAAATAGTTTATACTTTTAATAAACACTTTTCCCGACTTTCTTCACATTGCTGTTTCCAATAGTGTTATTAGAGTTTGAGATTAGAGCAATTCACTACAAAAGTTGGAGAAAATTGAGAGAACATCTTTAGAAAGACAATATGTGTCTATATTTATAATGAACTGTGACAAGTTATCAAGATAATGTGCAGCTGAAGGAAAATCTAAGATGCAGGTAATATTGACATGAGGAATTGAAAGTTCTGATGTAAGAAATATTATTGAAGCCCATTGTATTGTAAACATATTTAACTTGAGAAAATACAGAAAAAATGTATCTGAATAGCAATGAACCACCTTTCTTAGCTTGTCTCTTAGTAAGTGCAAAATCTAAAACACGAGTCAGATGGCAGCAAAAACAAGCAAAATGCCCACACAGAAAGGATGTACTGTACTAATAATCAATTCCACCATTGCTTGATGGTTTGGGGTGACAGTATCTGAGTAGATGATGGGGATCATTTGGCCAGTTAGAAAGAAATGGAAAGGAAATTTAAAAATATGGATGTGTTTGGGGATGAAGGAAAGAAGAATCAGCAGTGTGGAAACTGAGTTGAAAAATGTGTAGTTAAATGATAAAAGCTCTTGGATCAGACAATTAAAGCAAGATGAGGAGTACTAGTAAAGGTAAAAAAAAAGCTTCAAGATGCCGTTAACAACAATCAAACAGTTCTATAAACAAATTTTTGTTGCCTGATATTAATAAGCTTTAAAGTTCAAAGGAAAACCCGTCCACAAAATGTGTCAGTCTTCAAATCTCCATCTGAGAAGGAGAACACAGGAACAGAGCAAACCTTCATTTCTAGGTGCTTTTTCACTTTCAGGACAAAGTAATGCCTGTTTCATGGTAGTATCCTGTATAGTTCAATATAAATTTCTAGTTCTTTAGGCTTCCTGGAAAATTCAAATTTCTCTATAAGTAATGAAGTATATTTTACTAATTTTTCTTGTTGTTGCTTTAATTTCCTGTGCATATTTTAATTCAGTGACATTATTTTTTTATTTTTTTTAGTTTTTAATGGGATTTTGTTATCTTTTATTACTTTATTTTAATTTTTCTCCTAACTTTATTTCATCTGCACTATGAAGGAGAACAAATCTCTGCAAATGAAAAAATCATTCTCTGAAGTGCAAAGCTGGAGCTCACTATTCATGAACCATAGAGATTTTCCAAGATACCTGCCCCAGCTGACTCCCCTTTTATGCATTAAGCATAGTCCATAAATTCCATTTCAAAGTTGAAATTTACAATGGACTCCATTCATAAAACTGTCATGGTAGGTTTTCTGAGAACTTTTCACACTGATGCACAGAATGGTTCCAAGCTGAGTAAAAGCTGAGTGCCTCATACATATCAAAGCTTTCTCCTTTACAGACAGATGGCCAACTTGCCATTGGGCTGAGAGAAGGCGGTGGGAGAAGTGTTACCTCAGGCATGCCAGACTACAATGAAAATGCTTCATAAAGGGCTGATCTGTGCTCTTTGCTGCCTGCCCAGAACCCATTTTAAGAACGTGACCTAGCTCACATCGAATCCACCAGGCTTCTGTAGGAACTGGAACACGCCGTGTGTCTGAAAAGGAGCACTCCTCTGGCATGGAGCACGACAACCCATGAGTGGGAGTTGAGAGAGCATGGCAAAAGGAAAGGAATTTCTGTCTTATTAAATTTCCTCTTTGTTACTGTATTAAAAAATATAACTCATTTCATGCCTTGAAAAATGATCATGTCTGACAGATTCTTCGTCGATAGAACTGCCACAGTTGTGACTCATGTAGATCTACAGTAATTTCTGATTTATTTGTACCACGATCCTTTACATTCAGTGGAGGAGGACACGTATAATGTATTGATTGGGTAAAGGTCATCAGGTAGTGGCAGCATTCAAATTCTCCTTCTGTACTGAATTTCTTGGGGTTTATTGTTTTATAATTAATTTTCAGTCAGCTCCAGTTATAATGCTCCTTTGCCTTTTTTGAGAGGCAGAGGTCAAAATTAAAAGAAGAAATCTAGAAACAGAAGATACTGCACAATAGTTATAGAAAATGAAATGAAATTGGAAAAAGTATGTAAATATGTAAATATCTGCATTAGAACCCAAATTTCTACTCATGCAATCACAGTGGAAAGACTTGTATAATGTGGTTTACCCAATACTATCAATGTAACTTAGAAATTCTAATGTACATCAAGGTTGCTATTTTTCATCTTCTCTCTGATCAAGTTAAAATAAAGTGCCTGCTTCTTAGGTTCACAGCCAGAGCTGGGAAAAAGCTTAACTTAAATCATTCTAAATATACTATGATAAAACCCAGGAGCTTTATAAATTTTGTGGGGGTTTTCTTTTGAGATACAATCTGTAAATGATATCATTATAGTATTATGAGGATTTAATAAGTATGAGAAATTTAATGAATTTTATCTGGTTTAAATTATTCCAAAAAAATATGAACTTTCCAAGAATATACTTTGGAATGAGCTGTAGTAGTCTGCTGGGTAGAGTTCACCTGCCATGCCACTGGCATTTGAAAAATAGCACCAGGGCCATCCCTTTCTAATGGGAAGGCTGTCTTATGATGATTTTTTTTTTTTCCACTTGTGGCTAACAAAATCCCCTCTCCTTGAAAAATTCTTGATTTTTTTTTAAAGACTGCAATAAAATCTGCTTTATTTCAGTATATAATAGACTCCTGTCTCTAATGTCAAGTGCAGGTCTTTGAGGAACACCTAGACACGACTCATGCTAGAATACTTAGTACTCTTATTTACCCTTGTATCCCCATTGCCCCCTCAGAAAACACTTTCCAGATCTTTCTAAAAAGGAATTCTGCTCATGGGAAGGTTTCAGTCCTCACTCTGATAAATAGGGACACAGGGGTTTATTTTATATATTAAGAAAATCAGTATTCTATTCTATTCTAATTGCATTCCATTGCATTCCATTCCAACTTACAATGCAAATGTTTCATAACCTTTTTCTCCTAATACATTTTGTTCAAGGTACTACTAAATGCAAGAGGAAAATTACCTTAATAGTAAAGAGAAGTATTTTGGTTATGCTCTGTCTATATGAGAGACAAGGGAACTAGTGCAAAGATACAAAAGGACAAGAAGAAAAGTATGTGCAGGAAGAAGATTTTTGGAACGCATATGACAATATATGTGTTCTAGAGAAGAAAACGAATGCGTCTCCTTAAATTAGTGATGACTTTTCTCATGCTCTTGAGAGAATTTTTGAAAAATAAATTCTGTCCAGTGCAGAGTTCAAACTCAGAAGTTTTTCTGTCCTTTTACTCAATATTTAATTTCATATAATAAACACCTTCAAGTTCCTCCAATCCTTCAGCATCTTTTCCTGGCTGAAATTTACATTCCCTGAAGTTTATATTGTCTATCACATAATAAGCATTTTGAAATAATTCTGCAGTTTAAGCTCTAGGGAGAAATTGGTGATTTCTTTTCTTTCTGTTTATAATGCCGATGAGTACGTGCGCTTGTATATGTACATGTGTTTTATTTACTGTGTTGAATTAAAATTACATTCTCACAATAGTTAGAGGAAGGAGAGATCTGTTGCTTTCAAGTTGTTTTCATCAAAATGCAGCATTTTTCCTCCCAGATACAGGAAGTTATTATATTCCATCTTTATAAAAACACCCTTACAGATTTTCTCATAAAAATACCATTCCTGCTTTTCCTAAATACCCTTTTGGTTGAGCATCATTACACAGTTATTTGTCATTTCAATGTATAAACCCTTTGCAGATGATTGTATGTGAATGGAGACTTTGTCTCTTTGAAAAGAGATTTTGTTATTCCAAATAGTGCATCAATGTGCCTGGAAATACTTTAATGTTTTCTGGCAGACTACTTTTAAATTCTACATACATTTTTTATTGATCACAATGGCTTTGCCTGGATTTTCCAGGCCCATGGATAAGCTTTTCCCTAGTGCAATATGCACATTATTTTTCCTATAGATTTGCTCACCATTATATCTCCCTTTTTCCTCTGATCCATCTACAAAGCCAGTCTAAACTTCTGAAGTTCCTGACTTAACAAGGACTGTCAGTCATGCTCAGTTTAAAGTTGTGGTTTAGCCATATTCTTATTATTTATCCTTAAACGTGGGCTTCAGCTGTGCAATCAATGTTGAGAATAAGCTGTCTGTTAGTCCTAGAGTAGGGAGCTGAATTATGTTCTCTTTCACCTTCTTAAAATCTAAGGGGAAATGTCCAGCTGAGCCATATCTCATTTGTTTGTTTTCAAATATTCTCTGAATTTGATCCATGACAAATCTTATTGAATAGATAGGGAAAAAGAAATTAAATTGGAATGTAATGGTACATTTTGCATCAGAATATTAAATCCTATGAATGCACTCTGTATGTGTCATGCACATTTGGGTGTTTTCTTGCCAAGTACTGCCTGGTCTCTCTGAAATAAGGCCCAGTCGAGAATCCTGTTCTTTATAATTTTTTAACCCATAATTCCAAAGTGCTAAACTGTAATTTAGAATATGATGCTACTCTTGTTTAATCTATTGTTTCATTCATTGAAATGCAAAATTTTTCTCCTGAGACTAATATTCTACATAAAACTCAGACTCCCCTGCAACAAATGACAGAGGGAGTTTCCATTCAGCATTGCATTAAAGTGAATAAATGTAAATTAGTAGTTAATTGGTCCAAAATGAAGCAATATTTAATTTTTTTTAACTTTTCATTCCACAAAAATACTTTATATTTTTATTTTTTCCCTCCTACCCTTCAGGAAATTAATTCTGAAAACCAAGTGGAAATTCTGCTTAATTCTGAGTTCTGATATTCATTCTTTACTGATAAGTACAGATCTCATGCAGAAGTTTTCTCTCACTGGTCTTTCTCATCCCTCATTAACTGCAGAAAAACAGAAGAAAATTAAAACTCAAACATCACAGTTATAAATCACAGATTATGTTTTAAGTGGAAACTCATTTACAGATGGATCAACAAAATATCAAAACTATGATTGAATACTAGAGATCTAGAACTATTTGACTCAATAATCTCAGTATTTCACTCAATGATATGTCCTAAATTCATTAGTTATTTTCAGTTAATTCTCCTGCAAATGAATAGAAATACTAATAGAAATTGACTGTACAGAACAGAAACTTAAAGAGATATGAGAAGATTGAAAAATGAGAATATTAAAATATGTTTCTCTAAATGATTTGTTACTAAATATTTAAAGAAAAGTTTTATAAAATTTTCTATTAAGAGTTATTATGATGATTTTGGAGAGTAAATTCAGTCCACAAGATGTTAGGAGAGGCTTTAAAATCTCCCTTCTGTGTAAACCAAAATGCAACTTTTAACTGCTGATGCCTCAACAATTTTTAAGGATGTAAAACCCACGGTGCATTCACATTAGGTCTTTTTCTTTCTCCTAATTGATGGGATAACTGAATAATAGACTGATTCTCTTTACCATCACATGTCTTGCCTTGATTGTTTTGATAAAAATGTCTGTTTTAAGAAAAATGTTTATTTTCTAGTCCATTTACTTTGGATGCTTTTTTATTGATTTATAGGCTTCCTAACTGAACTTATAGCAAAGACATAGGCTATTTGATCCCATCAAAGCACATAATTAAGGCTGTGAAATAAAATATTCTCAAATGAGACAAACCTTCTGCACTTCTTTCTGTTTTACTTGGATCATCTGTTGTCTCTAGAGAGCCTAGTAAAAAAAAACAAAAAAAAACAACAACTTAAAATACTACATTGACCAAAATATCATTGCTATGCATAGGACACATTTTATGTTAAGCTAACCTAAACCAATTTCCCTGGCTTAGTTACTTGCAAAAACCTTGAGTTTGCCAGTATAACTCAACTGGAAAGAGTGGGCTGCCTTCCTTAGATAAGAGCCTGGGCACGCATTTGCTATTATTTATATTCCAACAGCACTTTGTGATATCACAGAGGCTCTGAGCCTCCTGTGCTAGAAAGCACAAGCCCAATACTGGGTATGGGCTACATCCATGCAGCTGAGCCTTTAATTTAGGTGCTACTAGAATAAATTTAATTTAAAATAAAAAAAAAAATTAAAAAAAAACCCAACTAGTTCTAAACATAGGAGTAGTATGGAAAGATTAAGGAGTGGAAGATTTTTCAAGTTCACCACACTGGATTAAATCTGTATTTAGGGAACTCCAAAGGAATGGAAGGTAATGGCTCAGCAGGTGGCACTATTCCCTCAAAATCAATATCTAGCTTTTCTTCATAGGTATTTTGGGTGTTGAGGTAGTAAAAGTCATCTGCTGAAGAGGTACAACATTCTTCATACAGTCTCTGTGGTGAATAAAGATACTGTAATTATAGGAAAATACATATAATAATGCTTTGCCAAGTAGATAGCAATGTTGGAGACAAACACTGTTTTTTACTTAAGATTTTTTTCTTAATTTTTAGGCATTACTGCATCTTAATAGATTAATTATAAAAACAGCTGAATTTTGTGCAAAGTGACAACTTTTTCTTTCAACTAAAGAAAAAAATAAAGGTTTTTTTGAAATACAGTTTTTTTAAACATATCAACATAAACAGAGTAATCTCCTACATTTCTGAATATGTAACATTCTTAAAGTTAATACTCACAAAGTACTTCAAAAATGAAGTGCCTAAGAGAGTAGGGTGATTGCTAATAGCTCGTGAAATATGTGTACTTGAATATATCACTGATAGATTTCATTTGCTCCAGTACTGCAGACTTTGCTTAGTTAAGGTTTCTTCAGGTACCTGCCTCCAGAATTAGTTTGACTTTCAAATCAAACACTTGGAAGCACCTTTTGTAGTCTTCTTTGTAATACTATTGCACAATCGTTTTTTCAATATATTCTATTAAACCTTTTTAATATTCAAAATAGCAATGAACTGCATTAACTTCACAATCAGTGAACAACACATTATAAATTGAAAAAGATTGTTAGCTCTATAACACCCAATTCCATGGTTGCTTTCCAAACTTCTAAAAACTTTAAAAAACATAACTGTTTTTATGTGTAATAACTCTTTTAGGCTAAAATTCAGTGTGTATATTAACCCTTCAGAAGAAGAAAAATGCTATTACAATTAAAATGTATATAAAATTATTATAAAGAATTTATTAGAATTAAATAATTTATAATTTAACTAGACAGCTTTAAAGCTTTCAAATTATTCAGGAGAGGTTTTACAGAAAATGTTTTCTATAGTCAACCTGTTAATGCTGTTTTTTCTGAATAGAACATCCACATATCACTGATTATCTCAGAAGACATTAAAGGTCCTAAATTGGCAGTGTATTTCTCTGAAGTGCTTTTAGGAAAATAAAATCACATGATATAATAGGAGCAATATTGGAATGCTTGATCCCTTAATTGCAGTTGTTTATTTTTCCATCTTGCAATCCAAGCATTCAGGCACTTTACAGCTTACATGCAGATTTTACTTTTAAAATAAACCATCACATGTGTAACCTATCACACTAAAAGTGAATGAAGCTTTATGGTAACTTTGAGGGTCTTTTATGGCATAGACAAAAACCCACAGCTACCCTGGAGTTACAGATTGTTAACTGTTGCTATTTGAATTCTTCTTAATGGATAACACCCAATAATTGTTTTGCTTTTCACTGTGCCTGCAATCTGATATCTGAAAGAAATCCTAAATCTGAGTCAGCTTAAAATCTTTACTAAAATATTAAAGAAGAGAATGAATAATAAAGCATCCAGTGTTTCTAAAAGCCATATGCCCTTATTTTTAATGTCCTGAAGTTCAAGCTATCCCCAGTTTACAATAATATTAACTGCTTGGGTTCAACTTTGGCTTAACTTGTATAAGCAAAGCAAAAAACTAGGGAGTATCCACACACTAACAAAGGTGATGATGATTTCAGAAGTGGTTTCAACTTTAAGTCTGAGAAAAATATCATTAAAAGTAATTCCTCTGCTGGCCCAGAGCTCCTCAGCAACTGGGTCATGGCTGGCTCCCAATGGCTGGCCTTGGCAGAGGAGAAAACTGGGCTCAGTCTGCATTTCACATCCAATATGGTACCTAGAAGTAAGTACAGGCTCAAAAAGCACTTAATGGAGAGCACTTGTTTGAAGCTCAGTGCTTCCTATTGCACTCCTTCCACAGTAAGTGGTTCCATACATGGCAAGAAAGTAGAACAAAAAGGGGTTATTTTAAAAATCCTAAGTCATGGCATTATTTTGCATTTACCTGGGGTTTCTAGAAATTGCTGAATGAGGATAATTGGAAAATCTTGTTTTTTCAGATTTTTTTAAATCTCATTGCTTAGTAATTTTTCTGATACTTCTCAATTGAATAAAAGTACCTTTGCTTCTACCCATGGTTGGGAAAGATGCATTTCACAATTTGGATTCTGTCATTTTGCTATTTCTTCCAAATTAGAAATAAAAACTAATCATAATATGAAACAGGAATACAAGCATATTTATATGCACAGTGTGTATCTTGTTTTTGGGTTTTTTTTTCCTTTTTTAATTGACCAGCCATAAATGTTACACACTTTCTTTTTGGGAGCTAACATATAAAAAGGTATGCAATATTCCCTTTAAAATGTATCTTGTTGAAAGTATATATGGTTTAATTTGCACACGATAAATGCTGTCTCATATTAAAAAGCTCATTTAATTTTACAACTTAGGCCTAGTTTATTATTAAAAAGAGAAGATATAAATTTTTCCACCTGATGAAGCAATTGGTCCAGCTATAATTCTAAACCTTGACTGTCATTCAATTTTCATTAATTTTGAAAACGACACCTTTTTATCTTCCAGGAATAAAAAATGTAGTTAGGGTTTTTTTATTTATTTTGGTTTGGTTTGGTTCAGTTTTTTGGGGGTTTTGTTTTGTGGGTGCTAGACATCCGGAGTAATCCACTTGGTATTTTAAGCAGTGGGCTGCTTAACTTTTTCAGTTTTTGAATATGAATATTATAAGAACAGATAAGTTCTTGGACTGCAAAGTATACCTATACAATGAACTTCAGAAAACATCTTAAAACATCATTAATATTGATAAAAAATCAGGAGGAAACTGCCCTGATTGAAAATATCACCTTGTTGAAAACACCCACCTCTTTTTATCACTGTGGATATAGGTCTTTGCTGAAGTGCATGCAATTGATGCACTGGTTGTAACAAACTGCATGTGGAATTCCATATGCTGTGCTTCATAAAACTTATGCAAACTGCCCCTCGATAGCAGACACTGGAAACACTGTTAGAATGAGACGTGCTATGAATGGAGCCCAGTGTTGGAAGGCAGTTCAAAGAAGCTTTATCTAAGCAAATTGGAATGGCTGATTTCCTTGCAGTTTTACAGTAATTATTAGGCATATGCCAAGCTTCTCAGGAAAGCTTGTAGTAACTTTGAAATGAGGTAACACAAATATTGGTCTCCTCAACTTGGGAAAGTTTAGTAGTACGAAAATATTTTTTTTGCACTGTGAGCCTTTCTTTAAAGCCTCTTTGCACATAATTACGCTTTCCCCATAGGCAGAGGCTTTGAATATTCCTAAATTTAAACACTTTAGATCCCCTATTAACTAAGAAAAAAAAGGCTCTCAAATATCCATCATTAAACATGTTAATAAATCCTACATAATCTTGTACTTCAAAGCCATAATTCCAAGTACAAACATTAAAAATGGCCTCAGTTGTATAAAGAGAAGAAATCCTTTTCTCAGCTGAACTATGAGACATAACTCATGAGTTTATATCTTGGTGTTTTGAGTTTATATCTAGTTATGAGTTTATATCTATAATTTATATCTAGGTGCTGTTTAATAGTTTTATATAATAGTTCATGTTCAAATATATTGTAAGAATTAGAAAATTGCCAAAACAGTTTTGCAAAGAAAAAATTCAACACTACTATTTTAATTTCTTTACTGTAGTGATACGAGAATGGAGATTACTTATCCAGTCCCACTCAAGGCCAATGGCAAAGCTGCATTTAGAAGTATTGAATCTAATTCTACATTTCATCAACACAATGCAGTTTCTAAAGTGAGAATTTTCTGTATCTGTCTCTCAGCTCTCACAGGATCCATGAGACACATCATCACTTTCAGAGTGCCTGTACATAATCAGTTTTACAATTTTCCCTTTATCTCATATGACTTGGGTATTTCAAACATTTGTGAGCACTGCAAAATAGACAATGTATTTAAAAAAGCTGTTTCTTAGGCTAAGGCTATGGAAACAGTTACAGAGACCTCAGTAACTCTCCTCACATCTTAATTCAAAACTGTGAGGGGTTTGTGAGTGTGTGAATGAGAGCAGGGGAAAAGAAAGGAAAAAACTGTAGCACCTAAGTTCCATAAATCAGTAACTTAATCTTCCAGTCTAAATAAGAGGAACTCATCTCATCTGTGAATGTCTGTAACTGAACACGTTAATTCTAAGTTACAGTAATGTCTCTTTGTAGTCTGTAGAGGGAAGTGAGTGTCCTATAATTCAAACATGTCAGGTCAGAAGAATTCCCTTTTTAAAGTTATCTTTTTTTCTCTCCATTGACCATTTAATACGCACATAATACCTAGCTCAGACATAAGCACCCAACTTCTGGATGCTCAAGTTGATTCCTGGGCAGGTGAAACACTTCTCAATCTGCACATAGCTTTTTGCAGAATCTCTCTGCTTTCTGCAGTGAATAGTCCTCTGATAGTCACCCAACAAATACTAGCAATAAATCTCTTTTAAATCTGAAATAGTGCCATGGAAGAATTATTAAAATCTGAAGCAGTTTGTAAATAAACCTCAAGAAATCATTCTCCTGTAGTCTTTACTATCAGGTACATGACAATTTTGGTGGAGGAATCTATGTATGGTACTGTTGTCAGAAAATGTTGGTTTACTCTTCCTTTTTCACATTAGGAACTCTGCTTCAGCAACCTGGAATGTTTTCCAAATGCACTCTATAGGATTTAAATTTATATAAGTCTTTCTCATGATTAAGTAATTCCAGCATGAGTGAACTCAGCATTTCAATATATTCTATTATGTTCTCCTTCCTGATTAAGTTATAGCTTTACAGAATGTTTTTGTAATAGAAAACATGAAAAAATATGCCATTTTTTCTATAATAATATATTTTCCAATTAAGGAACACACCCTGATGGTAACAGCAAGACAGAAACTCTGAAGTCAGTAGTATCAATTAATTACTGCATAGAATTTGACCACACAGTCCTAACAAAAAAATTGTTAATCACCATTAGCAAATCCACATTGCTTAACATGATAGTGCAGCATCCTCTTAGTAGCTACATTATCTTTAATGCAGATGTTCTGACTCCTAGAATTCAATAACAGCTCCAGCTTTGTCTCTGATTTACTCAGGCCTTTAGTTGTAATGCAGCACAGCCCTACTGCAAACACACATGTCTGATAGTATATAAAAACCATTTTATTAAGTCACATAATGTTTGTAGGCAAGAACACCAGTCTCTTTAAGAGCCATGTACCTGATAATTCATGCAGTCAACATACATGCAACATCTGCTTCTATAAAGATTTACTTCTTCCTTGTAGAATTTGGATCTCATTGTTCTTAAACAAAGTTAAAAGCAAAGACATAGCAAACTGCATAAGAGCAGAAAATAAAAGCATGTGGGTTTTACAAATAACAGACCCTTACTGGTGAACTTAACACAGACAGTCTTAATTAGACCAGGCAGACTTACAAAACCAATGTAACCCTTGTATAGAGTTCTTATGGAGAAGACAGAAACTCCATGAAGTTTCTCTCTTGATGTATTCTCTAAAGGTTTTCCTGCTTGTGAAAAAGAATTTTTTTTCCCTCTAACTGTACTTTTGCTTTGCTATAAAAGACAGAAAAGCCACCTATACACTGTTTACTGACAAGGTTTTTGCCACATTCATACAGTTGAAAATATCTGCTAAGTGTGCGTCTCCAGAACTCTCTGCTTTAGACACTGCTTCACAACATGAAGACAGATACATCCAAAACGACAGTGATTTTAAAAGCATCAGTTTGCATGACAGGAGAAGGTGCAAGGGTCAAATATTTCTTCCCAGGACAGCTGTTTCAAAATCAGTCCTTCCTGAAAAGGATTTCAGAGTAAAGTCAGAATAATAGCCATTTTAGAATTGCTACTACATTCCAGGCTCATCTAAAATTTTTATCATCTCCTTCTATTTCTTCTAACTTTGAATAAAAACTGATGACAAATTTCCTTCCACTGAAGCAGAATTTAAATTGAGTTGCAATGGTTCCATTTATATCAAGCAATCAACAATCACAAAAACTGAAGACTTGTCCTGGAGTTCATAACATCACACAATATTAAGTACCTAAAATGTGAAACATATTTTTCACTGTTATCTAGATATAAGACTCCTCACAGCCAGGACTTTTCAGACAGTTCAGAACAAGTTTGTTCACTAGAAAGAATTTTAATGGAAAGCCTAACTCCACAATACGAACTATCTCAGGTGAGTATTCTTCATTCTGAATTCCATTTCTTCATCACCCCCACCTGACAAGTTTTTGTAAGACAAGAAAGCTGCAATAATGGCAGTGTATGGTTGAAGCATCCCTGAGCTCCATGCAACCAATATGCAACATGGTTCCTGGTGAAGTGCAATGTCAGCAAATTCGTTATCAGTGAATCACTAAAAGATAGAATACAACCTACAATGTTGTGAGCACTTGTACAAGTGAAGCAAACCGGATTTGATTCAACCTAGCTCTTATTTTTATCTACTGCTGTCTACTCAAAAATTTGCTGTGGTGTTCATTTCTGCTTTACCAACAGCAAAGTCTCTTGCTATTTAAACATACTCTGTAGTTTTTTTTGATAGCACTGCAGGGATAGGTAGTCTGACATTCTAAGACAGAACTTAATCAGAATATGTGGACTGGAGATTTCAGAAAGTATTCTAGGGTCTCTGAAAAAAGAATAAGGACAAATTGCTTCTATCATTCCTCCAAAATGTAGCAAATTGAGATCATCAGCTAATGTAAATCAGTAGAACCCACTGAATTCATTAGAGCTCTTCTGGTTCACATCTGCAGACAATCTGCATAATCATGTTGTCACATGTAATAGTTATATTATGTTCTCATGATTCCTCTTTAGCTGGATAGAAATGGCTTTCCTGTCCACAAAAATGTTAATGACTTTAGAAAATTCCCATTCCATGTTAGGGCAAGCCTAAGACTAAACTTGCATGTATAATATCTTAAAGTTTTTTGGGTTCAGATGCAAGTGGTAAATTAAACCAATTTTTGTGGTATTTTCAGACAATCATAATTTTTTTTTCTTTTTGGTTGAATGAAATATTTTCAACTTCTTGAAGAACAAATTGCTATGTTCAGTTACAAATCATTTTAGATTAAAGCAAGTGAAAAAAAAGAGTATGTTTTGTCAAGACATTATGGGGTTATATTCCATATTGTCTGGAAGACAGAATGAGGAGAAGGATTCACATGTCCTGTGTACCCCAGGGGAAACCAAGTCATTTTTTATGATGAGGGATATCCACCTTAACAAACAGGTTTATACAATTTAAAATGGCTTCAGAGTTGCATTAATTTCCTCCCTCACACCTCAAAATCTTCTTAATAAAAACAGGATACATTAATTTTATCTCATAGTCCAAGCTGGACAGAGACAGCATACGAATACAGGGTTCTTATATCTGTTGAGTTCGCTAAAAACTGCACAAACTTTGTCTTAATAAGTTATTTTTAGAGAGTGTATAAGAAAATTTGCTATCATTCAGAGATGTCTTGCAGCATTTACATTTCTTACTGCTTACACTCTGCAATTACCACCCTCCAGAGAGAAGGGAATGGCTCAGAAATTCTGGAACAAACCTTGCCTGTGGTAGAGAGATTCATGTTCAGGTCTGTTTTGCTGTTTTGCTCATAGTTATGGGAATAGATCAATCAAAAGAGCCTTTCAAAGCAAACAGATTCACCAAAGTTGTCTGAGTCCTTCATCATCATCATCATCATCATCATCATCATCATCATCATCATCATCATCATCATTGTCTTTTTTGGATAAATATACTTAGGATCTGCTAGCATTTCCATAATTTGGAATAGGTATTTCTGACTGTATTGATTATAGCTAAAAGCAGCATTGGAATATCAATACTGTTCCTGCTCAACCAGACAGCTTCAAGACCCTCTGCTATCCCAAACATATTGTTTTAAATCAAAGTCTCGTGCAGCTGGAAACTCTTCAGGGTCTCAGATGTTAAACAATAACTGGTTGTCCATGTCTTTTTTCTGGCAGCAAAAGAAATTGCCAAGCCAAGCTGGCAAGACTTACGATCCTGTCTGCTACCTCTAAAGGATCAACAGTCCTCATGTCTATGCTTTCAGAAAGACAGGAAAAAACTGCTTCAAAATTTCAAATATCAGTGAATATTTTATGGCAACCATCAGCCATCTCAGAGCTGTCACTTGATGATTCAAGTTAATAATATTTTTATTTTCATTTGACTGACAGCATAGTACCAATAATACACAGGTAAGAGTTCTTGCTGTCATTCATGTTTACCAGTGTTTTCTTACTGATTTTCCTAGATCTTTGTTTTTTATTCTATATGTTTCCTTTTCTATATAAAACCATTGCTATCTATTCATCGCCCCTTATATTCCTATTTTAACATAATGCTTAAATGAAATAAATTGGGAAAAAAAAGCAAAATTATTGATCATATATTTTAAAAGGTTAACCCACACTCAGGTCTGAAAGGGATGATCCAACACACATTTGCTGCACAGCTGGTTTTCCTTTGCATAGTCCTTAGGCCAGTTCCTGCCACCAAGGCACAACCAATGTCTGCCAGAGGAAGCAGCAGTGGCAGGAATGCAGCCAACAAAGCTCTTTGGAGTTAAACAGATCTTTCATCAGGATGAAATTATTTAATCTCATTGATTAAGCATATTGCCTGTGCATGCCCCCTAAGATTTGAGTCCTACTCATAACTATAGCACTGTGTATTACATTGTATTCTCCATAGGGCAGAAAATTTGTGTGGATGTTTAAAAAAGACAGACCAAATAAATTTCTACATGTAGTAAACTGATAAATATTCATCATAACTGTACAAATACTGTGGAAAATGATGTCATGGTTTGCCACATCAGCAAAAATTCTAGCAATTTTTAACCATGTGCCGAGATGCATTTTCTCCTGGCACAAAAATGGAGACTATATCAGAAAATGATTCTGTTTAATTTGAAATATTTCAAAGAAGTATCCCATTAATTGTTTGCTCTGCTGGGTGTACCCATATAGGTTTCAGCTCCTCTTGACTTCCTGCAGAACAGGACTGGAAACAGTAAGAGACTGAAGTTTCCAGCAATTTTGCTGGAAGATAATTTGTCAAGGATGGAACCCAAGCACCTGTTCTGATTTCATAGCTGAGCAGGAATGCACAAAAGCACAACAGAAATGGAAGTCACTACTTACACTTACTTTTTTGTAGTTTAACATACCATGATTTGGTCACAGCACCAAGCCAGCCAGAGTTCAAGAAGAGTTTGGACAATGCTCTGAGGCACATGGGGTGATTTTGGGGGCTGTCCTGTGCAGTTTGACCTCAATGTTCCTTATGTGTCCCTTCCAATTCAGGATATTCTATGATGATTCTATTATAATTTCTTTGCTATCCTTACATATATTCCCTAAAGAAGTAGCAGATTTGCCCTCATCTCAGCACAGTTCCCCCAGGAGTCTGTGAACCATGAAAATTATATACTAGTGAATATTCAACTCTTTTTAGTCTCTATAGCTAGAAGTGCATTCTTTATAAAAGGATCTTAGGGGGGTGGAATGCTGAAATTTTCTACTGAAGTGCTTTTAAAGCAAACATGCCTTGAGCTGTTATGGATGAAAGGTGTTTGTTAAATTGCTTGATGTTACAAATATCTGAAATTGAGTGGGTGATTGATTTAATTGCAGTTGTCAGACTGGTTTTAAAAGCGTATTTCTCATTTTGTTTTGTTTTTCAGATCAGCAGAACAGTTGGATTCTGAACATAAAGAAAAGAAAGTGTCTGACAATACTAATCACAAAATTCAGCTTCTGGCTAAGCCAAGGCACACTGTCAAGATGAAGTGCTGCATAATTTTAAAACAGTCTGGCCAGTGCATTTAATCTCTGAATAGCAGTGCCCCTGTTGCTCCAGTCACTGCTATTTTCTGAATAAAAATGTCTAATAATTGTGGTACTATGCTGTTTTCACATATATGCAAATATATGGAATAATGGAATAAATAGGAAAATTAGTGAATGGTGTGATGCTGCAACTTCGAGCTTGGTAGCCTCTCCCAAGTTGCCAAACCCTATCAGGGATAGGGGATCTATCAAAACTTAGTTCCTCACTGTTGTGTCAATGCTTGCTGTTCTGGAATAAAAGCTATTTGAGCAGCACTTGGAATGTGATTTGCTTCAGCTTAATTCTGTGCTGAAACACAGAATTAAATGCTGCTGGGTTGTTAGTGTGCTATGTTCCTGTAATTCTCACTGTTTAAAACCTGCAGCAATCAGGGTTAGCTTCACCAGAAGGGCTTTAGTTAGGTGATGCTATTGCTCAGAATGCCACTGTTAAAACACTGGTATAAAAGTTGTCATAATATCAGTTCTATATTGTGTACAATAATCACAGGTTTGAAAGGCTAGAGAAAATTTTAAGGAATTTATCATTACAAGTCCCGTTCTTTTCTTCTTTCTAGTGAAAGATGAATGTTTTAGCATTTCAAAGAAAGCAGAGAAATTGTAATGGAAGAAACTGTGAAAAAGCCTTTGGCAGCACAGGATACCCTGCAGCTTGAATCTCAGCTGCTTAGAAAGTTTGAGTCAGTGAGGTGAATCCTGAGATGAAGTGTTGTGGATAAATGATCTTCCTGAGTCAATAGTGGCTGAAAAATAATTGAATTAGCATCTTCTTGTGAATTCATAAAAATCTAAGACTCTCAATGCAGTCAGTTACTATGGTTCTTCTCTTGAGTGGTAACTCATTAAATAAGTAATCCTTTAATTGTGTTTTATTGCCAACCCATGTGCTAAATTTCTTCTCTGACGCCTTTGAAAATACTGGCCTTGCATCTCAAATCTCCTAAAATCTGTTTTGAAACACTTACTAATGTGAAAGTTCCCCATTGATTTTAATGGGCATTGGATCAGCCCCATGAATAATAGGGAAAAGTCATAATTTCTTTCATATGCTTTATCACTGGGAAGCAAAGAAAATTACCTTTGTGCACAGTGTGCTTGTACAGCTTGGTCTTTAGTTCTCAGTTAGATGATATTATTGTCTGGCATCAAAGTGAAGTTCAGAGAAACAAAATGAAAAACCTTGTAGGAAAACATTTATTGAAGCAGAGGATAATCTTAAATTTACTTTTGTTTCACCACACACACTTGTATGTGAAGGAATGTGCACATCAGCAAAGTCCTGAGAAGACAGGTCTTCCAAGGCTTCACATAAAATGACAGATGCCACGAGGCATCAGACACCTTCACAGCTTTAGACATCATTAACTAACATTGTCTAAGATGTGTAGGGTTCAGAAGAGTCCTCTGTTTGGCTCTTACAGAGGGAAAATCGTTTCTCTCATTATTCAGAGGTCTGCACTGGAGGCTACTGAGAAACTGCTTTATGGTGGGACCTCATGGCCCTCTGCCTCTCCCTCATGAGGGGACGGGGAGGAGCAGGCACTGATGCGCTGATATTTCGTCTCTCCTGACCAGTGATAGGAATGGTCTGGAGTCATGTTAAGGGAGGTTTAGGTTAGGTATTATGAAAAGATTTCTAACCCAGAGGGTGGTTGGGCACTGGAACAGGCTCTACAATGAGGCTGTAACAGCACCAAGCCTCAAAGAGTTCAAGACACTGGTGTGACCCTTTGGGTTTTTCTGTGCAGGACCAGGAGTCAGACTCAATGATCCTAGATGTTCCCTTACAACTCAGGGTATTCTACGATTCTATTTTACTCTGATCTACAAAATTTCCACCTTCAGTGGAATTTGGATTAAGCCTGTGAGACACAATTAAAACTCTGCAAGGACAGCTAGAACTAAAACAGATTCAGCACAAGTGTTGGAAGCAGCATTATGGGTGTGCCATGCTGTCACTCCGTAAGTACAGTTATAGCACAACAGACATGGAAATTTGTCTTCAGTATTATATTGAAGAGATGTAGAAATACCAAACTGACTATGGTGGTGTGCTATTATAATTTCTGAGTCTGACATTTAAAAGACATGAAAAATGATGTTAATTGGTAAGGAAAAGATGATAAGTGCATGTAAAAATACAGTAATTATTTATAACCCTAGAGAAGGTCCAATAAAAGAAAGAGAAAAAACCTATATATTTAACTCAAAAGCATGCATTAAGAATTCAGGCAGCACTTTATTTGCAGATTCTTTATTTCTGTTCAAAAGCCCTTCTATCCAACACAAGCTTGAGCCAGGTCTTTATGTACCATTTGTCATAATATTGCAATTTAATTAACATCACAAAGTGCCTTACTGTGTTTCTGGTGTCAGTGCTTATACTTGACTCCTATCTGAACTTTTTCTAAGGTTTTCATGAAGTACCTGAATGGAAAATTCCTATTTAATCTCCTTTTTTTTTCCTCATCTAGACATTTCAATAGGGAAATTCTCTCCAGCTCTAATAACTGCTCATTTATTACTGAGCAAACATATGGTGGAATGGAAAAGCCAGCTCTCCTGGTGGCAGTAATGCTGGCTTGACTCCTTCCCTCTCTCACCACCCACCCCAGTGGCTCTCTAATGCAGGACAGTGACCTTGAAAGCCAAACTGTTTTGTGTAATGTCTCCATTGCTGCAGATATAGGAGCTGGTGACTGAGATGTTGGCCTGCAAGCAAACTGAGCTTTGCCTTCAAAGGCACCTGGGTAAGTAGAGCAATCCTGAAATTCTGCAAACAGGGAGAAGAGGAAATTAGATCCTTCTGGCAATATTTGCTTCTGGCTGTGGCAGCGCACCTGAGGGTGCTCCCCTGTGCGGGGCATTGCCAGGGAGGGGTAACAAAGCGGTTTGGCGAAAGCCTGCACACACCATGGATGTCTGAGGGCTCTCCCTGGGGGCACTGGGAGAAGGGTTCAGTGGGTGACAACTGGGGGCAACAGGGCTAAAGGTGATGGTGGATGGTCCTGAGCCTGATACAATTGCTGGGACCCGAGGCTCAGCAGCTGGGGAAATGAACACGCATGTCCTGGGTGGGGATTTCCAGCATTTTACTCTTTCCTACCTTTGCTTTATTAGCTTTAAAATGTGCAGGTGTTTGATGAAATGTTATTCAGAAAGGCCCAGTTAAACTCTTCATCTGCACCTTTCCATAATGTAAGAATGTGGGCCCAACAGAGCAGATGCAGGTGTTGACTTTCTGAGGCTGGGAATGACATCTTCCCTTGGCCTCTCTGACCCTTTCTGAAATTTGTTTCCCTAGGTAGAAATTAGTTTATCCATCTTAGCACCCTGGACCCTTGACCTTCCAGAGGGAGCACCTGCTTTCTCTATGCTTTTAACCTCATGAAATAATTTTGGCTTTGCACACAACAAGGAGGTTGGTAAAGTGGTGTAGGTACAAGGACGTTTGTGTTGAAAGACAAAGGACCAAGGCATATGCAATGACCTGCCCTGAGAAAATCCAGCCTTACAGATTGTTAGAAATATTGCAAGTACAACCATCGCCTCCAGCCTATGCTCATGTTTGGATGTTATTTAGGGGACACTAGTGAGACATAGGCTATTCCCAGTAGTCTTTCCTTTGAGGGGCAAGGATACTCCTTTGTGAGTGCAAGAGACTTGTCACATTGAGTTAATGGAGGTCTCACAAGATTTACTAACCTTGATGTAACCCCTAGTACATTACCTCTTCTTCAGCTTTCTCACTTGGTTTTGACACAGACAAAAATAAAGAGATAACTGTAGCATGTATAAAACATAATTAACCATCTGTAGCCATTAGGTTTTCAATTAAGTTATTATTAATTTCATTTTTAATGTATCTATGAAGTAATCACTACTTTCCTAACTACACTTGAAGACATCTATTTCAGGGTTCAAGGCTGTCTGGGTAATCAATGGAAAGAGACAAATGCCTCTTGGGGACACTCTTGAGACCCTAAATTAAGAACCTAATGATTAAAAAAATGAGATGCAATAATTCCTTTCTACAGAGTCTTTCAAAATCCTCTAAAAAGTAGAAATTCTTCCCCATTTTTTTCAGCTGGTGAAGGGCTCCTTTTTTTCCAAAAGTTTTGTGAATTGAATATCTCATATTAAATATACCTGAAAAATAAGGTTGTGATTTCTGCTACAGATCTCATTTTGACTTTCTTTTGCTCTACCCTGATTAATTTTTTAAAAATTAAGACTTGTGTGGTTTTAGTGGAATTAGTTATACACAAATCAAGGCAGTAAAGTTTCAGGTAAGGAAAGAAACCTGAAAAGAGAAAATCAATACCAATTATTAAAATGCTGCTATTTTAGACACAGTTAAATATTTAAAGACAAACAAATATAAAGAAATCCACTCAAAAACTCGGATTTTAGCGTCAATATCTTATAATATGCAGTGTATAGTCTAAATAACAAAGACATCTTTGAGCAGTTAAAGGTTAAACATTTTGATAGACCAAAAAATTCATGCCTGGACTAGATGTAATATACTTTTATTGTGCCTGAATTTTCTCATGAATGGGACTGTAATATCTTATGTAATGGAAACAAAATATGAACAGGGCATTTATATTCAAAGAATACTATGAAATTTCATATTTTCCCCTTTGGGTTTTCTTGAGTGGGGCTTTATAATTCTAGCCACATATGCAAACACAGATAAAATATCTGGCTTCTTTTTTGGCCAGGGGACAGAGATATGAGTCATGGAAAGCAAGATTTATTGGTCTACCAGAAACTTTTAGTTTAAATTTTCTCCTGTCAAATTCTTTCAAAGAAACTGAATCTGCATGTAATTGCACACAACCATGAAAAGTGCAGCTTATTCTTTGACTAATTTAATTCACTGCCTTTTTGCTGAGGTTCTGGCCTGTGGCTTTGCTCTAATAGACACAAATCTTGTGTTGACTTATCCAAGTCTCCTGTTTGATTTACTGTTTTAATGTACCAGTGACAAACAGCTTAATATACTCCTTGCAGTGCTAGAACACACTGTCCAATTATTGTCATATTGCCTAAAGGTGTGAGTTGACACACAGCCTTTTCTAAAAACTGTGCATTGCTTGAGAACCACATGAAAATAAGAGTTAAATAATGAGATGGGTGGCTGGGCTGTGAAATTGGCATCCAGCTCAGTGGAGCTTGAAGGGACAATAGCACCAGTGTCACAGAGCAGCAAGAGAAATTCCAAAGATCTGGCTTCCTGCTGCCAAGGGGAAAACTCCACAACCTGTTCCCTTGGAGCTTTGGGAGCTCTGGCATCAAGAGAGGAGCCAGGACTGGCTGGTTTGTACCTGGGGAGCCCATCTGTGGGGTCAGGAGTTAAACCCCACTTGGAGTGAGGTTCACCTTGTTCCAAGGAAAAATCCTGAAAACTCTAGTGAGTTCTGGAGCTATAGGTCTCAAAATAACTGGGTCCTGACCTCAGGGGAGATACAGTGATTATTTTGGCTAGGGATTGTCCCCATTTTCCAGGTACATCTGCCAAAGGGAATGGACATTTCAGTGCTATGGTTTTATGAGCTGTTTGCTCAATAGATGAGGCTTTCTTGGCATGTAAAATGCTGGAGCAATATGGTGTCTTCTATGAAGGTACACAGTCATCCAGGGAAGCATTCAATTACTGTTGAGTTTGTGAAGGTCCCCTGGATGAGGTGAGAGATGAGAATCTGACTCCATGTTCTCAGAAGGCTATATTATTATATTATATTAATTATATTATATTATATTATATTATATTATATTATATTATATTATATTATATTATATTATATTATGTTATATTATATTAATTATATTATATTATATTATATTATATTATATTATATTATATTATATTATTAATGCTATACTAGAGAAAGGATACAGACAGCTTAAAAACAATGATAATGAAAGCTTGTGACTGACTCTTGTGACTAGTCATTAAGTAAAAACCAAACATGCACCTGTTGGTAAACAATCTCCAGCCACAGTCCAAAGCAGCAAAACAGGGAGAAGCAGATGAGATATTTATTGGTTTCATTATTTCCTGAGGCTTCTCAGCTTCCCAGGAGAAGAAATCCTGGTGAAGGGATTTTTCAGAAAATAAGTTGGGTGTGTTTAGACAGTAATATATGAGTATGAAAAGCTAGTTTAGGGAAAATTTGACTGACTTCTTTAATTGATCAATAAGGCCTTAGATTTCAGAAGGAAAAAAATACTTCTTCAGCAACCTATAGTAGTGTTAATGGACATCCTCAGCAGCATCTTCAAGGATTTAAGTACTCACAGGTCTTTCTCCTGCTGCATGCCTCACAGAATCCCTGATGGGAGCACAATGCTCCTAGGCAGATTTGGATCGTGACATGTTGGCTCTCCTGTTTGCTTGCAGTGATGACATCTCTGTGGCACCACATTAACTCAGAAATAGAAGTCCTGAATTCAAGAATATCCTAAGCCTGTGGAGGTTTCAATCCTGTTTTTTCACACAGAAAAATGCTAAAATGACCAGACTAAAAATTATAGGCATCTAAGGGGTTATTGTAGCCATACACCCTCAGCACAGCATATCTTCAAAAGTAGAGAATTGTTAAACCATGCCTGGACCTCCTAGAGGGTCTAAAGCACTATGCTGGGTATGAAGCAGCAGAGGGCTCTGCTGTCAAGATAAATTATGGGTTTTATCCTAAAATTGTGAAATTCATAAAATCTATAAATGACACATAAAGGAGAGTTTCTGCACTCTGGACTGAGAAATGAGTAGCTGAAGCCCAGTGCTAGTGAGCCTGGGTTTCCTCCAGGCTGCTTTTCCTCCTTCATGGTCTTTATTAAAAAAAAAGAAAAAAAAAAAAGAAAAAAAAAAAAGAAAAGAAAAAATGCTGTTGATTTAATGATTTAATGTCCTAATTAGATTAAATAATATTTCAAAAGGTCTCTTCTGTTGGCATAATAGTGACTTCATATAGGCTTTTGATGAAGAGATTGAAAATAAAAAAGAGATTAGCGTTCTGTCTGGTATAGTAATGTTATAAGAAAACATTATGATTTGGGGAATCTCCAAATTTTATTGGGTTTTGGACTTTGCTTTTTTTTCACTGACTTTTTAATATGAGGTATTGTGTTCTCTCTCCTTTGGATTCTTAACCTCAGAAGGACTTTAAAAAACTGCTGTTCAAACATTCATACACATTCCTCCTTCATGAGCGCTCTTCACATTTTCACATTCTGGAAATGCTCTTGTGACCAAATATTTGCTCATGCAACAGTTCTCAAAAGGTGAATAAAAGAACTCAGGAACATTATCAAAGCAAATACGTGTGGTGCCTGGTACATGAACATTTATGATCACATTTTGGCAGGACTGAGCCAATGCCAACAGGGCTTCAGTACAACCTACAGAAGTGCACTTTTACAGATTCAAAGATATGCAATACTGTAGCAAGAATTAGAAGATCATTGTTTTTGGAGAGTTCCCTTGATGATATTCTAGCTCTGATGAACTGAGGGACGCCTCTCCTGCTTTCTGCCATCAAAAGTAATTTCATGTGTTCAGATATTACTCCATATTTTACTTCCACCTTATTAAGGCATAACTTTCTCTTGTTTGCTTGGATTTTTTGCTGAAAGCAACAGAAATTAAATTGAGATAGACTTTGTTTGACAGTCCAGTGCAAAACCCACCGAAGTCAAGAAAACAACTTGTGTTCAGAGGGCTTTTAGCCAGCTGCTGACTACCTATAACATGCCTGAAATAGACTAGCAGTAAAATTTATGGTGTAAGAACCAGGCTGGTTTTGTTTTATCTCTTTTAATAATGTTGAATGCTCCAGTGGAAATATTCAAACTCAGATATTAAGGTACCAGACTAAAGGTAAGAGCTGAGATCTTGGAGACTGCACAGCTAACCAGTGCAGTTAGAAATACACGAAATGGATTGTGATGTCCTCTGTTCCTGGTAGTGTTTGCAGCATTAGGAACAAACCTTCCACTACTGGTACATCCCTTTGACAGCAGAGGGAGCATTTCATCCAGTAACTCATTTCTTTTTCTATATTCTCCTGAAAAGCCTGGCAATGGTTAATAAACAATTACATTACCAAACCAAATGTCTCTAATCAGGCAGGTAGCCTGTGGTTGGTTAACAGTAAAGCAAGGTACAGCAGCTGAAAAAAAATCAAAATATAGGAAAATCAGAAGTTGTTAATGGTGGAGATCAGAAACTGTTCCTCCTTTTTTGCTTGAGAGATAATTTCGTGAAGAGTAAGAATCTAAATGAGTGAAAGAGAACACTCACTACTAAAAAAAGAACCATGAGAGGAAAAGCAATTTGTAAATATTAAAAACTCTCAACAACTAAAGACCAAACAAACAAAAAACCTGATTAAGGAGAGCCCCCAGATCTCAAATTTTGTCTCAAATTTTTTAAGGTCTGGCTCCTCACAGCTCCCCATGAGTTTCTTTCAGATGTGTCTGTGCTGAAAGCACCATCAGTTTTGTTACTGAATCCAGGCCTTCAGCTGCTGGGGAGGTAAGGGAGAGCAGACAATAAAAATCAAACTTAAAGTACCTGGAATACAAAGGGCATCACTGATTTAACAGCACCCTGTGTAAGGGTAACGGATAAAAAGGGCAGCGACAAAAAGCACGTTTTAGTAGCTCTGATTAGATGATAAATATGAAGTAGCAATTTCCTATTGTAGTAGTTATTTAAGGAGATGAATCTCCCTTTTTAAAAAATGTGCTGACCCTGTCTCCAGCCATTTCTGGTTAGAAAAGTCCTTCCTGAGTACATTAACAAATATAGCCTTTATACTGGAGCCACAAAACTGACAGCACTGGCTTTTCCATGAGCTCTCCTCACTAGAGAGTTTATTGATCATATTGTTTGTTTCATTGAATAGTCTCTTCCTTTTTCCTTGGCCTTTTCTCAAGCAGACTATGATACTTCAAAGAGATTTTATTAAATGAAGACCACTTTCCTCCAGGTGATATTAATAACTTTGATTCAACTACACTGAACTGATTAAAACCAGGCTGCATTCATATGTCAGGTTAAACCATGAGATTCTAAAGAAGAACAACTGCTTCTCTAAATCAGTGGAAATTTTGCCTGCTCAAGGAGGTGGTCACAAAGATCAAAAAAGTTTTATTTGCTCATTAACTTAGGATTCAGCCCTGAATCAAGCTCTGCCAACATTTTTAACAAAATTCATAATACAACCTGTCTTCAAGGGATACAGAATGTTTCTGATTACATAGAGAGCCATTGGAGTATAAGGTAAAGTAGGTGATAAAATGTATTTTGAAAGTTTTAAAAACTCCACACTTGATTAGGAGCCGGCTGAAAGTGATGTTTAACTGAAACCTGCTCTCTAAAAATGAAATGTTATAGGTAGAAATTTCATTTAGGGATCAGGGACTCTTACTCATGACTGTCTTTTTGTGAGAAGACTTCTTGATCAGTAACATCACACATGAGGTTGTAGATGGACCTGATACATCACTGATCACAGAGTCTAAGAATGGTTGAGATTGGAAGAAGTCACTGGTGATGTTCACCTGATCCAACCTTCCTGATCAAGCAAGGTTATCCTAGACCACATGGCAAAGTATTGCACCCAAACAGTTCTTGAATATCTCCAGTGAAGGAGACTCCACAACCTCTCCAGGTAACAGATAACTTCAGATCTCTCAATTTTTGTATTCTTTCCTCTCTTTATCAGATTTTTTTCTGTTATTTTTCACGCTACTCTAAATATTAATGGAATATTTTCGCCTATTTTACTATTTGAATCAAGATTTCTTAACCATTGAGGTGGTTGGCCAGGAACACATTTGAAATTAACAAAGCCCTGTAAATGTTGTAGGGTGACTCAGCCAGTGTCACAAGCATGCTGCAAAGCTGGAAGCATTGTATGATTTCTGAAGGGAAAACTTTTTTTTATCTACATGAATAAGGCAGTTTTCTAGATTCACCAGCCTAAATACTCATGATTTCTTATTAAGGCTGTTTTCTAAGTGGAAATATCTGTGTACCTAGCAATGCCACTTGTGCTAGCTAAACAAGATGAATGTTAAAATTACTCCCACACAAAAAAATAAACATACAAACAGCAACAACCAAGGAGAAGAAAAATCCTTTGGGTATTTGTTGCTTGAATTTTGCAGGCACTTCTTAGGATCTCTCTGGCTGGCCTTTAATTCCATATTCATCCGTCTCTCCTCGAAGTGTGGAGAAGAGCTGTTTTATTTTGAGTAGGCAATATGCATACCCTGAAATTTGTGACAGGCACATGCTGGGCTATTTTTATTAAAGAAACTCCAGAATCCATGGCATGTTATGATAAATGCTTATCCTTGCACATTCTTAGAGATGAATTTAAAAGAAACAGGAGAATGAGGCCAGCAGCTAAGATACCTGTCTAGAAAGGGGGACTAAGATTTTCAGCAAGTGGTAGGAACAGATCCAAGTCCTGTCTTAGCTTAGACCTATTTGAGTTGATGGGTTTGCACTTGTATAAATTAGAGAAGAACTTGGCTTGTAAACTTCAAAAGACTCACAATAGAAAACAGGGAAAAAACAGAAGAAATGAAAAAGCAAACAATGCCATGTGGAATGAATCTGAGACATCCCATCCCAGTAAGAACACTCAGCAGTCCATTATATTTATTCAGATCAAATGCAGACTGTGAGATATATAGACTATGTTAGGATAGGGTGGGAAAGCAAAAATGTTCAAATAAAAGCATTATTTTGGCAGTGCTGCTGAGATTAAGGGGGGTTATAAAAAGAGTGCATCTAAGACTGGCACTGGAACTCCTGATAGCTAAGCAGGTTCACAGGGATGAACTTATTATGACAACCCTAATACTGAGGAAAAGAAAACACAAGATCAGGATCTATAATTTCATATGAAGTAATTACTGGTAGTAAAAAGGTTTAATTTAAATGGAACAATGAGGCTTGAAATTGAACAGGAATATATTATCATAAAGAATGTATTGTAATAATACCTGAATAATCAAAGCACAAAACCAGAAAGAGACAAATTAGTCCTCCAATGGAAAAAATATTTCTTTTTTCAATGGAAAAAGTACTTTTGCGTACTAAGTACTGAAGACCTGCATCACCTATGTGGGTCAGGGAAACCTACATGGTCCCCATTCAAGCACATATTACCTTTTAACTATGAAAATTATGGCTATCTAAAGCTTCTTGGAGACAGTGAATTTGTAGGTCAAACTTGCAGAAAATCTTCTATCTGCTCATTTTGGTGCTGCTGTGTTACTTTACTATAGGGCTACTTTTTGTGATTGTTGAAGAACAGCTTCTACTCCTCAAACATCCCCAGAGGCACAGGAGCTTTACCATTTCTTTTTCATTGCTTAAATTTCAAAAATCAGGTGTGAAGAGTTCAGAGGGGCAGGAAGGTGTCCAACACAGAATTGCTCTAAAGAAAGACTCAGCTCCACTCCAGGGTACAGGAAACCCAAGACCATCAGCTGTACTCTCCAAATGAAGTCTTTCAATGTTCTGCTGCTTTTCAGCTGGTTCCTGTAGTGGGTTTTTGTGTTAACAGAGAAAAATATCCCCTTGCAGAGAGCTGCTCATGGTGTCTGTAGCAGCATGATTATGTGTCAGATGATTCTCCTTTTGAATCTCACATTTCCTGTGGGTCAGAGGCATCCTGGGGAGGCTGGCTTGGACACAGATACCTCAGACAGTTTGAGTGGGAGGAAAGCACAGTTTTGACATGAGGTACTAAGAGATACTTCTCTGAAACATTCTTAAACTTACTATTTTGATCTTACTTTTCAAGTACACAGCTTGACTTATTTACCTGTCCTGAGTTATTTAGCCATATATGCATGAGTTTATTTTCCCCCTTGCTCTTTATTCCTATGGGTGAAACTAATCTAGATGAAGTGGCTAATAAACACAGACCAAAAGGCAGGTGAAATTACATCATGAAGTTTATAGCAATTCCTGAAGAGAGAAGAGACTCCAAAGAGACTATATAGATAATCCTCCTTATGACTCACAAGAAAGTTGTTTAATCTGAGGAAATATATAGCACATGTAGAACTTGCTTCTAATAGGATCATCCTCTAAATATTTCAAAAGTCACTCCAGCAAACAGAACTTTAAAATTATTTAATGCCTCTGCCAACTGAAGAGTTAGAACAAAGCTCTGTTGCTTGAAAGGAAAAAAAAATGTTATTGCCCTGATTCTTAGCTCTACTAGCAAATATTATTTTGCTAGTCCATGAAAATCAATACTTTGTGTTGGTAACTTGGAATATGACCATCTTTTTGCAAATTGTGATTCATAATTGAAAAATCATGACTTAAGCTGGCTTTGGTTTCACAAGTTGGTAAAGGAGAGGAAATGTAAATATTCAGTTAAAAATATTTGCAAAAGAGCTAGATACAGATTTTTTTGTGTGTCCATGGGCATGTAAGCAATTCTAAATGGTGGATATGTTTTTCTTATTTCCATTTAAATTAGATAAAATTCTGGTGGTGCTAGGTTGACTTCTGTTATCTTTGTAGCTTAATTTTATAAGACAAGTTCTTGTTTTGGAAAACAATCTCTGTGCTTTGATAGAAATTTGCAATTCTATCAAAAATCTCACCCTATTAGAACATGAATTCCATTGGAATCAGCACCTTTCTTCTTGAGGGGCACTAGGTACAAAGCATGATTTATTGGGAAATTTCAAATTATTTTAAGGTTTTATAGAGGTTTCTTTTCCAATATATGGATTTTGAAACACTTTATGCTTTATTAAACATTCTTCCTTGATGCTTCAAACTCAAAAAACCTGTCTCTGTTACTGCAGTGAATATGTTTATTCTATAAATTAGGCAGCTACTACTCTTGACAAAACAGTGATGTGGGTACCTGCTTGGAAAATCTCAGGTGCAATTAAGTTGTGACATAATTATTGTTTAGTACGCTAATGTAACTTACATTAATTTAGTTTTCCAAATGTTTTACTTCAGAATTTGGGTTAAAAAAAAAGAGATAATCCAAAGGGAAGCTTCTTATTCAGTGGCTATCTGGTATAGTAAATTGAAATAGGAGGGAAGGTTTAGTTAAGTTTAAAGTTACAACAAATAATTTAAATATATTTTGTCTATTGAAAAAGTGAAATAAATATTATCAGTGAAATTAAATATCCTTCATGCAATGATGCCAGAATTAATTAGTTTTTAGAAGATTCATAAATGAACACATCATTCATCACCTTATAATGAACCTGAAGGAGAATGATTGCAAAGTACCAATTCTTCACCAATAGAAATAGCGCTGCTCCATTATGCTACAGAAAACATCAATTTACTGTACTTTGTTTTTTAAATTTTTGTATTGTTAATTAGAAAAAGCATTTAATCTGCATGCTTTTGTTTTTACAGGCATACCCAAGGGAGTTACTTTTTTTATTTTTGTAATTCTTGTAGGCATGAAATGGCTTAATTGAAATTAGCACCATACATCTATCACTAACTCTTAACTTTCTGTCTTAATGGGTTTTGCTCAATTTTACATTTTATTATAATTTTATGTGTGACATCTTTTTTGTTTTTCTCTTTTAACATGAAATCTAGCAAAGCTATTCTGAGAGTGTGGGAGAGCAAACATATTTGAAATAACTTTCTCTCTTGCAAGCATTAAATTTTACTGAAAGCAGTTCTACATTGACACATATATTAACACTTACTGAGGATATGGTTGAGGAGAAATAAACATTCCCTTATAAATAAATTCAAATTGTCTTTGTTTCTAAGAATGAAGTAGTTCTGTAGATTGCAAAATTAATTGGATTATTAAATGTAGTGTCTTGTCCTGAGATATACCTATTATTTATGGCTACAACTTCATCAGGATTAAGAAAAAATGAAATATATCATGTTGCCATCCTGGAAAGTACAAAATGCCCCTCCTGGCTTAAAGGATAAATGGCATAATGCTTGTTATTGTAAACCCCATGCTAATCACTACAGATTAAATGTCACTGTCAGGCATTTTGGCATCGTTATTATGTTCATAATTACTTTTACCTTTGGTCGGGTTAAAACAGTAAGAAGAATCTCCTGCTGATTTTAATAATTCCAGACTGATTCAAGCACATTGTTCAATCTTAAAGCACATCAGTATTCTTGGTCTTCCTGCAACTTTACTTTTCCTTATTCTCTTAGCATTAAAGGGCCAAAAGAAATCAGTAGATCTGACAAAAAAGTCAAAACCAAACACAACAGAAAATTTTTGATTGCTGTAAGAATCCAAACACATTTTGAACTCAAGTCTGAACAGAAAAATACTTTTATATCCTGTAAAAGTCTAGAAAAAGTGACTCAAAGGTTATTTGAAGTATTTTTGCCTCTGACATATAATGGTCTTGTCCTCCTGGGAGCATGTAGCTTGAATATTAAACTTAATTAAGTTCAAGGAGAGTAAAAAGCAGGAAAATTGCATTCCTGAATGAGGTTACATGGAAACTCTATTTTAAAGTTAAATTAAGGCAGCTGAATTCACATTGTAGCAGTATTTTGAGTCCCTGAATGCCAGCAAACATCTCACCTACTAGATGATGCTGCTCGTCCCCACAAGCAGCATCTCTTTCCAGGCAGACAGATAAGGGAATAGCAGGAAATTTAGATAGAAGCTGAGTTTGACCAACACAAACACTTCTGCTGAAGATGACCACAATAAGTGGGAAAGGTGGCAGTAGAACAAAGATACCTCAGTTCTTCTTCTCAGATTGTATATATATGTCTTCTTAGTAAATGCTTAAAATCATTCAATGTCAATGTACTACTGGACTTACATTTTATAAAGGATATTGGCACAAAATCAATGTAGAAAATAAGATTTCCTCCATTTATTGCTTCTCTTTTTTAATATAGAAGGAAGTAACAATTTTTAAAATTTGCTGACAAGTGTTATGTCAACATATGGCATACATGTGCATTTTCTGGGTTTATCTCCTAAATTTTATTGGGAGAGTAAAAATAAAGGTTAAGAAAAAGTTGGTTTTAAAAGTGGGCATATTAATGGCAGACATTTCTGTCCTGTAGTGAAAGAAATCAATTCATGCTGACCTCAGAAGTCAGGTTTTTTACTTTTACTTTCCTAGGTGAGTACTATTGGGTGTCTGGAAGCTGCAGACTGAAGACATCAAAGGATGAGCTACAAGTAACAAATGCTGCTGACATTTAAGTCATCACATCTGGAGTCAGCATAATTCCTTTTTCTATTCACCTATTTGGCCTGATATCTGGAACACTGTCATAGCCAAAAATGTCACAGAATGGTTTAGCAAATTACTTAAAACCTGTCAAAAGTGTACACTTTAAAAATGATAAATTTTTCATTAAGTACCACAGATTTTTTGTCTCAATGTTAAATAAAAAAGTCACATGGGAGCACCATGTCTTCCAGGAACTAATATAATGAACTCACCTCCAGCGGAAATGCAAAGGAAAAATATTAATTTTTATGCATTTAGGCGCTTAAGATTAAATATCTAAAGCACTGTGGGAATAGTACATGAATCATGGATCAGATTGGAAAAAAACCTTGTTCTTTAAAGGGGGCTAAGAGCTAAGGTAGATATAATGTCTTTTCTGCAGTATTTGTGAGCTTGCCAATTAAAAAAATATATATTTTTAGCCTGAATGAGCTCAAGGCAAGAGTCTTGGTTTTATAAATTACATCAATGAACTTTTGGGAGTACAAACCAGGAGCTCAGGTAGCTTGGAACAAAGTTCTTTTGTTGTGTGTATGGCTGAGGAAAAGGGAAGGTGTGCCAACAAAAGCTTTTATTTTGCCCTGTGATCTCAGTCAGACCAAAACAGGTCGCATTCAGATTTGGTGTGGCAGTCAGACTTTGGCATTTCAAAATCAAAATAAACTTCCTAATGATCCAGTGCTGGCACTGGGGTAGCATAATCAGGGATCTGCTGTAATTCAAAATGACACGGCGCCTCACAAAGAAGTTAAATGTTGTACCTTCTTAAATGATACTAAATGTAATAGATGTTTTCCACATTAATAGCCTTTAATAGTAGATAATTTTGAAACATAGCTGCCAGATTAATTTTTACCACACATCCAATAGGCAGTAAAATAGTATATAACCTGTAAGCCTGCCTGGTCTTCCTCCAGTCAAATGTGGTGCCCTGCTGTGGCAGAGAACAGCAACCCTTTTGTTTCTGTGTGTTTTTCTACCTCCATGTTATAAATAAGGTTTTTAACCATGGAAATCTGCCCAAAAATCAAAAGCCCATTGAGTGATTATATCACCTTTTTCTCATTATATCCTTTTATGTATGGTATTGTGGGCTTTCTGTTAGCTTCATTTCTTCTTCCATTTTTTCTGTAATTATGAGCAGAAATTATTTTCATTATTATCTTTTTTGTTTGTTTTTAAGATTCTCAACTCCTTAAGTCTCCTCATATATCACAGGTTTTCCTTCTTTCCTGATAGCCCAGTAGCCATTCTTAGCATCTCCTCTGGTTTAAATTAATTTTCTTCAGCAGAGATCTCTCCACAGAGATATTTTGATCATCATAGTCATTCAGATTTGGGATAATGATTCCATCTTCCTCTGTAATTATGTTGACTTCCAGTACCTAATGATTTACAATAATGCTTACAATAAGGTTTGAATTTTCCTATTAGAGCTCTAATTCAGACTTTTCTAAAGACTATAAACTGAGACATTCCATTAAAAGCCTTTTTTCAGCTAGATACTCTCTCCCTCAATCACTGTCTTTCTTGAGCCATCCCTTTGTTCAACACTCAGCTCCTCTGCTAATCCCCATCTCCTCCAGTTTCAGATGGAATTTCCTTTGTGCCATTGCAGCAAATCCCTTACCAAAGTAGACAGAAACAAAAGCTGCAACATCTCTTTTGGCTTGGAAAAGAATTTCCTTATCAAGGAAGTTACCTTTTCAAAGATCTCTGAGAACATCTGCCTTTGGGAAACACATGTTGAAGTTTACATCATTTATTATTTTCTTATGTTTTTAATTATTCCCCTCATCTATAGCTCATTCTAATATATGCATGCAATGGAGAAATGTATCTAAATTGGTCTTTTTTTCTCTTGCACGACTCCCAGTAGACATCAGAATTTCTATATGACTGTTTCATTAAATAGTCCCAGGTACAGGGGCTGTGATTTCACATGCCAGTTTTTTATGACACTGGAATGAGTTTATGCTGGCTTCCCACTTTTAGAACATTTTACCTCTTTATATTTTGTTGTGCTCAAGAGTTGTTTTCATTTTCACATTCTCATTTTCATTTGCCTTTGATTCTCTACCCAAACACAATTATTCTCCCTGAAACCTGACATTAAGTACTCATTTATCTTTGTGCCTGTAACTGGGTTATGCTAATGTTCAAAGTTAGTGTGCTGCACAGTTCTTCACACTTTCTTCTTTTTCAGTCTGGGTATAGCAGAAAAAGAGAAGTAGTTTTAAATTACTGTAACAATATGGAAATTCAATGAAGTACAGGCTAATCTCTGATTAGTGCTGGCTATGAATGATGACTTTTTATTACCTGTCATTGTTTCTTATTTTTTAATTCCAGTAATTACAATTCTTCTTTGTCACCCACTACTATTCAGCGTTGCATCAACTTCGACATCCTTTCTCCTAACTCTTCCTGAGTTCTGACAGATTTATTCCTGTCTGAAAGATTTTATTCATTACTATAAACCCTTATTTTCACAGACTCTATCTCTCCTATTTCTGTCTCCTCTCCCCAGTTATCCTGACCTGTCTCCCTGTGATTTGAATCAATCTTAGGAAGGGTGATTTCTGCTCCTCTGTAGATACATTTCACATTGTTCTTGTCTTCAGCTCTACATAATTTACCAAGCATTTTCTCTGTATCTCACCTCCTGGGGGTTCTTTTTGACATGTTCTTTCCCTTTTTGCTCCCCTATCTTTTCTCTCCTAACAGCTTTGCATATTTTTTACAATTCTTAATTTTGTCCTACATTTTTTCTCTACAATCCATAGCTTTTCTTTCAGATAATGTCCTAAAATTAGCCGAAAAATCTCAACTTTTTTTTTTGTTATAATAATACTAATGAAGCTATGTTAACATGAACTTCAATCTAGACTAGTTGCCTTGGAGCATGTCTGAGATCACTGGTGTGTTTAAGATTCCTGAGCTAGAATTTATGCTTTCATAACTGATTCCAACCATCTAAACAAACTACAGTAGAACCTCTATGGATAAGCTTATCTCAACTACCTTTGGACGCAAAAATAAGTTTCTATTTTCTCAAGTGCTCATAAATATCACTTGCAAAATTATAATATTAAGTCAAATTATTTGAGATTTAAATTTTAAAAAAAAGTATTCATATCTGATAAACTAACCTACAGGCCTTTTCAAAATAAAATCTAGTTTGCAAACCTAGAATAGGTACAGGAATTAGGTGTGTCACTGGTGGTAATGAAGCTTGCATCTCCACTTTGTATGACATGTGAGAAACTTGAGGCACCCACAGACCAGGTGAATAAGCTGTATACCAGGTAACAGGTTAAGAAACATTACATTTTATTCCCTCATTGAACAATGAAGAGAAAACAAACTTTTGAACAGTGTTGAATCAGCATTTTCTATTCAATCCTGGATTTAATTGTCCATGGTCCAGATGAATGCCCTTATCACATGTCTATGTCTATAGCCATAGAGAAAATATTTTTCTGTCTCTCTGGAAATCTGAAATTATATACTAAAAATTTACCAACACAAACTAAAGTAAACTCTTCCAATAATAGTCTTAAATCATACTCATATGGTGATTCAAGTCCTTGGCCTGAAACATGTCAGACATGTTTCCACGTAAGTCCTCACTCACTTAACCCCTGTCAATCCCTTCATCCTTCCCTTTCCCTTCCTCCTTTCTTATCCTAGTGTGGTACTTGCTTTGACAAACATTAGCTCATGGCTGATGGAAAAAAATTCATGAAAAATAAAATATTGTCTTCACTATGATTCCTTGGGAAGGTTCAGTTTTAAATAACTGGTATTTTCTGTCAAAATTGTTTTGGTGGAAAATCTCCAGTCAGAAATAGCATGAATAACTGCAGGGAGCTATTGTCAAGGAAATTTACTTACACTTTTTAGGACCAGCCAGATTGGGCTATTGGGTATTTGCTGACTTCAGACAATTCTCTGAAAAAATGTTCATAAACATTCATAATTAAGTCAATTATTGAAGTGAATATAATTTCTTAAAAATAAATCTGTACTGTAAAGCCATCAGATTAGGAAAGATTGCAACTAAAATTGCTCATGTTATTTCATTGTGGTGTCCTTTATATGTTCATTACAATATAGCTTTTAATTATATCAGTTTATGTTATTCATTCCGTGCAGAGAATGGGGAGTGGTCACTTTGTGCAGCTAATCAAAATTATGTATACAGTGTGCAGTGTTTACTGTGTAGCCCAAGTTTGCTGTCCAAAATGTAGGAGTTGCAACAGATTATTAAAATCAGTATGTGCTTTGTCATGAAATTCCTCACTATGACATCCACATCCTTTGCATTTGTTCATTAATTTTCACATCTTTGATGGTATTAGTGGCTGTGAGAAACAGAAGGTCATAAAGCTCAAAGCTGATGCACACAGTAAATCAAATGGATCTTTTAATTTGAGGCATCTATTTGTTTTTTTAAGTATATACCATGACACAGCAGTATCACTGCTCAAAACACACTAAGTGTATCTGCAAATTTCTTACCAGAAAATAAGGATGAACACAGAAATAAGTACAAAAAACATGGCTATTGGCATCCAGGACAAATTTCACTGAAGCAGGATCCTAATATTGATATCTTCATGACAAATGCAGACTCTCAAGCCAAAGTTCAACAGCACTTCATTTTCCCATACTTAACCTTTGTCATTCAATACTCATCTTCCATATCTATGGGAATGTTAAGATGCAACATCCTTACAAAGCTCTGGCTGAATTTGTGCTGTGACTAGGCAGGGTAACTTTGGAAGACTTAAGTAGGAGATTACATTGAAGATTCTGTCATATTGAGGTTGCACAGGAAATACAAATACTGAAACTGTCCAATTTGGTATTTCCTTATTTTGAAGCCCTAATTTTAATCAATGGGACATGACAGGAGTTATTCATATTGTTAATGAACTGGCAAGAAGATGGAAAACTAGTGGTCAAATTTCACAGTAATATGAGACAAACAGTGAAATCCTTCAAAGATCTGTGGGAAAAACTGATGTTAACATAACTGATTTAGAATGGAGGACAAAAGGCAAGCTGACAAAATTTGTGTGTTTGGGCACCTAAAGCAACAGCTGACTATAAGGTTTTGCAGGAAATACTTGCAAATGTGGGTATCTGGGGGAGAATATGAATAAATGTGCAAAAAAAATCAGTCCCAAATTTATTTTTATCAACTAGCTCTGAGTAGCTCTGACCTATGTTATGATGTTGAAATGAGACAAATAATTAGATAGAAGAGATCCTGTGGTTAACAGGTGGAAATCAAAACAAATAACATTTTTTTATACCTCTTTAAAAACACCTGATGCATCAACTTTACCACTGTGTGAAAAATGAAGATGTCGTGAAACTGGGGAAAGTGCAAGAAATAGAGAACAGTTTCTGGATTAGGCAGGAGGTGCAGACTCCTATCAAAAGCCTGCTCAGAAACAAAATCAAAAGCTGAGTATGTAAAAGAACAATTTGTCCTTTCAGGGAGATGGCTGAAAGAAGAATGATGGAAGTATGGTAGAAAAATTTAAAACTGTGGATGGAAGAAACCCTGAACTGGAAGTATCCATTAATTTTCTCTTCAACTTCAAGGACCAAAGATTCTCAGATGAAACTGGGTTGGAGAGGGGATTCTTAAGTTCAAAATTAGGTAGAGAAAAATTTATCCATAGGACAAGAATTTACATACCGGTATTTTCTGCAGAATTCTGAATGCCAAAAGCTTATACAGCTTCAATGTGTATAAATTCATGGGAGAGAAACCCCTTAAAAGCTATAGCAGAGTTCAGAGCCATCACTCCTGGCACTGCAGGTCCCCATTATTTATTAGGGAGTGCTGGAGGGGGGTGCCATACACAATTCCTCTCTTTTACTCTCTCATGCCTCTGACCTACTTTGAGTGACAACGTACTGGGGCAAGAGGAAGAGTGCAAATATTGTATTTCTTTTGTTCCTGTTGTGCTTTTCTGTGTGAGTTTAGGTATATTTAGAACACAGAACAAAAGACACATAACTGTTTTCATATATAAGAAATGTTTAGGGTTTTTTTTAATTCAAAATTATTTTTTTAATACTTTAAGCAATTGACTTAAAATAAAATCAGTTCATTATTCTAAGGGTATTATGTAGCTGGATCTTGCATTATTGTTCATATTAAGAGTTTCTAGACCAAATGAATTTGCTCTTCCACCAGCCAAACACAAGGCATTCTGTGTAGAGGTCTACATACTGCTAAATGTGTTTCATATGTGATCTCCTCATATTCAGTTGTATTTAGGCTTTGACATAATTTGGGCCTCTCAGCTGTCTTTTTGCTCCTAAACTTGTGCAATTGCTGGCCCTTCACTTACTTGAACTGTATTCTCATATAGTGAAGGAGGGAATTCACAAATCTTAAAATAGAAAAGAAGCTGGAAGTGGCTCCACCAAAATGACTCCTAAGATGAACATCTGAGTCATATTTTGTCACCTATGGAAGACATAAGATTTTTTAGCATATTTTTAGCAATCAAATTCAGTGATCCCTTGTGATTACCCCAGGAGATGCCCAAAACCATGAAAATCAATTTTCCTTGAATCTTTTTCTTTGAAAAAATCCCAAACAGCTAAAACATCTTTGGGACAATAAAATCCAGAGATTCCTTGGTAAATGGAAGTTAATGGATGTACTGTGCAGTAAGGTTATCTCCAGTTCCAGCAGCTGACAAACTGACCACTTCTATTTAAAACAACAACTTCCATTGCTAGAATAGAAATGTAATTTAATGAGACTGTGAGTCTGTTTTCCTGCAGAGTCCAGTGGGGAGATGAGATACTATTCTCCAGATGCTCGTAGAGAAGGCAGGAAGTAACTAGGCTAGAAGTAACTGAATCATGGACCCTAATTTTGTATATTCACATCAGCAGGACCCTACCCAAATGGAAGCTGTGATTTCCTGTCTTTAAGAGGTTCCCTTAAACATAGGTCTGAGCTCCTACAGTGAGTTAGTTATTACATAGTCTTTTGGGAAATAATTAATATTTTACATAAAGTGACATCTTCAGCATGTAAAGACATTTAAATGCATACAGATTTTCAGTTACTAAAATCTTCCATGAACTTAAATTTTGAAATCCTATTTAAGGAAGCATTTTACTTTCCAATCTGTACTCAGGCTGAAATTGAATAGAGTTTGTGTCTCTGTAAAGGCACAAAGTACAAAAGCTAATTATAGTATAATTAAAAAGAAAAAAGGTTCTATAATCACTAGGAATTTAAATTTTGATTTATATGATTATGATGACTAGCAAATCCTTTCCTCCAAAATTCCTTCAACTCCTCTCTAAAAATGGCATATATTCTGCTTATATATTTTAATATTATTTTAATTTAATTTTCACTTTTTTTTTTTTATAAAAAGGAAAGAAAAAACACCACAAAAAGTCACTTGATAATGTCAAGATGTTAAGATTAAATAAGGATCTTTTATGACTTAATACTGCAATTTTTAGGTGCACAAATATATAATATTTAAAAATGTACTTTGCTGCACAGTTGCTCAGTGTTCTGGCCAAGACTTCTGCACCAGTGACACAGTTTAGCTGCTCAGATTCAAAGGCAGATGAAGATGTCATTTGTGGTGCCTATGCCAGAAGATAATTCCTGTGTGCAATAGTCAGTAAATGCACTTCCTTCTGCTGTAATCTCACTGGCCAGCAAGTACAGAATCCCCACTGCAGCAGAGCTCTGGCTCTGCTTTAAGCTGGGCTGGGCTGCAGCCCTGGGGCCATCCCATGTGCTGTGTTTGGACCTGGCTTGCCTTTCTCCAGCTTCTTTGGCTTTAGCAACAACTGATTAATGACAAGGTGGCTGTTACTTAGTTTTAGTTTATTTAGCATTTTATGGTTATGTGGTGAAATGCCTGTGGTTATGCTACAGAAAAGGGAACTACTGTAGTGTAACTATGGTGAAGTTTAAAGGACAAAGCTCAGGTGACAGCAGAGGCCTTGAAGATTAGGTCACAGTATGATCCCAGTGGTAGCAGAGCTGTCAATAACTCACCAGTAATCAGTTAATTAAAAAATCAAAACTCAGGAGCTGGTGAGGGGGAAAAAAGTAAAAGGAACAAGCATACAATGCAAAGTGATAAAAGAGCAGGGTGTAAAGCGCGTTAGAAAACACAAAAATGGCGTAAAGAGGACAGAAGAAACCATTAACACTGCACTCCTTCTGAGAAAGGAATTAACCCCCATCTTTAGCACCAGGGTCTTACAGCAAAGGTTTCAAGGAACTCATGAATCTCCACAATTGTCTCTAGGCTGAACTGTTGACCTCAGGCTGCAGAGAACAGTGCAAAGCTGAGGCTAAAATGTGAAATAATAAAAGTTTGGTGGTAGAAGGTTTACTTAAAAAACAGCTTTTGAAATATGGTATTGCTAACAAATCTTGCCTTCTATTTAAAGTGTATTAACATGGGTGTATGTGGACTAACAATAGTACACGTTAGTTTCATTCTGGTTATGCTGCTAAAGCTTTCAATTCAGCCAACAGTAAATTCTAGGCTTCACACAGAAGGTCCCCTTTTAGCCATAACAAGATTTTGAGTGTAACACTGCTGAGATATAGGATATTAACAGTTGGTTTTATGCTGCTAGTCCCTGGCTTCTGGAAAGCCAGCTGGGAGCTCATGCAGCTGTTGCAATTCAGAATAGCTTTAATTTCCTGTGAACTGTTTATCAGACCAGACCAGTACTGGTCATTGAAAAATTCTGTAATCACCAAACCAGGAATAGTTTTGGAGCCACTTCATTGCCCCATTCTGCAGACTAGGTGTCAGGCTAACCAGGCTGATAAAACACACAAGGTGTGTCCAGCATCTCCAAAGCAGGTTTAGATCAAAAACATCCCCTTTGCATTCCTTGCTTTTTCCAAATTGCAAAATTTAAATGAGAAAAGAGTAGTTGAAATGTTTATAACCTCTCAAAATGAGAAGAATAGAAAGAAAGCTTTGATGTTTAAATGAGTTATACTGAACCAGCTACATCATGCAAACCTTAAAGTTTAAATGATCCCTGTTCACCAGCTCCTATGAGACAAATGCAATTCCTCCCACTTTACAGTTAAAGTGAGACACCCAGATACTTATGTACAGCAGGAAGCTGCTGAGTTACAAAGTTAGGATACTTTCAAAGTTATTGTGCCTGCTATCATTTTCTCTACTTGAATAGTTTCCAGTTATCCTGTCTTGACTTCTGGCTTACAGTACACAAAATATTCACTGTGTAAGATATAAAAATGGACTCATGTATAAAATAGAAAAAGAAGACTGGGAAGACCATGTTGTATCCTAAGTACTTCAGTTAAATTATTCAAGTTAGGGTTGGATGGCTTCATGATAAAAATGGAGATGTCAGTATTGGTCAAAAAAGTTCTGTTTCCACAGTCATAATAAAATTTCCTTGTTTTAGACACTGACTTGACCTACCACTTTTTCTTCCTACCACTCCATCCAAATTTTGCTAGGTATCAAACAATTGTCTCCTTACCTGCCATTTGCATACAGAACATATATCCACATTATAACTCACTAGTTTACATCACTAAAAGCTACCAATCCTAAGGATTTTTTTAAGAAAGAAAAAGTGCAGAAGATAAGCAGAAATGCAATTGTTAAATAATAAACGTTTCTTAAAGCAAAAAACCCCTAAAACTACCAAACAAAACTCCCCAAACACTCTCTTTCTCATTATTCCTGTAGTATCACAAATATTTTTGTTTGCAGTATAGAAATCTGCGATTATGCATACATATTTTATTTACATATTAAAGTGATGCACGATGCTGCAGCCAAAAGGGTGTTATACCTTCTCTATAACAATTGCACTGAATAAATACACGTGATACTGAAATACACTTACAGCCATTTCAAGAGGTGATATAACAGTGATAGGGCAAAAATTAACACTACAGCCCTGCTCTGTTGGCAGTTTGGCCATTTTCTTTAAAGCAACAGCAGTTAAATTACAGTCTATGGACTTTTGTGGGAGAGTGGCTTTTCAAAGAACTTTCCATTCCAAAGAACTGTTTCTAAAGGAAGCTAATAATGACTTCATTGGACTTTAAATATTGTTATTTAAAGTCCAATGAAGTATTTGATATACATCTTACAGTGGCTTAAGTTGCTCCAAAGGTGTTCTCTTACTTCAACACTGATTTTTGTTGGCAAGCATATGAAGCTATTGACTTCTGCATTTTATAGATTTTGACTTTACAATAAGACTCTTTTAAATTTACTCTTAAGGCTTATATAGGATCCCAGAGTAATACAGTTATGACCCTAACCTTGCAGTGCTGAAATTTGCCTATTGACTTAAATGAGCTCATATCAGTCACAAAGTTTACAAGGAAGAATGTATTCAAGGTGGGGATGTATGGGTTTATTCAAATGAATCTAAAATCAATGCATCTGAATTTTCTCTGCATTTTGTAGGAATAAAAAAGGAAAACAACATAGTTGTACAGCAGAAGCAAAGCACCACAAGTTAACTGTGAAAATTACTCCTGGTACCATCAGGATCTTAAATGGGTTTAAATAGCCTTCCCTTTAAAATATAAATGCTGTCCTTAGTGAAATTTGTGATTACTTGCCATAATAAAAAGTAATAGCAAAAGTAAAGTAAAAGTAAGGAAACTCAAATTCCACATTGAATAACAAAAATCAAATTCCTTGACTGCAGACTTAAGGTTTGCACTATGTGGCACTGAGTCAAGTCCTTACTTAGTTTTTAAAGTTCCTTAGGAGAACTTCCAACCATAGGAAATTAGTTTGAGTTAAGAAAGAACAGATTGCCACTGCATTGGTCCACTCCCTTCTTGCATGAGGAGAAAAGAAAAGCCAGCAAGGGTTTCCAATCTATAAACTGCACCTTTATGATAAAGAAAATAGAATAGTTTGTAGTTCTAACTGTTTTTAAGTGTAGTCTGTCCATTTCCACTTTGAGATAACTTCCTCTTGCTGTGGAAAGCAGCACTAGAATGGCTGTGAGACTCTTCTGCATAAGCAAGAAGAGTATTAATAGTGGAAGCTGGAGGAATTAATACAAAGGAATAATTTTGAAATATAATAAGGACTACCAGGAGCCATTCTTTGGAATAGTTCAATTTTGAAAATATCTACTTGGTGTGAGTATCACAACAAAATTCAGTATGTTTGGAAACATCAAGGTGAAACTGATTTTTTTGCTGTGCTTCACACAACAGAAATTATGCTTTTTTATAAGAAAATAGTTATTGCCTTACATGCAATCAAATAAAATAAAATAGTAAATTAATTTTTCTCTGCATCTTGAAGGCATACATCAGAGCTGTCCTGTTAATTTCAGTAAGAATTTGGGGGCATTTTTACTTTACTGATAAAAAAGGGGAATGCACAGCACAATGACTGCATCTATGTTTAGGGTTACATAACATTATAGCTACACAGTTTTAATAATTCTTCAGCCACCCTCATTATCCACTAGAATACTTATTTATTTGTTTGATTGATTTTTACTGTAATTTTTCCTACCTCCCCTGCTAAAAATCAGGCTACTGAAACACAAGTTTTTCTAGGAAAATCTGGAGAGGAGCAAAATAAGTTGCAGAAACCATTGATTTGGAAAATGAAAAAGTAGGCAAGGATTATCTTGAATATTCTGACTATTCTGCAAAAAGGATTTCAGACCAAAACCAGGCTTTAGACTCGATGCACCTCCACATGAATCTGTGAACTCTGAATATTGAAAGTTGTTTGGAACTGGTATTAGTAATTTATACAAGTCGTAGCTTGTGTTCTTAAACTTCTCTTGCCTAATCAGACCAACCAGTGGTTGATCTGTTGAACATACATAGTCTAGGTCTGTTTGATTTAGATTTCTAATATGTTTTTATTGCAATGGATTGTAAGCATATAAAATAAGGGAGGTATGTAAAATGACCTCTGTAACACTACTTTGTTATATTATCCTTTAAACACAGTGAAAGGTCACCCAGGAACATGATGGGAAAGGGGCCCACAACACACAGAGGGTGTGATTGATGTATCAGGTTTAGGATGTAATCTGAAGTACAAGAGATTTAATTTATTCCATGACATACAGCCTGAAGTTTGTTTTCAGTTTGGTCTGAAATAATGAAAATAATGTTTCTGTTTGCAGCTGCCATTGATTACTGTAATCCACAAAGAAATTAAAAGGCAGAGTGGATCAAATCAAGGTATTGGAAAGATGGCTCATTCACAGTGCAGAAGTACAGGCTAGCATATGCATGAGAAATATGTTAACTATGCTAACTTTTCCCCCCATGCTGCTAGAAAGGAGAAGTTATGATTAATAGTTTAAATACCAACAGTTAGGTCTGCTCACCATGCTATCTTATCTCCCTGTCTGAAATAGCATGTGGTGTTAATGTGTTAAATATGATATCTTATTTTTCTTGTGACCTGTTTTTTAAGAAGTGACATATGTATGCACACACATATGAAGTACAGGCAGTCTGATATTTTCTCATACAAGGACTAATATCTCATGTGAGTGAGGCTCTTCTCTTCCAGAACAAAGCTGGGATTGTATGTAGCCTATAATTTTTCTTGCTCCTCTGGCTGTTTTTTCTTTAGAAGATTTCCATCTGTCTATCATTATAATGAGTTTGGACTATGAAATACATTCTAAATCATTAGGCTTTTTGGAGTTGGAAGCAACAGGAATAAGGAAGGCTTAATCACTCTCTGCTCTGCCCTGTGAAGTGGAAGAAAGATTTTTGGTATTGGGTTAACAGGAAGGGAATAGGATTAAATGTGCTTTTAAACTCCTGTTGAAACACAGTATGTAACTAAAGGTATTGCATGTAAAGACCAAAACCCATAATTGCCAACCTTTAGTGAGTCAGAGCTGAATCCTCTTTCTGTAGAGGCAGAAATTCCATTTCTTCTCAGGACTTAAATGTTGGGCCCAGAATATTATTTGCTGCTGTTCATTAATAAATATTCTAAGAACCTTCTTCTCCACAGCTAGCTTTGTGATAAAGACATATTTGTGAGAAGTAGCTGGACATGCAAAATGATATTTTTAGGGACAGGTAAACTTAGCCTGGAGTTTTTGGTGTAAGCACTGCTGTGCGATGACCCTGACACAGAGCAAGATTTGGGAGGTCATTGCGCTGTAGTATCGTACATCATCAGTTTGAAAGCATGCCATTTTCCTGGTGCTTCCTTCATTATGTATTAGTTGGTTACCTCAATACAGATTCCTGAAATGTATTTTAACAAACTACTTATTGTTAGAAAAAACATGATGAGGTTTTGGGGTTTTGGGAGGTGGGGGGAGGGATGGTGACGTTTGATGACTCTTCTTAGAGTCTCTTCTCTTATTCACACCAAAAATGGAGGAACATAATTAATATTCTGCCTTTCTTTCCCAGGAACACACCAAATGCATGAGTTTGGCATGATCTTATTCTTCCATTGGAAAACTGGTTCATCTAGCGCAGCATTTTGCAGAAACTTTTGTCACTTTTCTTGATCCCCAGAAAATATTACTGTTCAAATATTCCATAATCCAGTTATCCTCCAAATCATAGTTTGTATTAAACCTTTTAATTTTAGATTTGAAACGAGCCCAAGAAAACTATTCACTTAGCTCACCTTGTATTTACCAAACCCTTTGGAACACTTTTTCATGACCAGTTTTTCACTACTGACTGGCAGAAATACTGCTAAGATATTAAATATCAGTTAAATGGACTGCTGGGTACAAAAAGTTTTACTCAAATTCAAAGTTATTATTCAGTGGTGGCAAACATTAATGTGTGTACCCCAGAACTGCTACTTCAAGACATATTCTTCAATATCTTCATCAACACCCTGCAAAGTAGTAAAATAAACTAAAGTTCCAGTTTCTCTGCTGGAAGATATTAGTATGTGTTTCTTAGTAGTATGTGTTGTTTGGAGGCCAGGTGAATGGCCAAATAACAAAAGAATAAACAAATAACGAATGATGAGATTTGTGTCATGGACTCCATTAAATGGAGCATGGCAAGCAGATAGAAGGTGCTTGTTTTACTCATGATGAAGCTGTTGCTGGAATATGGTGGCTGGTCTGGGACCCCCTTATTCCAAAAGGATGTCAAGAAACTGGAGACGGTTCAGAGTAGGGCTACAGAGGCATTGAGGACCAATTGCATGTGACCTGTAGGGTGAAGCTGTGGGAAATGTGTTTCTTTAGTCTGATGTAGAGGAAACTAAACGGACATCTAAATGCACAGCTTTGAAGGCTGTTAGATGGATAATGGAATAAAATTTTCTCACTACTATCAAAGCCTATAACAGGGCCCACAGACTGAAGATTCAGACTGGGCATCAGGAATTTTTCACTGTGCAAAAATCACCCATGAAGGCTTGGAACTCTTGGAGATTTTCAAGATATAACTGCATGCAAAGCCATAGCTGACCTGCTTTAGTACTCTTTGTGATAGTCCCTCTTGAAATTCAGGTGTCCAAAATTTCTATTACTCTTTCACTTATTTTCAAGACACGCTTTGTGGTGCTTGTGCAATCCCATAAATATAGGCATTGCTGTGCTCAAAGAATTGTGACCCCAAAACAGTCACAACTGGAAGAAAAGGTGGATTATAGAATATCACATTGCTAATCAAAATTATCTAGGTGTCAAAAACTTCTTGATCATCTTTTAGTTAGACAGAAGTTTTATTGAAGCCCATTTTTATACATGTAATTCCTATGATTTCTCCTGCCAAATTGAAGCAAGCTATAGGAATTTTGGCTTGCAATACTCAGTGAAATATGCAAAGATGTAATCTGTCCTAATGCACCCTCACCTGACAAGTCTCTTAGGGCAATTTTCTGAGACAGGAGTGAAATCAGCTCTTAACAAACTTACAAGTTCAGTCTTTTACAGTTTATCACATTTTGCCTTCACAGATACAATTTTTGGGAGCCAAAATGTGAAAACAGAGGCGTGGTGATTATAAGAATGTCTCTCTGAGGAATTATAGGGCATAAAGTACAGCCAGAAAGCATTCATCATATAATTATCTCAGTGTTTTGGTTTCCATGTTACTTTATAAAATATGTTTTAAGAAAAAAATGAGATACAATTATTTTATTTTTTTTATTGCAGGGGTGATTCAGTGCTCAATTGAGAATGTTAAAGCAATACATTCCTAGCTTCTGCCAAAGATCAGTGTTCTCATACAAAGATCACCAGCAAATGAAGCTTTGTCTTCATGTGAATACCCACAAAACCATTAGAGTTATTATTCCAATTATTAGAAGCTTAAAAATATTTTTGGATGGTTTCCCAAAAATGTCATACTCTACTTAGCTAAAGAAAATTTTAATTTTCCTTTTAATTTGATTTTTGTCAAGAGTAATCTGAAAAAAACCCTTTTTTTTTTCTAAATGTATAGAAACACTCAGACAAAATTTAAGAAGTTTTCCTTCTGACAAAACCACCATATATTGACTGCTCATACACTTTTCAGAGCCCTGATTATAAATATCAGTGGGCCGTAAATGTTAAAGGTTAATGCTGTAATTGATTGCTGTGGCTGAAAGGTGTTTAACTTTAGGAATTGCTAGGGAAAAATTTATGTCTGTTGAGGTCAGATGAAAAGATCATAATGGTCTAGTCTTGTCTATAATCCTTGACTGAATCAACAGCATGAATGCCTTACAAAAAAGCCTAAAGGACAGGAAAACCCATCTTGTGTTAGATGAAAATGTGAATGTGCATTATTAGATAGTGAGGAAAACATTTTAAAAAAAAGAATTTTATTATACATCATAAAATAAGGTCTATAATAAAGAATTGGATTTGACATGTTTAACATACAGGTAAGTTTGATCTACAGTGTGCTACTTTATAAACCACATCTTTTTCCAATCTGGACTGTTTTGGGGTGGTTTTTTTGATTCTTAAAATATTATTTTTGCTATCTGAATTTTTCACTGGCAATGCAATAATGTCTACTTCAGCTTATTTTAGAATTCCTTCAGTTTATAAACCACCAAAATTGTGTGTGATGCAGTTTATTCATATTTTATAATCAAACATCACTGAGACAGTTTCTGCTTTCTCAAGGCAGACCTGATCTGAAACTCCTCTCCCATGCTCTCCCACCTACGCTGTGAATGTCAGCCACCATATGAAACAACACATGAGCATCTTATAGTCTCATACGTGAACCTAAAATTATGTGACCATTTCCATTCCACAATCCAATTTGTTTGGGTGTATCTGTGTATGCTCTAGGCTGCCCCATGTCAAGGATTGAATGATGCATATGGACGTGAGGGTGGTTTAAAAACTGCATAGTCTGACATAAAGATACTAAACATGTTCATGACCACACTGTGACTGACTCCCTGACAATTCTTTCAGTGTTGAGCCTAGGCATTCAGATAATCACAGAATCATTTAGGTTGGAAAAGACCCTGAAGATCATAGAGTTCAATTTTTGACCAATCACCACCTTGTCAATCAGATCATAGCTCTATGTCATGTCGAGTTGTTTCTTGAACATCCCCAGGGATGGTGACTCCACCACTTCCCTGGGTAGCCCATTCCACACAAATATATCCTGATGTGACTGCTTATTGTAGCAAAATGTTAGGCCAAACCAGGGAACTCAAAGAAGGGAGAGGAAAGAAAGGTTATGTCCTAATTTTCCAAAGCATCATTTTGGCACTCATCAGGCTGTGCTTGAGAGAGGATTAAGAGATTTGAATTGAGAAAGATAATAATATGGAAGAGAAAACTGCTAAAATAAGAGGGGGAGTAAAGAAAGTGAAGATGGGAAATGCTATAGGAATACATTTAGATAAATATTCTGAATAGGAGAATAAAGTATTTAACTCTTTCTGTAACTAAAGGAACAAATAAGCCTTTGCTTAATTTCTTAACTCCAAATGTGAATGTTGAGACACTAGAAAAAAGAGTGTGGGAAAGTCTTCATGAACATGGCAGCTACCATGATACTTTCTATGGAAGAATATTCTTTTTGGCTAGAAAAAAATTGTACATAAATATGTAATTCCTGAATGTGCATCACTACTGCCACCCTCCCCTTCAGGAAGCACAACTTGATGTGGAAAAGCCACTTTGGGACATCGGCTGCAGTCACCTGCAGAAAGGAGCCACACACTGGTACTATCAGTATACCTGTGACTGTTCCCTGGGAATTCTTTCTTTTTTCTTTATGGAACCTCCTACATGCTCCTCTCCTAAATCCTTACTAGCCTGGCTTTGTGGCTTTTAGAATGGGTCAGTGGAAATGCTTTCAATTAGTTGCAGCTGCACGATGTGCTGCAATGATATTTGGAGATGACAAAGTGGGACATGCAAGACACATGGCCATGATTACACCAAGAGCCTTCCCCCAGAACTGTGGAAAAATTTCTTCAATTTCTCAATTTCCTATTAAGCTGACAACATTCTTCCACTCCCAATAAGTGGTGTGCTGTTAGCTGGGCCCCAGTCACCCTGTGCATTCACCCAAAGTTGACTCCTTTGACAAGTATTTCTAAATGTTAAGAGAGTCCATGATTGAAGTGGAATATTTAATATACAGGGAGCTATTATTATGGGGTTTCTATTCTAGATGTAGAAGTTACACAGTATGGAGAAAAAATAAAGCAACATCCAAAACTAATAATTCTATAATCCATCAGAATGAAAGATAAATTAAGGAAACCTTGCAATTACTGTGTTTTAGATCTCAAGCCAGTTTGAGTTTGTGTACATCAACAGAGTTCAAAGAGAAGCTTTTATTTACTTGCAATAATTCAAGCAGCCAGATGATAGATATTAGACCAACTAACTTTTGGACATAATACACAAGTTTGTATTTCCCTAGGTGTTTTTTGGCTCAATTTTTTTATGTCTTTAGTGACATATATGGCTTCTTTCACCACTTTAGACAAACAAAAAAAAGGAAGATAAAGTCATTACTTTTATTGACTCCTCCACCTGTTTTTTTCCTTCTCTCCCCTTGACAAAATGATGAACATCTTTATTTCTTTTAAGAGCCACAGGTTATTTCCCTTGTAACCTCATAACCAGTGAACAATCGAACTCACCCTTTGAAATCAGCTTTTCAATCATGTAATTTACTTGCCTTTCAATACTGTAATTTACTTCCCTTCATTCCAGGCAGAATCTGTAACAAGGCAGGAAACTAGAAGAGAAATTACTGACAATGGCAGAACAAAATCAGAAAAGCACAGAAGGGTTAAGGTTGGAAGGGATTTTTGGGGGGTCCAAAGGTTCAGCCTTTCCAAGACAGGGCCAGGTAGACCAGGTTGTCCAGGACCATGTCCAGATGACTTTTGAATAGCAGTGCTATCTGATTATAAATATAACTGGGTTGCAGAGAACTAAAGAAAAACACTATTTTTAATAGCCAGAAAGTAGGAAAGAGTAACAAGAAATAAAATCCTAGAAAGTGGTTGCTACCTTGTTGGAGGTGTTGAGGTTTCCAAAAAAGTGTGTGTGGGAAAAAAAAAAAACTGTCTTAAGAGTTACAGGGTTAACACTGAAGAACTTACAGACTGGAGGAGATATTTCAGAGGTACATAGATTTATGTTGAATTAGGGGTGGCCTTCATTCAGAACTAACTTACAATTTAGTCTTCCTCAAAGTCTGTACATAGATATGTTTGTATCTACAGCTATAAAGGACTCAAATTTTCCTGTTTAGTTTCAGTTTGCAAACAGTAGCAGGAAGTTTGACCACAGTCAATAATCAACTCAAGGCAATGTATCATATTACTTGCCATGAAAAAAGTTAACATACAGTAGCTATGACAAATGTAAATAGATATGTTCCATATTGTGAAGAGGTTGTGTGAGTGCGGATGTGAAATTACAAATGTATGTCATCTTCTCCTTCTGGGACTGCACTTGGCTAGAGCAACCACATTTTGCAGACAAAATTCCATTAAGTCTTTATGTCCCTGCAAATTATCAAATAGTAGATATTAGTTTAACTATTATTTTTCTACAATATTCTTCTGTAGAATATCCCTCTTGGTTTGGAGGAAATTAAAAGTTAAATTTGTTTCTCAAGGGAAGAAATTCCTATTACCAGGGTATACCAGGATATGCATGGCTCTCATGAGGATATTCAGCTACTCTTTTTTTGAAAAGGCTCTATGCCTATAATTTTTAGTGATTTGACAGAAGGAAGGATGGGTTACATCCCAATTCAAAATTTTATTCAATCAGAATTTAATGAATTTCTAGGAACCAAGTAGCTAGAGAATATAATTTTCAGCAAACAATAACTTACATCCTTGCTAGCCATCTCTCTGAATCACAAGTACCACTTTAACAGAAGGAATTGATTCTTGCAGGCTCCCAGGGCATCTCAGAGGAAGAAAAATGTCTAACAAGTGCTTTAGACTGGACATGCCCTAGTTAGCATTCTAATTCAGAATACTTAGGCAGTCATCTGCTGAGCAGCAGCTTTCCCAATAAAATGAAGTTCTGCCTTTATATGGAAATTAAATGATCAAAGAAACACAAGATCTCTAACTTGGTACTTGAGATGTCCTAGGAATCTGGGTTGCACCATCTGAAATCCTGTAACCACCTCAAATTATTTCAAGAAAGTGCCCATGACATACCAAGATGGTAGCTATGCCAAATATTCTACAGCTTTAGATAAACAACCCAGAACTTGTCACCTTCAGAATCATAGATGGAAGGCAATTAAATGAATCCCACCCCAAATATCAAGTGCCTGGCTGCTTTTGTTTTCCATACTGGGATTTCAAAGAGTCCTGATCGCTGTAATGGTGTTTATAGTATATAAGACCAGCTGGAAGTGGAGACTTAGCAACTAGCTAGAATTCAAGAAAAAAATACTATTTTTAGACTTTCAAAACAGTTTTAATATGACCTCTTTATTAAAATTTCTTTCATACAGTATTGATCAATTTATAGTGCTGCTGTCCTGGTTTGGGACAGATTCTGGGAGGAAAACAGTTGCTACATTTGCTAAGATTAAAAAAAGCCCGTATTAAAGTTGGAAGTATTTGCTTTTATAAACAAATATGTTGATTTTATAAATATTCATTCTTATTGACTGGGGAAAGCTTTATTGAATTCATAAGTCTCCCTTGTCTATATGCAAAGAGTTATATAAATTTTATTGAACAGTTTAATTTTGGTGGTGTTCCTTTCTTCATAAATCCTCATGAATGCTGTAAGGGGCTGTACCTCAGCACTTAACTCTCCTAATGGTCTCCGTCTTATCAAAAGAAAAGATAAATAGAAACTTCTTATCTAAGGGAAGAAAAGTACCCTAGAGTCTTATCAAACTTAGCAGTTTCCCCTTCCCTGTTGTTCTGCAGCTTCTCTTCTCCTTCACAGGGATTTCTCTGAAATTCCATCTCCAAGCTAATGAACTACTCTGAATATTTTTTGCTTGCATGAACATGATCCAAGTCCATAACCAGCAGTCAGTTTTGCAACTACAGAACTGCCTTCTTAAATCTAATCTCAATCTACCATTTTTCAATTGAAACCATTGCCCTATCACAAAAGGCCCTGATAAAAAATCTGTCCCCATCTTTCTTATGAGCCCCCTTTGGGTTACTTAAGATCAAAACAGGGTCTCTCTGGAGCCTTCTCTTCTTCAGGCTGATCAGTAGGAAGTTTTTCTGTCTTTCCTTATAGGAGAGGTGTCCATACCTATGACCAATTTCATGTCCCTCCTCCCTGGAGCCACTCTGACAGGTTCAGGCCTTTGCTGTGCTGGGACCCAAGAGCTGGATGGATGCAGCACTGAGCCGAGGGAAGAATCCCCTCCCCTGTCCTGCTGGCCGTGCTTGGATGCAGCCCAGGACAGGGCTGGTTTTCTGGTGCACATTTCTGGGTCATGTCCAGCCTCCCATCCGCCAGCACCCACAAGTCTTGCATGGCTGCTCTCAGTCTGTTTATCCCTCAGGCCATGCTGACACCAAGGGTGACCCCAAGCCAGGTGCAGGACTTTGTACTTGGCCTTGTTGAAACTCATGAGGTTTCCAAGCTCCTCAAGCTTGTCCAGGTCCCTCTGGGAGACCTCCCATCCCTTAGACATGTTGAACTACGCAGCTCAGCTTAGTGTTGTCTGCAACTTTTCTGTGGGTGCACTTGATCCCACTGTCTGTTTCATTGATGAAGCCATTAAACAGCAGCCATCCTGGCATAGATCCTGACTCCATTTGGTAGGAACTCTGTCACCAAGCTCCATCTAAACACTGAGCTCTTGACCACCTCCTGCATGTGACATCCAGATGGACCAGTTCATGTAGTGAGATGAAAACTGTGGTCCCTTACCTATGTACTTCAATGTATAAACATTAAAAGGAGCCTTCACAATTCTGCCTCTCACTGCTCACATTAGCTAAACTCTCTGTTTGAATGTGAGTATATTTCATTCTTCCAATATGAAGTTGGATAGCTCTACACGTTTCTTTTGTCTAGTTCTATTTGATAAATCTAAAGAACAGATAATTTACACCATCAGCAAAATTCATATCTCTTTCTATAAAGTTACTAGTCAGGGCTGCTTTTGTATGGTTTCCTGATTGCCAAAAAATCATCAGAGTGCTCATCATCCTACAGGCATTCTGGCTTTCCTCTCCTTTTCCTTACGTCCCCAGCTTGTCAAGATGTGATAGATTGGGGAAATGGGGACAGGGTACTTTGGAAAGGTGGTGTTTAAGGTATTGCAGAGGTTTGGAAGGTGTGGACACCCTGGAAGGATAAGTCAGCTGGACTGGAGGGATTTGTGTTCTGGAAACAGATCAGTGGCTAGAGAAACATCCAGTCCTTGAACTCAAGATGTTTTCTCAACATGCAGAATCAGTGTGTAAATCCAAACACAGCTGCCTGGCGAGTGACCAGAAAGAGAGAACTTTAATTTTCCCTATGATAGGATTTCATAGGGATGATATCTTCATTAGTCAAGAGACATTGCTGGGACAAACAATGTTCAAAGTTTTCTCTTTCTGGAAATTTTGAAGGAATATCATTATGGCTTGCTCCAAATAGGCATTTTGGCAAATAGAAATAAAATACAGTAATAGTCCATTTTCCAAAGAGTATAGTTTCCTTCCTTCCTTCCTTCCTTCCTGCCTTCCTTCCTTCCTTCCTTCCTTCCTTCCTTGTGAAATGAGAGTAAAATTAAAAACTTATGTAATAACTTATTATTGACTTCATAATAAAAGAAATTGCAGACACCAAATGTAGTACTGTAAGTAATTTAAATATATGAAAGTGTGATTGTTCTTAGCAAGCTTCTGTTATTTTTCCAATGGTATTAATCCACAATTAAGAGGCAAACAAAGCAAAATAGGATAAATTAAATAAAGCACCTTTTTATGAGAAATACTACTTTAATAAGAATTCTTCTAAAAACGTGGTGTTAGTTTAAGGATATTAAGACCTTGCGCAGATTAACATTCCTGAAGTACAACAGTTCCTGTTTTAGTTATTTTTTGCTCTTAGAAGAGTACAAAGCTTATTCTGAACCATAGAGGAATTGTCATAAATTATGAAGTAAAGAAGAAGTACAGACCAGAAAAAATATATAAAGATCTAAAAAATTGTTTTTTTCTTCCTATATTTATCCCAGAGAAAGTGTAAAGGCATATATAACTTTCAGAAAAAATTCGTCTGAAATTATTATAGTATGGTGTTGGGTATACTTAAGGAATGTGGCATACCTCTGACAGTAATTAATTGAAACCCTTAGACATTGTCCTATCACAAAAGGCCCTTACAAAAAATCTAAAAGTCAGGTTAATAAGTAAATAACTAAAACCAACAAATGTAAATCAAGTCCTATTCAGTGCTGCTTTTTAATTTTTTTTCCTTCATGCAACCAGGACCCAAAAATTAGGAACAGACTTAGCCTTGCAGGTAAAATGTATCATTGCTCCAAACGCTTCAGACGGGATAATCTGCTGACAGCATCTTTAAACCCCTCCCTTTCCTTAAGCCTTAGGAACAGAACTGAGCTTCAGCCTTGCAAGAAATGCCATAAATTTTGTCTGTGTTCCCAGTTTTTCCTGCTGCTGGTGAAAGGCCAGGCCTTACTGCTGGGTGAGCTCATCCATCTGGGGATGAGGGGTCAGCTCCTCGGTCAGATGCGCTCCTCCGGCTGCCCCAGAGCTTGTCTGGGTGTGACCAACTGCAACAGCTGGACCTGGGAATTAGGCTAAGAGCTTTTTCCTCTGGACTGACAGTAGTAATTGGCCTTTGCTAACAGCAAAAATATTCACACTGCAGCCCAGCACACATTAAGAAAATCTAGAGTCCACCATGTGTTGAAGAAACCCTCCCTGCAAAGCCAAACATCTAAGTCCATAATGTTTAAATTGATTTTCAAACAATAAAACATTTAAAAGTCAGGTTAAGTTTTTGGCACCTTAAAATGTTTCATAGAAACATTAAATTTTTAGAACAGGAAAATACTATATTGCCCTACCTGCACCTGAAGTTTTTCCTCATGAAGTATCATTAAATTCGCATCTAAACCTGTGAAGTACTGTGCCTCTTGATAATAAATATACTGGAATTAATTGCCAGAAACCACTAGATATCTTCAAAGCTTTGAGCAGTCAGAAATCTCATTCTGCTATGATCTTCCAAATCTTTTGAACACCAGACCTTGTGTGATCCCCAGATGACTATTTGATAGTGCAAGGAGCATTTACAAAGTAAAATTCCACAATGATTTGAAGATGTTCCCTGTCCTTTACATCCCAGACCACAGCTGTGGTCTGTAACAAATGCAGATTTTATATAGAATAATTGCATCATAAAAATGCAATATTTATATATATATTGTTAGTTTTTGTCAGCACAAGTAATAGCACCATTTCTGCATAATGTCACTACAGCTCAGAAGTAAACAGGTATTTTCATAGAAGAATCACTGCATGCATTACATATCAAAAATACAAAAATTCTGTACTTATAATTCAGAAATACAAAGTTTATCCTGATAAATTTCATAAATTAATTATAATGTTAAAGAGATTCCATTTAAAATTCTCTGCAATCACAGTTTTAGACTGATTGCAATTTGTTTCAAGACTAATTTTAGTTAATTAATTCAAAATAATTTTAGCAGTCTAGTGTCAAAATTAAAACATGATTTGCTTTTCTAATTAACCCAATTTAAGGGTCTCAGAAATGCCCACAAAAGGAAAAACACAGTAACTTCCATGGTAAAAATGATTATCCTTAGTGATATAGTATTAAAATATAAGCTAAACTTGAATTTAGGGTGAATATCACCCTAAAGAATTCCTTGCATTTCATTTTTCAATTTATCAAACATGTAGCAGGTCATTTTCATGAAGCAAAAAATTTTAAATAACATTTGAGATGATACTCATTGACTCACTTGACCTGAGATGTCCATATCTCATTAAAATCTGAACTTGGATCTTGTTTTCTCTAGCTGCTGTACAGAAATCAGCAGTTTCAGAGGACAATTAATTTACTTTAACTCAACAGTAACAATTAAATATCATCCTAGAATTGCTACAGGACACCACACTCAGATGCCTGCCTTTGGTCAGATGATTTCCTGCGATATCTGTGAAAGAATTTTCCAGAAACACAGCAAGTGTATGATTCAGGATCCTGGTTTACGGTGCAAAGTGAACTCCTATACAGTGCAGCCTAAGCCAGACAGAGCAAAGATATATTTATGTATGCTCTACAATCAAAGAAGAATTTTTAAACGTCAAAGCTTTTATTAAAACTGATGGGAATCAAGCTGTTTTCCCCACCTTTATCCAAGGGATATTCCCCCATTATCCAAATACATTCCTCTTGTTCTTACTCTTTGAGACTTTTGAATTTTACTCTTTGCAAATAGATAATAATCAAAATGATGTCCTCATTTTTTTTCCTATCTCCTTGCCTGCTCATGACTTTCTGTACAATTCAGGATCCCACCCTGAGATCCAGGCAATTTTTAGTTTTAAAAAGAAACAGGTGATGTTTTCATAGCTGAGCTGTATTAGAATTCAAAATAACCATGCTACATAAAATAAAGACTTCTGATTTCTGATGTTATTTAAAACACAGGAAAAAAACTTTTGGATTAATATTTTTATGACTAGTTCCAGAGGTGCTGACTGTAATCAGCTGTATATCAGGTCAGGGGCTTTAATTTCTGGCTCTCTCCCATCTTTACTCTCTACTCTCAATCTTTCTAATGACTTGTTCTTTTTGGTTTTAAGTTGATACAAGTATTTAAAAGGACATCCATTTGGAGTAGTGTAGTCAATATAGTCAATAAAACTCAAATTTATTTTCGAGGATGCATGGCAATATGAGTTTAAATTAGAAAAATAAAAATAAAAGTTTGAGGGCTCATAAATTGTGATGTTTGCCACAGAAAGTACGGACAGGTTGTTGTTCTTCTGGAAACTCTCCATCAAGGGATATTAACATAATGTCTAATATATGGTCCTCTGCTTTTTTTTTTTTTAATTGTAACAACACAATAAAACAGAAATAAGTTTACAAGAAAGACTTGAGGTGCTGGAGTGTGTCCAAAGAAGAACAAAAAATTGGTAAAGGCTCTGGAGCACAAGTCTTACAGAGAGGGACTTGGGATTGTTTAGCCTGGAGCAAAGGAGGCTCAGGGGATCCCCTATTGCTCTCACCTGATACCTGACAAGAGGTTTTGGCCACATGGGGGTCAGTCTCTCCTCCCAGGTAACAGGAAATAGGACAAAAGTTAATGGCCCCTGATTTTACCAGGGAAGGTTCAGGTTGGATATTAGGATAAAATTTCTTCATCTCAAAGGGTGCCCAGGTCTGGAGCAGGCTGCCCAGGGACACAATCCAGTGCTGTTCCTGGAAGTGCTGGATTAACAGCTGGCTCAACGATCTTAAAGATCTTTCCCAAACTAAATGACTCTAGGATTCCGTGAAGTTCTGTGTATTTTTCCTTTTTTTTTCTCTCTTTTTTTTCTCCTTTTATTTTAAATAACGATTTGTTACACTGTTTTTCAATAAAGTGAACATAAACATTTCTCTATTTTTTCTTTAAATGACAGTCATTGATTTATTTTTTGATATCTCCCTGATGTAAAGGAATAGTTTGATTTTTAGTGCAAAATTGAGGCGCACATGAAATGCGCGTTTAATTCCAGAGCTCTAAAAAAAAATTTTGACTTAAGAAAGTATTTTTTTTTGGAGGAAATATTTTTAATGGCTATTTTACAGTCTATCTATCCAAGAGGTTTTTTTTTTTTCATTTTATAAAATCATTCAGTTAAATTGACATGGAAAAATGTGAACTGAATAATACTGGAAGGAACAAAAAAATTAAATATTTCAGATTGAAACAAGCAATTTCTTTGTCATACAAAAATATAAAGAACAGACAAGCCTACTTTTTTATTTGGCTGGGTAGCATATAGCAGGAAGGCACTATACACAGTGCAAGAACTGGTGAATGTGCAGTTATTGAGATACAACAATTTCAAGTAGCTCCTTCTATTTCCTTCTCATATGGTAGGTTTGTCTATTCTTGCCTTAACTTTGCACGTCAATAGTGACTCTATTTGCTATGTTATTTTTCCTCCTCTTTCCTTGAATAAATTTGTGAAAAAAGCAAGGAAATACAGCAGGAGGAAGAAGCTATACACCATGGGTGAAATGGTGCAAACTGCTCACTGCTTGTAGGAAGGCACACTACAGAATGAATAAGGAGAGTTCTTGATAATGCCAGAGTGTGGTACTGGTCACTGTTCAAACAGCAGTGTTCAAAGTGCAGCCTTACTCCAGGTACAGCTGATTTGCTTCTTTCTTCTTTGAACTTTGGTGTTTTGCTGTGCTGCCATCTGCTCTCAGGGAGGACAGCAGGAGGATTTCATCCTTCTTTTTAGCTTGTAAGGAGCATAACACATCAGGGCTTCCTGATTTTTTTCATTTTATTGAAGTTAAAAACATCAACAAAATACACTTATGGAAAACAGTGAACAGCCGTCAGAGAAAGTTTATAAACAATATTTTAGTTTACATTCTCAGCCTGCTATTTACTTTGAGGATTTCATTTATGTTTTTCTTGTTTTTCTTTCCTCCTAATCGTCACAGAATCATAATCCCTTTCATGGGTCTCTATCTATTAGAAAATGATAAATAGATCACTGTTATCTCAAGGATAAGAATGATTTTCAATAAGTCTTGAACAGTTGGACAGCTCCGCTGGAAATAAAGTTGGTCTAAATCTATCCCAGATGTATTCATTTTGATATCAGCTGTACAGAACCTCAGAAAACAGTGCTTGTGAGGGGCTGCAGGGTTCACCAGGGCTGCTCTGGAGAGTGCACTGTGTTACTGTAATTGTTTGCCATGGGCTCTGCACAGAGATCATAAATCAGCCCAGAAGAACATGGTGAAAGGAGAACTGTGATTGCTTGCTTGAGAGAGATAACCCTATTCCCCTAGTCCTGTCATTTCACCACCAACAGTTTTTTCTTATTTTTCTTTATAAGGAGTGGGTTTCCCCAGAAATGTGTTCAAGATGCTGGCATGCATAATGATGATAGAATAAATCTTGGGTTCTGTAATTATTATTTTCCTAGTTTAGGAGAAATCACATGCAAAAACTATTTTAAAATATTTCAGGGAAAATGATCTTAAAATAGGTATGTGAGTATTACAAACTAAGGAACACAAACAACTTATGTTCCTTCCAGTGAAGCTAAGGAATTTAAAAATAGGCCACTAAAAGTCTATAGTTAGGTAACTTTTAATGAAAAAAAGTTTAATGTTTCAGTCTCCTGAGTACTCTGAAACTTGAAGGAACATGCATTGACTCATCTTTCAGTGTATGTTTTGTGATAAAGCTTTGTATTACTAGGGAGGGATAAAAAGTGATGGATAGCAATTTTAATTGCTTGAATAGGATTTTAGGGCTAGTAACAGGTATCGATTTACATTTGGCACACTTATGAAACACTCTTGTAATGAATTTTCTTATGAACTTTATGTAAATAACTTATTGCTTGGCATTCTTTTATAGAATAAGACAAATTTAATAGACAAGAATGTAAACATCAGAAGGCTTAAGAAAACTTAAAAAAGCAAAGCAACAGAGGTTCTTTCTGAGTATCAGGGAACACCATCATTGTGCTGTGAGGGTGACAGCACTGGCACAGATTGCCCAGGCAGGTTGTGCAGCCTCCATGCTTGGAGGGTTTCCAAAGCTGCTTGTTCACAGTCCTGGGCAACCTGCTTTAGGGGTCCCTGATTAGGCAGGGAGACTGAAACAAATGAACCCCAGAGGTGCCTTTCCATCCCAACAGCTCTGTGATTTTGTGATTCTGTAGGACAACTCATTAGGTAAATATTGCCTGAAACCTGAGATGACCTGAAGATTACAGCAATTCCCACTCAGCTTCTCTGTGGGATACAGAGGTAAAAGATAAACACTTGAAAAGCAGTAATGATGAACACAGTATTCCATAGTGTTCTATTGTTCTATTTCCCTGAACAATTTTCTAGCCTTGAAATTTTCTTTCCAGGTGTCTGACATATCTGACCATGGTACAGAGGAAAGGGAAATCACCAGCCCAGAAACTCCACAAGCTGAATTCCTACCAGAAACTCTCTCCTGTTGAAGAGAGACATGCCAGATTACCAGAATTGTCTACTTAGGGCCATCACCCACAGAATTATTCAACTACATGTTTTCTGCTGTACTGGTGTAATTCTCCCACTTTTCAACATAAATATTGCCATGATATAGTAATTTCTCTCCTCCAGTGTAATCATTTCTTTGGAGGCAGTGTAATTATTATGAAAAAAAAATTGGTTGGACAGAGTGTCCACCTGGGGAGTTATCCTTTAATGGTTGTAGGAAAACAATTACACCAGTTCATATTACAACATAAATATTACTTAATTACAGTATGTGCCTAAAACATCACATATACTTCTTTCTTTCTGGTCCCAACAATTTAATGACTAAAGTGAATATTTTTACTGATGGAATAGTTGCTCCGACTTACCCCTGAAGGCAAGGGTAACTCAGGTTCTTTTTGGTAGTTCCTTTGGGACGGATTAGAGTGAAAAAACTCTGACTTACTGCTACTTCTATCTGTATATTTATATGTGTGTTTGTGAGTGTGTATATATACATATATACATATATATATATATGGGATTTATTTTAGAACAATTTGGTTGCAATGGACAGAAGTGTGTAGCCATTTTGGTTGCATAGCAATACAAAAGCATAAAAAATAACACTCAAAGGAAATGTTTAAGGAAAAGAAAGAAAGGGAAAAAAAGGGAGAAGAGTAGAAAGATATCACTAGCTATGGATCCAGGGACAAGACTTGATTGTTGCAACTTAGAAATCTGTTGAAGTGATAGTTGCTAGCTTGATTGTTGAGGGTGAGGATGCCCATGAAACATAGTGTTCAAAGGGTTAATAGACATTCAGGTTTACATGGAATATCCAGGAACCTCCCCTGGGTGGGAGTTTCACACAGCCTGATGCAACACTGTGGATTTGTTGCAGCACTGTGGATCGTGGGCTGTTCCCTGGTGGAAGGTTCCAGAAATGTGTTGGGGCATTTTGGGGAACTGATGCTTGTGGCACTTTCCAAGACATGAAAGCTGCTTCTCACATCAGCATCATTGAACCAGTTAAGGCCCAGTTCTGTTCATCCCTGTCAGAAGGGATAAACACCTAGACCTGTGTGTGAAATCTCTATTTCCTGCGTCACTTTAATAGATCTGCAAGTCCTATTGTATTGATCAGCTGTTTAATTCGTTTTCTTAAGTACAGTTCTCCCGTCACATTTGAGATGCCCAGGAATATTTTGACTGACTTCAGCCATTGCTCCAGAAGAATTTGGTTCATCCAGAGGTCCTTCTAAAAACATTTTGGTCATATCTGCCAGCTCCTTGTATATACATTTTGATGATCTTGGGCACTTCAGAGGATTCTAGAGGTTTATTTTTTGGGAACTGAATCAGACCACAGGTTCTTCACTGAAGTCATCATTTGGATAACTGGGCAATAAGTAGAAACCAAAGGATTTTAGTCTTGTGCCAAATCCAAGGTTCTTATGTCAAATATTGAGCTACTTTTTTTATTGGGCACTCAGAACTGCACTAGGGATGCTTGCAACTGAAGTTCAGGAGACATTTTTGTTCAGACAACTTCAAAGCTTCTGGAAGTAAAGGGACTATTTCAGAGTTGATTTTCTGTATTCAATAGCCTGTAAAGCGTAAGAGAGATGTAGAATGTCTATAATCCTTGTACTCATCTGTTCACAAAGGTCTGCTGTGGATAGCAGCAATAGGCTTCTGCCATTCTTGAGAGGGGGAAAATTCAAAGCACAATTAATGTGCTTCAGTGGTATGCTACTGCATGTGGTGCGTTAGTTAGCTATGTAAGACAGAGAAATTTTATAATAGAAATATTTTTCCTGGGAGCTGAGCATCTTCCTGGGTCTGTACATAGGAAAATCTCATGGTAATTTTTAGTAATTTGTTAACAACCAGCTTTCTCACATCAACCTCTTAATTCTTTTCCTTACATATCCCAGTGAAAAGCTCAGAAAAGTTCTCAGTTTTGGTAGAAAGCTGTCACTTAAATAAAAATAAACCTACAGATTATTCCTTGCAGCAAAATTCCATTCAAGCTGTTGTTTTAAATTTCAATACCCCTTGAGAACTTACATAGCATGTAGAGTATCTTGTCTTCAGGTATCCAGTGTGGCTGGCTGAAAAAGATTCCTATTACATGTCTTTCCTGTTTTTCTATTTTTTTTATGATATTGAACTTTAAAACCTCAGAATTTAGAAATTAATATTCAGAAATCCAGTTATAACTATAGTTTAAACCATAAATCAGTGATTCTCATGCATGTCTCCCAGTTTATTAAAAAGCCAGTAAAAAACTTGAATAGTTTGCTGTTGATTTAGGATTATTATCTGAACAGTCTTTCAGATTAGACAAAAAGCCTAATGTATCTGTTTGCATTACAATATTATTTGAACTTGACATCACAAATGCAACTACAAATTTGATTTCTTTTGAGGCCTGGTGTTTTGCTTCTCTGACAACAGAGCAAGAAATCATTGTATCAAGAGTTCCAGAGCAACATTGGAAAGAAAAATAAATAGATTTTTTTCTGTGAAATCTGCCACCCTTATACTCTATATTTTTTGCAAAACTTGCCTACTAGAGATTTTTACACAAAGGGGCATACATATATGTGATCCATATACCCCTGTGTACCACTGATCAAACACTCAGCTAAAAAATAATATCCTAGATTATGGCTAAGAATTAATAGATTAGCAAAACATTTTTAATGACATTTAAGAGGATCTCATGGCTCTGTCATCAGCAACCGAGCAAAAGGTGAATGGAGAGAGTTATACAAGGATTGTTGAGACTTCAATTTAGTTTTAGGTTTTCACAGAAGATTTTAAAAATCCACTTCCATTCATCCACAAGGTCACTTGCTCCTTTAAAGATGCATGTAGACAACAAGTATTTGGAACAGTTAAATTAGTAATGCTATTTTTGCAAGGTGAAAAAGAACAGAGCTATGGAGGTAATTTTACTTATATTTAGTTGATGGCTTTGCTGCCTTCTAGCAAGTGACATAACAATTGAGGGAACACTGCAGTCCACTGTCCATATTTCAAAATTCATACAAGGTTTTCATAACTTCATCCATCTACACATGCTGGGTTTTTTTTTTTTTTTATAACAAAGATCAAATCAAACATGTGGTACTTCATCCAGAAAGTCTGTGTGTTCCTCTGCCATGAGCAATGGAATAAATTCATAACACTTATTGTTCTAAGTGTCACATGACTAATCCATCATGCACACGCCAATAAAAGTTTAATTTCCAATATCCTAATGGTTTCAGGAAACACAAATAACTTTTGCGTTTTATGGGAACATTCATTACTCACTACTGACAAGAAATGAGACAGAAAATTCCATTTATTAGAATAAATGTTTCCCAGGTTCAGGAATAACAGCATAATGAAGCTAAGACTGAATGATGCCTCCTTCTTTCTTTATAATTCTCCGTTCACACTTATTTTATGTTTCAGAAAAATACAGGTTTTACAGGTATCATCAGATGTCTTTGCTTATTTTTTCAGAAATCTTGGGGAAATTGATAGTAACAGCATAAAAGCTCAACTAATGCAGTAAAACTCCCTTAGAATGCTTCAGAAAATTTAAATAAAAGAGAATGTGAGTAATGTGAAGTCCACCTTATCTTATAATTGAAATATACTGCAAATATTTCAACTATTTTGCAGACATGGACAGGTAAAGCTTCTGCTAACTAATAATTAACATTTATCTTAGAAGGAATTTCATGACCTTTCTTCAAACTAGACACCGAAACTTTGGGAGGAGGAGGTAAATAGAAACTGAAGATACCTTTAATGAAGTTTAACAAAGAAATTATTGTTGATGAGGTTTTAGACCTTTTCTTTCTTTAAATACATTTGCTTAGTTCAAAGCAAATTGAACACAGAACACATTTCTGCTTGGTTTTGTGGACTTTTGATTTGGTCTAACGTAAGAAATGTTTAAATAAGTGCAGATACTCCACTGTTAAACCAACAGCAGTCACAGTGGAACTTCAGCATTCTTAATTTCAATATACAACTGGAGATAATTTTCATAGCCTATTTGAGCAGAAAGGTTTTTTTTTTCTTTTTCTCATGGTAGCTTTTATTCTTCTTTCTTTTTGCTGTTGCTGTTTTGTTGGATTTTTGTTTTGGTTTTGATGTTTTTATTAATCTTTGAACTCATATTAAAAGAAGATGTAACTTTAATTGGATATGGAATTTGTTTGACTGGAAGCCATAGAACAGTCCTAGAAAACAGTACTGGTTCTTACAACTAATTGCAGATTTTTTTATTTACTTTGGGAAAACAAAGTCACATGTATCTCAGGGACAGAGATTGCGAATGTATATACTTAGAAATAATATCAGGACAACAACAACAAAAAAAGAAAATTAGAGCATTTAAAAATAAGCAGTCATTTTTATGTATTATGTTAGCAGACCTTTCAAATAGATGGTGAAGGCATTACTCCAGAATTGATTGAACAAGAGAAAAAATCCATTATTGGTTTCTTTATTTCAAGAATGTTTATAGCCTCATTTCTGTTTTTAATGAATCAAAACCAAAGATGAAAAACTTGGATATGGCACAGAACTTTTGACTTTAAAGGGAGGATTTATTGATTCAGTCTTGATCTGAAACCAATGAAAATGATTCCAATTATATGTCCTCATTTTAACTAAAGGGTTTATATGGTTCATCATCATTTGAACACTGGTTTAGCTGTTATTTGTCTTATTTTTCTCATCACATTTGTAGGTCAAAGGTAGCATTTTTTAATTTTAAAGGATTTTTCTGAAAGGCAATAGCAAACAAATATATTTCACAGACAACTGAATGCCTCATGTCAGGCATAGAAAAAGTTCTGTAAACATTTTTTTCAAGTCTCTTTTCTTTCCTAAGGCTTCTCTCACAGAACAGACAACTGAAAACCAGTTACTCACTGAGGTGGCAACCTGGAAAAAAAGTCAGGATCTAGATCTGGCTGTGAAATATAATTATCCAAGACCAGGGAACCTGCTGTTTGCATGTGTGTTTGGCCATTAAAAAGTTATTAGGCTCATGTTGGCTGTCAGTCGATAGCACAAGGCTCTTGGTGTGCTGGGGTATCGCGTTAGCAACCAGCAGAGCTTCCATTATCAATAACCTAAAAAAGAGAACGGGATGGGGCAGGAAACACAGCTCTTATGTCAGAGAGCAGGCAAGGAGTGGCAACCCCCAATTTACAAACACCAACATAAAGAAGTTTCATGTCTTGTTAGGGCTTTACAGACATAGATCTAGTGAAGATGAACTTGGGGTCACATTGCCTGAAACGCACTCTTTCCCTGCAGATGCATTACCTCGCCTGTCTGCTCCTCTCAGATTATTCTTTGGATTTCTTTCCAACTTCTTCAGCCAAATGAAATGTTAACAAACCCTCTTCTTCCCAAAGAAAACAATTGCACCCAAATTTGTCAGACATGAGGAATTCTGGGTAAGGGACTAATCTTTCAAGTACTCCTGTATTTAATTAGGTTTATGAAAAATATATTTCTGAGCTTATTGTAATGACTTGCACATACAAGGAAAAATCTATGCATGAGAAGTTACAGAGTTGGGAACAGATTTATTTCAGTACATATTGTTTATTTTCCTAAAAAATTTACAGTATACTAATGGAAATAATAAGCACTTGTAAAATTAGAAATGCACAATATAATATAAAACTGAGTTCAAGATAAAGAACTGACAGAATCAATGACCAACAAAGAAAAAAAAAAAAAAAAAAAAACCAAACAAGGAACCAAACAAAAACAGTTACTGTAAATTAAGTATTCTCAAGGGAGAAAATTATCTTGCCACCTACTTGATACAGGCATACTAACAATCTCTGGGAAAAAGTGTCTGGGAAAAAATCTGTATTGGAAATAAAATAAAAATATGCATTAAAAAACCAGAAATTAGAAAATAATATAATAAATATTTTGCTTTCTGCACTTTAATTAGAGAAAGCCCACATTAAAGGCAGTGACAATTTATAATGCCTCGCTTTTAATTTTTCCTTGCACAGGCATCCCCATTCCTTTTCAGAGTGATATGTTCAGTATTTTTTAGATTGCATAGAATAAAATAACACATATGCACCTTATTGTACATGAAGTGTGCAGTTATGATCTCTGAGCAGTTATGATCTTCCAAGAATTTTTGTGTGTGAGTGGGATACTGATTGTTTCTCAACATGCTTCAGACTCTTCCTGAAACCAGAATGAAAAGCATGACTCAGACAAAAGATCAGGTATTCATTCCCTGTGAACAATTCTTTCCATTCCAAAAATTTGTTAAAGAAAGGACACCACACAATTAGATGGTATCACATTTGTAAGATGAGCAATAGATTAGAGGGAAACTAGTGGCATACTTTAAAAAAATAATATAAGAAAATTATGTTCTTACTATGTGGCCAGAATAAAAAAAAGATATTTTCAATAATAGAATTGCAGAAATTTATTCAGCTATAGTATTTTCTAAAATGCCAGTTGAATAAATGTGTAAAAGAAATTTCAAACTGAATAAAACTGTATTAAAAAATAAAGCAAAAAGGCTTTACATCCAAAGTTTGTTTTCCAGAAGTACAGCTCGGGGGCCAAAGCTATTCATTCATCTCCTGTTACACGTGGCACCCAGTTCTTTTGTTTGATAACTTTTTTCTGCCTTATCCACTTCCTCAACATACGGCTAAATATTGAATTAAGGCATAGCTGAAGCCTTGCCTATCAGGTAATTTCCCAGGGGGAAAGCCACCACAGACTTTTCTCCAGGGCATGAGGAATTGAAAGGCGTTCCACAGCGTGAGTTACCAAGTGACCTGTAACAACACATGTGTTGTTCCCATATGTTTATGAAATACTTTGTCCAGCTGCCTCAATGTGCACATTATGCTGGGAGACAGCTGGCCAGCCTTCTGAGAGGGCAGCCAAAGCACATAGCTGCTCTCTCCTGACCCCTTACATACACTGCTACCCTGAAAAACACACCTTGGCACTCAGCTTGTCATTAAGGGAACTCCTGGATGGATAGGCTTTTCCTCCCATGCAGAGGGGGAAAATTGAGGGAGTTCTTGTGTTAAAGTACCACTGGCTGCATGGCAGCATGGGCAGGAACACATTTGTTGTTTACAGCAGGATGAAGTGTTCCCACTGTGAATGTCAGCAAAGGTTTGAGTCACTAAGATTTGCCTTGTGATACAATTTACTAACCTGCTCTGAAACTTGTGAACTAGAACCTCTAAATTCTGTTTCTACCTTTACCACTCTTTTAAGCTTTACAATGGGCTGAGTCAAGTAATTTGAGTGACCCTCATTTGAAACAACAAATACATGTGAAAATTGATGTTACTCACTTTTGTGGAATGTTGAGCACTTCAACTTTTCCTGCACTTTATGTAAGTAATGATCACTCCAGAATATTAATTCTAAGCATGTCATTGTTGCTGAGGGGTAAAGGGTATAGCCATCCCCCTTTTCAGAACAAAATTATTAGAGGCTTTCCTGAATTCACCATCGGTTTGCAATTTAAGTCAGTGTGTAATTTCTTTTATTCTGTGTTGAACCAGGTCCTCTCAGCTTTTAATCCTCCAAGTGCCTTCAGTGTCACTGCCTCTCACACACATGACTATTTCACTTATGCTGTACCATTTGCTAAAACATGGCATTGTTAAACCCATTTATTCTGCCCATTGATAGCAATATTGAGTACATTTTGCATTGGCTTCACTTTATATCTTTCAATTTTTGTGATATGAAGTATCTTGCCTAAGTAATGTACAATACATACACCAAGAACTGTATTTACATGCCTCTATGAATGCTCTGGAGAGAATATAAAATATACTGCCAGAGATTCAAATTTCAAGGGTCATAACATACAATATTCAGTGCAACTGCTCAGTAATTTACTCCAGATAGGCAGGAAGATATTAGACAGTTATACATGGCTTACCTGCTTATAGAGCTCATATACACAGCTCATGAAATCATAGTTGGATAAAATAAACAATTATAAAAATGAATAAATAACAATCACAAACTAGGAATGCCTATAGCAGACTCAAAGCACCACTGACCATTCCTGAGTTTATATTTATTTGTGTTGCTGCTTACAATAGTCCTCCTTCAAGTTAGGTAGTCTTTGAAAACAAAATATAAAATGGTCTTTGCAAAATATTGAAGCAGCACAGTGAAAAATAATTCATTAAGGTGAAGCATCTCAGGATTTTGTTGAGGGTGCAACACAGTATTTAATATTCAGCCACATGCTGCAATTTCAAGTGTATGATTAACTTTTCACCGTTTCATTGTACTACTGACTTGTTTCATGGAAAGATGCACAATATTCTAATTATTGTCAAGTACGAAACTTACTGACATCAGGGAGAGCCTTCCAACTGATTTCTTCTGCTGCTGGATCAGGCCCATCTGTGACTGGATTCATTTCCAAGATGTTAAAAAAAAAAAAAAAATCAACCTTTCTTTTGATAGAGATTACTAGAATTACATCTTCAGACTGGAAACAGTCTACAGGGTATCTCCCACAGGAACTGGAGTGTATTATCTATCCCCTGTAGGCTGCAGGTGCTGCCCACTCTGAAAGAAATGCTGATCAATATCCCTTCTGTTTCTATAACATGAAAATCCAGATGCTCGTAACACTTTAAAACTTACTTGTAGCAGTCTTCCTTTTTCTTTGAAGTTTGTTTCTAAGTCTTTGTGAGGTTATATTTCTAAATTAGGTTACCAGAAGATGAAAATTAAAATGGATCAGAGTGGAGAAACAGAATAGCAGTTCTGATCTAATGAACATATGTCCCTAAAAGAAACCTAAGTGCTATATTAAACGTCTAGTAAATATAAATTTTTTATTTTACATTTTAAACCATAATTTAATTATAACTCCTAGCTATGGATCTTCAAAACAGAAACATGTTGGAATATGGTTACCCAGTCAGGCTATACTGTAGGTAGCAGTGAAATTGATAACATATGATGGGCCATAAAATGGTAAATTATGATTTTGAAATATTTTCTCAGTCTATTGTGATGTTTTAATAACACATGCACACATTGGCAGAAACTTGATAATTACAGAATTACATAACTAAAATTTGGAAGTAAATCTCAGATTCAAAATCAGGGAGATGAAAGAAGGGGCCAGTGGGACATTCTAAGACATGTTTTTTTACATATATTGGTTTTTTGTGGGAGACTGGTTCTTATCACAATGATCATAGACAGAATTAAAAACATTTTTACACTGGAATAGCAGATGGATTTAAGTCACATAAATGCAGGTTATGCCTGGGTGGTGGCCAACATGAACTGAGCAATATGACAAATGAGAACAAAAAAGATCCAGAAGGTATATAATTTTGTTTTAGAGATTTCTACAGATAGAGAAGAGGAGAGGCTGTTTTTTAGTCTCTCATAAGTTGAAAGTTACTGCAGAAGCCTCAGACTGTTGGCCATATTTTTACTAAGGAATACGCTGAAGGAATAAAACCTGTTAGCAGAGCTAAAATAGGGGTCAGGGCAGGCCCTGTCATTGGAAGCAATGAGAGAAGTGATAACAGGAGCAAAGCAACTTAAATTGGGTGTCCTATCTGGAAAGACTTGGCAATCCCAAAGTGTGAGTGAGCTATTATCATGGGAAGGGGAAGGAAACAGCTGTCTCAGGAGCTGCCTCAGCAGAAGACTCCAAAATGGCATTAGCTATGCATGAAAAATAGGTATTATATACAACTCACTTGAGGCTTTGTTAGGGATTTTTTTTTAAGCTGCTGATATGGAAAACACATAATCTATTACACATCCAAAATCTATTATATCTTTCAGGACAATGAGCTATGACTGAGGAGCGGCATTTTTTATTTCTCACTCAGATCAATGATTTATAGGAATTATCAGTAAAGATAAAACTCAGAATAAATCCACTCCAAAAGCTTACCTTTACCTTGGACCAATTGCTGCAAGGGGAAAGGGCATAACTGGTTTAATTTGACAGTATGTTTTATGTGTGTATATGGTTATAGAATGGCATAATTATTTCTCTTAAGTAATCATTTTCTTCACTTTTCCTATATTTTATTTTCCTTGTTTTTTAAGGATTAAAAAAAAATTAAGTCTATGAAATTGCATTGTTCAAAGTAGTTTTCCACATACTTGACCAGTCTTGCAATATTCTCAAAGTTAGTTGCTGTTGAACAATACCCCCTAGACTCTTGTTCTTGTGGGTGACCCTGAGTGACACATTTTGGTGTAGATCCATCCCTTTATATAGAGGCAATACGCTTCTCTCTCTGCAGTCTCGACCTTTGATTTTCTTTGATTTTCTAACATTACAACTTGTTTGCTTTTCAGCCATATCTCACACTAAGCAGAAGGCTACAGAAAAAAAATTGGAGTAAAGTAAAATCCTTCTACCTGTTGAGTGACAGTGTGATGTGGTGTGGTGTAAATAGATTCAGACACCATACCTAGTGGGTAAAGTACCACAAATATTAGAAAATGCCCTACGGGGTCTTACATCTTCATGTTGCTAGTAACTTAATACATGTAAAAAGTAAAATCCAGATCACAGGAAGTATTACAGCTGTCTTAAAATAGGATATATCCTTTAAAATTACTCCTTGCTGCAATACTGCATCAGAAGTATGATTAATGGATTCTGGTTATCTTCAGTGTAAAGGTAGTGTTTAATTGCAATGGAAGATGATTTCTGAGAAATAAACATCTTAGTTCTAGCAATTTTATTCAAAGATATCAGATGATTCAAGGCACATCTCTACTAAGAAGTGCTATTTCTTATAAAAATTTTCCTTATATATTCTTTTCCTAGTTAGTGACACCCTAGGCTCTACTACTTGCCTAGGAAAAAATTTACATAGCCCAAAACATGTTCAAAAATTTCACCTTTTGTTTTACATTTTTCAGGTCATACTTTTAATCTTTGAGTCCAACCCATCTACTTGGCCCTACTCTTATTGTTTCTTTAGTTTGCATTTCCCATATCCACCTGTCTGTCATGTTCTACCTCTGTCTTTTACCTGTCTCTTTTTTTTCTGTATTGGGTTCAACAGTTCAACATATGTTATCAGGGCCACTCATATAATTTTGCCTAATGCGCTTAAGCAAAACAACAAACAAACAAAAACAAACAAAAAAGCAAACAAAGAAAACACAACAGAAAAAAAAAAGAAGAGAAAGAAAAAGAAAATGATGTCCTAGCATTCAATCTGGCAAAAGAGGGAATTAAATGACTGCAGTGCTGTTAAGCTTGGCTATTTTATAATCTCACGAGTTCCATCAATTTGGCATGTACTATGTGTGTTATCAGGAAAATATCATTTTTACCTTATAGTGTTAACTTAATTTTCCTCACATCTAACAGTTACACTTATTGCATTAAAGAAATTGAGCCAAGTATGGATTACAAAAGCTAAAACTACAGTTGCACCTAAATTTAGTACTCAGACATTAGAAGGTGCTGTCTTGATGAGTGATTGGAGAATAGCTTCCTGCAGTGAAATTTAACAAAGGGTTGCTTGAGCTCAAAATGGAGAAGTGTAATATTTCAATGGCCTGGAAGATAACATTTAATATTCATAGTGCTAAAACTCAATATGGTTCTCTAATTCAATACAGATGCTTGTAACAAGTCACTCAGTGTCTGAGTAACACAATTAACATTTTGCTTGTTTGCTAAAAATCTTAATAATTGCTTCACTTATTCATCCTGGGCTGATGAGTACCGAAATAATTCCTGGTTTAAACTTGAACTTTCAGTCATCAGACATTTTTATTAGCAACCAAGTGTATCACAAATATGCCTTTCATTTTGTATTCCAGAGTGAGAAGTTAAGCCATAGAATTCTCAGTAAGACTTTTCTTTAAATATGCATTACCTAATGAAGTGTCACATACACTACTTTTGTAGTATATGACACAATGAGTGAGAAAACACTTAAGTCTATCACTTAGAAAATCAGAAAGATTCAGACCCCCTAGATTCCATCTGTATTGGGATTTACATGGAATAGAAGCACCAGAAATATACAAGGTACACTTTGCACTTTTAGTGATACATAGTGAAAAGGGCTGACATTCTCATTTTGAGACATGATCTGTTTCTTCTCCCCAGAGGTACAACCATTGGATGGGACAAGCCTTAGGTGTGGTTCCAGGTATTAATATTTTTTCCAGACTGAAAAGGAGGAGGAAACAAGATCTAGCCCCCCCTCCACCCAAGGGGGTAACCCATTTCACCAAGACACACAAATGGTACTTCCTTCTTCAGGTGTCTGGAAAGAGACGCCTCTGAGAAAAGACAGAGTAATTCTGAATTATGAAGGAAGGGTCAGACTATAAAGATTTTGTTCAGGTACTCTGCATCTTAAAGAGGATAGCCCATGTCTGTTACCATGCTGGAGTGTTTTTTGCAATTTTTTAATTGTAACGGAGTCAGTATTCTGCTGAAATCTCCTCACTGAGAACTTTAAACTCAAAAAACATATTAAAAAAAAGAGGGATATAAGCATTGATTCACTCTACACAACCAGCAGACAGAACAGAGATCCATAATGAATAAATTTTATGCCCAGATTAATCCTACTGAGATGAGATATTATTCTAAACATCTAATATAGGATACCTGAACCTGAGTTTCATTTTTTAATTTAACATTTGTTTTCAATGCATCTTACTAATGTCCTTAGAAAATCAATGTGTAAATATTGCCAGCAATAGTACACATTACAGTAGAAGAGAGAAGTGAAGAAAAATTCCCTTTAACAAGCCTGTGGATACTGAAATAATAAGGAATATTACCCCATCTGAATTACCCAAACAGTTTTAAATTGCCCGATTTAAAGTTTGCGCAGAAGCCAAGTTTAACATCCTATGTACTCCTGCAAGCAGTGCAATGTGGTTTTTTAATGATCAAAGGTGCTTGATTTCAATTTGATGACTTTCTTTAAGTATGTCATGCCCCAACATCGTTGTAGGTCAGAGATGCAACATGAGTTCACAAAGGCTTCAACTACTAAATTGCTCATGTCTTTTCCTCATCATTTAGATCTTTACAGAAATACACCAGTCTAAGAAATATTAAACTCAAGATTATATGACTTTGATAAATGAAATAAGAATTCACGCTACCTAGCCCATTTCATAGAGTGGTACATTCAGACACTGACCACAAATAGAAAAAAAAAATGTGTGTATATATATATATATATATATGTATTTATGTATGCCTACATATGTATGCTTGTGTAACAGGAGCTTGCCTCCACCATACAGCTATTCTCACATACTTCTTTCAGATCAGGTGTGTCTGTTTTATTATAAAGTTATAACTTGCATTTCTGTAACTGTTCAGGATAAGGAAGCCAAATTTAGGATTAGAGGAGGCTTTATAAAAAATGTTATTGCTTATGTTTGACTGGTAACTTGGCATTTTTCTCTTAAAGTCAGGTATCACGCAGGATTCGTTGGACCTAGAGGTTTTGACAATACAGTTAATAGTTTCCAGTGAGGTGTCAGCAAAAGTACTTTTGTTGCAATTGAATGTGAATACATATTTAGCAACTTTTAGTTGATAAAGTTCTAATGGGTCATGTATTACCAGTTCTTTACTAGTGGGTCTCTCATTGTGGCATCTATTCCCTGCCATTAGTATAACTTGATATCAAAACAATATAATTGGCAGTAGATTTGCAGTTTGCATATGAAACTACAAAAGACCAAAAATAATATTTTGTTTTTCTTTAGAGAATACTGTTTCATACAGCGACATTGAGACAAATCTAGATTGATTTTAACATAAATTAGAATGACTTCTTTTATATTTAACCTGAAGTGTCCAGTAGAGGCATGGTACTTTCCTGATCCCTGGCAATTCAACAGCAGCAGTTGGCCTGGAGGCAATTGAAGTAGAATGTGTGTGGAGAGTTAACAAGCCACAGGGGACCTGGAACATGAGCAAAGGCATAACCAGCACAACAAGCCCATGTTTTCTTACAGCCAGCTTGCTGTTGTAAGGTCATAGGCTGTAAAGCTGTGGTTAGGGAGAGAAATTAGTCATGAAAACAGCATAACCCAGTGGGGATTCATAATACATGAATCAAGCCCAATTTTTTTTTGCTTAAAAGAAGCTGGCTTAAAAAAAAAAAAAAAAAAAAAAAAAAAAAACACCAAAACAAAACCAAAAAACAAAACCACAAAACTCTTAGTAGTATCTTAGTGGCATAAGCCCGTGTTTGGGAGGGTTTCTATCAAGTGCACCATGTTAAATAATTTCAGGACATGACAGTCCAAAAGTAAGAATAAAAGGGAGGAATTCTGTGCTAGGGACACTCCAATTCAGTCAGGAAAGCAACCACACTTAGTAGGAGAAACTATGCAGACTTCCTTGGAAAGCCACAAACCCACAAACCTTTCTGAATGCAAATTTTTTCATGGGTGGTGTCCACTGGGAAAGGAAATGCAGAATTCTACAGAATTTAATAGTTGTCGTAGAGTGATCAGAACATAAGAGCAGTAACAATTTAGGATATCTGTGTAAGTGTGCTGCTAATGGGGTGTCATGAGGTACCTGCCCCATGATGATTCACTGCCGTTAACACCTAAAACAAACATGACTAAATCAAGAGGCAGCAAGTGCTCATATTTTAAGATGAGAAATGAGGACTTGGGAAGCAAACCCAAGCAGCACAAACCAGCAATCTGACACTAGTTCTAGTAATGTCTCAAGGATATTCCTGGGATGGAAATATGAAGATACTTAATGCAGCAATAGAAGAACTGCCACTTCCATCAATGCAGTATCTAGAAAACAATATCTGGAATGAATATAGCAGTGCAAAACCTGACAAGAAGATTGTGCATTTAAAATTCAGGCATTACAAGACAGCAGAAAAAATGTCTGGAGAGTTCATTTGGTAGAATTCCAAAACAGTAAATTTCCTTCATCTTTGCTCTCTGTAGCACTTTTGCTTATTCAAGTAGCTTTTGTGCTGCACAGCTCTTAAATTGAACCACAGTCATAGTTTTATTGAACAAAGATATACTTCAGCCCAAAGGAAAAAACCTGTAAGTGTTGAAAAAATAGTTTAGTGTAATGAAAATGTGGATTGAATGGGATACCACAAATAAATAAAGATTAGTCAGCAAAAGAAGAGAAGTCGGCTGGCATCCCCACCCTAAGAACATGTCAAAGGTATGAAAGGGGACTGAGATTAAATAAATTAATGAACTATTTTCCAATAGAAAAATAGTTAAACATTGGAATATTTTACCTAGGAAAGTTGCTGAGTTTCTATTACTGAACTATACAAGGCTGGACTAGAACAATGCTCTTTGGAACAGCCTTGCTAAAGTCAGACTAGATGACGTACCAAAATACCTGCTAGGTGTTTTCTATTTGTATTAAATACAGGCCCAGATAAATTATAACTCTGCACAGGACATGTACACTTGTTAAGTCTAGATTGAAGATACAGTATGGATACATGCCAATTAATTATTTTATTTTATTGGGTCACAAGTAAGAACCAAATCACTGCAATGGGAAAATCCCTCTTCAGATCTTCATCTGCCCCAGAAAAAGTAGGTGCTGGGCTGAGAATCTCTCTTTGTGATCAGCAAAGCTTCAAGTGACAGCACCAAAGAATAGATTACACCAAAGAGAACAACAGTACCTGGCAACAAAGATTTTCTTTGTCATTCTGAGTGGGGCTACTCAACACCAAGAAATAGAAAAAAGGAAGGCCATGAATACACACCACCATTTTGTAACCTAGAAATAAGAATGTCTTCTTGTATTATTATGAATTATTGAGTATGGAATTACCTACAAAAAGTTTAGAAATCATAATATCTAATAAAAGATGGTTAAAAGACCAAAACAATAAAATCTTTTTTCTTTCCTTAGCTGTAAAGCCATCTAAAAACCACAGTATAAAATGCTTTTCCTACAAGTTTCTGCTAACTCTTGTTATTTTTATACAACTAATGTTAAGAAGATGATTGTGATAACTCCAAAAACTTTTTAAGAATATTAAATTTTTAGTATATATTTGCAATATTAGGAATGTACTAATAAATAAAATATAAAGGTTTTTCTTCTAAGGATGATACAATTGTTTCTTCCTTTATAAAGTTTCTAAAGTTCTAGATTTTTAGAAAATATCTTAAAGGAATGGGAAAAGTATAGATGTCAATGATTAAAGTTCTTCTTGAGAGCATGAAACAAAGAAAAGGAGAATAAGTAATTTCAGAAAAAAATTGGAAAAAAATACTGCAACTGAATAGCTGAGACTTTTTTGTTGTTTTACAAGCTTTATATAACACTATATTGAACTATTAGAAAAAGGCACTTAAAATTCTATTCTTGTTATCATAAAAACAGAAGGCCAGTGGGACATTCCCCATTTTGTACTCTGAGTTTCTCGTATTATCACAAATATTCACCATCTACCTTTGCAGTAGTGCTGGAGGTTCCCCCCTTGCTACACACCTATGGAGTTTTGTTTTTTTTTTTCTTCTGCAAATAGGACCAATTTCCTTAATTAATTCTAGGAAACATTGAAACTCTAAGTCAATTACCTTGTGCTTAGCTGTACTGATTCATTATTTTACTGTCATGGAAGCTGTAGTGGTTAAATATCATTAATTTTGATCTCTCTTAAAATGAAGGCCACGGGTATATCTAAGTTCATGATGTAAATTGAGTAACTATAGCAAATGATCCTAAATGCTTCAGATAAAGTACATTAGACTTCCAGAAATTTATTCATCAGTATTCATAACTCAAGGGGAGTAGACAGTTAGAAAGCCAATGAAGAGTTTCATACTTTTATGTTGCATGGATTTACTAAAAGCCTAACAGAGATTGAATATGCCTAAATTCCAGTAATTTATTCAAGGAGTTTTAGTATTCCTATTAAGCAACACATTATGACAAATATTAAAAGGATATTAATATTTGCAAGTGGTTCAACAGAGAAGGTGTTATGAGAAATAAAGATATATTGAAATGCAGTGGAGTAAACAGAGCTCAAATTGAGAAGGACTGAAAAAAGGAGTTGGCAGCAGTAAAATCAGAGAAGAGACAATGACAATACCACAGTCTCCAATTTCCTGAAAAAAAACATTCTGTAGAATAAAGGAGAGATTTCAGTAAAGCTTCAGTGAATTTCTATGACTGTAATTCATTTTTCAGGGCTGTACAGAAGGATGTCTCTATTTCCATTATAAACCTCTGTTTTAAAGGAAGCATAACAAACAAAACTGTGGGGTTCTGCAAAAAACAGTCATATTAAAGCTAAGATTAAAAAATTAATCTTATTTTTTAAATATTAAATTTTCACAATAATTCAAGATGAATGTGTTAATTATTATTTTTATTATTTAATTGTTAGTGCATTCCGTTTTCCAGTAAGGAAACATCTTGAAAATAATTTGATAGTGGGATAAGTTGAGGATCCATTGTTTGGAAGTCAGCCCTTGCAAGAATGCTGATATCAAGGACCTAAAACAAAACAAACTCCAAACAGTTCAGCCAGCATTTTTTATTATGGGTGGCATATTTGCCAGTGCAAAGATGTGTTATGCATACATTTCTTTATCAGTGCATAACCCCACAGAAAAGACATAGCAATGAAATTACTAAGCATTAAGAGCAGGCAGTGACTGCACTGGTTACTTTTGGGTCAGCAACCTGAACTCAAGTAGTGCAGTAAGGCTAAGAAGGAGGATATAAGATAATGAGGTTCATTGGATGAAAGATATATTATTCAAAAGAATAATCTTGTTGATTTATTATCTTTTACAGGAAAAAAAAAAGGTATCATGTACTACAGACAGATTAAAATAACTTTCACAGAGGATACATCATCTCACCACATAACCCAGAGTGCCTATTCCCCTATTACAGTCTCCAAATTTATAGCTTGTACTCTACTACGGAAATTTAGACTGCTTCCGCATTATTAAGATTCTTCTGTTTTGTTTTCATCATTCTAGTTCTTTTTGGGGCTAATGCTGGGATTTTAGCATCATCAAATCCATGCCTCTCCAGTTCAGAGACGAGGGTGTCATGTGGGACAGTGTCACATGCTTTACATAAGTCCAGGTAGATGATGTCTGTTGCTCTTCAGGGAGGAATCCTTGGATGGTGATCTGCTTTCTTGGGCCCCTTTTTTTCTCTGGGGCTTTATATCACAGTAATCTACCAAGCAGATCCCTAGAGAGGCCAAAATCTGCTCTCCTCATGTCCAGGGAACTGAGATTGCTGCGCACCCTCCTCTCTGCCCTAAGGGTGTTGAACTCCACCTTTCCTTGATCACTGCAGCCAAAGCTGCCCTTGACCTTCCATTTTCCACCAAACCCTCCTTGCTGAGGAGAACAAACTCTGGCATGACACCTCTACTTGCTGGGGTCTTGGAGAATGAAGTTATCATCAATATGTTCCAGGAACCTCCTTGATTGCTCATTCCCTGCTGTGATTTCCCTCCAACAGATATCAGGATGTTTGAAGGTCCCCATGAGAACCAGGCTTGTGAATGTGAGTCTGCTCCTACCTGTCTACAGAGGGACTCATCAGCTTGGTCCTCCTGGTGCAACAGCTCAGCACACCCTCACTATAAAGGCACCCTCTCCCTGCCCTCTCTTTAATTCTGACCCATAAACTGTCAGGAAACATGAGACAAGTAATGGTTTAGTGGAAAATATGCTGCTGCTGGCATCAGTGAGACAATGAACATGAATTTGTTAAAAAAATTCTTTGAGTGGGATCTAGAGACAGGCGCAAAATGACACAAGATTCAAAACTGAGTAGTCAGATTGATTAGCCATGATGAAAATACAATACAATGGAACAAGTCATTCAACTTTTCTTTTAAAGTAAAGGTAACATTTTTCTTCACGGAAGGACACATACAGATGTGAACTTAAAATGTAAATTGATTGAAAAAACCCTGAAAAACTAGTATTGAAGGGGATAAGGCAGATATCAAAGCTCACTTTGATATAAAATTGTATTTTTCATGGAGCATTACAAATAATTATCACCCAACTCTCCTCCAGAGATTAGGCCAGCTTTCACATACTGTTGTGATGGTGGAGGAAAACATTAGTTTATCATCGTAGCACAGTGATGACAGAAGTACATTCCAGCCCACTCTGAATTGCTAATAGAATTACACACCGAGTCAAAGCATGGGGAATGATTTTTTCCTTATGTAACATTGTTGATATTAAACACAGAATGCTATAAGAAACACGAAAAGGATTGTTGATGCTGCAGTGCAAAACATGAGATAGCAAGTGTCTTATCATAAAAACAGGATTATAATTCCATTAGAGCTGTAAAAGAAGTGGATACAATAAGAGTATTCAAGAGAAAAATATATAAGAATATAAATATGTAGAGCTTAGCCAAGCCACAGCAAATAGATACAATATTTGCTTTTATGTATTTCATAATCAATGTGTAAAATAGGTTCAAATAGTTCAAAAAAGATCGAAAAATTGCATTAAGTCATGATGACCATACGTTTTCTTTCAAGTTAAGACTAATATGCCCCTGGAATGAGATCTTCAAATATTATTACTAAACATTATTCACCACTCCCTTAATTTTAGAACACAGGCACTGGGAGAAGCACAAAGAATGCAAATTAAGTGGTCAGACTGAAGAACTTTGAATTTATGGAACTCCTCAGATGTGCATGGGATGTGGATTAGGCCCAGTGAGGGAAGCAGGTTTCAAGGTGCCCCAGGATGGCCAGACAGGACTGTGGGATAAGATGAGATGGGGTCACACCAAGCATGGCCAGGGTGACGTGGCCAAGGACACGGCTCAGCTGAGGCCCAAGTGCCTCAGCTGGAAACAGCCACTGTGGGATTCACATTCTCTGAACCTGAGAGAAGCAAAGAGAATGATCAGAACAATTCTTATCTCATTTGCTGCTCCTGTGTTTGTGCGCAAATGGAATGCATTATGGAAGGTTGTTTACCTGAAGAGATTTGGTAATTGGATTCTGGTGTGAATGTTTTGTTTTCTTGACCAATCTCTGCAAGCTGTGCCCTGGCAGTTGGTCAGGAGAGTCACAAGATTTTATTCAGTTGAGTTCTTGTTCAGTTTCAGTTTAGATGAAGTGTAATATAGTATAGAATACTATAGTATAATAAAGTAATTAATTAGCCTTCTGAATCAATGGAGTCAGATGCATCATTCTTCCCAGGTGTTGGGGTCACCTTGCGTTTCCAATAGCCACCCTTGAGTGGGGCTTGTAGCCATGTCAGAAGTAGCCATGTGCCCCTCCTCTGTTGCAATTACATTAGCCACAGGGATCCTGAGGGGATCCAGAGCAGGAAGGTGTCCTGGTTTGGGGCAAATTTGGTAGAGAATTTCCAAATGGAGAGCCCCTCCAGAAAGCAAACCCACACAGCCCCTCCCCAACCGGTTCAGGAAGAATTCCTCAGAGAGGAGTGGAGAGAACCTGTTTATTTAACAGGCACAGCACCCCCAGCACACAGAATGAACAATACCGGATGACACCACTGAAAAAAGATGACAAACTCAGAGAGTCTCTCTTGGGGGTGGTCACTCTGCTCTCAGTCCCTCCGGCGCTGGGGCAGCTGCTGCAGCCACAAGGTGCAAACTCTCGGTGCTCCCAGGTCCCAGTCCGGAGCAGGTTCGAGATGGTCGGGAAAAAGAAGGAAAGGAGAAACAGTCCAGGAAGAAATTGGACTATTTAGCTAAACTAGCTACGAAGAAGCAAGAAGCAAGCAGAAGCAAGCAAGCAGAGAGAGAGAAGCGAAAAACAAGAGCAGCAAAAAAAACTAAAACCGCTGCTGTCTCTGTGTCCCAGACAGGCTGATAAGAAAACCCAAACAAAACTTTTGCTCTTCAGAGCCAGTCTTAAAGGTACAGAACATAATATCCAACATTAACAGAACAGATGAATGGGGATAGAAGCATCATAACGTCACCCTAGGACAGAAGGTTATGCTGGGGCCTTCATGTCATTCTTCACATCATAATTCCACAAGGGTCCATGGCTTTGCTGGAGACGTTGCTAACCAGATGCTTGGTCTTGATCTCACAGATGTTCTCTACATAAGGCAAGGACAGAGATATTTAGGTCTGGATGCCCAACTTCCTCTGGATCCTGCTCTCTCTCACATGGAGAAGGCCAAGGTTCCTATGCCACACACAGAAAGAACAACTTAGACTTTTAGAGTGGGTTGTTTAAGTACTCAGCTACAGAGGAAAAACTGTCACTCTTGTCTTAATCTAAATACAAATTTATATTTCTGTAAAGGGAACAGTCTTAGGATTAAACATTTACTTAGTTATTAGTTTAAGAGTTCAAATCCACTCTGGACCACACTAGGAGAAGAGTCCTATCATTGTGGGATTGTAATTGCTCTTTCTTTTGTATGCCTATTTTTCTTCCCCCGAGTTCCTCCATTTGCAAAGAAGTTTTTAACAGACGCGGTATCCCCAAGGCTTTCCACAGACTCTGTGGTCACACACCTAGGCTATTCCCATGGTCTGAAGACATTAGTGGGAAAAACCTTAATAGCTGATGCTTTTCTTCCCCATCTTCTCCCAGAAAACAAAAAAGACCTGTTTGCTTTTATTGCCATGGTCCTGGGAACCCTGTATTTGATCTTAGCTGCAACACAAAAGATGAACATCCACAATAGTCCTCCAATGTGCTCTGGTTGCAATTTTTCTGTGATTTATCATTTTGAACTATTATTAATCAAGACTATTCTATGTAGTAGACCTTAAATGAGACCCTAGTGAAACCTCTGTAGAATTAAGTCTTGTGCACCATCTGTGATTGAAGAAGAAGCAGGACAGAAACGCATTACTTACCCAGTCAGATTAGTGTTTGACCCAGAGGGAAGAGCTTGGAGATATTTTCAGTAGTCTCTGAAACTTCAGTTCCTGTATATTTGACTTAAATTTAGGCAGAATATTAATATATTTTGCCTGAGTCTCCTTTGGAGAAATTAAAAAAGAACTTCAACAATTATGAATTATATATAATTATAATACTGATTTGGAAAAGATGAAAATATAAAGCCTGACAGACATCTATCACATTTTGTATAACCAAGCTCACTGACTCTTTGTATTAGTACAAAATGAAACAAGGCAGATGATATATGGTAAGATGTCTTTTTATTTTTTCATTTGCATATTTTGGACATTTTCTGAGTAAATTAATCTGTGCAGCAGAAACTCAGAATCCTCTTCTAGTTCAGTATTTTGGGTATCTATGCTTATTATTTTTCCTTTTAATGGAAATGGCTTCACATCTCTCAGTATTACATTTCCTTTGCCATCATTTCCTTTGTCATGCCATTTATGGAGCAGGTCCTGAGTTTTTGAAGCTTGCTTGTTAAAGGCTCAGTACTCATCTGTTTCAGTCCCTCTCTTCTTCCCTAAATACTTGGACAAGAAAGATAAATAATTAATCAAGAATAAAAGCTGCAGAGAACTGGAAAAACCACAATGTGCTCAACAGGATAGTTCTAGACTATTTTCCACATATAATAGCAGCTTCCCAATGTATTCCTGTGTATAACAACTTTCTTTAACCTTCCTAGTTAAGGCAGAGGTGTGTGACTTGCAGTTTCTCCATAAGTCAATAAAAGGGCTTTCAGATGAAAGTTCAAACTAATTATCAATTTAGCAAAACTGGTACAACTGACTTCATGTAACTTAACTGCTGAATGGCTACAAAGGGTCCTGGCTGGGTCACAAGAGGGTTTATGCGGGCACACAGGTGGGCTGCTTCCCCTGTGACTGTCATGCAGCAATTGCAACATAGCCTGTACTTAGAATAAGCTTAGGTGACAAGAAAAATGGGAAAAAATAGCTAAACTGCACTTCTGAGTCAAGTACTTCTGAGCTTGACGTGTCAATACACAAATACATGAGAACATAATTGTGTTGAATGCATCTCTCTTTGCTTTTTGTATTTCAAATATGTTCTGAGTGAAGAAAATTGATAAATAACTTTTTTCAGAGCAAGCAGAAAAGATCTCACTTCTGTGAAAAAATAGGTTAAAATGAATTAAAAAGAAATCTTTCTCTGCTTTCCAAATGATGTACCATAACCAGCTTGTCTTTATCCAAAAGTAAAAATGGAAATTTATGACATTTTTTACTTTCAAGGTTATCAGCCTTTTTTAAAGTGCAATCAAGTTATAATATACACTGTGTGCTATGTTAATATTATTTAAAGAAATAAATGCAGCATAAACACAGTCTGCATCAGAATTCTACCAGTGTACATCAAAGGATATCTTGAAGTTTTAAGGCTGTAGAGTATCTAAGTTGCACAAACCAAGTTAGCACACTTTGTCCACATGTTGCATTCCTCTGATATTCTGGCTGAGTTTCTGTTTCTAGAATGCCTTCCAGATGCCATCATTGCTATTGCAGATCCAATCCAAGTTTAGAATACCTAAACTGGACCAAAAAAAAAAAAAAAGCTGTAGAATCAATTCTTCAGAAACTGCAGTAATCATTTGGGAGCAAGCTTTTAAAACTGTTTAACTGTTTTATATTTAAACTTACTGAAATATAAAATCCAAGAAGCAAAAGACCTGCTTGATAATGATTTAACCCTGCTTTATGATGATTTGATATGTGTTCATACTATTTTATGATTATATATTCCCCCTCACTGAAAAGCAGAGACTTTATTATTTGGATTTATTCAAACAATAGCGGTAAATAAAGTTTAAAAGCATATTTCCTTACAATGGAAATTAAATAAGAAATTTGTTTCCCTAGATGATAAAATAAATGCAATACTGTTCAGACACAATGTTGTTTTCAGTCCTATAAACTGCATTTACAATTGAGCTTTACCAACATGTCAGGTTGATAATGCAGCCACATATCACAGTGGTGTTGTCAGATGACTGTAAGAATGATGCTGACTCTTGGAAACAGATTAATAACCCCAGATCATTTATTCTCAGATGAGCTAAAAGCAAAGAAATCAATATGTTATAACACTGACTTAACAAAGGAACAATAGAAACACTCAATGTATATTGTACTGTGAAGTTATGCCACAACATTTTTATACATTTATTAAGGATATATTTCTTGTAAAAAATAGTAATATTTTTGTGAATGGGCATTGCTCAAAACTTATCTTTTGCATAATAATGCAGAATAAAGAGAAAATGTCCTCTATTGTACTGATAAGGCAAATTTCTGTAGCAAAGTGCTATGTAAAAGAAGGAGAACTGTTTCATACAGTTTATTGTAGAGTTAAATTTTAAGACATAGGAGTGTTTGGATAAATTATTCCTTCTATTTCATTATAGCAATATGACACAGCTCTTCCTATTTGTGATCATAATGGTTACATGAGATGTGACATCCCCTTTTATTGAGCAGATAGGAAATAACTGCTTTCTGTCCTCACAGTGAAAGCCTGCAGACCACACAAATTCAAGTCACGCAGTATAAACAAGCAGGATTTGCAAGGAAATCTTAATATTTGAGCTGCTGTAAGTAAAGCAATGGATCAGATGGCGCCACTTAGTATTTTACATCAGGCCAGGCAAACAAAGGGAGATACATGGTTTCAGCATTCTTTTTTGTCAAAGGAAGATTAGAGCTGCAAGAGCTCAGAAAAACCAAACTGATGATACCCATCGGTTTGTTTAATCAAAAGTACTTGACATGTTTAGTATAGAAAGGGAGAGAAGCCTGCCCTTTAGCTGCAGCTTGATCCACCTAAGCATGAACTGTCATCTATCTGGGACAATGTGCTCCTTGTCTCATTCCTGTCTATGGTAACACTCCACAAGGCACTCTGTGACCCAGTGACCCAGCTGTGGCCTTCCAGTACCTGAGGGGAGCCTACAAAAAAGGTGGAGAGGAACATTTTACAAAAGCATGTAGTGAGAGGACAAGGGGGGATGGCTTTAAACTGAAAGAATGTAAATTTAGATGAGATGTTAGGAAGAAATCCTTTGTGGTGAGCGTGGTGAGGCACTGGAAGAGGTTGCCCAGAAAGGTCATGGCTGTGCTGTCCCTGGATGTGTTCAAGGCTGGATGGAGCTCTGAGAAACCTGGTTTAATTTAAGGTGTTCCTGCCCATGGCAGGGGGGTTGGAACTAAATGACCTTGAAGATCCCTTCCAACCCAAATCTGTCTATGATTCTGTGATATATATGCACATATATTGAATTATTAAATATATTAAAATCCATAGATGAAATGTACACAATTTTGCCAATTTCTTCGCATCTTATTTTTTAACAAGACAAAGAATATAATGAAAATTATCTAATCAGCACTACTACTATTATTTTTATGTAGCTACCCAAGCTTTTCTGTTCATATTGTGGATATAAATCTCTACAGCAGCACTTCTGTTGGGCAAATTCAAGGGGAGATCTCTTACAATCAAAGCTGAAGCTGATTTTATTGCACACAGTACAAGCAGTGTCCACGTAGACATGAGAGCATGATGTGACTGAAGGACTGACACTGCCAGTTTGAAGCACAGACCTTCTTGAACAGTTTAACACATTGTCATTTTGGATCAGTGCTTCAAAGGATTCAAAGGATTCAAGGCTCTTACACTGTCATTGCTCTCTTTGCTTTCATGAGTTCCCTGCTCGTAGCAAACAGCTTATTCATTGAGCCCTGTAATTTTGTTTTTTAAAAGGCTTGAGTGTTCGTTTTGAAGGACAGTGTACAATCACAGAAATGTGCTTAAATTTAGATGAGATAAAACATTTTCAAAAAGATAGAATTTATTATAGCATGAAAAATAGTGTTTAAAAGTCGTGTCCTACAGCTCATGTACATCCATCTAGCTTCAGGGTAACAGTTCCTGCTTTTAATATGATTTTTTTAATAATAAGAACCCACATCATACAATATTTCTAAAACTCTTGTATGGAGGTTGTATCTTATGTTATCTGTCACTAAAAAGGATAAAGTCAAATCTTTATTGTCTCAGCTAAGTATTAGCAATAGACTACACCTCTGGTTCTCATATTTTGTACAATTTATTATAAATTTTTAATAAACACTATCAAGAGAAAATATTTTCTTGTAAAAAAGATAGAAAAAATAAAAACTGTTAAAATTGTATAGCCATGAGAACAATCTTTTACCTGATTTCACTATATCTGATGAAAAAGTGGTGACTCCTACCGAGGTTTAAGATGAGGAAGGAGAGGTTAATGAAAAATTAAAAGATACATCCTGACTTCTCCTGTTCGACTTCCCTATTAGACAGGGGAAAGGATGGAAATATAAGCCTGAATAAAGTTGCAAGACAGATTTACATAGTTTGGTCAGACTCAGGTTTCTTCTAGGACAGTATAGGAGGAAGCAATGGCACCCCAGCCAGAATGTATTTTTTTGGTAACTTTTCACTGTGAAACACCAAGAGAAAACCTTGTAGAGTGAATGTGAAATCTAGGTACAAATCATGCATTACCTTTTCCATCTCTAGCTCTCTCCAGGCCTAGAAATGGTGGTATTGATGTTTAGGACTAATGAAAATGTAGTATTTCTTTGTTTAGCCTTACATTTGCTGTGGGTGAGCTCTGAATAACCAGCAAACTGATTTTGTTTCTCGGGCTGTGGTCAATCTGAAATCTAAGTCTTTTAACTAATTCCAGAGTTGAAGGGACCCCTCAACCCAAACTTATGGACTAGTTTGAGGCCTAATTGTTTACAGCAGATTTTGTGATCATTTTCTTTGACTTTCATTAGCCTTAACCTTCACAAATGTATAAAAGGCAACTGATATTTCATCAGGCAGTATATGTCAGCATAATAAGTAATAAGTAGTATATTCAACCAGAAAAAAGTCATTAAAAACACAGACCAACTGCACCAAAACAAAACAAAACACAGCACTTTTTCATAATGTTTTAGGAAAATAAGCAGTCTATAAAAAGACAAAGATATTACACTAAAGTTCATGAAGGGGAACAAAATAATTTGCAGCAAGAAAACTTGCATGCACTTCTCTAATGAAATGATTTTCAGATTATAAGATGTGAGGAAAACACCACCAAAGCCAAACAACAAAAAAAAAAGCAAGGTGCGTGACTTTCATCATTCTGCTCTCTCAATAAAAAGCAGAAGCTGCTTTTTATTGTCAGATTTAATAGAAAACTTGTGTTTCACCCAGCTCTAAGCTCTACTAAACAGCCTTCTATCCTTAGCTCACCCTTCAAAATCTGACCTCCTTGGACTAGGGTTCTCATACAGGCCTCTTGTCATCTTGTCATAATATGAAGCTTATGTTTCCTGGCATAGAATAAGAAAATTCAAAATACTTCATTTTCCACATTAAATGAGTCATTTGTTAACACTTGAAAGCAGTATCTGGAATTCTTTTACCATTTTGAATTTGCCAGCACTTGCTGTCTTTATTATCTTTTGAAGGTAAATATAACTCCTCTTTCCATTTCTTAAACTTCTAGTGGAAAACTTTGAATGAGTTTGCTCACATTTCTGTTGTTACTGGTCAGCACTGAAATGCAAAGCTTGGATTTCAGGGGTGCTGAGCTCCAACACTCTTCCAAGATGTCAGCAGATGCTGAAGTCTATCTGATTTTGAAAAATATCTTGGAAACAGCCTACCAAATGATTGTGTCTAACTGTAGGCACCTATCTTCGAAGTGCAACCAAGGACAATTGAAAATCCACATTTCAGTTATATATAAATAAAATTAGAGAGGCAGGGAAAGTTAAGATATCAATTGCGATGTTGTAGCCCAGGGGCATGAAAATTAGGAAAGTAACTTTTGGACTGAGATATAAATTACAACCAAACAGGTGTGTCTGTGAAAGTGACTCATGTACAAAGCCTGGGCTGAGTGAATAGTGACAGTGAAGCGTTTGCTGACAACTTTCTGTGATCTAATTATTCCATGATGTTCTTATGTGCATGTTATATAATGTGGTTAGAATGGGAGGGGGAAGAGAAAGTGGATTTTTTTTTAATTGACAATTTTTTTCAGGTAATGGTGCTTCTGCCCATAAATGGACTTATTCTAATCTTATGCTGTGTCCATGATGGAATATCATGATACAAACTACCTTTATTATGCATCTACAGTAACTTCATTCTGCAGATGGATAAACCCCACTTGAAGCTCCCCTTTACAATAGGGTTTGGGATCTGACCAGAGCATGCATGTTGAAATGCTGCCACCTCACATTTTTTATCTTCTGTTCCATACACACACACAGCCACATGAGCAGTGTCTCTTCCCAGAGTTACAGAGAGAACATGTGCACTGTATCTGTTCAGAATAAGGACAGAGGAGCAAGTTCACACCAGCAAACATCATACCTAAATTTGTGACCTTATCTGTATGCTGAATATAGTAACATGTAAATATTATTTCTTGAGCACAATGAAAGTTACTAAGTATTAAAACTCTTGAGGTCTCTTCACTCCATTATTAATGAACCTAAAAAAATGCCCAAGCTTTTATTTAGTAATTGAAGCTTTCATTTTTTTGATGTGAGATAGAACAAAATAATATTAATATTTTTCCATATATTCAGAGATTTACGGAAGCTTTATTAACTGAGCTGAATAAAATTAAAGGAATTATTTCTGAATAGTGATGACTATTAAAGATGATAATGAAAACTAACCAGTTTATGGTTATTCTCCAGAGTGACTGAATCTAATTACTTCTGCTTTTTTGCTTTTCATGTAACAATAAGAGTATTTTTTCCATATCAAAATCAGAATGGTAATTCAGGGACCCTTCATAAAAAGAGTGTGGGTTAGGGTCACTGCAACACCTTCCTTTCAGCTGTAAGAGGACTGTTATTCTGGGTAAAGGTGGATTTCTTTCCAAAAGATGCATAAGAAAAATGCATCTTTTGGAAACTGCTGGTGAGCAAAGCTAAATGTGGGAATGAACAACACGCAGAAAAATTCTAAATGGGTGTTTATGCTCTTCAATTCAAGGACCAATAAAGCTAATACAAAGTTTTCCCTTTAATTCCCAGGTAACACATGAAAGGCAAATGAATCATAGTGATCTCCCTTCATCTTAGAAACTTCTGTGGAAAAAAATTAAGAGTACACTTCAACTTTGCCCTTCTTTAATGCTTTAAATTTCAATGGAACACAAGATAGTAATTGCAGAGTTAAATATAGGTATCAAAATTTAGAGGAGAAACTTTAATATGAAGGCCCTAGTAAATCTATGCTAAATTAGCTTATCAGCTGAGCTTTTTGCTGAGTATTTTTAAAGGCGTATTTAGAAAGTGAATTATACCCTGCTTGCTATAAAATCACGTGTACTGTCCTCCTGTATTTATACCTGCTGCTAATGGATGCTCTAGTATAAAACTGCTGGTGCAAATGGCAATAGCTCTGAAAGCAATCAGCCTGGAAGTAGTTCATAAAAAGCTGGAAGTGTGGCAATATTCTCAGCAAGCAGAAGAACAGAAAACCACAAGCAATAAATGCATTCTTTCTACTTCACTAGATTCTACTTCTTCTCTGTTAGAGTTCTGGATTCATGACAAAGCTAATGTAAAATGGGAAAAGTAAATTTAAAAAAATCCAGTTGCCTTTCAAAGGACCAATAATACACAGTGAAGACGTTTGTCAAAATGCATAGGCACTGACAATCTAATTAGTTTTCTTTTTTAACTTCTTTTTTATTCTGAAATATGGGAAGAATCAAGGATATAACTCAGAGAAAAAGATTGTTCTTGGTATTATTTGTGAGATACATACATCACTTACCATAGTAAGGCACTGGCACAAATATCTAACTTTGTTAGATATTTGGAAAAAAATGGTGGGTAGTCAGATTGATAGACAACTCTTCTTTTCTTCTCTTCTCTTCTCTTCTCTTCTCTCTTCTCTTCTCTTCTCTTTCTCTTCTCTTCTCTTCTCTTCTCTTCTCTTCTCTTCTCTTCTCTTCTCTTCTCTTCTCTTCTCTTCTCTTTTCTCTTCTCCTCTCCTCTCCTCTCCTCTCCTCTCCTCTCCTCTCCTCTCCTCTCCTCTCCTCTCCTCTCCTCTCCTCTCCTCTCCTCTCCTCTCCTCTCCTCTCCTCTCCTCTCCTCTCCTCTCCTCTCCTCTCCTCTCCTCTCCTCTCCTCTCCTCTCCTCTCCTCTCCTCTCCTCTCCTCTCCTCTCCTCTCCTCTCCTCTCCTCTCCTCTTTCCTATTCCTTTTCCCTCTCCTTTTCCTTTTTTTTTTCTTTTAAATTTTATCTGAAAGGAATGCAAGCAAAATAAAGACATACTTGAGGTTATTCTTCAGACTGATCCTGTTAAGATATTAATTTTGCACTGTTCAATTTAGTAGATGAACAGGCAATGATATTAGTGGGTTTAGGATTAACTTCTAGTAACATCAACATTTTTTTCCTTGATCATATATTCCTTTGACTGGAAAAGGTGTTTGATAATAAAGATTAAATAAATAATAAAAAAAGAAAAATAGCAAAAAAACCCCACCTTTGTCATCTTACAACACCATTGAAATAGAATTGATTTTATTTAATGGACCTCAAGTTCTTTTCTCATTATCTTTGTTTTATATTTGAGGAACAGAAAACAGTGCAGCAATGCAAAAGATCAACAATATTGGGGGAAGTAGAAGCTTGCTGTCATATGGCCAGAAAAACAACTGGTTGATTTCATAAGCATTTATGATTTTACACAAACACATTTTAGAAATGTTCTTGGTCATATAATGAAGTGTTCTATAAAAATAGCCTTAGTGTTTCACAGTCTTTGAGAAGGATTTAAAAGTCTGAGTTGAGCAAGGACAAGGGGCAGGTCATAGGTGTGCTGTATAATTTTGTTCGTTTCAGGACTATTCTAAAGCTCTGTATTTAAAAGAAGGCAATGCTCAATTTATTTGTGAGGTGGAACAATTTTCTTAGCCCAACAAGCCGGGAAGCAGTTTACCCTTTGCTGCAAACAAGGTGCTAAAAGAAATGATTTCTCAGGCAAGAGATCAAACACTGTGTTGCCCTAAGTACGCTACAGATCATAGCTCTGGCAGACCAAGGTTACTTTAGATAAACATCCCAGCCTAAAATGAGATTTTTTTTCCTGTCTTACAAGTGTTTTATTTACTGCTGGAACAGTTGTTATTGGAAAAAAGTGTGGCTGAAGCCAGATCATTAATCATTAAAGACAGGTCTTTTACAATCAAAGTTATAGCACAGTTTATTTAAGGAAAAAAAAAATTAAAAGCAGCATGTTCAAATCAAGTCCATTTCTGGGCAGGCCTATTCTATTTATACCACTTTGGCATTGCCAGAAGCATCAGGACTGGGACCAAAGTCAGACCAGCTCTATTGTGTAGTTCTTTGCCATTCACCTTAAGTGCCTTTTCTGAAAGGTAAAGGGAAAGTAAAGGGCAAAATTCAGGAGCTTTTCTGTCATGTAGCCCATCCACAGCTTTGTTCATGCTGCAAACACCCTTCCCTGCAGCATCCTGAGTCTGCTCTCAGTTATATTGCATGACATACCTGTGGGCTTACACCAGGCAAGGAGCAGACTCCAGAGGAAGGAAGACCACTTTTCCATGTGGAAACTACAGATCTGAAGAGGCTTATAACAGCAAAGCCATATCATTGTGAAGATGAATAACCAACCTGAAAAATACGCCCATAATTTACTGATTACCAGGAATATAAGAACTAGAAAGATGGCACCAAGCCAATTTGGGGAGGAAAGGAAGAGGGAATTCCTCATTTAAGCATCCAGGGTCAAGAAGGTCTTTGGCTTAGTGCTTTGTTCATATGCTCAGAGTAGAAAAAAGAAATGTCAGAGTTTCAAGATGTGGGAAAATATGTGTGGCATATCCCTGTAGTTGTGAGACCTTTTGCCAGAGCACCAGCTTAGGACCATGTCAAGAACAATTACAATCAGCTCTGGGAATGTTTCCTCTGATCAGTGGGAAAACTACCCAGACCTGGTCACTTCCCAGAGCTATCAAAGAACCTTTTAGAGTACTGTCAACAATGTAAGCCAAGGAAAAAATGTGGAGCATCAATAAGGTTGGTTGGGCATTGTCTTATCTTGATACAATTAAAAAAGAGATTGCAAGGCAGAATTGGACTCAACTTTTGAACATTGACTACATAAGAAGAGACAAGCGAAGATATAGTCTCAAATTAAAGTCTAGCACTATTACCCTCAAATGGGGTTTTTGCATAGGTTCATTGCATAGTCATGTGACAAAGCCACTGACATGAGTCTTGAGACAAAGGAACATTTCCAGCTTTTTAGGATCCTGATGAGAATTAGGTTGACATGTGAGAACTTCAAAACATGGAAAATCTGTGGCAACTTGAACCAGAAAAAGAGCATTTCATGTGAAATCAGGAGGAGCAGGTAGAGCAACATACGAAGGAACTGCACTGATTCATCCAACTTGCTTAAATTTTTGTGCTAGGAGAAGAAGCTAAAAAACTTGTCAAAAACATAAATTTAGGAAGTAGTAATTCAGCTGTCAGCATTAGTAGAAAGTTCAAGTGCATGAACCAGTGCATAAACCAGCATTTCCTAGTTGATCTGTCATGGCAGAGACCAAGTAAAATTTTAAGTAAAATTTTAAGTTATCTGGAGGTCATGCATACAGTTTTAAAATTAACCTTGGCTGTTTAAGTTAAAGATGCACTTTCACTACCTCAGCAGATGATTTGAATTTAGTATAAAGCCAGAATAAAAGTTAACTTGAGCTCATAGGTTATCATACAGGTTTCTAATGCAAATATTAAGTTTGCTGACAAACATCTAATTTGCTGCTCTCTAATATTTATTTTTACATTTTTCAAATCTGTGTATTTATGAATTTTCTGAAATATATTTCCTCATCTACATCATAGGTCCCTTTATATTCTCAGCACCAGATTTTGGCTATTATACCTTTAATGATATCACAGAAATAACCAGTTTACCATTACTGCTTGGGACTGGAACTGGAAAAATAATTTGATTTCAAGAGAACATCTGATTAACTAACATGGATACCACATGTACAACACTGATATTGATTCATGTTTTCTTTATGAAAAACTACTAACTAAATCTCAGTCTTTCCTAGATGATAGTTCTGGTTCCTAGTTCTCTTTTCCTGTATTTATATTACTTTGTGCTGGCTAACAATGTATTTATTTAATGCATATTTTCTGTGAAGACATAATGTTGGACTCAGTCTCTTCAAGATGGAATATAAGTCTGCTGTTCTTTTGGTCTATGTTCTTTCACCAGTCCAAGTCAGTAGTTAAAAAATCTTCCAAAGTAGATCTCAGGGCACTGGAACATAAAAGCCTTGTAAATTCATTGAGATTTGGCTCTCA